>CAOLHI010000871.1:0-695721 GCA_948474755.1 Ctenosaura bakeri | reverse complement strand
TTTCCAAGGCGGTGGGAGCGAGGACGGAGGCGGCGCTGCAGGCGCGGGGGGCGGCCGGGAGGCCCCAGCGCTCGGACGCCGGGCCCAGCTGTGCCATGGCAACGGGGGGAGGAGGAGGGCAGAAGCACCCAGGAGAAGAGACCCTTTTCGTCCGGTGGCCGCAGGAGGCCTTGCACGAAGCCTGCCCCGCTCCTCTGTCCTATCGCAGGAGGGGAGGGCGGGACGTGTGGAGAACTAGACCAATCGAGTCGTGGTCTCCGCCACCCAGCTGGCTCGGATGCTGGAGGGCGGGAAGGGGCTGAGTGGCGTCCTATTCGGCGAATGGGAAGCCTCTCCGGAGTCCGTCCGTCTCGCCGCCGCCCTTGTGTCCGAGTAAAGCCGGCGACCGGCCGGCCAATCCGCGTGAGCCCTTATTTGCATAAGCCGTCGCCGTGGTTACCCGCGCGAGCGATCGTAGATCTAACAACATCGGACAGAGAGAGAGCGTATCCGGGAGTTTTTGGACAGTTTCCGGGCTCAGTGCGGTCTAAATACTGAGATTATATATTCATCCTCTAAAAGATCACTTTTCGTGTCTGCCTAAAGTCCTACTACAGCCCTGCGAGGAAGGACAAATCCGTAGAAAGGCGTTGGTGGGGGGGGTGCCTAAGGCTTATTCTGCTCTCTATGAATGGGGGGAACAAAGAATACAATACAAAGTACAATGGAAACAATCAAAAAAAGGGGAATAAAATATTGTGTTCTCTATACGTTCAATAAAATAAGGCAAAGCAAATGATACTATTGCCTGTAAAGGTAATAAAATAATATACCTCTTTAAACAGAGGTAAAATAAAATGAAATCCAGGTCTCTAAGAAGTCAATAGACTAGAATAGATATTTCTGCAGTGCATGAAAGGTATTTCAGTGCAAAAGATTGTTCTCCTCGGTATACAGTAAAATAAAATTTTATTAAATAGATAAAATCATTCCGGTCTGTACAAATGCAACAGAATGAAGGAAATTATTTTCCTATCTAGAAATGATATAAGAACTTTCCACACTCCATGGAGGCAAAAGGGGCCTCTTTCCTTGTGCTGCAGCCCCACCTAGTGGAAGATGGGGACATTTCTCTAATTAAATAAAACCCCTTAAGTTCCTTGTCCTGCAGCGCCATCTAGTGGAAGATGGGGACATTTCTCTAATTAAATAAAACTCCTCAAGTTCCTTGTCCTGCAGCGCCACCTAGTGGAAGATGGATAAAAATGGATAAAATTTTCACCTCTTTCATGATTATGGGAATTTCTTTTATTATTTAATGGTTATATTGTAATAATTATGATTTTTGTAAAGTATATATGACCCGATGTGGGGGTCAGTCTAGATTACCTCTAGGCATACCTGATATTTTTATTTTTAAAAAGGGATAAAATGTTTCTTCTTTCATGACAATGAATATTTCCTCTTATTATTTAACGGTTACATTATGATGATTAGGAATCTTTTTAATATAATTATTTCGCTTATGAAACACTGGGGTCAGCCTAGATGACCTGTATATATATCCCATTTTTAAAAAAATTATAGAAGTTTGGTCTGTTTGTAGATAATGAGGATTTCCTTTATTATTTCATGTTCACATTATGATGATTAGGATTTTTCTTTAAATTATTTGGGTTATGACCCATGGGGGTCAACCTAGATGACCTCTAGGGATGCCCCCTTAACAAGAAGGATTTAAAAAGGACTCTGAAGATCCCAAATTTTATTTTCATGATGATGATGATGGGAGTTTGGGGTCTGCCATCCCTTCTCAATGTCGTAAATTATTTACTCCTCCGTTTTTCTTTTTCTTCCAAAAGGATCCTTATCCGGTTCTACCCGCTGGAGCCCTGGCAGATTGGGAAGAAGGACACCGTCATCGCCTTCCTGTGATCGGGAATGGGGTGGCAGGGTCCCCCAAACCTCATCTGCCCAAATTCTCCATCTTGCCCCCAATTCCTTCATCTCGTCTGAAACTGCGGGGGGGGAAGAAACCCGAACAAAGATTACGGGTGTGAGTCCTGTTCTCTCCACTTTCACTTTGTGAACCACTTTTTAAAATTTCTCTTTTGCAATTACGTGCCGTTTTCCCCTCTCGTTCATAACGAAGAGGGACACGAAGGTCACGGGTGCAAATCTTTGGTCATCCTTTTCCCCGCAAGATTTCCCCTTGTCTCGTGGACCAATGCAAGGGGGAAGCTTCCTTTTTAATTTTAATTTCTCTTTTCCAATTCTGTACCTTTTGCCTCCGAAAACCACCCTCTCCCGCCTCACCTCGCACTCGTAACCTTGAGGGGACCAGTTTTACTCGGTTAAAAATTCATCTGACAATAAAACACGGTTTTCTTCGCCTTTAAAAAACTGGTGTGTTTTTTTCTTGCTATTAATATTTTTTTTAAAATAGATCGATGCTTCTCTTCTTAATAAAAAGATTTCTTTAAATAAAAAAAGGATAAAACTATTTGGGATAATAGTCAAAGTAGATCCAGGGTTAGTCTAGGAGGTCTTTAAGTTTCCTTCAAAATCATTTCATTATTTTCTTTCCCCCCGTGTGGTTTCTGTTCTCCTTACGCCCACCTATAGTTGTTCCTCCTCCAAATAAGTTCATAATTACAATTTGCGATAAGTTGTGGTTCTCTAAGTATGTTTTGTTTTGTTTTTTCAAATCTAACTTTTGCAGAAAACGGGGAAAGATGCGCAGGCAGCGGCTGCAGGCACGAGAAATTCTTCCGTCTTTGTTATCAGTCTCAGAAAAAGGGGTCTATGAAAGGGGAGGGCCTCCGTCCGTCCAATCCCCCGCCTGCCTTCCCCTTTCTCCGCCTCTTCCTTCATGGAGCTTGACATCCGAGCTCTCCCGGCCGGGCCTCCCCGCCAAGCCGCGTTGGACAGCCTGTGAAATTCTAGGAAAGTCCGAGGATGTCTGTAGGCCGACTAGCCCGCGGCAGTTCTATCTTTTCGTGAGTCTTTGGGTTGTGCCCCGCCCACAGAGCGCGCAGACTCAGTCCACGATTCCGAGGCCGATTCCCACTGTGGGCAGCATGCCGGATTTCCATTGGGCGGTGGCTGACACCCAATGGGAGCCCGCTTTATTCCCACACGCGGGCCTATCCGGAAAACTCCGCTGGACGGGGCTTTTGATGTCGGTTCCTGCATGGCAGAAGGGGGTTGGAGTGCATAGCCCCTCAGGACTCTTCCGGCTCAATGATTCCCTGCGATTCTACGAAAGCCCGAGGACGTGTGGAAGGCCGACTAGGCCCCGACTAGACCTCGGAAGAAGCCTCGGACTCGTCTAGCCGAGAAGGCTGCCTAGCGAGCGTCCACCTCAGCTACGTGTGACCGAGGCTCCCTGTACGGCCTAGTCTTCCGGCTGCATTTTTTTAATAAATATATATCAAAATGAGGAATATGTAAGACAACTTATGTATAAATACGTATATAAAGAGAAAGACAGATTTTATATTTTTACATCTTCCTATTTTTTTCTCTGTCTTGAATTCTTGCTAAACAAACCACTTTAAAAATAAGAAACGGGATAGAAAATAGGGAAGGAGTCTCGCAAGTTAGAACCCGGATGAGCCCTTTAAGCTTTTTCGTGAGTCTTTGTGCTCGTATAGGCCCTCTCACGAACTGCGCAGACTCAGTCCTGCATTCCGACGCCAGAAACCCACTGCGGGAAGTACGAGGGATTCTCATTGGGCGGCGGCTCACAGCCAATTAGAGCCCGCATTATTCCAAGCCGCCGGCCTACGGTGAAATCCAACCACTTGCGCAGACTCAGTCCTGCGTTCCGACGCCAGACGCCCAGCGTGGGCAGCAACCTGGACTCCCATTGGGCGGCGGCTGACAGCCAATGAGAGCCCGCTTTGTTCCTACCCGCGGGCGTACCCGGCGGCTGAAGCTCTAGTTGTGGAGGCCGACTAGGCCGCTGGGAAGCGTCGAGCTGGCCTAGCCGAGAAGGTCGCCTTGACCCATCTCAAGCGTCCACCTGAGCTAGGTGAGACCGAGGCTTCCTGTACGGCCTAGTCTTCCGGCTGCAGTTTTTAAATAGATATATATAAAAAGGAGGAATATGTAAGACAAGTTATGTACGAATACGTATATAAAGAGAATAACAGATTTTATATTTTTTCATTTTCGTATTTTTCTTTTTCTTAGATTCTTCCTAAACAAAGCACTTTGAAAATAAGAAACGGAATAGAAAATAGGGGAGGAGTCTTGCAAGTAAGACCCTGGATGAGCACTTTTTACTTTTTCGTGAGTCTTTAGGCTCGTATTGGCCCCATCACGAAGTGCGCAGACTCAGTCCTGCATTCCGACGCCAGACTCCTAGCGTGGGCAGCACCCTGGATTCCCATTGGGTCGCGGCTCACAGCCAATGAGAGCCTACAATGTTCCTACTCGCGGGCCTACCCGGCGGTGAAACTCTAGTTGTGGAGGCCGACTAGGTCGCTGGGAAGCTTCGAACTCGACTAGCGGAGAAGGGCGCCTTGCCCCAACCTCAAGCGTCCACCTGCTAGGGGAGACCGAGGCTTCCCATACGGCCTAGTCATCCGACTTCATTTTCTCTAAACATTTTTGTTATATTATATAAAACAAGATATGTACAAATGTACATATACAGAGGACAGGTTATTTTACATGTTTCCTTTACTCCTTTTCTTTTTTTCCCCGCCACAATTCTCGCAAGTAAACAGCTTTACTTAAAAAGTAATGGAATAGGAAAGCGTCCGAGAAATCTATCAAGGAAAAGGCCACCGGAAGGGGCACTTTTACTTCTTCCTAAGTCTTTGGGTACCTTTCGCCCCGCCCATGAGGTGCGCAGACGCAGTCCTCCCTTCTGACGCCAGCTTCCCACTGTGGGAAGCATGAGGGATTCCCATTGGGCGGCGGCCTACAGCCAATTAGAGCCCGCTTTGTTTTTACTCTCGGGCAACCGGAAACGCACACCAACTACGCAGACTCAGTCCTCATTTCTGACGCCCGAGACCCGTTGAGGGCAGCGTGCCAGATTCCCATTGGGCAGCGGCTGAGAGCCAATGAGGGCCCGCTTTGCTCCGTTCTATTCCCCCTCCCTCGCCGACTTAGGCTCCTCCCACCGGCCTGTGGCCTTTATATATTAGAGGCGGGGGGGCAATCAGGCAGGCGGTAGTCCGTCCGGTGCAGCCTTTGCGGAAAGGACCGATTCCTGCCGCGGGAGGCGGAGCCGGGGGGGTCGAAAGGGTCCCCCCAGGAGGGGAAGAAGGGCCTGGGAGCCCCGGGAGGCCTCCCACCCCCTTCCCACCCCTTTTTCTGGGGTCTCTCTCTCAAACTGTAAGCTCCTCAGGGCAGAAACTATCCCTGCAAGGTAGGGCAGGACTCAGGTGGAAGAAGCGGGTGGAGGAACCCATGGAAAGCAACGCCGTTCCTCCAGATGCAATCATTATAGAGACAGCTGGCTGGGTAGTTGGCCAGTATTCATTAGTATTAACGTTAATATTCACATTAATGCCGCTGGTTGGTCGAGAGAGTGTTCCCATTGTTGTGCGTGGTACTGTGCCCTTGCATTTTTTTGTGATTATATCATACTCTTATTACCCACTTAATTGTTATACCATTAAACCAACCCTGCAGGGTGGGCCGAGAGGAGGAGTGGGTGGCTATGGGGTAGCTATTCTTCCACTAAGCTCTGAATAGTAATTCATTATTAATTAATTAAAGCAACAACTGTTTGTTTCTGCTTTCAAATTGCATCTGGCTTATGGTGAAGCTCCTTGGGACTTTTCTGGGGCTGAGATCGTGTGACACACACACCCTGGCCAAGTAAATGGGGAATCAAACCCCGGTTTACTAGTCCAATAGCAAAAAAATACAACCACCGCTGGCTCTCTCTGCACCAATTAACTCCTAATAATAGCATTATTAGGTCATTAAATCATTAAATTTTCTTAGTAGTACAATTAATACAGCCGGTTATCTGTTGGTGGTGTTACTTGATTTATATAGAATATATGCTGTTACCAGTATATTTACCAGTATATATAAAATCATATTACTATATATAAATATATACTGCACTAATATATTTCTGCACTTGAAATTGTATAAAGATATATTTATATATATGTATATATAAAAACATAAACAATATGTACTAACACATGTATATATGGGTATATATATATATATATACACACACATACAAAAATATGTATTAGTATGAATAATAATATATTACCTTATTTTACATATTGGTATGTTTAAAAGTACGTTATATTAATATACATAAAAGAATATTAACACATCTTTATGTTTTAATATATGCAATATATATATATTAGTATACATAATATGGATTAGGATATATAGATATACAGTACAGTAACTGATATATTAAATTTCTTACACTGGTTAAAGTGACTTGTTAAACATATTGTCTTAAAATATATATATTTTATATATATATATATATTGAACATCTATAATTAAATTGTGAAGTTGATTCATGTGGTATTTCTTTTCCTCCTCAGGTTCTGGGGCTGAAAGAGGTTTCGATAATTATCTCCAAACAAGGTAAAATCTCCCATTGTTTTGGAGAATCAATTTGATGTTTATATATACATACATATATATATATATCAATTTTTGGAACTCTCTCTCTCGAGAGATGACACTTGGGAGATTGTTAATTCCAGGGCTAGCTTAGTTATTATTCTGAATTAGGATGTTTTTCTTTTGTCCTGTTCCTGGATCCGGATCGCGGCCTTGAACGCCAGCGCCACCGTCGAAGATGAGCACGAGGAGACTTTCAAAAGCAACAAAACCCAGACCAAGGAAGCTCAGGTATTATTACTATCATCGTTATTAATATTAATTAATAGGAAACATTTGCTCTCTCTTTGTAAGAAAAAAAGCAAAACAAAACCAGATGCCCATCCAGTTTGAGTTCCGGTTTCCCCTTCCTCTTTTCTGACAGGAAGCGGAGGCCTTCGCCTTGGACCCCCGAGCCCTCGACCTCCAGAAGCACGGCTGCTTTGAGGAGTCCGCCAGAGCGTCCCACGAACTCCTGGAAACCCGCCTCCTGCGAGAGGTCAGCCAAAGGAAGCCCCAGGGGCTTAAAAAACGTGTTTCCCTTTTTCCGGAGGGGACCACCACTTTGAAGGCCCCGTCCCGACTTCCGGACAGTCGGAGCGGACGGCCACGTCTCTGGGGCTCGGATGTCAAGATCCCAATGTCCTGGCGGGGGAGGGTGGCATTGTCTTCTTGACTTTCAAGAACTGGGGACTACTATTACTGATATTACTATTTTTAATATTGTTATTTTGCAGGCAATTCCGTCGGGTAAAAATTGAGGCAGGTGCCTCTTCCCCAAGACAGAGGTGGACGAGGGGGCCCAAACTGCTACAAGGACTGGATCCTCAAGCAGCGCAAGGAAGGGGGGACGAGGAGGAGGGGTGGGAGAGGAGGGGGGAGGGGAGGGAGGGGGAGGGGATTGGGGAAGGGAATGATGGGAGGGGGAGGGGGGAGGAAGAGGGGATTGAGGGAGAGGAGGGGAGACTGGGAAAAATAAATGTAAGGTAACACTGTATGTTCAAAATAAACATTCGAGAACCACGGCTTTAACCTCTTGAGCCATGGCAGCTTCCTAACCGCTAGGCCACTCCAGCCAATGGGCGCTCGCCGTTGCGATTACCTTTGAAGCGCCGATTCGGAGTTGTCCTTAAACAAAAATACTCCTTACGAAAAGGATCAGAAAATCACTGGCTGGGGATTGGGACCGTTTTAAAAATTAAATAAAGATTAAACAAAGCTCCTCCGTCAATTTGCCACCAGAGGGCGCCTTGCTGGAAAAGAGCAGAGTAGCGCCACCACCACCACCACCCCCCCCCCCGCAATATATTTTAGGATTTAGGATTTCTATTGGTGTATTAAAATCCTTATTCCACCAGAGGGCGCTCTACACCTCGTGCCGGCGGATCGGGACCAAATGGCGGATTGGGGCCTTTTTAAAAATTAAATGAAACTCTTCCGTCCATTTGCCACCAGAGGGCGGCCTACACGTGGTGGTGGATCGGGACCAAACGGCGGATCGGGGCCTTAGTTAAATTCAATAAGAAACACCCTTCCTTGTGCTTCAGCGCCATCTGGCGGCTCATCGGATGAGGCTTTGCATCTAATTTTTAAAAAGGCCCCGATCCTCCGCCACCACGTGTAGGGCGCCCTCTGGTGGCAAAGGGACGGAAGAGTTTTATTTAATTTTCAAAACTGAGGCTTGGAGACATTTTGGACAATACTTCGCGTCATTCCCACCCAGAGCAGAAAGTGAGGCCTTGTGTTAGTTTCCCATTGTCCTCAGTGCAGAAAGTGAGGCTTCGTTTCAGTGTAGAGAGCAGAGCAGAGCGTTTCCCCCTCCCTGGTCACCCATTCCAAAAGCTGGAAGTAGATGTTTTGGAGGAAGAAAATGGAAAGGAGGATTGGAAGGCAAAACAGCTAGATTGAGGAACCTGCCCAAATTCAAATCCAGTGGCAGACTTATGGGGAGAGGTCCAGGTGTCTTGGGGGGCTGTATTCACCAAGGGAGAGCTTCCATGGCAGTGGAACAGTTCCCCTCAGACTGTCTCGTGACTTTCAGGGAACTGGCTTCTAATCCTGTAGATAAGCCCAGCTGCTGGGGAAACCTCTCATCGTCTTGCCCCCTTCTGGGGAGCCTTGGGTCCCGGGGTGCAATCTGCGTGGCCTCTGGAGCAGGGAGACCTTGAAGGCCCCCTAACACCAGGGTGGGGTACTGGGCTAAGACCCCATAAAGAGATCAGGGAGGATAGGATTACCAAAAAAACCCTGCAGCTGGGACCCCTCAGGAGTTACTTTTGTGAAACATATTAACTCCTAATGAGGCATAAGAAGGAATACTATTGGTAGTTGAATTGGCACTCAGACCCATGAAGGGCCTTCCTAGGGACTCACCCTGCTTTTCACAGGCTTCCCCCTGATTAAGGAGGACCAAATGGTGATGGCTAAGAAAAGGATTTGCCTCTTTCAGTCACTGCAACATCTGTGTTGCTCCCAGTGGCTCCAGCAAACCCCCATCCTCTTAACTGGTTTTGCTGGGCCGAAGGAGGCTTTCCCTCCAGGAGGAGGAGCACTGGGGAGCCTTCTGGGTGCTGCTCAAAATCTAAAGTAAAAAGGGCTCCTGAAGCACTGGGACTCGGTCATTCCTAGGTTTCTGGGGTGCTGATAGAAGTGAGGAGGGAGCCCAAGGGTCTTCTTTCCCAACCCGGAAAGGGGAAGAATCCACATTCAGGCCCCCGTGAAGGGCGGACGTGGACCTTTTGCTCCAAAATCCCCCATGAAGGATGTTCCACCAGTCTCAAAGGCAGGCGCCTGGGTCCCCTCCTCGCGCGTAACGGGGGCAGACAGAGACTGTACAGCACGTGGCATGTTAGGCATGCGCCCCCAGCCTCCCTCACCTGTAGAAGCCCTTTTTAGTTCTCTCCCCATCCCAACTACCCAAAGAATCAACACAGACACAGTTTGAAAAAGTCTTTATTACAAATCACCTCTCAAGTGTTTAGCGGTATTTAACCATCTGCCAAATATGTCATTTAATCCTTCTTTCGTTGTAGAATATGAATGTTTAAATGTACCCTCTAAAATTCTTATCAATCCCCTTGAAGCCCATCCTTGGAGAAAGGAGGAATATTGATGTAATGAAAGAATAGATAGATAGATAGATAAAGTGTAACTGGGAGAAATTCCTGCCCGTACCAGTAAGGGCTGCAGGAAAAGTCAGGGTGGCAAAAGAGAGGCTTTAGAGTAATAAGCCACCCAAAGGCAGAGCTGCCTGCCTTCCATCCTTCCTTCCTTTTTCCTCAGCCTGTCCCAAACCTTTTCTTTTCTTTTTATGGTTAGGATCTCTGGGACTTCCCCCAAAATGAAGAGAGAAGTCTTCTCCTTGCCTGGCTATTTCCAAAGCTTGACTTGGGCGTTACCTATACCTATGTATTATGTTATATGATATTAGCTATATTGTTCCAGTCTTGATTTTTAATCTTTGCCTTTAAGAGTTCTTATAGAACCTAAAAGAGCATCTCCTTGGTTCTTCTGCTTCTGGGGGGATTTAAAAAAGAAGAACCAGGAGGCTGAGCTAGACTGAGGACCTGCCTCTGGTACCTCGTTCAGGGCCGAAGGTTTTAACACCCAGGCCACCAGGACCTCTCCAGCCGTGGACTGAAATCCAGAAAAGCTCCGGCTATAATACTTTGGCTCTGTGTGTGTTTGTGTGTATATTTGGAGAGGGGGGGGGGATGGAGGACACCTTGGGAAAAACCAGCCAGATTGGCCTGCTTTAATAGATTGGCCCTTTTGAATAGACAGTCTGCTGTAATAGATAGGCCTCGTCCCTTTGATTTACTCCGAGAGCGGCGCTGCCTCTGTGTGTGTAACGCAGGCAGCCCTGAAGGCTGCGATCTGTGCACAGGAGGAAGAGTGTGGGTGTCCCCTGCCTGAGGGCCTCTAAGGAGCTGGCTTGAAATGGGGGAGACGCAGCTCTTTTCCTACCGGCTGCCCGCTGGGTCTCCCTCGAACTTCTCTGACCACAGATTCCTGGAGGGTGAGCGCCTACGCCGTGGGTGGCAGTCATTTTGGGTCGTGTGCTGTGTGCGTATGTTAAAGGTGGCCCTGGAGGCTGGAAGGAGGTTCTTACCCCTCTCCGCTGCTCTTCTTGCGGCCCTGTCCTTCCCAAGCTGCCTCTTCCCCGGAGCTGATCGCGTTTCATCCAAAGGAGAAAAGAAACCGCCATCCCTGTATTAGGAGGAAAAAGGGAACATTAGACTCCAGCGGGCTAAGCGCTTTCCTTTGACTGGTAAACCTCTTCACACTGGGACTATGCAAAAGGATATGCAAAAGTGCTAAAAATAAATAAAAATTAAAAATTAAAAAATACCTAAGAACAGAAAACCCCTGAAAAATCAAAGACTACCTTAGAAAACTAGAAATAGCCAATAAAACCAGAACTGACAAAACTGCAAATAACTAAACATTTCTTCCTGCCTTTGTTGCAGCTAAACAGTTACATCTATAACAACTAAATCCTTAAATTTAGACTAAAAGCTAACACTTGTTGTTAATCACTCTTACCATCCTCATTATGTTCGTACAGTATAAACTACTCAGGAAAAATGGCTTATATTCTACTAAACTCACTGATGAACTTAATCTACAGTCTATAGTAGTTTAAACTCACTAACACAGACAAAAAGTACAAAAAAACATAAAAAAGGTAATGATAAATGTAACATTTATTTGTAACGGATGTAACTTAACTATTAGAAATTCACTTATATCCATTACAAATAACTCTGTTACTTTTCTCATTGTTTTTTTGATGTTTGCTTGTACTTAATAACAATCACTTATTATCTACTTAAAGGCATTTGTCCCTCAAGTTCTTTACTTACCACTTAAAAAGCATTCTTAACTTATTCCAGATTCTGTCTTAATTTTACTAATTTACTCGTGCTCTGTATTCTATTCTATTTTCTATATAATACATTCTATATTCTGTATATTCTATATTGGTTTAAAATAGGAAAAGTTATTTTAAAAAACAAGTAATGTTCCTCAAAGAGAAATAATATTAACCCTCCAGCCAGGAAATAAGGTTTAAAGACTGCAAAGAGAATAAAATCAGTAACTTTTCCCCTTTGGGGGGCTGTCTGGGGCCTGCCTGTGAAAAGCAGCTAAGCCCAGATTTCTACCTCTTCCTAAATATGTTATGTCAGCAAACCAGCCAATGAAATAAAATGAAAATGCACATTTTCCCCTCTGCTTATTGCTACTAATTCTAAACTCCCCTGGAGTTTCTTTCCCTGGCTTTTTCCCCTCTATATATTTTCTTTCTTTCCTTGTGTTTTTCCCCCTCTATGTTCCCAGTTCCTCACACCTGCAAAGACCTCCAGGTTTCCTTCTCTCGTCCTTTTTCTGCCTCCAGTCCCGCCCTGGAAGAGAAGAAGAAGAAGAAGAGATATAAATTCAATGAACAACAAACCCATAAAAGAGGCATTTCCTTCTTTTATTCCCCCCTTTCCTTTCTTTCCACTCCCACCATATTACCCTAGACATTTCCCCCCTCCTTCCTATGCCTCCAAAGTGGGGCTTGTTCTTCTTTCTTTTCTTCTCCTCTCAGCGTTTTTCCTGCTGCTCTTTGGAAGCCTTCTCTTCTCTTCTTCAGTCTTTTTTTCTTTTTAAACTGTGCTGCCTTGGGTCCCGCCTAAGGAAACAAAAAGCAAGGAATTTAATAAATAAATGCTAATTCCCCTTTGGCTCCTTTTAGTTTAAATGCCTTTTACTTCTTTATAATCTTTCTTCCCTATATTTTAATTCTTATTACACTGCTGCTTCTTTGCATTTTTTTTTCAATAAAAATGCTACTTCATTAAAAAAAGAAACTTTTGTACAAGTAATGTTTCAAAAAGTGTCCTGTATTGGTATTTTATTTGTTTTTCCCCTTAATGTTTGTAAGCTGCCTTGGGTCCTGAGTTAAGGGGGGAAAGACAGGAATTTAATAAACAAATAAACCCCCTTTGCTTCCTGTTTAAACCCCTTCACCTTTTTCTGCTTATTCATAAATCTTTCCTTCCTATATTTTGTTTCTACAGTGCTGCTACTTCGCCATTTTTGTTTCAGCCACTTCATCAAAAAATAAAAAAGTGCAACTAATGTCTTAAATTGTATCCTGAGGGTGTTTTGCAACGTTTGCAGGCTGCTCTCAGCTCCAACTGTCATTTAGTTGCCTTTTTATTCGAAACTAATGTTTTAAACTGTATCCTGTGATATCTTTTTTAAAAAAGTATTTGTAAATTGCTCTGGAGTCTGGCAGGCAATGAATGAAATACAGGAAAATAAATTCTCCTCAGGAAATCTTTGGATGGCCCTCGTTTCCCTCTCAAACTCCGCCTTTCCAGGTATGTTTGGCCTCCTTTGTTGTCTTAAAAAGGCTTCCCTCCTCGCAGACCCCTTTCCAGCCCCCCTCGCCGTCCTCTAAACGCCTTCCCTCCCTCACACAGATCAGGACCTTTTCCTCCGACTGGGCTCTCCTGAGGCGCCGAGGCCTCCTTCGGAACCGAACCCCCAATTAATTGTCTCTCAGCCTCCCAGCCCAGACTGCGCTCCTTTAAAGCTGTTTGTGAAGCGGCGCCCCCACCTCGACAGGAGAAAGGGGCGGAATAGGAGCTGCCCAGGTAGGGGGGAGTCCCCCCGTTCCCGTGGGGGGGGCCTTCCCTCAGGGGATCCCCTTTCCCCCTCCCCTCTCCTCCTCCTCTCACCCTCACAGAGCCCTCTGCTTCCCTCAGAGAAATCTCGCCCGCTTTTTCCTCCCCTCCCGCTCTTTCGCCCATTCCGAGGCTTCCATTGGTCAATCCGGCTGCCCGTCAGGAGCTCTGTCCTCGCGCTCCCGAGAGGGGGACTGCAACACCGCATGCATTCAGGGAGCCCCCCTTCCTTTTTCCCCTCAGGAAGCAATTCGGTTTTCCCGCCTTTTTTCCTTCCCTTGTTTACACAAATAAATGTAATGAAATGCACCCCATTCTCCTCAGAAAAGTTGTGGAAACCCCCCATTTTCTCCACCAAATAAACTCCTTTTCCATCATTATTATTATTATCAAGGGTACAAAAGATAAGGCGCTTATTATTGCTGTCGTTATTGTTATTGAAAAGAAACCAATAATCCAAATAATACCACTTCAGAATAAAAAATATGGTCCCGGGTTGGGTTCCTCATGAGCCCATTTACCCCAGCATAAAACACACAGCCTGAAAGGTCCTGGGTTCGAATCTTTTTCCTCCCCAGCCCTTCAGTCTCCAAGAGGCAATTAATATAACAGATCTTAATTGCAAATTAAACCTTTGGAAGTTTCTAGGGGAGCCAAATAACTCCTTTTGGCCACTAAAACCCATTATTCCTTTCCTTTGGGGGCACTCTGGAGGAGAAATAGGTCCTTTTGGCCACTAAAACCCATCATTCTTTTCTTTGTGGCTCCCAGGGGGCAGAATCGTCCTTTTGGCCACTAAAACCCATCATTCCCCCCTCAAGGGCCCCATTGGGGAGAAATAGGTCCTTTTGGCCACCAAAACCCATCATTGGGGAGAAATAGGTCCTTTTGGACACCAAAACCCATCATATATTGGGTGCTCCTTGGATGAGAAATAGTGCTCTTTCACACTAAGACCCATCATTCTTAACTTTGGGGGGCTCCTGGGGGACAAACACTTTCAGCTAAAAAAAAAAACATTGTTATTTTGTTGGGGGAAATGAGAGACCAAGAAATCCTTTGGCCACTAAAACCCATCATTCTTTTATTTGGGGGCTCCATGGGCAGGGCAAATAAGTCCTTTTGGCTACTAAAACCCATCATTCTCCCTTTGGATGCCTCCATGGGTGGAAAATAGGTCCTTTTGGCCACTAAAACCCCTCATTCCTTTCCTTTGGGGGCTCCATAGGCAGGGCAAATAAGTCCTTTTGGCCACTCAAGCCCATCACTCTTTCATTGGGGTCTGCCTAGGGCCACTCAAACCCATCATTCTTTGCCTTGGGGGGCCCCTAGAAGAGAAAGAGGACATTTTTTACAATAAAACCCATCATTCTTTACCTTCAGGGCACCCTGGAGGAGAGAGAGACGCTTTTGGCCAATCAAAGTCATCATTCTTTCCTTTGAGTGGGGACTCTGGGGTGGAAACAAGTCCTCTTTACTGTAAAACCCATCATTCTTTAATAGGTCCTATTGGTCAATGTAACCTATCATTCATTACTTTGCGGGGCTCCTGCAGAAGTAAGAAGTCTCTTGTTGACTCTAAGACCCATCATTCCTTACTTTGAAGTCAAGGAGAAATAGGTCATTTTTGACTCTATCATTCTTTAATTGGTCCTTTTGGCCACTAAAACCCATCATTCTTTCCTTTGCCCCCCCCCGACAGGAGGAACAACTCATTTTCAACTCCAAAATCCACCATTCTTTAATTGAATAGGTCTCGTTGGCCACTATAACCCATCATTTTATCCTTTCAAGGTGCCTTCGAGGAGAAATATTTCAGCTTATTTTGGTCCCTCAGGAAATCGCTTGGCCAAATTTTGGCCAAATTCAGCTAAAATCAAATTTTCGGTTTCTTTTGGAAGGGAGGGATTGCCTGGAAGGGGAGGTGGCGGACATTTTGGGACAGTCTGTGTCTCTCCGCATATCCCAATATCCATCCCCTGCTTCTCACAATGCTAATGCTGCTTGAAAAAAAGCCTTCCAGCTAGACAGAGGAAGAGGAGAGTGGTCTTGGCAGGCTTATAAGAGCTTTGTGGCTTTGCTAACTGAGGTGTGTCATATTAGAGAGCCAATTTGGTGTAAACCAGGGTTCGATTCCCTTTTGCTCGGCCGCAGAAGCCCACTGGGGTGACCTTGGGTGTGTCACACTCTCTCAGCCACTAGGAGAAGAAAAAATCTAATAGATTCACCATAATAGTTGAAGACACACATCATCAATAGCAATGCCACAAAATGTCTGGGTCCCCACGGCTCTCCTTTGCTGTCTTCACAATGCTGATGCTGCTAGAAAACCCTTCCAGCTGGACAGAGGAAGAGGAGAAAGGGCTGAGCAGGCTTACAAGGACCACATTTGCTCTGTTTTCCCCCAAAAATCTTCTTTTCCTCTCTTGCAGGTCTATTTTTACACCTTCGAGGTCTTCCGCATTATTATTAATTAGTAGGAGACTGTCAGTTGCACTTGTAAGCACTGGTGAGCGTGAAAAGGGAGGCCTGCGAGACCTCGTGCAAACCAAGGTGGTGCAAAAAATGTTCATCCCGCCCTGTCCCCATCCCCAGTGAAGCCCCAAATTCTGGTCAAGGTCAGGATGCCGGATCAGAATCCTCTCTGGGTGCGTAGAGGAATTTTATTAACAAGTGGTTTTAATGCACTAATTGTGAAAATTTTCACACTCTTTCTTCTTCCCCAGATGGTGACCATTGAGCAGTTTGGCTGGAGGGCCCTCCTGTGGGGCGGATATGGGGCGTTGGCCGCGGCACTCACCCTCCTCACGCTCACCCTGTCCCTCCAGGTAGGAAGGACAACCCGCTTTGCTGGCGGAACAGCAAGTTTGATTCATGTCTGTGTCCAGAGAAGCGAGTTCGAATCAGGAAGCCAGAGCCCTGCAATCGTGTGTGTCTCTCCGTTACTTTGTCAGGGGGACGTAAGAGAGACCCTATTTCTCTCTTTTACCCTGCACCCTCCCTTTCCCTTACATGTAAATATATCCAAATAAGGTTAGAAAATGGTAGCCCAAAATTCAGGTCTTGCAAAGCTACAGGCGGCCCTCTGAGGCACATTTTTGGCTCAGGTCTTGCAAAGCCAGAGTGGCAGAGACCATGAGGAGTGCATGCAGTTCCCGGGATCTGTAGTTATCGGGGGGACAGATAGGGAAACGAACTACAAATCCCAGGGATCCGACACCAGCTTCCTTTTTCTCTCTCTCTGCATGTCCCGTCGTCCACTCTTGTCCCAGAATAAACACCACTGGGCTTCCCACAGCAGTGTCGCCCTCATCTTCCTCTTCGTCATCTTCTTCGGATTGGGGCCAAGTGAGTAGTGGAGTTTTTTGGGCAAGGATATTTGTAACTCCCCCCCTCCCAGAAAGTGAAAAGGGCTACCAAGTCCATGGCCGAGGCTACTACATATTTGGCCATAAGAGAAGAATAAAGGGGGGAAGAGGCCACAATTCTGCGCCTTACGTGGGAATAACAAACCTTATTTTTTCCTTATTTATCCTATTTTTTTTCTTTATTATTTTCATACAGCGCCACCATGTCCGTCGCGGCGGAAATCTTCATCCAGGCCACCTGACCCGCAGCTTTCATGGTCGCCGGCAGCCTGAACTGGGCTGACCTTTTCCTCATGGGGATAACCTTCCCATTCGCCGTGGTCAGTTGTGTCTTTCTCGAACCCGCTCCCCGTGCAATTAAACTGTGCTTTCCCCTCACTTTCCTGACATGGAAATTCGCATGCAATCATATTTGTAAAATTAATCCTATATTTTAGCTCCGATTGCTCATTGCAAAGCAAAAAAAAAATGTGCCGAGCGTGAGATGTGGAAGCGAGGCAAAGCCAGTGCAGTGACAGACATCTTCCACCACTAGAGGGCGCACCCCCAATAAGCCCCTGCATTAAAAGTGATTAATAATTCCATTTTTTCTCCATTTTTCCCGCCCCCGTAGGATCCCCTGGGTCCCTTCTGCTTCCTCATTTTTGCAGCCCTCCTGGTGGGATCTGCAGTTTTCTTCTACTTCTTCCTCCCGGAGACAAAAGGGAAATCAGTGGCGGAAATCGAGGAGGAGTTCAAGGCGGGATCAACCCTGACGAGGGCGTCTCTGGGGAGGAAAATGGCTGCTGTTTTTAGGAAAGGTTTCCGGGAAGACCTTTCCGTCTACTCGAATTTCTGAATTCGCACCAACACAGAAGAGAAAAAAACCACACAGAAATTCAATTCCCCCCCCACAAAAAAACAGGCCATCGTTTGCAGGAAAAGCAACTTGGCGCATTTAATACTTATTTATTTTATTTTGCAATAAATTGGCTGCCCTTCAAGCGGAGACCCCCAAAGAGGCCTTGATTTAGTTGCCTTCATTTAAATTACAAATAAAGCTGTTTTCTTTTCATCGAGAGCCTGAGTCTTCCCCGCGGGGACGGCGCGCCCTCGGCTGAGGGAACAGGGGCCGCCTGCCTTTAAACTGAAGAGTTCTGGGTCTTTTCTTTAAGCGGGAGAGGGATCCGCAGCCTCCGATTTCCCGGGGAGCGGGAGAGAGCTCGGGGGGGGGCGCAGCTCCCAGCACCCCTCGGGGGGACTGAGGCCTTCTGGGAGTTGAAGTCCAGGAGCCCCCGGAGCGCGGACGCCACTGCGGGGCCCCAATCCAGACTCGAAGCACCGCGGAGGAGAGGAGCGGACCTCGGCACGGGCCGGAGGGAGGACTGCGTGTCCCGTGGTCCCCGGCGCTGCTACAGGGAGCGGACGTCTGTTGACACCCACATCTCCTCACTCTCTTCTGGAGCGCCACCTGGCGGCAAAACGGGACCCGAGCAACAGACACAGCCCCCCGCCCCAGATGCAGGAAGTCCCGCCCCTTTTATCACGCTAAACCACACTCACTCCCGGCATCCGAAGCGGCCCCAGCGGAAGCGGATTTCCTAGACCGCGCTAGCCGCCTCCAGGGCAGTAGAGCTGAGGAAGTCCATGACCTCTGTCTTCCCTCCTGGAAACCGGCTCCAGGAGGAAGAGCGTTCCGGCAGGGGGAGGATCCGCCGCGATTTCGTTCGGGGCGCCGCCAGACTTTCGGGGGCCCCCAAGGAGTTTTCCGGGGCCCGCCCGCTCCTCCTTTTCGTGTCCCGCCCCCCCGGGGATCCCGCCGCCCTCGACATCTTGCTTTCGACCCCGCGGGGTTGTCTCCAGCGCCACCCGCCAAAAGAAACCACTCCCTCCTCTGGGCGACTAAAGAAAACGAAAATACATTGAAAATGGAAATAAAATAAACATTGGAACAAAAGGAGGAACTTTGCTTGTTTCTTCAGGAGAGAGATCAGGGGTTCCCACCCTCCGCACCCCGGAAAACAGGCCCACCTCACAATGTCCCCTCCTTTGCAGCCGGAAGACAACTGATACTTTTGCTTTGGGAGGGGGAAAAAGAGGGAAACGCCCACCTCTCCCCCTCAGGCCTTCCCCCTCCTCCTCCTCCTCTCGGGCTCCCCCCCCCCCAAACAGCAATGTGGTTGTCTAACCCAACTTGAAATCATGCGGACTTGGAAGGGATGGATTTGTTCAGAGGGGGTCTTGCCCTTGTGTCCTCTTTTGAGGCTGAGAGAGTGTGACCATGTCAGCCAGTGCGAGTTCGAGACTGGTCTTTGCTAGGATCACTGACAGGGGGAGGAAATAAGGGAGAGGTAGAAAGAAAGCAAATGAGGGTGTTTTGGTCAAGGAGTTAGAAATGGGATTTTCAAAACTTTGTGCCGCTGGTTTTTTTTTTTTTTCTCTTAAAGCTCATAACAGTGAAGCAGGGGAAAAGCAAAGACGCAAGTGGGATTTTTCACCTTTATTTTGGTAATGCTTTTGGTGCTGTAACATAATGTAGCCTTAATAACTGATTTAAAATTAATATAATTGTTTAAAATGTTTCCTTGTCAACATAAATGCAATTGACCTAGCTTCCTTAACTGATTAACGATTAACATGCTAATCCCTTCCTAGTAACTTCCCCACCTCTGCTCTGTCCACTGCACCCATCTAGGCTCCCACATATGGGACACGTGGCAATCCTTCCCTGTAGGCATGCTGAGGCTCCTTATGAACAAGGGCAACCTGGTTCAGAGGGCCTGACCAAGCCAGAGAACCTCTACCGTCAGGGCTTGATGGCCTAAGGCAGAGGTCTAACATAGGCAAGCTGTGAAATATAGGGGAGAGTTCCTGCCCTTCTCATATTGCAGCATAAATCAAGGGTTGGACCACCTGTGGAAATTGTTTAAATGTGAAGTGGGGAATGAAAGGCAGGCCAAAGAAGAGGAATGGGGCTGCGGCAGAAGGGTGGTGGGCAGGCAGGTTCAGGAGGCACAGCAGTATGAAGCCTGCTCAGGACCAAAGAACCAAGAAGGGCAATGCCACCAGCAGACAGAGGGCCAAGCCATTTGGGGTGGGGTCTCCCAGCACTCGGCTGCACAGGTTGGACTTGACCTCAACATTCCGGCCAGCAGCAAAGAGAGCAACGGCTCCCATGTCGCAAAGGTTCTTTGTGGCACATCCTGTGAAGGCGACCTGTTCGTCCTTGAATTCCTCTGCAGAAAATAGGAAGGGGGAGAAAAGGATTGGTTGATTGGCATGAGGCATGAGAGGACCCTTCACACAGGGACGGGCAGAGTATTTGCCCCATCGTGCTTCCCCACAGGCCCTCAGAGAGCCAAATCCAGAACAGCCTGAGGTTTTGTGGAATGATCTGTGTGGCCAGAGGGGAGAATAATGGCAGGCCACACTGTGGATCTTGAATCAGTAAGTTAGCCTCTGTATCATCCTGCAGCTCAGGCATGTGGAACATTTTGCCCTGTTGATGTTGGACTGCCATTGCCATGTTCTCTCACCTCTGACTATGGGAGCTGAAGTTCAACAACAAGGGAATCGTCATGTGGTTCCCAGAACTGACATAACCCATTTCCTGTTGCCCATACCTTTCTTTGCAGTGGTGGCAAAGTGGATGCAGTGTGTCAGGAGTCCGGTGCAGGCGATATGTGTGTGGTTCAGGCACAAATCCGTCCCCTGGGCAAAGCATGAATTGCAATGAATCCCGTTAGGTGTCTGAGATCCTTTTTGTACTGTAGACGGAGAGAACAAAAGAAGAGCAATTGACTCCTTGTTGCACAGAACTCTTTGATATGCCATGATTTTCACATGACACAGCCTGGGCATGGGGAGTCTAAGGCTCGTGATGGCAATAACCAACACATGAGCGTGTCTGCGTACACACACAGAGAGACACAGAGCACCTTCAGGTGGAGTTCTGAACATATGTTGCAAACAGTTGCCCAGCTTGGCGTCTCCTGAGGGCCATGCATGCTGGTGGCTTCCCTGTCAGTAGGTGGAGAATCTGCTTGTGGGCTTAGTCCATGCTTTCAATGAGTTGTCCAAAGTGCTGATAAGTGCAAAAGCTCTTTTAAAGTTTAGACCATAACCCAAAAGGAAGCAAATTCCACCTCGCAGCCAGCCTCTTATGTCATGCAGGTGTAATATGAAACTCTGTCCATGTAGCTCTGTTTCTCTCTGGCCCAGAAGGTAGTTTCCATGTGCCAGAGGGCAATGCCATTGCCATTTGCTGGTTAGGGGTAGAGACAGGGGAGGAGAAAGCCAACATTGCCAGAGCTGCTGGAGATCTGGGAGAAGAATGGCAGCTCTCTCTCCTGACACAGGACTGCAGGCAGGGGCAGTGGGGGTACTTCTGATCCCTGTCCCCCAAAATACTGGTTGACTTTGGCACTGTGTCCTGGGCATGTGGAAGTTGCCTGCTGGCATAGATGCTGCATGAATACCTCCATCCACAACTCAAAAAGAACAAATGTGTGTGCATACCTCAAAGATGTGCACATGTACTTCACTGGCTAGATTCCAGCCATTGATATTGTCTGTGCTTTCAACATTTTTAAAAACATCTCTAGTTTGACATCGTAAACATGGTTCAAAGAAGAAGCAATGACATTCTTCACTGCATTCTACATTTCAAGGGCCAAGATCCTACTTGAAGCTTGTGGAGCACAAATCTCTGTGTGCGCAGTTGCACATTGCTGACTGGCAACATGATGCAGCAGAGGAGGCCACCAATGAAGCAGAAGAGGGCTCATCCAATCGCACATATGTGTCTATGTACACGTACTCAACATATGTGTCTATGTCCACGTACACAACTCTGCACCCCAACCTTGAATTTAATACAGTTGTCCCACACCAGACACAGATGTCATAGTGCCATAGAATCATGGGATTGGAAGCGGCCCTGTGGGCCATCAGGTCAAACCCCCTGCTCCATGCAAGGGCTCCAGCTAGAGTGTCCCAGCAGGTCACTGCCCAGCCTCTTCTTGAAGACACGCAGAGAGGGAAGCTCCACTGCTTCCCTATACAATGCATTCTATTGCTGAATTGTGTGAGACAAAACTGAACCCAGGCATAAAACAGCAATAAGACTGTGGCAAAAGCTTTTGTTACTCTACCCCTGTGAGGACCACCTCTGATTGAGTTCCTGTTTTCCAGTTGGATCTGCTTTGCAACAGGTTGAAGAGCAACTGAAGCCAGCTGGCTTCTTCAAAATAGAAATATAAGATTGTCCACATTGGACACAATGGGGTTTATAGATGTCCCCAGAACTTGTGATCCTTCAGATGGGGCTGGACTCCAACACCTGTCACCTCCAGCTGGGCTGTCCAGTGGTCAAGACTGATGGAATTTGTGTTTCAACAGCAGTAGGAGGGCCTCTGGTCCCCAACCTCTGGCACAGAACAGCAAAGAACTTACCATACTCTGTTCTGTGCTGTCACTCATACAGTGGTCTATCCAGCCCCCTAGTGAAGCCCAAACTAGCTCCCTTTCCATAAGTTGACTCCATTGCCCTACCAATGACTTCCTGGGTATTGCAGCGATCAGAACGGCAGCAGCTAGAATTCCAGCGCATGTGGAAATTGCCAGCCAGCAGCCCATAGAACTGGTTGCAGAGGCGATCATCTGAATTGCACTTCTTCTCATAAGCCAGGTTTTCCATGTCCTGGGCCCCTGGGAAAGGAACACAGTGTTAGATCTCCTGCTCATGGATCCCAGAGAGTAGCCTTGGGTCTTCCTTGGGGCTCAGCAGCAGCTGAGGAGTTTGGATCTCAGAGGGATGTTCCTGCAAGTCAATTTCAACACACAACTTCTGCTCCTTCCTTTGCAGGCTTCAGCTCTGGGAGGGTCATGCTGTGTGTGTCCACCTATAAAGCTTTCCTTCATGCTCCAAAGGCATAGGGAGCCAGTAGAAGGATGACTATTATTCAAGCAAAAGCACTCTGCATATGAACTGCAACCCAGGGCTCTGCTCAGATTAATTCTGTTGTTCCTTCATAAATTCTGCGTGGAGGCTAAAGGAACTTGCAGCATTGTCAGTTTGTCAGATCTCCCCTGGAGAAAAGATACAAGGTTGTTTTCCATCCCAGAGAGTGCCACATTTTCCTTCCTCTGACTGGAGTCTGGCCCTCTGCCTGGTCACCGCCACGCTCCCCCCTCCACAGCTCTTTTACCTGCATCCTCGTCTCGGGCAATGGTGATGCAGCTGTTGACCGAGGAGGAGCACGCCTGCTGGGTGTTGCTGCAGTCGTGGCCTCTTGTGCTGCTGCAGTTGTAGCAGAAGATGGCCTCACCTGTGAAGGAATGGTGGAAAGGAAAGGGACCTCCTGATGTGCAGAGAACAACACCCTTACCCTTCCTTCAGAGATTGCAGCCCGGATGGAGGTACACAGCTTCCTCTCTGCTCCACATGATTCTTTGCTGTGTTTGCTGCATGACTGACTTGGCTTTTCCCATCTGGTTGATTCTGGTGAGGAGGGGATTGGGGTCTCACGTCACACCAGCAGCTCATCCTTGAGCTTACAATCCTGACATGGGAGGAAAGGAGGGACTAGAGGGTTTATTATCCAGATGGGGGCAGTTTGGTGGCAGAGTGTAGCTCAGAGGGATTCCTTGGAGAGGTCATGGTGCTCGATGGTGGGAGAGAAGCACCAAAGATTGGAGTGGGTGGGTGGGTGGGAGGAAACAAGAATTAACCCAGCTCTCCCTCTGGCACTGAGAGTGTCTCTCCTTGGCAGGTGGACCAAGAGAGAAAGTGTTCACCTAGCCAGAGGCCTGGACACCCGCAGAGGCATTCCTCATGCCTGTGCAGATAGAAATCTTATCACAGCCTCATCCTTCCGTCACAAGAGAAACTGTTCTTTGATGGGACCAGGAAGAGTTTCAAAGGGGAGAGGGCCAACTCAGTGAGCGGTCCATACGTGCATCCTACTCACAAGTAAAGCAGAGGGTGGCCTGCTCTCCACACCAGAGAGAACATAATAATTGGTGGGTGAGCCAATGTAGTCCTGGTGGGCTTCCTACAATGCTGGCTGGGAAGGGAATGGGGCTGCCACAGATAACGCCCTGTTTGCTTGGCATTCCACATGAACGCCTTCATGTGTGCTCCCCTTAACCCCGGTTGACCTCACTGTGATTCTCTGCTTGAAACCACCCCTACTAGACCTAATGCCCTCCAGAAGTTTTGGACTACAGCTCTCATAAACCCCAGACATTATAGACAACAATTGGGAATGATGGAAGATATAGTCCAATCCATCTGGAGGGCCCTGTGTGGGGTAGGCTCCTTTAAGCTCTATTTCCAGAGCCCCATACCAATCCTGGAAGGGACAAAAAGTGCTTCAGGAGCCAGAGCTCAGCCACCACCACTGCAGCTATTGCAGCCACTCTCTCATAAGTGGGGCTGCCTCCTGTGCCTCTCCAGCTACTGCTCCATTTATTTCTGTAAACAGCAGGTCTCCTCTGCTCCTTGTCCTTTTCATTGATTAGTTCAATTGATTAGTCACATCCCACCTTTACTGGGATGCAGCATTTCCTCCCCTCCCCACTTCATGCTCCCTGCAAGGCAGGTCAGGCTGGCTGGATTGAAATTTCCTGGGGAGTCTCTCTTGTGAACCCTGGGTGCTACACTGGCTCCTTGGAGAGAACAAGAGGGGTGGCCAGCGAGCTGAAGCACCCAGAGTTGCCCCTGGGTGGCTGCTGCCATTGGTGCCACTGGGCCCCTCCTGCCCGTAGCTGTCAGCCTTGCACGAGGCTTTTGCAGCTTCACTAGCCACTGTGTCACCTCTACACCCTAGGGAGGGTCAGCTTCTTCTGAGAAACAGGCAAATGAACAAAAGACGTTTCTTGACCCAAAAGGCTAGGCCAGAGGCCAGGTTTTATTCAGTACAAAAATATAAAAATACAGACAGCTGCAGCTGGGTGGCAATCAAGAGATCGCAACAACACATGGAGGCCTGACTAGGCCTTTTTATGCAGGTAAATACCATACACTCCCACTACAGCATTTTCCACCAATGAGGCGGTGCCACAGGTGAGGAAGGGGCTGGGTCTGCTATGCTTATGTGAGGTATGTGACCTCCTACCAATATGTAATGGCGGCTGGTTTCCTCCACCCACAGTATAGGTGAGGTAGTCATCATGTGACATGGCAGACATGGGAGGGGGCTAGAATACATGGGAGGGGGCTAGGACTTCCTGTGGCTATGTGAATTATGTGTCTTCCTGCAGATCTGTAATGGAGTTTGGTTTTACTCCACTCACAACTGGACTGGTAGCCATGGGGTAACTGATGAAGACTTGTCTCTGAGCCATGAGAACATGCATGTGCTGATTTCTGTGCATGATGCTGGTTAGTGAAAGACACAGGAAAAAAATGCCACGGGGGTGTGGTGGGCACAGGGTTTCCAACCTCACTGGCCACTTTCTCTAGTGAAAATTCCTCACTTATTTTTATTTTTTTAAACTTGACTTCACACAACAAAAGAGCTATAAATTATTACACAGCTATGATGAAAAGGCCATATCTGGTTTCTTTTCCCAGTTGCTGACCATATCTTATGTGTCTGACCATAAGGCAGCATCCTGACAACGTCTCATGGACTCATTGCCCCTCCCCTTGGGCACATGCACAGAACTACTAACTTATGGATTTAGAACACTCTGAAGTATTCCAAACAAGATTGCCCCCATTATCTGAAGCTTTATCCCTCAGGGCAAGTTGCATTGTATCACCTCAAGCACCAGTTGACCAGAACAGCTATTTTACAAATGCATTCAGTAAACAGCAGTTGAGAAGTCTATGGGATGATGGTTATAGTGGGAGGGAAGGAGTAGAGGGGTCCGTACTTTCCTGAAGAGCTTCTTCATAGATTTCACAACAGAAGTGCGAGAGAAACCTCAATATACACAATAGAGCTGATTGAATTGTAGCAAGCATCTGCCCATGGAGATCTTTATGAACTTTTACAGTACATTGCTTTATCAAAGTATGTCTGAACTGCCATTTCTGCCCCAAAAGAAACAACTAAAATGAATTTTTCCTACATGGGTCAGTGTAATTTTTCTTTTCTTTTTAAAGAACTGAGGCTAAATGTATGTTTCTGTAAACCAGGGCGGCCAGCTGACTCAAAAGACATGGACCCCCAAGCTAGTCTTGCAATAGCTGGGGAGCAGAGATCTCCAGCTGGGCTGCTTTACAACATAGAGAACAATGTCATTACGTAAATTGCTGGACATGGAGCTGTTATTAAAGGCACAGCCACACCAGCCACTTGAAAAGAGGGCAACTCTATGAAATGATTGCATGGGGGGCAAAGGTGCACAGTTCCCTCAACAACCAAACTGCAGTGTGAATCAGTGTAATGTAGGCTTTGTCTAGAACCCAAGCCGCCCACGGTCCACAGTTACGGTCCAGTAGCTCCGGCATGGACTCACACACTACAAAGCATGCAGTGGGGGGAGCCATGGCATTCTCAAGTGTTCATCCTCTGCAGCCTTCTTTTAAAAATTGTCCCCTGTGAACACAGCAGGGAGCATATTTGGAAAACTCACTGCATGTTAGTTGCTGGGATATTGTCTAGACCAACATCCGGCTCTCAGTTCACCAGTGCCAGATGCCACTCCACCGCCTCCCTCAGCAGCAGCACAGACAGAGCAAACATCACACTTCCATTATGAATAGAAACAAAAGCGAAGGATCTGAAACTCCTCTTCATCAAAGAAAAAATCAGAATACATCTGCTGTACTCTCGTATATCGCAGGCTATCTAATCTGGGGGACTGACAACTTCCATCACCACCCTCCAGCATGCCAGGGAACAGTAGCATATTTTTACCCATCAGCTGCAAGCAGGATTTTTCTTTTTTTCTTGCATACTTGCCAGGGACTGGCCTCCAATGGCTCATGGACCAGCACTAGTCAGTGGACCACCACTTTCAATACATTGCCTTATGCAACATGCCAATAAAAAGACAAAGCATGAATGCCCCAGTAAGGATTGTGACAACTTTGTGACCGTTACCTCAACAATACTTCTGTATTTGGGACGGTGGAGAGGGAAAGTTGCCACCTTTCTCACCAGTGCGGTTCATGTATGTTTTACAGTAGTCTGGTGTAGAAAAATCACACCGGTGAAATGTTTCTGAGCAGCAAATAAACATTGGCTATAAAACTTCTGTAGTTTGTTTGTAAAGATTGATGGGAGTGGGGCCAGTAAATTAAGAGATTGGCACCTTTTTTCCCCTCCACCCCTGATAAGTTGGTATCCTTTTGCCCATATTACAGAATGTGCCACAGCCAAGAGACTTTTGTGGGCTTGTCTCTCTTTGCTTGCCATGGCGTAATACAGAGAATACCAATTTCATTGCCCAGTTCATGGAAGTGCATTGGAATACCACTTCACTTGCAGATCCACCAGAAAGGATGGTGCAGACAGACCAGGGGTTCTGGCATTGTGGCTCAGTGATTTCTCTGAGTTCTGAATGCAACCTCTCTCAGCTAAGGAAAACTAGTCTGGCTGGATCATGTGCCAACAACGTTCACCAGGTGAAGTTTTTTCTTTTCATGATAAGTGACTGAACACAAAAATGTTCTAATTCCAGCTAATCAAGCTGCTGTTTCAGGGAAAGCACCAGCAGCAAAACTTGACAAACCTATAGACACAAGCTCACAGGCTGGAATTGTGTACAAAGAAACTGAAGGGTGGGGTGGGGGCTCTAGTCTCTGCTCTAAAGCCCTGTGGAATGAAGACAGACAGAAAAACCTGCGGTCCCCATCCCACTTCCACTCTTCAGCTAGTAGGAGGAGGAGAGGAGAGGAGACTTACCTGGAGCAAGAAGAGTGAGCAGGAAGCCCAGGGCCAGGGGGTGCCGCATGCTGGCCAGTGGAGGGGGGTGGTGGCAGCTGCTCTGTGAAGCTTCAGCCAGGAGCCTCTTCTCTCCCTGGGGAAAGGCACACCTGGTCAAGGGTGGGACTGGGTTGGGTTACTCACAGAGTAAGGTACTGGATTGAGCAACAGCTGCTTCTGTGATGCCCAAGGCAAATCCTATTTTACGTCATCAAACCACCCCTCCCATCTTCCATTTTAGTTCCTGGAGGCTCTCCCCCCATCTCCCGCTCTCTCATGCAGCCACTGTGGGCTAAACCTTCTCAGGACATCTCACACTAAAGAGACATGTGAGCCTCCCACCTGTGTGTGTGTGTGTGTGTGTGTGTATGCCACGTATATGAAATTTTAACCACAATAAGCATTAAAATTGCACCTACATTGCTTTAATTGTTAAAGCAATGTGCCATTGTGTACATTGCAGTTGGAAATATCTGTCTACTTTTCAAAGTGCCATCTGAAGAATGTATCTGGGAATTTTTTTTAAAAAAAAAGGTTTTGCATTCCATGTTGATTTAAACGAGATGAGCCAAAGGAAATATGCCTTTGGATCTCTTGTCTATTTGAATTAAAAATCCATGGAGGTCTGGGATTGTTGATTTTTAAAAAGAGGGGAACAGGAGTATGATGCTGTGAGAAATGTGGGGAGGAGTAGTCCTTTCTGATGCTAGTTACTCGCTCACTGACAAACACACAGGCACACCCTTGGAGCTGCTATTTGTCCTGTGGGGGAAGCAAAAAAAGCCTGCAGGGCTTCTAAAGTGGCACAGCATGGGCGTATTAACATCATGCTCACTGGAATTTGTGGAATTCAGTTCATTTATTTATGATATTTGTATATCATCTCCAGCATAAAAGGGCTCACAAGGCAATGAATAAATGAGAGGGGGGACATTACAAAGATAAAAACATTTTACAATGTTTTATAAACATTGAAACATTCTCTAAAAACTTTTAAAAGCAATCTAAGAACAGTCATAGATACAATTTTAAAACAATCTCAAACTTTGAAAGCCATGCAGACTAGCACTGTTTTGACTGCCTGCCAGAGGCCCAAAGGGGATGGGGCCAGCCTTACTTCCTTTGGCAGGGAGTTCCACAGGCAGCTGAGGTGCTGCAGCTGGGGTGCTGTGGGTGGTGCTGTTTCTCTGTTTTTAACGACCTAGCTCCTTTGCCTTGTTGATGACCCAACTCGCCTCTACAGCTTCTGGGCCCCAGGACAGCAATTTTCCACCCCAGGATCCACCTACCCTCCAAATGCAAATCCCCCAATAAAGCCAGAAGCAGCAATTGAAAGTCTGTTTTTGGAACTGGGTGATCAAACAAGGTGCACAGGTGAGGGGGAGTTGCAACTTGTTCATAAGGGAAGCCGCTGCCCCTGGAACTAATGAGGGTTTGAACATGTGAGGGCTCCCAAAGCTGCAAAAACAGCCTGAGAGGCAGAGGAGGTCCACAGGCCACATGCAGAGGCAGGGGACTTTGACATGGTCTGGCGCCAAAGCTGAGGGCAACCAGAGGCTGTCATGCTCCCACAGGAGAGAGGAGGCCGACAGAAGGGCTCAGGGTGGGCAGGTTTGGGGTAAAGAAAACCAGAGAGACACTTAAATCAGGGGCTTTGGTCTTTCTTCTCCCAGCTCAGGAGGTTTGACATATGCAATGGCCTGGGAAGTTGAGCTTAGGAGTAACAGGGAAAGGGGAAGAGGCAAAGCCAGAAAAGAAACGCTTTCAGCCCAGTCCAGAAATTCCTTGGGCTCAATGTGGCACTAAACGTGGCACCGGAGCACTGACCCAGGAAGGCTGTCAGGGGAGCCCCAGGTCTGGGTGGGGTGCCATTGGGCGCTCCCTCAGATGTTGGCCATCCAGACGCCAGGCAACTCCCCACCTCACAGGTGACTGCGCCCCACCGCCACTCCCTCCACCCAGCCCACCTTGGCCTCTAGAGCCTGGGCAGTGCTGGTGCTGAGGGCACAGTTCACCTACTTCAGCTTTGCTCCACCCCAGGACAGACCTTGCTGGACAATCCTGGCTGCTCCTGGATGCCTGAGGGAGCAGGGCTGCCAATAGACATAAAGGCTGGACTCAGTGGGCAGCAGAAATCCCCTCCCCAGGCACACACTCAGAGGGGCACCCACATTCACACCTGGCTGTGGAGGGGGGAGGTGGATGAGAATCTCCTCTTCCTCCTCCCTCCTGGGTGACATAGTGCCGAGGCAGACTTCTCTTCATGCCCAGAGCGAGCGGGGCAGAGCACAGGAGCAAAGGAGTGGGGAGGGGGTGCTGCCCGCCTCATAGTTTCCCTTCAGGAATGCAGTTTCCCTGCCTCCCTCTGCCCACTCATGCCACAGGGAGGAGGAAGGACTTGGCTGAAGTGGTGACTCCTGGCAGCAACATGATGAGAGCGTCTCTCCTTTCCAGATTTTGGCAGTGAGGAAGGAGGCTGGGCCTTCCTGCCCACTGTCAGTCCTTTTTTTGAGGAACTAAATTAAGGGGCTTCTCTGCTATCTAAAGTCTCATGAGCCCCAAACACATAGCAACATTCTTACCATCAGCTGGAGGCCTCTTTTTCTCCCCTCCAGGCCAGAGACCTCAAAAGGACTCTGGGAGGGTCCCAATCCTTTAGCTTTAAAGCCTCTGCACTCTCTGGAAAGGCTGCTTAGGCTAACAGCAAATGGGTTGGATGGGGCTTCTTGGGAGCCTGGCATGTCTTCAGCTGAAGATACCATGGTGCTGCCTGCTGTGGGAGGCAGAGGGGTAACTCTGGGGTGCAGCCAGGGAAGCGGAAGATCTACCAAGAAAGGCAAGAATGTGCTGAGGAGTGCCAAGCACTTCCCCCACTGCCCCATGGGCACAAACTTGCTGTGAGAGCTGGTGGGCTTCATGGCAGGAGGGGGGATGCATCTACTCTGCGTTTTAGTCCAGCCTTTACAAGTACCACCCAAGGTGTTCAATCCTACACACACACACACACATGCGCACATGCACACTGACTTTCAGGATTGGCCTGGATAGGGCCTGCAACTAGCATGGACTTCCCAGTCCACAGAGAAAGATCCTCCCCTTCACAGCCACCAATATGGTCACCACACTTTTTTCAGCTCTCACCCTTGGCAGCATCAGGAGGTCCAAGAGGGGAGCAAGAGCAAGACCCCGCCTGTTCCCCAGAGGACACAGCCAGCAGGTTGGAACCTCAAGTTCTGCACTGGGGGAAGCAAGCAGTTGACCCGACCCTTTCATGCTCTCTTAGTGAGCTCACATCACCCAAACTGGGGCCCTGCAAAATAACAGTATCTGCAACCTTCTCTCCCAATTGGCCATGTTGCTGGGGCTGCTGGGAACTGGAGTATAGCAACATCTGGAGAGCTAGATGTTCCTGGCCTTGCAAGAAGTTCTTTTGCCATCAGTGCACTGAGCCACTCCTGCAAGTGGTGGCCGGTAAACCATTTTGGCTCTGGTAGCTATCTTCTCCAAAGGAAACCACCTTCCCATCTAATGCAGTGGTGCAGAAGAGGATGGGAATGTGGACAGACAGGTTCAACCTGAAGGATTATGCCAAGCTGGGGTGGGAAGAGAAAGGTCAAATCTGCAGGCAGAGAAGCAGAATCTGCCCCTCTGTGCCTCCTCTGCATGAGGATTGGAGGGCGGGAGCAGGGAGACAAGGGGAACAGTGCCTTCCGCGTTAACTGGGCACAGAATGCGGAGGCTACCTTCACAGGACCAAAATGGGGCTTTTTCGCATGTTATTCAAAACACTGTAACCATGAGAGGCTCTGCTGTTGTTTGAAAACTTCCAGTGGCTGCCCAGCACCTGCCCAGTGTGTTTGCTCTGAAGTGTTCATTCCAGTAGAGGAAGAAAGACCACAGCCTTGCAGAACTACTGCTGGCCTGGATGAGGCAGTCTGGGTGTGTTGGTGGCCCAGCGCTTGACAGAAATCTCTGGCCCAGAGAGGAAACTTTGTTAAAATGATCAGGAAGTGGAGATGTTCTGGTGGGAACTCCTAGAACCTAAGGACATTGACAAGACCACAGTTTTCTCATCTCTCCTCCCTCCCTCTCTCTCTCTCTCTCTCACACACGCGCGCACACACACACACACACACCTCCTTCATCCCATTCCTTCTCCTAGAACTTACTGAAGAGGCCAAATGAACCACAGAGCTGAAGTGCCCCACCCGTTTCCCTGGGGCTGTCAGGATATGGCCTCTGTGTGGGACCTCAGCAGGTGATAGGCAAGGATGTCACTGTTTTGCCCGGGCAGCCCAGGGAAGGCCCCCCAGCCCCTCCCTTCTCCAGCATGCCAAACAGACACCTTCACTTCTCTGCACAGCTGCACGGCTCCATCGTGGACAGACAGCTGCTCCTGGGGTGCAAAACGAGGACAACTCCCTGCCTCAGCCAGGTAAAGAAAATGCCTCTTGTCCGGTGGCTTTTTAAAAAAACCATGCTATGTTAACCAGTTGCCTCTTGTGAGCATACCAGTAAGAAAGAGAAGGGGTGAGGACTGGTTGGCCTCTTCCAGTGCTTGCCTTTTCCCACCACCAGGAGGCAGTGAAGCCCCACCAGAGCAGCCCGCCTCCAATCCTCTGAATTTTGTAAGCTGTTGCCTGAAGGCCAGAGTGGGACATCTGCACAGGGTGTCCTGGTCTTTCTGTAGGACTTTTCAGGGAATCACCACAACACAGATTTTAGGATTTAGGATCTGCTCCTTTGATTAATTCCTTCTTCTTAAGAATTGTTATCATGTCTGGGAATGGACTCATCAGATCAGTAGGAGACCCCCTCTGCCCACAAAGAGCAGACATAGGGTGACAAATCCACCGGTATCCCTCAGCTGTCACTTCAGACTGGTAGGATGATGCCCACTGGGCTCTGACCACCAATGTGATAGCTTAAGAGGAAAGTCTACCCAGGGGTTCTGGGGGCTTCAGGGAGGGTGGGTAGAAGGACAAAGAGTCTACGCTTTTCCACACCAGCTGTACTGTTCTGGTATCATCCACTTTCTCAATAATGGAAGGTCATGTCTCTCCTGCTCCCAGGCACTCAAAGTCAACAGAGGCACCTGGGCAGAGCCAGTTCACGCCCTGGATAGAAAGTAGTTTTTCCCTTCTTCTGCACCCCACTCTCATTGCAGAGAGGCAGGCTTTGTCAGCCCCACCAAGAAAGAGTAGGGTGTAGAAACAGAGCTGCAGCTGGGAAAGAGAGATGCGAGAGGCATCATCTGCCTCATGCCCTCCTCCTTCTTGTCCCCCAAACACTGGGCCCTTCTCTTCTTCAGGGCTTCCCAGCCACTTGGCACTGCTTGAAGTTTGCCTAGGCGGGCCCTTCCTTCCCGCTGTGCGGTGCTACTGGCTGTCTGCAGGAGGTGCCGCAGTGCAGGAACGCAGGCACGGTGTGGAAGAGGGCCAGAGACTCTGACAAGGAGGGGAGGAAGTCATCACTCTTTGTGTGCTAGTATGGCTTAAGAATGAAGGCTCTTGCCTGTTTATTGACCTTTGGAAGCCAGCGGCTGTGGCAGGTCCCTCAGATCTGTCCTACACCTTCTCCTCTCCACAACACCCACCCAACCACACACCCCTGTTGCTGTGTGAGGCAGGAAGGAAATAATTGTGCACCTTCAACCAGGGCAGTGAAGGGTGTTAGGAGGTCTATAGCCCTTTGGCATAAAGTAGCCTGGAAGGGCTGCCAGGGAGAGTCTGTGCCCAGAGGGGCAGCTGGTGTTTTTAGACTGGTACAGCTGGTCTCCTGACCTCCCTACTCTTCCAGGCCCAGCTTGTAAAATCCGGCTTCCTTCCTGGGAATAGCTTCCTTGTGGCTTCCTAGGAAAGGAGGCAACCAGTGTGAGTCACTTGCCTTTCAGCAGGAGAAGCCAACCTCATGTCCAGTGGGGTTGTCTCAGAAACAGTGAGACGAAGAGGCGAAAGAGGCCCCAGAGGAGAGTGGAGGACGGGGGTCACAGCCCATGGCAGATGGGTGGCTTCAGTTGCTGGCCCACCTCTGTGCCAACCTCACATCCCCTCGGCCTCCTCTCATAGCAGCCACCTCACCAGCACAGCAGCCATGGCAGGGAGCAGCACCAGCACTGAGGAGCCCGTGGTGAGCCCACCTGCTGGGTCCACTCCACTGTTGCAGAAGGAGCTGGTGCAGCACCGGATGGAGGCATTGTGTCCCAGGCCCAGCAGCAGAGGCTTCTCCCGGCAAAGCTTCTCCAGGCTGCAGCTGCGCAGCACCGTCTGTCCTGCCTCTGGAAAGAATAGCCAGGCTGGCTCGTCATGCGCCCTGGTGCCACAGGGCCCTTCCCAGTGGGGAGGTTGAATAATTCCCCCATGGGCGAGGAAAGCAAGGGAGGAAGGAAGCTAGCATTGCTGGGAAAGTCACTTTGGAAAAAGTAATCCAAAATGTGGCTCCTTACAACACCTTGCCCCCCTCGGGATGATTTTACTGCTTGATTTCACTCCCTCATTATGCTGCTCGTCACATATCCATCATTCTTTCATTCTTTAAAAACAGGATTGGTAGAAGAATGGCATCAGACTTCTAAAGTTCCATCCCTGTGGGTTACTAGAAGATAACTAGAACATCTCAGTTGCCACATCAGCAATGACATGGTGTGGTTCCCTCTCATCATGTTCCTTTTAAAGTGGAACCTCCACCTACCTCCTGTGAGAGAGGTGTTTAAGAGTAACAACACAGTGTGTAACCTGTTACTTCCAAGCTCTGGTCTCTGATTTTCTATGGAGCCCCGAGAGACTCCGACTGGGCTGCCCTAAAAAGTGGAGGTACGATTTGAGGGGTGGGAGGGCTCACAGGCAGCGACTGCCCAAATCCCAGACACAGAGACAGAGGGACAGACAGGGGGGTCTCACGCCTCACCCGTGACGTTTACACAGAGGTTCTGCTCTCCGCGGCACCGGACGGCAGTCCCATTCCCAGTGGCACACTCGCCCTGACCAGACTCACAGCAGCTGGCACACACCAGACCGTTCTCAGGCTCCTGCTTGGCCCCTGCAGAAAAGACGGGGGGGGTGGCCTGAGGATACTGGTCTATGTTCTTCTCTCCTGTCTGTCCACCAGGGAAACCTTAACTTGGGTGGGCCTATTGGCCACTTTCCCTACTGTTTTAAAATCATATCCTCCCTCCAATGAGGCCCAAGGAGCACTCCTTCCTCTTCTTCTTCCTTCCATATTGGGGGCCAAATTAGCTTCCCCTCCGCCCCTCCAGGGTGTGACTCAGCCTATGGGGCACCCCCTAATTTCCTACTGGAGTTGCAGTCTGACACTTTGGGCACACTAAGCTGGCAAAGTCTGGACTGAGAAGGATGATGGGAGAGGCAATCCAACATACCTGGATTAGGGATCAGGTTAACCCCCTCTGAAATGAGAGTCTGTTTAATTCAAAAGGATTAACTTTCTCGTAAAAGGTGCAGGGTCCCCAGCGGTGGTCCTCCAGATCACTCCCCACACGAGAGAGTGGCTCTGTCTGCAGCCACTTCACCAAACAGAAGACTTTTTGAAAGCAGGGCCGCCCCCCCACAACCCCAGGACAAGGCGGTGAGCTCCAAAGAAGAAGTGTCTCAGCCTTGGTGCAGAGATTTGAGCTCCGGGCTACAAATCTGGAGAGCAGGTTTCAAATCCCCTCTTGGCCATGGAAACCCACTGGGTAACCTTGGGGAAGTCACACTCTCTCAGCCTGAGAGGAAGACAACGACAGCACTCCCCCCCCAAAAGATCTTGCAAAGAAAACCCTGTGAAAGAATCGCCATAACTTGAAAGGGCCTTGAAGGTCACACAACACCACCACAACAGGCACTGAGGCTCTCCATTGCCCCCGCACTCCTCCCTCCCTGTGCCAGCCTGCAGGCACCACAGGCAGGGAAAGGCGGCTGGCTACCTTGGTGGGCAAAGTGGCTGCAGAGGCTCTGGAGCCCTGGGCGGCCGTCGTTGCACAGTGGGGAGGAACAGCAGCTGATCTCCAACCGCCCTGGGAGCTCTGGCAGGACATACTGTCGGCGACAGAGCGTTTCCAGGGCACAGGTCCGGTAGGTCATCCTCCATGCCCCATCAGCCACTGGGGAGACGAGAGGGGACGAGAGGGGTGAGTGATCCCGCAGGCGAAAGACACATGCACCCACCAACCCACACACGCACCAGCGGGCTGTGGCAGCTATAGGCCAGTCTGTGTGGAGCAGTCACTCTCTGGTGGCTTTGAGCGGCGAGTGGGTGGAACGGAGACCCCCCACCCCCAAAAACAGGTTAAGCCTTGTGACGATTGAAACAAAGCAGTGCAGTTAAACAGCTGGACAGACTTGGGCATTTTACATTTCACAAGCAAGGAGCCACCACAAAGAAGTCTCCGCTGCTACATCTTCCCATGGTCTTTTGCTCCCCCTTGGGCCCGAAGGGAGGACCCTGCCAAGCAGCTAGAACTGGGAGTCCCAGGCTGTCTAGGGCCTGAGATGTCACCAATAGTGTTTATCTACAACTCCCATCGGTATCCAGCATGACCCGTTGCAATTCAACACCTTCTCCGGGAAGAGGTTTCCTCTCCTTGCTTTGACTCCAAGCGGCCCCTCTCATTTTCCGCCTCCATCCGCCCCCGACTTCCTCCCCTCTGACCTGCATACCGCTCCTTCTTCCAGTCCCCTCTGCTCCGGCGCCCTCCCACCACCACCATTTGGGGACGCTGGGGGGTCATTTTCCTGCATTGGTGTGAGGAGGTAAAGCAGCAACAACCCACCCCCAGCTGGTGAACCAGCCGCCCCCCGCCTCGCACTCTCTCGTTCAGCCTCCCGTTTGCTGTAAGGTAGCCTCCCCGCCCCGACTCGTCTCCCGCCAGTGGGATACCCTTTACACGACCCCCGAAGTTTTCACTGGAGCTCCCCTTTACCAACAAAATCCATGCACTGGTTCATGTCCCCCGAGCACTGGACGCGGGTGGCGTTCCCCGGGGCGCAGTCGCCCGTGCCGCGGTCGAAGCAGCTGTAGCACTCCATGCCGTTGGGGGGCTGGGCCGCGCTGGCCGGCGCTGGGGGCAGAGAAGGGACTGGAGTCGGGATCCGGCTTCCTGACATCAATCTCAGCTCCCCTCCTTTCCGCCTCCCGCCGTGGGGGGCGGGCCAAAGCTGCCTTGAGAAGCCCCCCTTCTTCTGGGCTCCTAAACTGCGGGGGTGAGGGGGGCATGGGGACATTGCCGGAGGAGGGGCCTTCTCGCGTGCTTCCATGCCCCATGCAGGCAGGACCCTGCATGTGTCCGCCCAGACGATCCAAATTCAGCACCAAGAAAAGATGATTGCTCTCACCTGCAGGCACCGGGCAAAACGAGCCAAGAGCATCATTCGCCCAGTTCCTTCTGCCTTTTCTATCATCTTACCCAAGCCTGATCCTACACCAAGGAGGTGGGGCGCGGCTTTATGCTCAGAGAGTTGCTCGGCAGCTGTGCAACGCTGCCTGGCTCTCGAAAGAACACACTGCATAGTCAAATGTTCAGTGTGCATCAGGGTTCAACCATGTATCTGCACATCAGTGCGCAGAGTCCGCGCACAGGCGCCACGGGCACGTTCTGCTTCTGAAGAACTGAATGAGGTCCTTCTGCGCCAGAGGGGGAAAAAATTTTCCAACTCTTTTGGCTGAGGAACTCACCCTCGCATAAGACCCCCAGGGGGTTCTAGCCCCGGTTTTCCCGAACCTGCGGAGGGCAAAAAGACCCACTACCCCTGCTTTTTTCTCCACTTGCCTCAGAGCCAAGGTCCCCCTCCCCTGCGGCCTCGCATCCTCCTCCCGCCACTCACCGTCTGCGAAGCGGCTGTTGCAGAGGTCCGAGCCGCAGTAGTTGGTGTTGCGCACCTCCCGGTCAGCTTCGGAGTAGACGCTGGCCGTCCGGTTGGAGACGCCTTGCCCTGAGCAGCCCTTCATCACGTACTCGGCGATCTCTAGGTCTGGGAGAAGACGAGAAGGCGCCCCCACTGAACGCTTCCTCCTCACCGCCTGGGAGAAGGGGCCGGTGGGCGGAAGGGGACTAAGCATTGCCAGAGGGGTCGAGAGACAGAGAAAGAGAAGACGGGAGGAAGGAGCAGAAGAAAGTAGGAGACGGAGCAGAGAGCCAGCCAGAGGTGCTGGGCCAAGGCACCTGGGCGGGGACGGAGGGCTCTCCCGGGCTACGCTGCACCCTAAGAGATTTGCTGCACCGCCGACGGGAGCACCTGCCGCTCGCCTCCGCCGACACTGCTGTGATCGTGTCTGCCAATAGAGCAGGTGTCGCAGAAGGGCCGGACCCGGCTGGTGGAGCGGCAGAATCCGGCACTACTCGGGGGGGGGGGTAAAAGAAGCCCGTCACAAAAACCTGCTCCAGAGGGCTGGGAAACTCTCTGGACGGGAGGCGCGCTTGGCCCGCTGTAGCGGGAAAGGGAGAGGCAGCACAGCATCCACCAGGGTCTGGTCCCCAACCCCTCCTTTCAGGGCCAGCTGAGGCTTCGAGAGGTAAAAGGACAGCACAGAAAACCTCCACTGAATGGGGTCGGAGAGCTCCTCTTTCACACTTTTCTCCGCAACCGCTTCATCTACATCTGAGGCGGGAATAAAACTTTCCACCAGGCCGGCCCCATCGTTGGGCAGAGTGAGGCAGTTGCCTGAGGCAGCAGATTTGGAGCGTCATAAGAACAAGATAGCAGGACTGTTTTGTTATTGTCGTTGGTGTCCGATGTGCAATAATTGTATCTTTACTACCATGGTTGGAGAAAAGAACTGGGGGGATTTCCTGTCTCAGGCGTCAGAATAATTTTACTGGCCCTGGGAACTCCGCTGTGGGGGGGGGGTGCCACGGGCTCTCTCGCTGCCTCCTGGGATGCTCAGGACAGAGCGGCAACGCCTTTCAATTAAGAAGAGAGAGAGAAAAAAGAAAGAGAGACCTTAAATGCCCTCTGGCTCACCTGGCAGCATAAACACGCCTGTGTAATTCTTTGAATCTGGAAGAGAGTTGGAGACACAGAATCAGAGCAGGCTTCTGATGTCAGGCAGCGTCCACGAATGTGCAACGGGCCTGAACTCTTCAGCCGCGCTATTCTGGCAGATTTCGGGATGGGAGGCAATGGGCTCCCTCTCCAAAAAGCTAAGCTACGCCCACGTCTAGTTCACGTCGGTTTGACTGTCGGGAAAGCTTCTTGCAGATAATCTTTAGAGAAGTGACTCCGAATATCATGGCAGGGGCTTCTGTCCTTGATGAGGAAAGAGTACTGCTCTGCGCTACAGCTCCCAGAATCTTCTAACAGCGGGGCAATCATCCAGGTAGCTGGAGGATTCTGGGAGTTGTAGTCCAAAACTCTGGTACTAACCTCGCGTTGCCTTCACGGAGCTGCGGTTCCTACCCTTGCCTAGCCTTTCGGAAAGACTTTTGCTTGGGAACTCCGCTGCTGCTCCTGCTATGGGCGGGGAAGGGGCAGAGAAGGCAGAGACTTCCCGCATCGGAGCAGAGCGGCAGAGCAACGAGACTTCGTTTCTCTTCCCCTCGCAGCTGAGACCCCCCACCCACAACCCTGTCTGACAAACGGCCCTGTCCTCCGTGCAAAAGAGTTTGAATTGTGTGCAAAAGGCCAGGGAATAGCTCCTCCCTCGCACGCCATTCAAACGAAAAAATAGGCAAGGGTAACCCAGAACTAGGTGCGCCGGGGTCCCAGCAGCCTGCCCGCCGTTTAGTAGGAAATCAACCATTCACTGGTGCGCTGTGGCTCCTCGACAGGCCCTTACAGAAAAGTTTGATGGTAGACGAGAAGCAGGAGCGATCCCGTGGCGCGCAGAGCTGCTCCGACTGGACGCACTCGTGGAACATCCCCACGCACTGGTAGCACCGCAGGCCGCCCACTAGCGGGGTTGTGGAGGGGAGGATAGACACAAAAATGCATAAAGGGTCAGCAATCCCTGCGAACTTGGAGGGGCGCTGAACCCCCCATCAAAGGCTTCCCCTGGCTTGCCTTGACTCACCCCGGAGCCCCTCCGCGCCTCTCCGGGCCTGACAAACGGAAGAGGGGCACTACTGGGGTATCCTGCGCTCTCGTCTCAAAAAGGTACGGCTGAGGCCCATAAAGGAGGGAGGCAGGGCCTTTCTTGTTCCCGGGGCGCAGGGCCTCTTGAGCCCACTTGGATCGTCCGGAGACCCGTCCGGAGCGCAAGGTGCGCAGACTCTGCGGGTCTCATCCCATCCTGCCCCTCGCTCCACAAACATCTTTGCTTTCCAAGGCCAGAGCGTGGAATAGGATTTGGGAGGCTTTGGGGTGGGCTGAGAGAGGGACCCCCGCAGCACGGCGGCCTTGGGCCTTAGGTTTGGCTTCTCTGCCCACCAAGCGGGGAGCCGTTGGCCCCTTTGCCCGCACCACGGACTCTGGGCTGCAAGGACCACAAGACCAGCCGTCCGGCCTCGGAAGGTTTGCCGCCAAGCGGGTCTCCGAGCGCGAGGGATCGTTCTCGAGAAGGCCGGAACGGGGAGGGGGGAGCCATCGAGGCTCAACCCGCGCTTCATGAGGGGATCGGGGCTCTGGAGGGGTCTCCCAGCCTGTTTAGTCGCACTTAGGAAGCAGCTGCAGACCAACAGACTGAATCAGGGCCGTGGAAGGAAGGAAGCTACGAGAGAACTCACTTTTCAGCTACAGTGCCCGGTATCCGTCAGGCAGGGTTGGAGCTTCAGTTCAAAAAGTAACCCTTCCAAACACTGGCTCGGACTTTTCCTTAGTCTAAGTCCAGCCGTCCCCACCCCTCGACTGGGGAACTATGTCTCGGCGCGCGGGATGCGCTGGGGAGCGGGCCGGGTTTCCCTCCGAGGAACCTGGGACGCCCTGCCGCGGAGGGGCGGCTTTCGGCGGGGAAGGACGGCGTCTCCGGTCTGACACGACCGCCCGACGAGCCACACAGTCCCCTCCCCGAGAGGAAACCATGGAAGGAACGCGTTCTTTGCCAGGACCAACCTCGGGAGGGGTGTGCCTCCTTCCCCTGCCCAAACGAGATGCCGAGCGGGCGGGGCAGGCCCCCTTCCTCCTCATTTCCCCCCCAATGCCCGCGGGGTGCCCACCTCCGCCCTCAGATTGCGGGGGTGCAAGGTGGGAGGCGAGAAGCTTCTCTGTGGTCCCACGCGTGCTCACGGGTGAGGGGTGGAAAAGTTTTCTTATCCTTGCCCGCCCGAGGCAGCCCCAGCGCCTGATGCGGGTCAAGCCAGGAAGGGTGGGAGTCCGCTGGTGGGCGGGAGGTGTCCGGAGGAGGCATACCGCCCCCACGCCCATTTCACAGAGAAGGTCATCAGGAGAGGGGGTCCAGCCCGCCTGCCCCTTACCTGCCGCCGTCAGGGAAAAAAAGAGGACCAGCGGGGAAAGAGGGGCGAGAGGGTCGCCTCCTGGTGGCAGGGCCCTCTTCCCCCCACACCAGCGGCGCCCCCGCTGAGCCATCCCTCCTGGGGAGACCAGACGCCGGCGGCCGTCGCTTTTGCCCCCGGCCGGTCCCGCGGAGCGCCTCGAGTCCGGCCTCTCCCGGTCCGCCGCCCGCTTCCTGCTGGCCGTCCGGGTCCCAGCTCCCTCCCGTCGGGTTCTCCTTCTCCTTCTTCTTCGCCGCCGCCCAGCAACCAGACCGGCCGCCTCCGGCTCCGACTGTCTTTCTGCCAAGCGGACTCCGGGTGCGGGCGGCGGGGAGCTCCTCCTCCGGGCCTCCCGCTCTCGACCTCTGGCGTGGAAATCAGCTGGAAGGAGAGGTGTGTGGAGAGGTCACTGAACACCAGCGCAACTCGAAACGGCCGCTTTTTGCCCCTGCTGCCCGCCTGAGAAGGTCACCCGCCCTGCCCCTGCTTTGACCACTTTGGCAAAACGGAGGAGGGAGGAAGGGAGTACAATTCTCCGGGGAGGAGGGGGCGTCTCCAGGTGCCGGTGAGTAGGGGCACAAGGAGGCTCTATCCCGAGGCCACACTTATTCCCAACACAGGCGCACACACGCACACGCACGCACACCCCGCCTGGCTTGTTGCGACTCCTGTCCTGACTCAGGCAAACCCTCCTCTGTGTTGAATATGGTGGATGATGATGATGATGATGATGATGATGATGATGATGATGATGATGATGATTTCTATCCCGCCTCTCCACATGGATCAAGGCGGCGAACAACATTAAATACATTAATACATTAAAAAACATTTAAAACCCAATCCTCCCCACCCACCAATCCACCTAAAACCAACCCCCTCAAACACACAGCAATCCATCAACTATCGAAAGAACAGCAAGACAATTGATGGGAGGCGATGGAAATGCTAGTAATGTGCCGGGTCTCCTCTGGCAGGCCATTCCATAGCTTGGGAGCGATAGAAGAGAAGGTCCTAGTTCTGACTGGCTGCAGTAAATTCCTCCCAGAGGACCTTAGTGTGCGGGGCGGATTATATGGGAGAAGGTGATCTCGCAGGTAGGCTGGCCCCAATCACCAACACCTTGTACTGTGCCTGGAAACTAATAGGCAGCCAATGGAGGGACTTTAGAATTGGTGTTATATGGTTAGTTTTAGGTCTTCCGGTGACCATCCTGGCTGCCATATTCTGAACTAATTGAAGCTTCTGGACTAAGCACACGGGTAGCCCTATGTTCAGCGCATTGCAGAAGTTGAGCCGTGAAGTTACCAGTGCATGCACCACTGTTTTTTAGGTGTTCCAGGTCCAGGAAGGGGCACAGCTGGCGTATCAGCCGAAGCTGATAACAGGCACTCCTGGCCGCCACATCTATTTGAGCTGTCATCTGGAGTGGCGAGTCCAGGGGCACCCCCAAGCTGCGAACACAGTCTTTCAGGGGAAGTGTGACCCCATCTAGGACTGGTTGACAGACCTCGTTACCTGGGCTAGGACCCTTAACAGCGAGTACCTCCATCTTATCTGGATTCAGCTTCAATCTGTTTTTCCTCATCCAGTCCATTACTGCTTCAAGACATTTGTTCAGAGGCGAGATGCCACCCTTAGTTGATGCTATTATCTGAGGCATGGAGAGATATGTCTGGGTGTCATCAGCGTACTGATAGCATCTTGCTCCATGCCTCCTGATGATCTCTCCCAGTGGTTTCATGTAGATGTTAAATAGCATTGGGGACAGGACAGCACCCTGAGGGACACCAGAATTAAGCTCCTTTTTTGAGGAGCAACTGTCCCCAAGCATCACCATCTGGTAACTATCTGAGAGATAGGACCGGAACCACTTAAGCTAGACTAGAACTGTGGGAGGCTCATTTGCCGGCCCACTGCCTTCTCTGGATTTGCTTTTCAGGAAGGAAGACAGGAAGCTGTACTTGGAATCACCAAACCACTGTTTGCTCACTTGTTTGTCAATGTGTTTTCTGGCCTCCTCCCAAAACTGATTCTCTGGGAACTTCAAAGCAAGATTAACCTAAAGGAAAAACAGCAAGGCACCCAAAATATATTGTCTGGAATCCCACTGTTGACAAATGTGTGTGAAACTCATAATTGCATGCATTTCTCTTCCCCTCGGCTCCCAGTTGCTTTTTCCTCACCTGGTTCCCTCCCTCCCCCCTCCCCAAAGAAGGTGCTAAAGAGCCAGGGGTTGCTGCCACCACCACCACCACCAGGCCTGAGGGCTGCCAAGGTTGGAGGGAGGCCGAGGGGCACCCATGACTTATTATGCTCGGTAGGCACCATGCAGCATCTCAGCCTACATGCATTGCGTTGCTGTTGTTGTTGTGTGCCTTCAAGACATTTCTGACTTATGGCCATCCTAAGGTGAATCTATCAAGGCATTTTCTGGGGCTGAGAGTATGTGACACCCCCGAAGTCACCCAGTGGGTTTCCATGGCTGAGCAGGAAACTGGTCTCCAAGGTTGTACTCAAGCTACTAGGTCACACTGGCTCTCTTGGCCAACATAAAGACATGATTCCTCAAACGTTAATGTTAAAACACAACTGAATTAAAAGCAATTAAAAGCACATAATAAGGAAAGGACAGCCCTCACCCAATCAGTGACCCCTCCTCAGACTGTTGCCAAAATCCATTTCAATAAAAAGACCTTTGTCTGCTGTTAGAAGAATGGCTGGAGAAGGGGAGTGTCCAGTCTCTCCTGCAAGGAGTCCCACAGCTGCCTAGGAGCAGCCCCCCAAAAGGCCCCATTTCACTTTTTCCACCAGACATGCAGTAGGGGGAGGACCCCTAGGAGGGGAATAACGCACCAACTCCCATGTTCCCTGCTGTTGAAAAATCAAGAATTTCTCTCTCTCTCTCTCACCTCCTGCATACACACACCCATTTCATTGTCCATAGAGCAACTGGGAATTTTAGATAATATAGAGCCCCCCTGCATAAGAGTACTCTTTCTGAGTTCTTTAGCTCAGGTTTCTTCATTTGCTCACCTCTTTGTTGCAATGCATGGTCATAAATGCTTTGTATATCTAAACAATCAGACCATGTGCCCAATAATTTGAAGGGGGGGTCTGTGGTCGTACAAAAACTCCCCTTTCTCTATCTCTTTATCTTTCTTTTCCTTTTCCTTTGTTCTCAGCTCTTCAAGGTGGTGAGTTAAATGTTAAGCTGACTGGAGCTTTTCCTCCTATGTAATCTTTTTATTGATCAGTTAGGATGTAGGTACTTCAAGTGTATGTGCATTCTAAAAGCAGTTAGTAAAGTTCTTTAGTTTGTAATTTGCTGCTGTCAGTAAGTCTCAGGCAGGAGGATACTGAAATCTGAGGCAGGTTACTTTACGTAAACCCTTCTAGGCTGTTTCCTAACAGATCCAGTCTTCATATTTTCCCCCGAAAGGGCTAACATTCTGGAATATTCTCTCTCTCTCTCTTTCCTTCACATTTGCACCTGCCTCCTCCACCCTGGATCCCTCAGTTTATTTGGATCAACCTCAGCCAGAGTGGCCATGAATCCCCAGTATGGTGGGCACTATAGTAGTCCAGAACATATGGAGGGGTCTGGGCTGGGGGAGGTTGGCCTGGAGCACCAGCAGCTGGTTTCCAGGGTGGGGGGAGCAGCGGTCCTTACTGGTCCTGTCTAGGCTGTGCACCCAAAATCTTCTCTGTGCCCAACCAGTGGAGCAGTGGCCGTTTGTTTGAGTCAGCCTGGGCTCTGAAGCAGAAGGACTTTCTTTGGGGGGACTCCAGTATAGAGCCAGTGAAAAGAAGGGAGGTTCAGGTGTCTGAAAAGAGGCCAGAGATCTTCCCATTCACTGTGGGTGTCACCCGTGGACATCAATTGCTGCACAGCAAGTTCAGCCTCGCCCACCTCCTCCACCAGCGGCCTGGTGTGGGAGTCTGGTTCCACACGGCCTGCTGGGGGGGAGGTCTCATAGACACACGAATGTCAACCTGTTTCCACTACTCTGGAGTAGGCTGGTGGTGGCCCACTCCAGCTTCTATCCTTTCCTTGCTGCATGGTAGAGCAGGCTGAGCAGACCATGCAAATGTTACTTTGGGGCCGGCAGCTTCCCAATGCCCCAGTCGGCATGTTGGGGAGCACTGGTGAGCACAGGGCTGGTCTTGCTGCTGGGTAAGAGGGATGCCAGGGCAGAGAGAGAGGAGCAGGGAGGCGGGCAGCAGGGCAGTGAGGTGGGCACCACGCTGGTTCCTCTGCAAGAGAGGTTTGGCTACTCCCACCCCATTTAGGCACCTATGTTCAGCCACGAAAATGAAGACCATCTGCTTGTGGGCATTTGAAAAGCCTCCGCCCAACACGTCCAGTCTCCCTGGCAACTGGACAAGGTCACACAGAGGAGTTGGGTGCTTTTATTTTTTAAAGCCTTGAATTACAGAGCAGCCCTATGGGGGATAAAACAGATGCGACCTTGGGTACCACAGAGCTCTTTGCAAGTTTATGGCTCATAAAGTTTAACAAGCTGATGCCTGGAGCCAGACCGCACTCATTCACCTTCCCTGCCAAAATTTTCCATCCAGCAAATGGCTTCTCAAGTAATGGAGGTGGCCCCGTGGCGCCAGAGGGGGATGAGGACAGAGCAAAACATTACAGGGCCACCCCCCTGCCACTCCCCAGGGCCTAAGAGGGTGGTGGGGGATCCTGCCCTCCCAGCACTGAAGAAAAGTGCCACTCAGGGTCCCCTCGGGTTTTGTGGGGAGACGAGGAGGGGGTGCCACTCTCGGTCTTTGCCTCAGATAGCAGAAGATATTGGGCTGTTCCTGCTTGCCCCCCCCGCGCCCACTTCAGGAGTGGGCTGGTCGGCTTTGGATCAAGGGGGTTTCTCCGTCTCCGGCTCAAAGAAATAAGGAACGACAAAGAACTTTAGAAAGCCTAAATACCCTCAAGGGACCAGCCCCTGTCAGATCTTGGAAGCTAAGCAGGTTCAGCCCCGATTAGTGTTTGGGTGGGAGACCACCCGGGAATACCAGGCCCTGTGTTTCAGAGGAAGGATCTGGGAAAACCACCTCCGAGTATTCTTGACCTAGAGAAACCTTCCGACGTTCACGGGGTCGCCATCAGCCCACAGGTTCAGCGCGATGGGTTTCAAAGTGTGCTTCTGGGAACGGCGGAGGGGTTCTTCTTGATCCCCCAAATAAACTGATACCAGGAGGCAATCAGCCAACCCCAGAACACGCACCTGGAACCGCGCAGCTCTGCGGGTCAGACTGAGAGCCCTCCGGGGGGAATCCTCGCGGCCCTTCTCGCTTCCCAAGCGCCGCATGTGCCGCGGTCCCTCTCCGAGGCCGGCGGAGGGCCGGGAGCAGCGCGGGTTTCCTACCTGGGACGCGGGACTCCTCCTTTCCTCCCGCCTCGCCTCTGCTGAGCCGGTGCTCCTCCTCTGGGCTGCTCCCCTCGAAGTCTGAGGGGGAAACCGAGCGGCCGAGGCTGGAGGGGGTCCCGTCCCGCCCGGCTCGTGGGAAAGCGCGGCGCAGGCCTCCGACGGGTGGGCGCGTGCCGTCTCCGCCCGGGGCTCGCACGCTCGGACCCTCCCCGCCCGGTGCCAGCCGCCGCCCGCGCCGCACCGGGACCGTAATTACATGGCGGCACCCACTGCCGTGGGCGGGTGTGGCCCTTCCAGAGACGCCCCACTTGGCTGCCGTTCAGCGCCAAGCGATTGCCGTTCCCGGCCTCGGAGATGGGGATGGAGATCGGGGACCCCCCGGGGCTGCTCCCCAAGTTCCCCAAGTTCGTTGCTGAGGCCTTGTACTGGACTCCGTGCCAGAGAGCAAGTGCAAAGTGTCAAAGCTGAAACATGGGTGGGTGGGGGAGGATCTTTGTGCCTTAATTTCCTGAAGGGAAGGTGGAAGAGCGGTGCAAAAAGGATCCCCCAGCCAGAGTGGGTCTGCGGCAGGTCAGGCCTCCTCTCACGTGCTGTTGTAATGATTTAGCCCAACTGGTTTGCTCCGAGTAAAACAGGCTTTGCAGATTTGGGGAGCAGGAGAAAATCCTGCCTGACCTGTTCCACCAGGGGGAATACGTGCGAAGACACACACGCACCCCACAAGCAAAAAGCGCTCTTCCAAATTGCTTTCAGTTCTGCTTAAGAAAGGCTCCTCTGCCTCCAGCTGTGCACAATCTCAACGCAAACCACTACTGGGAACCGCGGGGGGGCAGGAGGGGCTTTCGGGGCCTGTCCCATCTCCTGGTGTCCCACCAGTATCTTCTGCTGGCATGCTTTGCTGTCCCCCTCCCCTTCCTCTGCAGGCAGGCTCTTCCTCCACCCCAGGGCAGTGGCTCAGAGGCGACCTGCCAAGCGGGGGAAGCAAAGCAAGCCCTCTTGCTGCATACTTTCTTCTACAGGTGTGCATGTAACTTTCCTTGCACATCTCTTTCTCTCTCTCTCACACACACACCCGGAACTTGGCAGAACTACTTACTTAGACAGCAATTCCTGGCAGCTGTAGACCAATGAGGTAGTTTACTGAACACTGGCACATGTGCACACACTTTTCCAGGTGTGAAATCAGGACAATGGCTTTATCATAATAAAAGACATCTCTTTTATGAAATTACAGCAAGTCACCACATGTGTGAAATGACTGAAATACAAACCGTGAGATGTTGGTTTCCCTATAGAATTTAAGACCTCCAAAGTATGTGGTGTTTTTTTTTATGATTTTCTATAAGAGGTTGACAACCAATGGACCGAGGGCCAAAACTACCCAACACTGCAGGGAGGGTGAGAACCACGTTCTGGAAATCTACACTCAAACATCAGTGATATGGAGAGAGCTACCCTTCTCCCAATGTTATGACGCAGTTTGCAAATTTAATAATGCATGATATATATTAAAAAGTTTGTCTGGTGGAAGAACTGCAACACTGATTATAAAAAATAATTATGCATATATTTTAAGAACTGCACAGGAAATGCACACAAATTCTCAAGCAGATTTTATTTTTTGTGAACTGAATAAAAAATGGGGTGATATGAAGACTTCAACAGAACAGGACAAAGGATACACACCACTTGTGCTAACCTAAGGCTGTGTCAAACTCAGAAAGAGAAGGTGGCTGCGAAGGGAGAAGCATTGCTGATTGCAGGCATTAAAGACAAGCCACATCTGAGCGTGGGGTTGGGGCTTTGACTCATCATCCAGTGATCACCATGGGCCTTGAGCAGGGCCGCCCAAGACACTTTGAGCAACAAACAGAATCCCCCTTGCCCCTGAGATGGCTGAGTTATTTCAGCACAGGAGGCAGAAAATCAAGAAAAACCTGAGAAAGACTCCTCTTTCTTTGACTGAAACTCCCAGAAACATGGATGTGAGAACTGGAAAAATATAACTTTTACAAGCTCTGAAAATCTCACAGCCAGCTCCCTTGTCCCCAATAGTGAAAATAAGAAATTAAACCACTAACTATCTGTTTCATTTTACTGTCAACTCCTTCCCACCCCCATGCTGCTGGCTGAGGCAGCTGCCTCTCACAGCCCAATACCAGAACCATCTTTCCTTTCGAAAAATTGGTTGCTGGTGACATACAAGGCCTCAACTATGGCAACTAGTTTATGTTTCCAAACAGGGATGGGGCAGGAATCAGTCTTCAATCAATCCTCTACCTCTTTTTTTCCAGCAGACTGAGGGATAACCTGAGACCTGCAGGGCAACAAAGCAGGAAGGAACTGAGGAGCTGCCTGAAGCTATTGTTGGAGAGAACTGGGACCCCCCCACACACAAGTCCCAGAGCCTGGGCTCCAGCCACACAGACTTCAGGACTTCCAGATCATCAGCTTTCCCTCTTTCTGCCCCCACCGACGGTACTTCTTGTAAATTTCTTGCTGAATGAGAGATCTGGAGAGCTCAAAACCTTGGCCATCACTCTCACCATATTTATTTGGTCCCAAGAAACATCTGGCTTGGGAATGGAGATCTCTCCCTCCCTCCCCTTATGTCACCCAAGCACAGCAGTTTTTGCTGCCTTCCTGTGGCAAGAAGGAACCTTGCAGAGACATTCCTTTTCTTAAACACAGCCTTTAAAGGCACAGTTTGGCCTCAAACATCAAAGTCTTTGTGTGCATGTGTGAATGCTGTTCATGCAAAGAGAAAAAAGTAAAGGAGATATTGAAAAACTAAAGGCCTGCAGTAGCCATTGCATATGTCAGGTCAACAGACATGGCTTCATGCCACCAACCTCCGCAGTAGAGCTATGGATCCTTCTGGAGGGAATCTTCCTTTCTTTAATTCCAGGTCACCAGCACCAGGCTCAAGGCAAGAACTGCCCCCTCCAGTGGCACCGTAGGCTCAGATGGCTCCCCTACTCCATTGCAGAAAGAGCCTTTGCAGCAAGACACATATGAATCTGGCCCCATCAGCTTGAGGTAGATGTCCCCGTAGCGGGTGCACATGGTCTCTGTTGCACAGCCTTTCTGGAGGGTCACAGGGGTTCCTCTGTCCTCTGGAAAGAGGGAGGAGCAGCCAAACAAAAATAAGTTCCTTTTCAGTACCCGTTGCCCAGTCTGTTGTTGTTGTGGGCCTTTAAGTCATTTCTGACTTATAGCAACCCTAAGATGAACCTATCACAGGGTTTTCTTGAAACAATTTGTTCTGAAGGTGGTTGCCCTTTCCTTTCAGGCTGACAGAGTGTGACGTGCCCAAGGTCTCCCAGTGGGTTTCCATGGACAAGCAAGGATTTGAACCCCATTCATTAGAATGTGAGAATTTCCTCCTCAGAGCATCATCTGGAGGGGTAGCAAAGGGAATCGTTCATGTCTGGAGTCACAGGAGCTTTTGTTTCCACAGCTGGAATTGGAGGGAGAAGACTGGGGTCAAGTGCCTTTGGACGGAGGTCACTACTAGTCTGCACTGTTTGTGCACATGTCTGTTTTACAAATATTCCTCTGGTTGGGAATAGAACAAAGGCCATACCTTAAGCACTCTGACCAGATGCCAAAACTCATGGCTCTCTCGGGGGCTTCATTAAGTTTTCCACGGGCCCTAGGTGCTCTTATACCCAATTCCCCACCTTGCCTGAACATACTGCTAAGGATATTTTTGTTGGTCCTAAAAGCCTGTTTTTGTAGGCCCTAACATTTTTGTAGACCCTGGGCACTGTGGCTGACGGATAAGGTGGCCTTGGCTCCCCGCTCTGATCTCTGGGAAGATGGCTGGGAGCCTCCTCAGGGGCCTACGGGTGATGGAAGTTCTGGTTGAACAAATCTGCTGTATCTGCCCTCTATGAGTGCATCTGTGTGCCCCACCACATATTTTAGGGGTGACAGGAATGTGGCTGTGGATCGCTGCATGTGAGTTGCAGCAGGAGCAGCAGTCTGCCGTTCAGTCTGCCCTCAGAAATGTTGCTCCAGGCTCCTTGCGGACCCCTCCTTCCCCCAGCTCCTCCGTACCTGTGCCGATGACATGCACACACCGATCCATGGCTCCCGAGCAGTTCAAGGGTTGCAGCCTCTTGTGGGCACAATCCCCACGAACCGATTCCCAGCAGGTGTAGCACTGCAAGCCGTTGGGCTGCCCCACAGGGATGTCTGTGGAGGGAGAGAGAAAGAAGCTCTGGCATGCATGGAGAGGGCATGGCAAGGTCAGGAAACTAATTTTTGGGCTTGTGAATGGGCAGCACTGTTACTCTGTGTTGCTGGCTTTGTTTCAGAGGTGGGGGTAGAGTCTGTGGGACTTTCTTTGCCTCAGGTGCCCAAAACAGCTGAACTGGCTTTAGGGAGTGCTGGGCGATTGTGCGAGGGGGTGATACAGAGAGATCTTCAGCTGGCGAGAGGACGCCTGAGTTTGGTTCTTGCTTGAGGAGGGACAGGGGAGGGTCTCAGCATGGAAAGCCCCCCCCGCCCCTAGTGGTAGTGGGAGGGACTGTCCCTAGTTCTTCTTCTTGTCTCTGAAAAACGGTGCCATGCAGGAGGCATGGCTGGGAAGCACTAACTTGAGCTCCTCAACTTGTCCAGACATGCTGCTAAGCACTTAGGAGCAACCAAAACCCCCCAAAAATAGTTCAGCTAGATTTGAATTCCTAAACAGAGTTTTAGCTACAGACAGGGAAGGGAGAGGAACCGCCAGGGGCCCCTGGTGCCGGCTGCCACCACGGCTGCCCTCCTCCTCCTGTCCCCCCACCATGAAGCAGCTGCCTTCCTCCTCTCCCCCTCCCCCCTCCTCACCAGGAAAACTCCTGTTGTTGCAGTTGTCCATCTGGCAGACCTTCTGCTCCACGTAGGCAAAATTTCTTCCAACCTGGTAGGCCACCAGTGCGTCCTCGAAGGAGCCATCCACACAGCCCTTGATGAGGGATTCCCCTTCTGCCCCTGGAGAGAGGGGAGCGGCAGGGTCACAGACAGGCACCCAGCTGGGGCCAGCACAAGGGGGGGCTCTCTCTTCCCTTGGGTCCCCAACTCCAAACATGTTTGTGAAAACACTGTGAAAAGACTGGGGGGAGATCCCTCTACACCCTCTGGGTCCCAGGAGGCAGAATTACCACCTTTCCAGCCCTCCTGACAGGGTTTGTGACAGCTTGAGCCTTTCTTGAAAAGTGATCAGAAGCTGCCTCTCATTCAGAAAAAAAGCTCTTGCTCCCCCCACCCCCGACCTGGGTCTAAAAATATCAGACGTGGGGGTCTTTTTCAGTTAAAAGAAATGGGCTCCTGTGGCCCTCCTTTGCTCATCCAGCCCCCTTCCACATAGTCTTCTCCCCCAGCCCACCCACCAACACCCGCAACCTTATTCAGTGTGTGTGAGTTTTGAAACACGCTCAGCTCAGAGTCCTTTCTTTCCTGTGCCACAATGGGACCTATACGGAGACTCATCCACACCCAAGGGCTCCAGATTCCTGCAGCCCTCTGGAAATCGAATTAAAATGAAGCTTTCTCAAGATCCTCCCAGCTGCTGCCAATCCTCCAGTGTGGAGGAGAGGGAGCTGCAGATCTGTGGGCCCAGGACCCCCAAGAGGGCCTGCAGCTAGTTCCAGGTTCCCGGGGAGAAGTCCGTCTGCATGTCCATCCACAAGACACCAAGGAGGACGCCTGGAGGCACAGGCTCAATTAGGGGCAACCAGGTGACGTGAGCATGGAATTCTTGGGAAGCAGAGACCCACACGATCCTTGGAGCCGAGCTCCAGGCCAGGCCCAGGAGCTCAGTCAGTGGCATCCTAAGCTCACGCCCACAGCAGCCAAACTGCTGGAAACAAGGGCTGCTCCCGAATGCTGTGCTTGGGCCTGACTTTGCCTCAGGACTCCCCCTCCCTGTTTGTCCACTTCTCTCCTGGATCTTGCTGGACAGTAGACCCTGGGCTGTTCTTTGGGCCTGGTTTTGGATCCTCCTCCTCAACCCGTTCATGTTACTCTCCAGTGGGCCTGTTCCTGGTTCACCTTCTGTGACCAACTTGCCTGTCCCCCTCCCCTCCCCGTCTGCTTCTGCCGTAGCCCTGTCGGGCCCGTAAACACCCTCAGAGGGAACAAGGTGCCACACACAGCACTTAATGCAGTATCAGATAGTACTATATTATCCAATAATGCCCAGCACTTGCTAAAGGCCAAGCCAAAACTTTTAACAATCCCATTGGTTCAATGTATCTCATCTAGGTGGAAGCAGAAGCTAGACTTAGGCCAGCCTTCTCAAGAGTAAATCCTATTCAGAAATGGTCTCTTGTGATGTTAAGTACAACCTCCGCATTGGTTGGTTCTGTCCATCTCCCTTCTGTTCCTCCCAGCTGGAAGGCCTGAGAAAGAATGGCTCCTGGATTTTCTCTTGCTGGTCAGTTTCTGCTCTCCATTCCCGCATTACTTTTCCTTCTTTCTCTTGGCCAGAGAGCTTTTTCACAACCAGAGAATCTACAGCCTTACCCTCATCTTCAGCAAAGGAGGTTGGGCAAAAGCCCCTCGCCCCACAGCTGACTGAGCCCCGGCCCCCTGAGCCCCCAAACCGCCGGTGGGCTCTACCTGGCAGGAACCGCTGGGAGATCTGGACGCACCGGTCAGTGCTTCCACGGCAAGGCTCAGAAGGCGCCTCTTGGCCACATTCAGCAGGGCTTCCAATGCAGCTCTGGCACCTCAGGCCATTTGAGGACCCAGCCCTGCTGACTGTTGATGGAGGAAGAACAGCAGAAGGAGGATAAAGATCGTTATCTCACACCCAAAGGGGCAATCACTGCTTCCCATGCTGAGTGGGGAGCAATGAATCTTCTCTGGCTTTTAGTCTGAACTATCTGAGTCTCTGAAGCTGTCTGGTGCAGGGGAGTAGGACCCAGGTATGGTACGGACTGTCACAGCCTGGGCATGCACCCTCCCTCCCTCCCTCCCTCCCTCCCTCCCTCCCTCCCTCCCTCCCTCCCTCCCTCCCTCTTCGGAGCCCTCCCATGCGCATAAAAGGCCCCCCACCAACCATGTTTCTCTAGGGTGGGGGGCAGGGTAGCACAGCCCAAAGGCAACACACCAGCCCTTTCCCAAGACTCCTTTTGCACAACTGGCCAGGGTGTGTGTAAAAGGAAGTTGTGCCTTTTTACATTCCCCCACCCAGAGGAAACAATTGGTATTATTAGCATTAATTATCAGCACCTCCTGCACCACTGTTGCTAGTCTGGAGGGGGAACAGAAACAGCTCCCTGTGCTTGAGTTCCCAGGCCAGAGAGTTGGGGCGGGAGGGGAGGGGAAATGGGATGGAGTGGCCGGAAGAAGGCACAGCTGGCTGGCCTGGAGCCAGAACGGGAGCACCTGATGCTGCAATGGTCTGTTTCAAACTCCTTCTCCTTTTCTACCCTGATAGAAAATAGAAAAAACAAATAGCCCCACGGCCCTTGGGACCACTGCCCCCCCACTCTCTGAGGCCTTTCTGCTCTTACGCACCACTATAGTCCACAGGGTCACAGAGGTCCGAGGAGCAGCAGTAGACTGAGCGGAACAAGTGGCCCCGGGGACCCTCAGGATAGCGCCGGCACCCATTGGCCGTGCCACAGCCCCGCTTCACAGTGTCGGCGCTCACTGGGAAAAGATGCAGGGATCGGGGGGGGGACATTGAAGGCATTGTCAGAAATACATTGGTTTCTTCCAGGGCTAGCAGAGTCATCCTCGTCTGTTAAATGGAGGACCACTTGCCAGGTGAAGCCACCAGCTAAATTGGCTACTCAACTGGGGGGATCCAGAAGGATTTAAGACAGCCAGGAAAGGACGAGTCTGAGCCTGGCCCAGCAGGTATTCCCAATTATTTGGGAGGGGAAGGGAAGGGCTTGTGGGATCCCGAACATTATGAGCCAAATGGTGGGGACTACAGTGTATTGGGAGGTGCAGCAGTGGCTGGTTGCTGCCCTGCCTCAGGCAGCCCCGTGCTTTGGGCTACTCTGGCCTATTCTTCCACGGTTGCCCTTACTTGAAGTTTCTCCCTCTCAGAGGTGCCCGGGGTCCCCCTTTGCTCCACATCCCCCAACAGCCCTTACCTCCTTGGAACTGCTTGATCTCAAAGGAGCAGGCATCTTGGAAGGGGCCACAGAGCTCCACAGAGGCCATCCCCGTGCAATTCCCTTCCCGACTCAGACACTTCCAGCACCGCAGGCTGTGGACTGGAGGCAGAAGCCGGCAGGGGGAGGTTCATGGGGGCTCTTTTGGGAAGCTGCACAGGGCCCAGGGGAGCCATTGAGGGGATGGATCTTACAGGCTGGCCTCCAGGCCCTACAAATCCTCTCCCACCAAGCCTGGAGCAGTTACTTTCTCAGGCTGCAGCTCTCAGAACAGCCAGCCAGAGAAGGGACCATTTGGGGACTATGTGACCCCCTCCCCAGGACCTCCCTACTTCCAAGCCAGCCAGCCAGCCAGCCAACCAGGCCTGCTCCCCAACCACTTACCAAGGTCCAGGAAGAAGAGGAGGGCTGACAGGAAGAAGGTGGCCCTCATTGCGACTGGGAGAAGGGCCCCCTGGCTGGCTCCAGAGAGAGAGGGACACAGGCGTGCACAAGTAGGACTGCCTGACGTTCCTGCTTGGATTAGGACCAGCTTCCAATCTTCCACGAAAGAAAAGCTGTTGGGAAGAGCAAGACTGGTCAAGGAAGGGGCTTGGTGAAGAGCCTGCACCGTGGGCCAAGCTCCCCTTGAAGCCAGGTCTGGAGTCAGTTCCCCACTTCAGCTTCTCCCAGATCTCAGGACCTGTTGGTCTGCTGTCAATCCATTTCAGTTTTATGTTTAAAAAGAAAATAACATAAAGGATGGGATTCCAAGAGCCTGGAGTGCCTCCTCATTTGGAGTGTTGTCTCCATCTGGGGATTCGAAGAGTTGCACCCAGACCAAGTAACTTTTCTAGGCTTTGGGTTGAAAGTGCCCTGTCCCTTCCATGCCCTTGCACTTACCTCCTTGTGGCTGTTTGTTGCAGAGTGCGGCACAGCTCTTCTCAGCAAAAGGACTGGAACCAAGGTGCCCGTTTCACACATCCATACATATGCTCACCTCACAAGGGCCGGTTTCAGCAGCCCCAGGGGGTTAGATTAGGCCACCCCAGTTTTGACCCCTGTCCTAAACCCCTTGAGGCAAGCAGGGCCCTCCCACTCTCTTCACCTGAACCCCACGAAGCCCCTGGCCAGCTCCCTTCACACTCCAATGAAGCCGCCCTCCGCCCTGGGTAGGGGTTGCCTGGCAGGCGCTCCAGGTGGCTTCCTCTCCCTCCGCTTACAAGTTAAGACAGGAAATGAGGCAACCTTTTTGAAAGCCCCAAAGAGGAACCATCTCCAGGCAGCTTCCAAGAGGAGAAACAGGAGAAATTTAAAGCAACGACAGCAAGCTGCAACAAGGGTGTAACTGAGTTACATTTCAGAAGTAAAATACTTTTAGCATTAAAACAGGCAATGGAAATCCCATTTTAAACTTGCGCATGATAGTGCCTTGATGTGGTGGGTGTAAAATCTGCAACTTGCACATGCTCAAAATCTTCCTTTTCTGCTCATCAGAGCTGCACTTTTGTTTTGGTTCTAACATATGCAAGAGCTTTTTCCAAGTTTTCTGTGGGTTTTTCCTCTCATCTCCCATTTTCAGAACCTTAGTCTGCACTGGCTGGGGGATTCTGGAAGTTGCAGTCCTAAAAATCCTTTTCCCAGATTTTGTTCATTCCTCATGTCTGTTTGAGGGATCCCCCTCCCACTTTACTCATCCACCTTGACAAGCAGGGATTGGGGCCTGCTCGTTTTGCTCCCAGACAGCACTAAGGACCAGATCTCAGTACACTGAATTGTAAACAAGAGATCATAAAAGAGGTCCCAGTAAAATCAAAGTGGAGGACATGGGATCCTTTAGCAGTTGTCGGGTGGCAGCACCCTCATCTCTGCTAGCTCAGGGATTACACTACTACTACTACAATTATTATTATTACTATTATTATTACTACTACCCTTGTCTTTCTATTTTCTAATATTTCAGAGTGACTTGGCTCTTCTCCCACACGCTCAACTATTTTATCTGAATCAAAAAAATGTGGAAGCATTTTTGTACCATTTGAAATCTGCGTGAATCCATATTGGCAGATGGTACACTCTCCTTTTGCCACACAATCTTCTGTTGCAATTTTCGGGAAATTTTTGGGGGGGGCCGGGATTGACAGGAATTGCTGTGCTACAACATCTGGAGAGCCCCAAGTTGTCCACCTCAACAACCATTATCAGTGTGTGTGTGGGGGGTGTTAGCAAAGTCTCTCCCATGTGGGCCGATCCAAAGGAATTGGATGAAATCCGTGGGGGATGAAGCACCGCCAGAAACCATCCAGCCTTTGTGGGGGAGAGCAACCGACTTCCCCTGGCGCTCTGGGGAAGAACACCTTGTTCTTGCTATGTGTTTCTCCCTCCTGCCATAGAAATGTGCGGGACACAATTTCAGGAATAACCACAGCTGAGGCAAGAAAGGGGCTACGGCAATGTCTCTTTTTCGAAGAGCAGAAAATTTAATAATGGGAGGAAATGCACGGAGAGAAGGAAAGGAGGGAAGTGTTGCAGAGTTACAGAGGTTCACGTCAGGAAGCATTTCTACACATACGCATGCAAGCATGTGCTTCCCCCCTCTACACCTGCTCCCTCCCACAGAGAACTGTAACCTCTGGACAAGGGAGGCCAGGCCTGGCACCGCCCTCTCGTGGCATGTCCCAGAACTGCCCATTGGCAGACGGGGCCCTCACCCTCTTCCCATGGTGAGGTGCCTGCAGTTCTGCCCCACTCTCTCTAGGATGAAGGCAACAGCAGCTCCAGGGCAGCCACTTTGCCCATTTTTTTATCACAGGGACTCCAAGAGACCCAATGCCCCCTCCCTCTCTCTTGCTCTTTCTGCCCGCCCAGTCCTGCAGCCCACGGGGCCATCTGGAGAAGAAGGGGGGACCATCCTGGATGTAATTGGCTTGGCTGATTCTCTGCCTGCCTTTCAAATGTAAGGATCACAATTCCCAGGGCGAGGTCTCAGATCAGTTTTATGCACGGTGAGGGGGCTCCTTCCTCAAAAATTTTGGAGCACCCCCCATTTTGTTCAGGAGCCCCAACAGATCTCTTCCAGTACACATGGAGCAGTGCTTTCATGACAAGGCAATGTTAGTTGTGACCTGTTTTGGATAACTAACTAAGTCAAGTTTCTTTTTTCTTTTTGCAATCCCTGGAAAGACAACTTAGGTGTCTCCTGAAGACTCACCAAAATCTGTGAAGCTGTTCAAATGTGGTTACCACCTTGGGTTTGTGCAGCCAAACTGAAGATCCTAGAGCTTAAAAATCTCTTTTTGAACAACAACTCCAGATTCTGAGACTCAAACCCCAAAATGAAAGGTCTTCATGTTCTACGAATGCTAAAACTAGATTCACATTATTATACTGTATTTGCAAACATCTTAACAGCCGCGTTCATTTTAGTCGTCGCGACCTAAAAGTTACAGACAATAAACAAATAGGCAGCTACATGAAACACGACCATCCACTGGACAGAAGCTGGAAATTCCACCATGGACAATCCCACATCGCTCATTACAACTCATCACTGCTACAAGAATGTGGTTTGTGTCTCATGGGGAGTTGCCTCAGGGAGCTGTGCAACTGGTGGGGCCTGTTCCCATTTGTAGGGCAGTTAGGGGGATGAGGCTGGAGCTGAAGGAGCAAGACTGCTGGGGCATTGGGGGGGCGAGCCCAGGGGAGGAGGGAGTCCGCCCTCCTCTCTCCCACTCAGATCTCACTCTCGCAGGCCTTCATGAGCACCCGCTGGGAATCGGCCGCCAGCTCCTCCAGGCACTGGCTCAGCATGGAGTAGGTTGTGTGGAAGGAAATGCCACCCGAGGCCAGGGCCCCATAGATCGGGATACGGTGGACAAGGAAGTTGGCTACCACCAGCCCCGTGCCAGTGGCCTTGCCCAACAGCCCGATCACTACATCCTGGTTGATGCTGCGGCCCAACGTGCTGCGCACCTCAGCCCGCAGCACCTCCAGCGGCTTCCCTGAGCGCTCGGCCAGGCGGGCCAAGGAGGCAGCATCCAGGCCGAAGTCCTGCCGGTAGGTGGAGAGCTTCCTCAGCAAGATGGAGACATCGCAGGCAAAGCCCAGGCCCGGCAAGGGGAGGGCGCCCACCAGGCTGGAGACGAGGGCCACCTTCCAGACCTCCTGGTGGAGGAGCTGCCGTTTCCTCTCAATGATGGCGGAGGAGATGTTCGGCAGCGCCAGGAGGAAGGCCTGGCGCTTGTGCCCGGGAAGCTCCCGCTCCAGCGTCTCCTCAAAGGCCTGGAAGTCAAAGCGGCCGATCTCGAAGCTGCTGAGGAGGAAGACCGGGGCCTCGCCCAGCCCCGCCTCGGCCAGCCGGGCCCGGCAGTCGCCCCGAATCTCCTCCAGGACCGCCTCTTCAGCTGGCGGGCTCCTCCTCCTTTGCGCAGACTCCAGGTCGTTGTCCACCTTGGTGCGGACAAAGTAGAACCGCTTCCCCTGGGCAACGATGGCCCGGGCCAGGAGCACGTGGTTCTCCTTGAACCGCTCTGAGGCCAGGATGACAAAGAAATCGTAGCGGGAAAACTCCACCGCCTCCAAGTAACGGTCGGCCCGGAACGCAGGCGTGCCGATGCCCGGGAGGTCCCACAGGGTCACGTTGGCACGGCCAGGGTAGGCGTACGGCGTGGGCCGGGCCGTGGTCTCCGTCACCCCCGTGGCGGCCGCCCCCTCCTCCTCGTCGCCCACCCCCCGCAGGGCGTTGACGAAGGTGGACTTCCCGGCCCCCGACTCCCCCGCGATGGCGACGTCCAGCTGGGCATTGCAGAGGGTCTCCAGGCTGCACTGGATGCGGGTGACCACCTCCGAGAGGCCCCCGAGGGCGTAGGCCTCCTGGATCTCGGCGGCCTCCCGCTCACTGATCACCTCGAAGTCCAGGCGGGTGGGCCTCAGGACCCTGCAAGCGGGGGGAGAGGGAGAGCACGACCCTCAGCCTCCAAGGCCGGTGGAGCGGAGGGAAGGGGGTGGGGTGCTTCTGTCCCGTCCTCCCCCAGCACAAAAGGCCCCAGGAACGGCCACCGAAGCCCGGCAGGGAGCAACGCCGCCCGCCGCTCTGGGGAAAGGCCAGGGATGGGGGGCAGGGAGGCCCTCCTCTTCCTCCTCCGGGGGGGGCGTTCCAGGAGCCCCCCGCCCGCCCGCCCGCCCGCCCACTCACCGCTCGCAGGCGCAGAGGTCGGCCAGCACGGCCTCCCGCAGGCGGGGCAGGTCCAGGGCGCGGGGCTCCAGCGCAGAGACCAGGAAGACGGGCGGCCCCCCCGCGCCCCCCTGCGCCCCCAGGGCCTCCGCGCAGACGCCCCGCAGCGCCCGCAGCGCCTCCGCCCGCTCGTAGCGCTCGCCCATCCGGCGCTTGAGGGTGTGCAGCTCCAGGTCGGCCTTGGTGCGCGCGAAGTAGACCCGCCGGCCGGCCGCGCGCGCCTCCGCCGCCAGCCGCGCGTGGCCCTCCGCGAAGCCCCCGCCGCCGGCCACCAGCACCAGCACCTCCGCCTCGGCCAGCCAGCGCCCGGCCCCCGCCGCGCCCCCGCCGGGCCCCGCCAGCGCCAGCTCCCAGAAGAGCCAGTTGGGGTGCTCGGGGTGGGCGCGCATCGCGGGGGGACCGCCCGCCGCCGCCCCCGCCGCCGCCGCCCCCGGCGCCCCCCGCAAGGCCTCCAGCAGGGCCGACTTGCCCGCCCCGGGGGCGCCCGCCAGCACCACGGAGACGTCGCCCCGCTCGGAGGGGGCGGCCGGGCCCGGCCCGCGGGCGCCTTGCCAGGGCATCTCGGGCGGAGCAGAGCGCGGAGGGGCGCGAAGCGGAGCGCCGTCCACGGCCGCCCCCGACCCTCGCCCCGCCGCCCTTCCCGCCCCTTCCCTTCCCCGGGACCGGCCCTCCCTCGGCAGGAACGGAGCGCAGGAGCCGCCGGCCGCCGGTTCAACGCGGCGCCGCGAGTCTTCTGCGCGGGGAGCCTGGAGGGCCGCCCGTGTCGCTCGGGGCTCTCGAAGGGGCGCCGCGGACGGGACCGCCTCCGCCTCCGCCCCCGCCGCGCCGCGGCCTTCCGGCAGGAGGAGCGGAGGGGAAGGGAGGAGCCGCTGCTGCCGCCGCCGCCGCCTCCCCGGCCGAGGTTTCCCTTCCGCCGCGCCGCCGCCGCCGCCGCCGTTGGCCCGGGAGGGCAGGAAGAGGGAAGGCGAGCCGGCGGGCAGGTGAGCGCCCGGGGGGGACCCCAAGTGGGCTCGTCGCGGGGGGAGGACCCCCAAACAGCCCTTCGGCCGCCGCGCCCCCGTCCCCCGGAGGGTGGGGTCCCTCCGAGGATTCCGCGGCCCGACCCCTCCCCGTGACCACCAGCCCTGCGGGCGACAGGCAAGAAAAAAGCCCCCAAACCGGGGTGGGATTGGGGCGCGCGGAAGGAGGTTCCTCTCCGGGAAGCCTGGGAGGAGGGGGGCGGGAGGGGAGCCAGCCTGGGGGTCGCGGGCGCGGAGGAAAGACCTTCCTCCCGCCCCGTTTTCTCGGGAGACGAGACCACCCCCCGCCCTTTTCCCCTTGGCGATCTCTCCCCCCACCGCCCCCGCCGCCCAGCCCGCCCTGCCTCGCGGAGGACCCTCCGCCAGGGTGGACTTGAGCCGGAGGAGGCCCCCTTGCCCCACGGCCTTCCGCGGGAATTCGCACCCTGGTCCCCCGGAGGAGGCCCCCTCCAGCCCTCCAACCCCCGCGGCCCCCGCGGCTCTGCTAACGCGTCGCGTTCTTTAAAAAACACCCTCTGAAACTACTAGCATTTAATAACCGAAGGAATGCGTTTCCAAAAAATCGTGGAACGTTTTCAGAAAGAGGAGAGGTCAATGAAGGTAGCACGAAACATTTCCGGGCTCTGCGTTTGTAGCTACGCGGTCCCCTTTGGGCCTCCCTGCAAGGGCAGCAGGAAAGCAGAGGCTGACCCTGGAGGAGGGGGCGCGCAGGACCCCTTTCTGTGTGGTGTGTAGGAGACCCAGCAGCCCTTTCGTGCCTGGGCACGCCGGGTGCTGCTGAGACGCTCCTCGCTTTCTCTCTGCAGCTCCAGCCATGGCCGGTTCCTGCTCTCCGGACGAGTCGCAGCTGCGGGCGCTGCAGGCCCAGTACCAGGCCGAGGGGGCTACTGCCGCCGCCTCCAAGGTCCAGGAGCTGGTTGAGGATGTGGCCGCCCTCCAGGTCCGGGTGGGGTTCCTGGGCGAGCGGGGCGCAGGGGTGAGCACTCTGGTGCGGGCACTGGCGGGCCAGCCCCAGCGAGTGACCGATCCCTGGGTTTACTTCCGAGAAGTGCCGCAGCCCATGCCGGAGCCAGTCCTCTACGCCCACCCCACCTTCCCCCAGCTCGTCCTGCACGACCTGCCGGGCTTCTCAGCAGGCGAGAGCCCCTCTGCTTATTTGGCACGCCTGGGCGACCTGGGCAGGTACCACTGCCTGGTGGTCGTGGTGGGGACTGGGGGGCCGCTGGGGCTGGGGGAGACTCAACAGCAGGTCCTCAGGGTCATCTGGCAGAAGGCTAGGGTCTTCCTCCTGGTGCGGAGCAAGGTGGACGTGGATCACCACACGTCAAAACGGCAGCTGCTGTCCAAGTACAACCCCACCAAGCAGCTGGCCCTGATCCGGAAGGAGCTGGCAGGGGCCCTGGCCAAGGAAAAGGTTGACCCCAAGAAGATCTTCCTTGTGTCTGCCCTGGAGATGGAGAGGTACGACTTTGCCCACTTGGAGGAGTACCTGGAGGAGGAAGTGCTTGGTCTGAACAGGTGGGTCTGGAAGGGGGGCACCATGGATGTAAAGGGACTCTGGGGAGTTCTTGGAAAGGGAAGGAGGGGTGGGGCCCTTTGCCACCTCTCCCAAGAAGATAGGTAGCTTGCCTGTAGAAGTCAGACAAGGAAGTAATGAAGGGGTGCTGCCTGTTGTACATCTTCATGAGTGGAGGATGCTCTGGCATTTCATCCAGTCCCACCAGAAGGCATCACTCTCTGCTGCGAAGGCAGGCTTTCCAAGACGAAGGCAATCGGTCTTAAATGCTTCATTCTCTTTTCTTCTGAGGAACCACAAGGCACGCCTGGAAGGTGCAACCTTTGTCAGCCAGAAGAAGATCAAGGAGGTACATGAGCTTTGTCGGTCCAGCAGCCTGTCAGAGGTCCCATCAATCATCCATGCAGCCTTAGAAGACCCCACGGGTATCCGTCTGGATGTGGCTGTGATAGGGGAGGCGGGCTGCAAGAAGTCATCCCTGATCCACATCCTGCGAGGAGTGGGCTGCGGAGACCCTGGCACGGCCCTCATCAGGGTGGTCGAGACACCAAGGAAGGCCGGGCCCTACGACTTCCCTACCATCCCCCAATCATATCTCTGGGATCTGGCCAGCGGGGGAGAGGTGGGGGAGGACATCCAGCCTCTGGACCTCAGCCGGTATGACCTCTTCCTTCTCGTGGCCTCTGAGCACTGCAAGGATGCCCATTGCTGCCTGGCCAGTGCCATTGCCTCCGTGGGGAAAGAGGCTTTCCTCATCAGGCTCAAGATGGATGAGGACACGGAAGCCCAGACTGGCCCCAGAAAGGAGCTGCAGGAAGAAGTGCAAGCAAGCCCCACAGAGACTCCAAAGAAGGATGGTGTCAGCCACCCCCCATGGGTCTTCGTGGTCTCCTTCCTCCCGGGCCAGCCCTGTGGCCTTCCCCTCCTCCAGGAGGCTCTTCAGAATGGCGCCCTTGGCTGGAAGAGGCAGTCGCTGAAGAGAGCCATCCCAGCTCTTGTGTCCCGCTTGGTCAGGGAGGAGGCCAGGATGCTGATGAGGGACGCGTGGGGGAAAGCCCTCCATGCTTGCCTCTCCTGCCTAGAGAGCCCCCCACTGGCTGCAGCCGAGAACCTTCTGGTCACTATCACTGGCTTCTGCCAAGAGCTGGGCCTGGATGAAGCCTCCCTGGAGCGCACCGCCCGGGTTGCTGGCATAGCAGCCTCGGTGCTGCGAGCCGAGATCCAGAGCCGCTTTGCTCAGCCGCTGATACCAGACTCCCTGTTGAGCCTGGTCACCAGGCCACCCTCACTGGGCAGCTGGGCCTGGAGCTATGTGCCGTACTTCGGACGGGGCGCCAAGACGGAGGCCCAGGTGTCCTTTGCGGCCACCTACAGGATGCTGCAGCGAGCGGTGGTGGAGCTGTCGGAGGATGCGCAGCGAGTGCTGTGCAGGTCCCTCCTGGAAGAGTAGCCCTGGGAGGGGGAGGAGCTGACCCCCCCACCTTAACACCCTCAACTAACAGTTAAAGAACAAAGGAGTGGCACCGTCAGTGTTGATGGAGAAGGGGCAAGATCAGGGATGCATGTGAGGATGGCACCCAGTGTGCAGGAAAGCGGGCTCCACGTAGGTCTTGCTCCCCGCAAGCAGTGAGCAGGGAACCTTCGGGAGCTGCCGTAAGGATGAGAGGCATTCATGTGGCCCCCTCAGCTGAGGAGGTTCAGGGGCCACACCTGAGCTTCCCATCCTACTGTTTAGTGCATGAGGGAAGCAGGCCTAAAACTGCTCTCCACGTTCCCCGCACCCTTCATGTGTTTGCATGCTTAAAGCAAGAATCTTTGTGGCCAGCTGGCAGCACATTTGCTGGTGTGTCTGTGCTTAGGTTATAGTTTTAGACTGCAGAAGGAGTTACCACAGAGGAGGCAGAGCAGACTCCAGCTGGAGCTTGCTCAAAGCATTGCTGTTTTCCTTGCGCTCCTGCATGCGTGTAGTGGAATCCTTGCTTGCTTCATTGCTGATTCAGTCATCTGATTTGTTCACAGTAACAAAACCAGGGAAAATGATGCCCCTCAATACAGGCGCTTTCCTCCCCGCAGTCTGTCTGGCTGAGAGACAGGAGCAGCTCTGGAGGTGGCAGTCTTTGGGTCCTAGCCTTTGCTTATTTCAAACAGATTTGAGGATCTTTGTCTGTTGCAAAAACTGTTCAGCAGGTAGTACCACAGCTGGACTCTTCATTCAATTCTTCATTTGCATAAAACTCAACATCTTCAAATTGTCCATGGCAACCGTGGGGGAGGGCTCGCCTCTCTAGCTGCTGCCAGGGCAAGTCCCCAGCAGTGGCTTTCATGCCAAGGGAACTCTGTGCTCCCTGGACACTGCTGGCCAGTCACAGGAGAGCTGTCTCAGTGGGAGAGACCAAGCACCTCTTTCACCCAGAGAACCAGACGAGGGTACTTAGAGAGGCAGGATATTCACAGCCATCCCTGCCCAGGACCAGAATGGGGGCTTCTGTGGCATTGTTATTGTCAGGTTCTAGTGCAGTAAATGCAGAGGTAAAATGGTGGGCAGTGTTGACCGTATACGTGGGGGGAGTGTCTGCCACTGCTCTGTACTTTCTTGGTTACTGGAACTGTGTACTTTGGCTGTGGAAATAATACAGCTGCATGACCTGCCTTGCCTCTGTTCTCCTTTGTCAGCACAGCGCATAGTAGCAAAATCATGAGTAGGTGCAGATCTGAGTTTTGTAGGAATTTTAGGGTGCTTGGCTTGGAGTGATGTATCCTGTGAACCGGGGGGGGGGAATGGGGCACCCCAGAATTCCTCCTTCATATGTTCAGCAGAGGACAGTAAGTCTCCATTTCACAAAAACAGTCAAATGTAGAAGTACTTGGTTCTACAGTAATTAATTCACTTGTGAGAATCTTCACACAAGGCATGTAAATGGTCTCTAGTTTTAGGACATTTTTAAGGATTAAAACAAATAGCTCAGCTCCAAGCCCAGCTATTAGCAACCATCCTTAATTTCAGGTGCAGGGAGGCAGGACTTTCTCATCTCTAGACGCACAGGCAGGTGGCACGCCCAGCCTCCTCTCAGAAAATTGTGGTAAGTGGGTAGGGCAGGCCTATCCTGCTACCAGCCATGAACCAAAGGAGGAGCACCTGCTTGATGTCAGGTTGCTCCATCTGTGGTGTCCAGTTCTGGGCACCTCAATTCAAGAAGGATATCAACAAGCTGGAGCGTGTCCAGAGGGCGACCAAAATGGTGAAGGGTCTGGAAACCATGTGCTGTGAGGAGCAGCTCAGGGAGCTGAGTATGTTTAATCTGCAGAAAAGAAGATTAAGAGGGGATGTGATGGCCACATTTAAATATTTGAAGGGATGTCATGTCAAGGAGGGAGCGGGCTTGTTTTTTGCTGCTCCAGCAACTAGGACAAGGAGTAATGGATTCAAGTTGTAGGGAAGGAGATTCCACTGGAATCTCAGGCAGAACTTCCTGATGGTCAAGAGCTGTTCAGCAGTGGAATAGGCTGCTGCCTCCATGGAGTGTGGGGGAGTCTCCTTCTTGGAAGGTTTTTAAAGAGAGGCTGGATGGCCCTCTGTTGGAAATGCTTTGATGGGTGTTCCTGCATGGCAGAATGGGGTTGGACTGGGTGAACCCTGGGGTCTCCTCCAACTCTAGGATTCTATGTCTTGGTGTAGGGCTGATCAAGAGAATGTGCCCTCTGAGCCCTTGCTGGAGGGTGGAGGGCTTCCAAGGTGTGCAGGAGAGTTTGCAGGGAGGGGGAGAGGCGAATTGTATCATCACATGCAGATTTGGAGGCCATATGACTGAAAGATGACTTATAAATGAAATTGCCCTTGAGCAAGACAGCTGACCATCTGCTTGGGAGGCAGAGCCATCTTCTGGGGACTGGGGCTTGAGGGGCTACTTAGGAGTGACAGGAGGCAAGTGGGCCAAATGCCACAGGAAACAGGCTGCCAGTGACGGCAACATTGACCTCTTTGTATCCTGGAATAGGAGCCACTTGGATAATGAGTTTCCAGAGGGAATCTGCAGCTCCTTTTGGCTGGAATGAGGGGCTGCATTTTGACCTTCGAGTGAAACAGCTATCTGGACAAATGGGAAACATGTTTGTGGGCAAGGGAGACTATACAGCCCCCAGATGTGGCCAGACTGCAACTCTCAGCATACCATGGGCTACATAATGGCTTCAGGGCTGCTGGGAGCTGCAGTTCCACATCATCTGGAGAAATGGTATAGGGACTCTCATTCTTCCTTACACCACTGTTGGCCCCTTTAGATACCCATCCCCATCCCTTCTTTTGCTCCATCAGCTGCACAATTCCAAATGCTGCTTCCCCACATTGATAAACAGCAACCTTTTAAATGCTTCCTTATGAATGAGAACACCTGCTTTGTCTCAAGGGGGTGCAATCATGTTTTTCACGAACTTTCAAGTGCCAAGAGCTGTTACCAGAGTGTGTTTCTTCCTGGATGAGGGCAACACTTTTGGTCAGGACCTGGCTATAGGGGAGAATGGAGGCAGTGCCTGCTGGGCAGTGCTGTCCTTGGTTCTCCTCTGGCTGAAACATCCACTGTGGCTGAGCTTTTAACTCATGGAACATAGCAGGAAAAGATTAGCAGACAGAGGACAACCCTGGCCTTAGCAGTAAGTCGAGACCAACATACTTCATTTTGCATTAGAGTGGCATGGGAACAAAGAATTTTCATATTTGTCCAAGATTTTGATGGTACAGCTTTAATGTAGGTGTGGCATAGCAAGCCTTCCACTTAAATAATAAAATGAACACCCTCATGGTAAGTTGCAAACACAAGCATCATTCTGCCTCTCACCATCACACACTATTATAAACCTGCTGCTGAACTTCAGGAGTTGGGCAGTGGGCACATAAGAGAATACGTTTTATAATCTGGAATGAATCTTTCATAAGAAAGAGATGAGCAAAGAGCAGCCTCACTCCCCAGCTTCTTCTCCTCACACCCAGGGCTCCACTCTTTTGGCCAAAGAGAAAGAGCAAATTTTCCTCCTGGAAGAGTGTTCTGATGACTCACTTTTAAGTGGGCAGCCTGGACTACCTGGGTGTTTTAATGTCTCCCTTGCTTTCCAGAGCCATAACTGAGTATCTGGTCACATCTGTGTTGGTTTCTTTCCTTGTTTCTTTTTTTGGGGGGACATATTTTACAGTCTGGTTGGCTGTGGATTCATCATAGTTGCCCAGCCCCAGTGCCCCCAAATAACCAACTGCCCTCGTAAAGCCACTGAAGGGAATTGTTGTAACCTGTCAAAGACTTTGTTTCTAAACAGAAAGTGACCAGAAATCAGAAGGGGGATGCCAGTCTCCCATGATCTGATGGGGATGCTGCAGCCCACCAGCCAGTGGCAATTGCCCACCCCAGGGCAGCTACTGAGAGGAGCCAAGAGTCCAGCAAGTGCCTTGACCCTGTATCATCACCCTCTGGCTCCCAGAATACCAGTTGGCAGCCCCCTGCTTCCACAAGAAATGCACTGAGCTGCTCTGAGCAACCAGAAATGGCTTCATGGTGGCAGCAGTTTTAATCAAAGAGGGGAATGGCTTCAGCCAAGTTCTGCTTCCTCTCTCTATGCAATTTTGCAGGGCACAACATAACTGGCACATGGGACCCGTTGCAGCCCTTAGCTGGCCTCTGTGCTCTCAGACAGATCTCTCCCTTCCAGCCCATTTGGCCAACAAGTGGGCTGGCCTTTGCAGCAGCTCAGCCTCCGCTGAGACCCCAGAACTAGCAGCACCTCTGAGAGAGGGATAGTGCAGCAGAAAGCAGCATCTCTTTAGAAGAGTGGGGCTGTTGCTCCTCTCACTGTGCAGTTGCTCTCAGGGCATTTCCCTCCTGGGAAAATGTGTCCTTTCCTGGACCCCGCAAGGGAAACCAAGCTTGCCCAATGCCCTCCATTTCCTAATGAGCCCGACCCCACCCTGCAATGCCCCTTGCCTCCCTCTGCCCCTTTGCCTCTCCCAGCTGGCCTTCAACTGGATCCAGAGGGCCAGGGTACACAATGATGCCCTCCTTGCTAGAGCTCCCCCGAGCGTGGCGGATGTAGTGTTCGTGCAGCCCCGACTCCTGGTTAAAGCTTTCCCCGCACTCCATGCAGGGATAGGGCCGGGAGGGCAGCATCTCCTGAGTCTGCTGATGGAAAGCCTGGTGCCGGCGCAGATTGGACAGCTGCCGGAAGCTCTTGCCACAGTCTGGGCACTGGTGAGGTAGACTGTGGCCGGCAGCATGGCCCAGGCGGTGGCGCTGGTAGTTGACCAGCTGGCCGAAGCGGCGGCCGCAGTCAGGACAGTCGAAAGTGGGGCGGAAGCAGTCCACACAGTCTGAAGGAGGAGCCGGAGCATGACCCCGCTGGTGGCAGATGAGGGCACGAGAACTTCCAAAGGCCTTGTTACAAATGAAACAGACAAAAAGAGCATCACGCAGGTTGGCCTGGACAAAGTCTTCCGGGTGCTCCCGCTTCATGTGCCGCTCTTTGAATTTCTCATCTGGAAAGGTGATCAGGCAGTGGAAGCACTGATTTGCCCCGAAGCTGTCTGGAGACAGGAGGGAGGGATGAGAAAAGTCCTGAGAAAAGACCTAACTTCCATGAAAACATTTTCACACTGCCTTTACCTACACCTGCCACGATGGAACATCCAAATGTACGCTCAATGCAATACGTCCATGTATCGCATGCCACTGAAACTGGGTGCAGCAGCAGGATGAGGGGAAGGGGGAGCACAATCCACTGAGACATGACTAGGTGGCCTGCAGTAGCCAGGCATTCCTCTTTCTGCCTGTCAGCCCTTGATGACAACAAAAGGAAAACGACTTTGTCCACCTAAGTGATACCGCTGAAATGAAGAAGGCTTAGGGTACCAAGAAACAGCCTTTTGCCTGACAGGACTGAGCTGAGTTTGGTTTTGGTGGTGAGAATAAATCCCAAGATTCGGATGAAATTCCTGGTTTTCACACATGGCTCTGATTTGTGGATCTTGGGGATCTAGTGATAATACAAACAGATCCCACAAGCCCAGTCTTTTGTCTCCTTGCTGCATACAACCACTGAGGGCATGGCAGCGGTGGCGGCAGCAGCACACTTGCAGCTCCTTTTTGGCCACATCTGCATCTGAGGAGCACCCTCCTAGAGCAGTACATGTCTCTTTATACAGAGACAGCAACCCAAGAAGGGTGCAAAGGCCATCCCCAAAGTCCAGGAGGGGTGTAGGGAGAAAGAAAGGAAGAGGTCAGAAGGGGGTCGTTGTGTGCAAATCAAGACTCACCTTGAAGAGAGCATCTAAACTGATGACATAACTTAGATTTCCTCTAAAAAAGGAGGGGACTCTCACACAGCTGTCCTCCAGAGGTTGCTAGGCTCTCAGCAGTCCCTGGGCCAGCACGGCCAACGGTAAGGAGTGCTGGAAGCTGCCGTTCAACAATACCTGAAGGGCCAGGCAGTTCTCACCCCGGCTAGGAAGGCAGGGTTGACAAGAGCTTTCCCTGGCTTACAGACAAAAGTGAGAACCCTCAGGCCGTTTGGCGAGATCCTGAGGTCCTGCAAGGAATCGGAGCCAGCCGCCCGCAGTGCAAAGGCTGCCCTGGGGAAAATCTGGGTCTCAGGAAGCCGGGCCTGTCCACGCTGCAGGACGCAGGCAAGCCCTGGTCCTTTCTGATGCTTTCTAAGCAGCTCTTAAGAAGTGCCAGGGTGCTACGCGCTGCGCGTGATCTCCTACGATGCCTCCTGGTCTCGAGAACCAAGGGGCAGCACTCACAGAGGACGCTGCTGCGGGGGGATTCTTCGCCCCTGCCAGCTGGGCTCGGGCAGGGTGCGGCCTCCTCCTCCTCCTCCTCCTCCAGACAGACGGGTTCCGGTTTGCAGACAGGCAGAGGCTCCTGGTGGAGTGAAACGCCTCGCCCGGTACAGCCTGACGCCCCCTGAGGCGGCTCCCTGGCCACGGAGGGCCTGTGAGCCGCTGAAGACTCGGCCATTGTCCCCTGTAGGAGTGAAGCCACCTCATCAGCAGAGCCTCCGAGCCCGGCTCCCGCCGCCCCGCTCAACCGCAGGCTGGACCGGAGGGCACGGCGCCCGCGCCCTCCGCTCCCAGCGAACCCGGCTGCAGCTGCCTCGCGGGGCCTCTTGAAGCTCCGCGGCCGGCGGGCGGGCCGGCGGGCCGGCGGGAGCACCTGTCCCGCCCTCCCCGCTCCCCGCTCCCCGCTGGCGCCCTTCCCGCCGGGACCCGGAATGGGACCGAGGGGGCGCCCGGAGCCCGGGGCTGCGGCTCGCTCCTCCCGCCAGGGGCCACCCCGCGCTCCACGGAGAGCCCCGCCCGGCAGCCCTTCTCCTGCTCCGCGGCCCCCTCACCTTCCGCTCCCACCGGCGGCCCCTCTCGCCTTTCCCCGCCGCCTCCACGAAGAGCCTCCCGCGAGCCAGAGGGGCTCCCGCGGGCAGCCAGTGGGAGGCGCCGCTCCCGCTCCCGCTGCCGGCCGGCCTCCCCGCCTCGCGACTGCCGTTGCAGCGCCGCCGCCCCTCACCCGCAGCGCCGCCGCCCCGCGCGCACTCCCGTCGGCTTCGCCCGGCGTTTCCGGGGGCCTTCACGCTGGGGCGAGGCCCGGCAGGGGGTGGTGCCCTCCGGCCGCCCGAGCAAAACCCACCGCGGCGCACTTGCCGGGTTCCCCGCCCTGTGCGTTCGAGACACGCGGACACCACTTCGGGAGCCACGGGGCCCCGTCCTCTCCGCCGCGCTTCTTCCCGCAGCGCGGCCTTCGACGACGCCTCCCGATCCTCTCAGGCGCCGCGCGGGCAGCTAAGCCGCGGGGGGGCGGCGCGCGGGAAGGAGGCGGGGCCGCGGGGGCTCTCCTACCGCAGAGCGTCATCCGCTCGGCGGCGGCCACGGGCGCCGGGGCTCCGCGAGGGCCTGGCGCGCGTCCCGCTCGGTGCTCCCGCGAGGGGCGCGCGCCCGGCCTCCCGTCGCGAAAGGAGCTCCGTCCTGCTGCACGGAGGCGGCCGCGTCGCTGCCCGGGGCGGGTGCGAGGGAAGCGGGAAGCGCGGCGGGCCGGCCCGGGAAAGGCGCGGCTGGTGCTCCAGGAAACGCCGGCCCGGCGCCGGGTCTCCGGAAGAGCGGGAGCCGTTCCCGCGCCCGCCTCCCCTTTCAGCGCCCTGTACTGAGTGCCGCCCCCTAGGCTGCCACCCCCAGGATTCATTCCGCCGGAGGCTGAAAGCGCAACAATAGCACCACAACAGTGTAGTGCGGAAAGGCCCTTTCCTGCAAGCTGTTCTAGGAAGTTTCTGTTTTTCAAAAAAGGGAGAGCAAACACTGTACTGATTGGCAAAGAAAGCGGCGGGGCAGCGCTTTGCCCGCCAGGCACCCAGTCCAAAAACCGAGCACGCCGTCCGCGCAGGACAGCTCGCCACTCCGATGACCGGGGTCGCCGCTAAAAGCCCTCGCCGGCTTCACGGCCCGAACCCGCACAGGTGCTTCCCTGGGAGCCAATCCCATTTAGCCCAGCGAGACTCGGCAGACACGTCACAGCCTGAGCCCTGCCCTTCCGTACAAACGTGCCTTCAGGAGCTACCGGGGCCTGTGGGCCGGACAGTGCTGTTGTGCGCCTTCATCTCTGGCTTAATGGCGACGCCAAGGCAATCCTACCTCGAGGCTCTCTTGGTGGGCTTTCTTTACCTCAGAGGAATTATATATGCTGGCTGGCAGAGAACGCCAGCCGCAACCTCTGCCAAGGCAGCACAGCCCAAATCCAGCTCCTGCTGCCCTTGCTACGTTGGATCCGTCCCTGGGGGCAAGTGGCACTGTAGCTCCACGAGCAGCACGAGAGCAACAGGCTGTACGACCGTGGAACAAACCAGGTGCCCGACTCCAGATGGAGCTTAAAGCGATCACGACGGGCAACCCATCTGTCCTCAGTCTCTCCACCTTGCCATTCAAAGCACGGTCCTCAGAAGGGAACTGGGAAGGCAGCCTGGCCTGCGCGTTTCATCTTCCCCGCCCTTCAGGAGTGACCCTGCTAGGTGGGTGATGCTGTGCAGCGGTGGTGTGGAATGGCAAGTCTCACGAGGGCAGGCTCTGGGAGGCTGCCGAGAACAAAAAGCTGTTCCATCAGAACAGAAAAAGGAAGTAGCCCCTTCAAAGTCAGGCCGCGCCTATTTACCAGAGACACCCCCTCCCAACCAACCATTCCAGCCCCGTGGGGAGCCATCAAACACTGGCAAATGCAGAAATGGATACAAAAGGAAGTCACGCATACAGAATCACTTTTATTAAACCAGACCTCCCAGCTACTGTGAAGAGAGACTGTTAATATTCATGATTTATGCTGATTAGATGCCATCTCTAGAAGCCGCTCCCATAAAAGTCAAACATGCGCACGCGCGCACATACACGCACACACACAAACACAGCTTCAGTTCAGCACAGGCCACATGGGATAAGAACGACAGGCACCCCCACTAATAAGGGAACTGCCTAATGTGGGGGGGGCAATCCGAATCCCCCAATATGCTGGAATGCAACTCTATCACTCCCTCGGCCAGCACAACCCATGGTAAGGGATGCTGGGAGGTGCAGTCCAAGAGGTTTTAGAGGGTCAAAGTTGTCCTGGCCTCATCTACAGGTGAGGGAGGTGAGAGATCCGCACACAGGACAGGGGTCCTGAAACTTACTTGCCTGCCTCTTCCCTCAAAGCTCAGGGCAAGTCTACAGGCTTGACTCTGCTGTGCAACAAGCCCAACCCTGGGAGCACTTCCATAGTGGAGACCTCTTCGCAAGAGCTTCCCTGGACAGAGAACTGCCAGGGACCCCCAGAGGGACAGGCTAAACCCAGAGCATCCACCCACTCTCACCTGCAAGGGGGTGGCAGACGCACCACTGGTGAACGGGGGGGAGGAGCAGGGCACACAAAAAAGCAACTGCTCTCTCTCTTCACCCCCCCATTTCCCACCTGCCTAATTCATTTCAGAAATATAGGGGAAAAGTGAAAGGGGCTGGGGACAGCAAGTGTGAACAAAATGAATGAACTTTCCCTTCTCAGAGTCCTAGCTGGGCAGACCCCTGGACAGGCAGCCCCTGGCGACTGAAGCCGGACGCTGGGGTGGGGGAGGGACTCATGACCTACAGCTCTCCACGTGCATGGAGCATGTAGTGCTCGTGAAGTTCCGACACCAAGCCAAACTCCCCCGAGCACTCAGTGCAGTGGTACGGTCCATCCGCCCCATCCATGTCCTGCTCCCCGTTGGTCTCTGTGGGAGCAGGTGAGGGAGGCAGCTTCTGGCGAGGGGCCGGGGGGCTACGCCGCCAGCCATGTTCACAGCGGTGGCCCTCCAGGGTGGCTGGGGAGGCAAAGCCCAGGCCGCACTCGGCACAGATGTAGTGGAAGGCTCTGCCTCGGGCAGGAGTTGGGGCCGTCCGCCCCTCCTGGCTCTCGGGGGGGTTACTGGGCAGGATCAAGGGGGGTGGCGGCGGAGGCAGCAGGGGTGGAGGAGGGGGCTTAGTGGTGGTCAGTGAGCCACTGTGTGGCCGCTTGCGCCCCACGTGGTAACTCCGGTGCACCTTGAGAGCTCGCGACGTGCCAAATCCACGCCCACACTCAGGGCACTCATGCCACTCTGGGCTGGGGGCCTGTGATGTGCTCAGTCGGTCCTGGCCAACCTCTCCACCGTCGTCCACCAGCTCTCCAACAGTCACTCGAGGCTCTTTGCTGCTCCTGGGCCCTAGGGAGGGAGGGAAGCAGCAGAGGGAGACCACAGTGAGGCAGCAAGCAGGAAACAAAATATGCATGCACAAAGAGAAACCCCACTCCTCTGGCTGCCCGCTACTCCAGCAAGGGCACAGGAGAAATCCTCTGCCTGCCCCTTTAAGCATTCGGCAGTTTCAGGGCACCGAATGTTGCTACTCCTGCAAGCAGAATACAACAAAACATCCTTTGTCTGGAATGGAAAAAATAAGATTAAAAACAAGCCATACGACTGAGAAAGTTCTAAGGCCCAAAGGCAGCCTGAAAACTGCACCATCCAATTGAGAACCTATGGCCACTCATCTGAAGGCTTAAGAACAGCAGAAGCTGACAGAAATGCACTCTCTCTCACACACACAGGTGTTGTTTTTACTGTTATTACTGCTTTACAGGCTGCACATCTGAATCTCTGACCCTGCAAAACAGTGGCTGAACTGTGATGTGGGCCATTTCCACGCTACACTGTTATAGTGCTACGATTCCACTTTCAACATCCTGTGGAATTCTAGGGGTGGGGGTTGCAGTTTACTGAAGCCAAAGAGCTCTCTGGCTGAGGATTATAAATACTCTTCCCAAAACTGCTAACCCCAGGATTCCAGAGGATGTTGAAAGTGGAATAAAAGCACTATAACAGTGCAGGGTGCCCAGAACCACCCCAAAGCATCCTAGGGCTCAGACCTTGCGGTCCTCAGGACCGGGCCTGAGGCTGGCACCAGAACTTTCTCAATTACAGACACCGCCTACTGTCATGGGTAAGGCCAGCTGAGGATTCTGGGAGCTTTAGTCCAAAGAACTGGCTTTTGCAGCTCTACACAACCACCCTACTGGACCTCGGCCCTTTTGAGCACCCGTACCTGGATAGCCGTTGGCAGACGGGGTCGGAGGTCTGCTGTCTCCAGAAGACACCGAGGTGGCCTCAGATACATCGTCCTCTTCCTGCATGGTGGAGATACCTGGAAGAAACACCACCTGTGGTTGGAAACACTCCTATTGCTGAGATGCCGTGAAGATCCCCCACGACAGAGGAGGGGTCATGAAATAAATCGAGGTGGCTGTGCGAGACCCTGGGGTGGGCCAAGACTGCCCTCCAGACGTTTGGGGCCTGCAACCCCCATCATCCTGCGTCACCGGCCATTCCGTCCACGGCGGAGGGGAACTGGAGGCCAGAGGCTGCTCCTGCGGGGCCAAGCGGGCCCCGGGGCCAGGCCGGTGGCAAGCGGAGAAGCGCCACGCGCGCAGGGCGGCCGCCAGGGGCTGGATTCCCACCCGGGGCCTGAATGGCGGCGAGGCGGGCGGGGACCCGATGCTCCCCTTGCAGGACAGCCGCCAGGGTGGGCGAGGGCTTGACGACCCCGCCCCCCGGAGGGGGCCCGCGGGCTTCAGCAACAGCCCCGCAAGGCAGGCCGCCGCCACTCGCACCGGGCAGACCCGAAGCCGGGCTGCTCCTGCCTGACCCGGGGGGCTCCCGGCGGGAGGAACCGGCGCCTCTCCCGCCCCTCCCCAGGGCGCCTCACCGGTCGAGGTCCCGTCCTCCTCCTCCTCCTCCTCCTCCTCCTCCTCTTCCGCCGCCGCCGCCGGGCCGAGGTCCTCCGCGCTCGCCGCCGCCGCCTGCTGGGCCCCTTCCGCCATGGCCGCTCAGCGCCCGGCCTGCAGCGGGAGGAGAGCACGGCCGCCCGGCACCTCAGAGGAAGGGAGGCCCCAGCGCGGGGGGGGCGGGGAGGAGACCCCTCCGCCCCACCGGCCCCCTCCCGCAGTGGCGCTGGCGGGGCCGTGGCGACGGCCACCGGCCCACCGCCGCCCTCCCCAGGGGAACCTCGATCCCGTCGTGCTCCGGGACCCGGCGGTGGACCGCGGGGGGACCCGCCATCCCATAATACACCGCGAACGGCGGCAGGGGCGGGAGGGGGAGGGGGAGAAGGAGCAGCCCCTTCTGCCCCTTTCCCACAATGCACCGCGCGCGGGCCCTGACACTCACCGGTTCCTCCGGCTTTGGGGAGGGGCAGCCCGGTCCCCTCTGGCCACAGGATCCTAGCTGCGCACGCGCAGACGGAGAAAACGAGGCCGGGCTCCCCCGCCGGAGCTCATTCCATGCGCGTGCGTAGTGGAGCCGGGGGAACTTAGTCGCTCCGTTCTCGCTCTGCGCATGTCCGTCCTCAGAGCAGGTGTGCGCATGCTCTCCGAGCTGGGAGCGCGCCGGGAGTAGCTCCGCATAGGCTCCCGCAGGACCGCGGTAATGCCCGCAGCTTGTGCGCCTGCGTGCGAGCCGCTCCTCGTTTCGCGGAAGGAAACGGGGAGCAGTAGTCCCGGGCCCGTGTGCTCGGAAGCCGGCCCGGCCCCGTGCTCGGGCGGGGCTGCCGCGCGCCGGGCTGTTTCGGCGGGGCTGTCTCCTCCCGGCCCTCCGCCCCAGCCGCGGCGCCTTGGGCCCGCTGAGCGTCCGAACCCTTTCCCGAGACAGCCGCGGGCGGAGCGTCAGAGCGCCCAACGGGCGGGCGAGGGAGGCTGCCTCGCCACGGCCGGATCCGGCTCTGCAAAGCGCAGATGGGCATCGGGGCGCCCCCCCGGCTTCGCTGGTGCACGTGCCTTCCCGCGCACTCTCCGCCGAAGCCCCGGCTCCCGCGCGCAGCGTCGAGTGCGGGAGGCCTCCCGAGGTCCCCTCACCCGGCGGAGGCGCCGTCCCTGCCCCCACCCGCCTGAGCGCGGGCGAGGGGTGGCCCCGCCTGGCCTAGATTCGGCTTCGGTTTGCCCGCCCGCATCCAGTCCACGCGCGACCGCAGACACGGGCTTAGTCATGAACCGGTTTCCTTTGATCCGGGGGGAAGGAGAGAGAAGGCTGGGCGCCATCGGCACACCGGTGGCACCGAGCCCCAGGCCTCCGGGCGACTTCTCCCCCGTTTCACGTAGATTTTAACAAGCAGGTGGGATGGAGCTGAACCCTGGCCGGGGCGTCACGCAGGAGCCCCCCGCGCCACGACGGAAAGCTCCGTCCCACCCGGGCCCTCCCGCCCTGCCCGGCCCAGGTTCTACCCGGACAGACCCACAGCCGTCACGGGGGACGCGGAGCCTGCTCCTGCCGGGCTGCTCTGGCCACGGAGGCCGCGGGGGTCTCCCCGTGCGCGAGGCTGGCGGACGCGGGGCGCACGGACAGGTCCCGCTCGCCCGCTCGCTCGCCCGCTCGCTCTCCCACGAAGGCGGGCGGGGGGGCGGCGGTGCAGCCACAGAGCCTTTGCCGTGGGCTCCCTCCGCCCCCGAATAACCCGGTGGGCTGCGGGGGGGCCGCCTCGGCCTGGCGAGCAGGGCGGGACTCCGGCACATCCTTACGCCTGGCGTGGCGGCCGTCGTTCCGCGCTGGGCGTTTTGCTTTGAGCCTCGAGAACTTCTTCCCTCTCCCTTCCCCGGCTCTGCGTCCGCCTGGGTACCTCGGAGAGCTCTGCTCCGCGTTCTCCCAAGGTAGTGGCGGCAAGTAAAAGAATACCGTCACCGGTGGCAAGAGAAAAACCCAAGGAAAGCCCAAGGAAAAGCGGGTACCGGGACCAGCAAGCCGCCAGGCTCGGGCTCGGCAGCGGGGTCGCGCCCCTCGAGAGACCCGGCGGCGGCGCCGCGGGGCAGCTGGAGGATCGGCGCCCCCACGACCAGCCTCCGGGAGCGCGGCGGCCGCAGCCTTCAGCCCGGGCGGCCGCTGGCGCTCCGGCTGGGAAGGACGGGGACGGCAGCCCAACGGCCCCGCGGGGCCCCGGCCGAAAGCGGCTCGGCAGCAACCGGCCGGGACATTTTTTATCTTCCAGAAGCCTCTTCCAGGCGGCGGCTCTTTCCCCGTGAGAACTGCGGCTTCATCAACGGGTCGGTAGAGATCCGATGGGCGGAGATCGGGAAGCAAACTGGAACGTATCCCATGAAACTAGCCCCTCGGGGGCGCACACTCAGGGCACCCTCAAAGGAAGCCCCCCGCGCGCCCTGGGGCTCTTACTCTCCAGTAAGCTTGCCCGGCAGCATTGCCCTGGGGGGCGCCCTTCAAGGGGAAGCGGAGGGGGGCGTCACCGCCCTGCTTGGATCACGTGGGGGTTCCCGCCGGCCGGGGAGGAGGGGACGCTGCGCCCCGCTGACGGATTTAAGCAGGCGGGGGGGCGAAGGGGGGCGGGAAGGGAGGCCTCCGGTCCTCAGGCTGCCGCAGACGGGGAGGGGGCGGCGGGCGGGGCGCCTCCGCGGAGAGCGCGCAGTTCTCTGGTTTCCGCGGGGGCTCCTGTGCGCGGCGCCCCTCCCCTTCCCTCCCCGCCCAATCTGAGGCTACGGCCGCCCTTCCCGGACGTGGGTTCAGATCCTGCAAGAACGTGAAGGGGGAGAAAGAGCCCGGCTGCCTTCCCTCCCTCCCGCCCGCCCTGGAGTCGCGCTCCTCATATGCTCGCAGTTCCGTTTCGGGAGCCGTCAGTGGCCCCCTCTTTCAGGAAACGGTGTCCGTGAGAATGTCTGCGCAGCTCTTTCAACGCAGCCTGACCTGCAACGTGGCAGTGAGGCCATTGCCTCGGAGAGGCTCTCTAGGAAGGGAAGAGGGGCAGGAGGAAGGACGGCGTGCAGGAGCGGGGTTTGACCCTGGCCTCTGCTCCCTCGCACGCTCACCCCGTTCCCCGTCACCCCGAGCTGCTTTGCATCCGCAGCCCCATCCCCTCTTGCAACGCAGCCCTTGGGGCCACCCGGTTTCCTTCTCACCAGCCCAGGCTCCCGTTGGGGTCCGTGCTTCGCTCAGGCTTTCCTTCCAGGGGCTTCTGTGCGCGTACATACGCGCTCGCTCCCACCACTTGTGAGCTGGGGGGCCCTTGATCTGGCTGGGCTCGCTGCGCAGGGCTCAGCTCCTTGGCAAGCGGGAGCACCTTCACAGGTGCCGGCTCCTGCTGACCCAGAGGGTGGCCTGGGGGAGCCTCTCAGAGCTGCCTCTGGTGGGCCCAGGACAAGCAGCTCTTCCACCGCCTGGACATGTGAGAGGCCCAGGCCAGTGCCAGTGCAGTTGGCGCAGTGGTTGCTGCATTTTTCCCTCCCTGCTCCAGTGCCTTCAACTGCAGATGCGCATGGAGGAGTTCAGGAGGTTGCATCTCCTCTGGCACAGAGGCCAAGCTCTGAGTGACTCAGCCTGTGACAGGTGGGCACCCCGTTCTTATTCTTGAGACCTCTCTCTCAGCCCTTTTTGCTCAGGGCGGCAGAAGTTTGGGCGTGAACTGGTGACCTCCTGCAATTTAGCTAGGACTGGCTTTGTGACTCTTGCTTATTTGGTGCTACCATTCACGTAAATGTTTGGAGCTGAGCTGGCTGAAGAAGCAACAAAGGCAAACATTATTTTTCCATGCCTGTTTCATTTTTCTAACAACCTTGCAAATTTGTTGAGAGAGAGGGAGCCTGTGATGGGCTCAGTTTGCTACCCATGAGCGGTGATAGGAAATGAACCTGGTTCCTCCTATCTCCAGTTTCAGACTGCCAGGATTTTCCACTGCTGAGAAGGTGAGAGCCTTCTGTCCTCCTCCAAACGCCGGGAAGTGCAGAGTGGATGCACCCGTGTCTTCTGACATCACCACCACCACGTCCCTGGCCTCCCTGTCACAGACTCTGCTGCCCTGTGGCTCTAAGCTGAGGAGCTCAGGAGAGGGTTGCATTTCAGCCATGGTGGTGAGCAGACAGTTGGGCTTCGGGGGGTCTCTTTGTCTCCAGACATAGAGAGAAACCACTGGCAATGCACCCCAGGCAAGCAAGGGGGCAAGGGGTGCAGGAACACCCTCAATGTTGCCACTTTCACCCCAACTCTTCTCCTTGCCTTGCTCTGTTATCCCCATCTGTGGAGCAGATCTTACTGCTGCCCTACCACATCCCCACCAGTCAGATTTGGCCCCTGAATTTTTCTACCGTGTTTCTTGACAAAGGGTTCAGGGGCAACTGGAAATCTCCTGTATTTTTGTGATCTGTGGGAAGGTGCTAAAGAGCTTATTGCTCTGGCTTTTGTTTTCATGCACTGTTTTTCCTTTATTCCCATGATGTGTAGGAAGCAACTCTGTGTGGGATTCTCTCTTGCTATGCAGCCCCCTCTCCCTATTCGTTTCACACACACACACACACACTCTGCCTCCTCCATCCCCCCTGAACGGTTTCTGTTCTTTTGGCATCCTGCCATCTCTGACTCAAGTGCCTGCCCATGTCTCCTGGTCAAAAATGCTGCTCAGCCACCCCGTGATTCCAGGCAGAAGGATGGCTAGGGAATCAGTTCAAAATGCCAAAAACAAACACAGAGCCTCACAGGGTTCAGTAACTCAAAGAGCTGCAGGAACAGGTATCCAGACTTCAGGGAAACCAAGCCAAGCACTGAATATATTGTTTCAGAGGAGATTTTTTAGAATTACATCCCAGTGCCCCTGCCCCTGCTTTTTAAAAGATTGGCCTTCCCTTAATGGCCCCATTTCTGTTTATCTTTCCTTGGAACTTACATTGTGACTGGAAGTGAGGTATTCTGGCCTGAGTCCAACTCGACCCACCAGCCCAGGATACTCTGCTCATCAGTAACATTCTTTTAACTTCTCTCAACATTCCTACAAATGTTTTGCTTCAATGAGGCCTTCTCAATTTGCTTTGAAATGTGGTGGCAAATCTAATTATGTCCCAAGCTCCTCACAAGTAATGAGATATGCCACTTTGAGCTTTGAACTGGCACTGAGATCAAAGGACGAGAAAAGCTTCATCTACTAGATTTATGCAAGGCAGGCTGCTGTGGAGGAGCTGGACCCCGCCCCCCAAAAAGGAGTTGGATATATCCTGCTGGGACCCGCTGCTGCTTGAGGCACCATCCCACTCCCACTCCCCAGCATCCATGACCCACTCTGTCGCGCAAAGCCATCGTGCAAGTCATCGTGCAGCACTCACCTCACCACTACATTTGCATTCTGCAGAACTTCCAAAAACCCTGGAACAGCCATTGGGTTGAATCCTGAACTAGCAAGGCGTAGAAGAGACCCACTGAAATCACAGGAACTTCAGCTGGTCATTTAACTCATGAGGCCAGGTGGCCTTCAAGTCCATGGATTCAGGCCACAAATGGCACGGGGGGGGCAGGTGTGGAGGTGGGCAGGGAGTCGGAGGCCTGAGAGAAAAAGTCAAATTGGCCTGTCCCAGAGACAGCAGGCTTCTCTTCCCTTTGCTCCCTGCCACCGCCACTGCCCACAGCCCTCCTAGAACGAAGCAATGCACCCCTGGAACCCGACCTGTGCCTCACTCACTTCAGTGGTATTCTTCTAATTTCTGCTGGGCCTGGATCCAAGCCCTTGTGTACTGCCACTTTTGACCTGTGAGACCCAGCGTGGGAGATAAGGCACTCAACTGGGTATTTCTTAAACTGCAATGCTGCCTAATAATCCCAAACAAACTGGCAGGGCCAGGAATATTCTGCAGGGGGACAGACCGGGAAAACCACGTGAGGGAACCACCTTCTGTGGCCACTTTCTCCACGAACACCTCTGCTCTGGGCCAGCCGGATTGCCTGAGGTGGAAGACAAGATGGTCACCAGTTTTTGATGCACTTCCTGATAATTGCTTCTGTAAACAGCTCTCAAATCACCCACAGAGGTTTCACTTCTGTGGGACCTCTTGGCCTGGGCTGAAGCCTGTTGGGAAACTGAGTTCTGTGACCAGTCCCTGCCCCATACAAAGAGGGGACACCCTGATTTTTTTTGGGGGGAAGGCTGCCCTTTCTGCTTCACATGGTCTTCCTGCCTTTGACTGATACACATGGGAGAGACAGCACCACCTCTTCAGGAAAAGCACAAGAACAGGAGAGTCCTTAGAAGTTGACAACCTGCCTCTGCCTTATCTTCCATTCCCTACTGATTAACCCACAATAACAACTGGCAGCTTCTCAACTGGGGGCTTCCGAGAGTTCAAAAGTGCAGAGTGCAATTCCCCACTCCCCGGGGGCGCTTCCACACCACGCAACTGTAGCGCTGCGGTTCCGCTTTCTCTCTCCGCCCCACGCGCTCCTGGGCTCCGACGAGAGGGGGGCTCTGGCCGTGGGCTGTAGCTGTTATTTCCCAAGCCGGGTTTCACCCGCCAGACCTCCGGCCCGGCCGACCAGGGAACCTTCCGGCTCGGCCCCCTTTTCCTCCTGCCTGCCAGCCAGCCGCCCCGCATTGCGGTGGCCCCGAAGCACCGCGGCCGCCCACGACAGCCTCGGGGCAGTCCGCTCCGCTCGCCGCGCTTTGGGGCGCCCCCGAACGGCCAGCCCGGGCCGGGCCCTCGTGGGAGGGCGACGGAGTCCCCCAGGGGCGGTTAGGCGGGCTCGCCGGCGCCCTTGGGTGGGAGGGAGGCGGCTCGCCGGGCCCCTCGCACGTGCGGCCGCCCCCTCCATGGCGCCCCCTTCCGCCAGCCCTGCGAGAGAGACCTCTCCCAGACCAGGCCTTCCTCACAGCGGCACCGCAAGGGGGGCCGGGCACGGGGGAAGGGCTGACACGCTCCCCCGCCACCGCTTTCGAGGGCACCCCAGCTCCCGAGGGGAGAAACCTTTTGGCCCCTCTGATTTTGGGAGTGCAGCTCCCATGACCCCTCGGCTTTGCTGGGTGGGATTGACGGGAGCTGAAGCCCAGTAAGGTTCTCCCGCCCATATTCCTCCGCCCGTCTCCCTTTCCACTGTTGTTGCATTCCTACGTGGTTTCGAAGTCCTTGACGCGTGTGTGTCGCGTCAGGTGTGGGTTTAGGCTCACCCGAGGCTGGCAGTCCGAGGGTTAAATATCCCTCCCCGCCACCTGGCTCGAGAAGGAGAGGGGGCGGCCCCCGTCCCGACCGGGCCCGGCTCCCTTCTTGGCTGGCAGGGAGGCAGGGAAGAGTCCCTCAAAAGCCGCTCGGGGTCCCGCTCCTCCTTGGCTGCGGGAGCCGCCTCTCCCCGCCCCCTCCCTCCCTGGCCGGCTCGCGTTCACACGTTTCCCGCCGAGACTCGTGTATGCGAATCGAGCGAAGAACGTGCGAACACGCGCAGACTCTCCCCACCCGCAAACGGCGGGGTCGGGCAAGGAAGGACGACGGCTTCCCCGCGCGCTCCTCCCTCTCAGCGCCCGGGCGGGGGGCCCTCCTTCGGGGCTCGTTCCGCGTTCCCGGAGCCCTCCCGCTCCGGCCGGTGCAGAGGGGGCGGCGGGTGGGCTCCCATCGACTTCTCCGCCCGCCTCCCCGCGGGGACCCGGCGGGGGAGAGGAGGCCCCGCCCGGCCCGGCCCCGCCCTCCAGGGGAACGGAGGCTCCGCTTGCTCCGCAGGCGCTCCTGGCCGCGGCCGCGGAGACCTTTGCGCGTCGGTCGCCGCCCTCCAGGGAGGAACCAGGAAGCGGCGGAGGGAGCGCGAGCGGCCCGACGGCACCCGAGCACTGCCTCCGTCCGCCATGGCGCGCCCGCTGCTCCTGGCCCTGGCCGTGGCCGTGGCCGCCCCCCTCGCCCGCGCAGGTGAGAGAGCGGGGGCGCGACGCGTGGCCCCTCTTGGCGGGGCGGGGGGCGCTCGGGCCGGTTCCTCCGCCGCTCCCGGGGGCCGCCGGCTGGCGACAGTGGCCGGGCGCTCTTCGCGCGGCCTCTCTGGTGGAAAAGGAGGGGCGCCCCCTTGGGGAAGTTCCTCTGCGGGAACGAGGCGCCCGCAGACTCCCCGGCCGGCGCCCCGAAACGGAACTTTGGACGGGCAGACGGGGCCTGGCTGGTGGTCGCGGGGGCGCGGGGCGCGGGGTCTCTTCGGCAGGCAGAGCGTCTCAGGCAGCGGGGAAGTCCGTGGCGCCCGCGGGGGGGGTGCGTGGGCCTCCGTGTGTGTGTGCGGGCGCGCGCGCGGGGGGGATTTCCTCCTCCTATTTCGCCGAGTCCCAGCGGGTTCTTCCTGGAAGGGGGCAGGGCTGGCGCAGCCGGGGTGGGGGCTTCTTCTTGCCGAGGTCTGCGGTGGACTGGACCGGCTTACCTGTGGGGGGGATCGGTGGGTAGGGGGTGCCCGCCCAGCGTCCCTATTAGGGGAGCGGCCGTTGTAAACATCAAAAGCGAAAGTGAAGGCCCCTTTGGCAGGGACGCGGAAGATCGGCCTCCGAGGCGGGCGAGCGAGCGAGCGAGCGAGCGAGGGGAGCCTCTCCCACCCCGAGGCCCTGGAGGGCCGCCAGGGCTCCCAGCCCCCCGGAGAGCGTCCTCGCAGTGCTGCTGCTAGCGTAGAGGACGGGAGGGGGTGTGCTTGGGGGGGCTTCATGACCGTGATTTCGGGCAGGGTGTGCTCGGCTCCCCGGTGGCCAATATTACAGTCGTCCCTCCACATTCGGCAGGGGTAGAGGCGCAGGATCCCTGTGAAAGGGGGAAAACGTGAATAACTCTAGGCCCTCCCAAACCATATTTAACACACAAAAAAGTATGATAACCTATTCAACCCCCCCCCCACACACACGTGGATTCCTTTGGGGCATCAGGGCTCCTTCTAAAGGCAGAAGTGGGTGGCTGGTGGGGCTTATTGCCACCTCCACTGCTGCCCCACACCCTTTTTAATAGGGACTTGCTTGCCTTGTTCAGAGTTTCTCAGTCTTGCAAAGCTGGCAGTCCCCATTAAAAATGGCATAAGCAACAGCAGAGCTGACAGCAAATAATCCGTGAATAATCAAGTCCACAAAAGTGAAACCTGCAAATGTGAAGGGCCGACTGTACAGTGCAGAGAGCGGTGCAGCGCTCAGGCTTCCCCCAGCTCTTGGCTGGCCTTGAGGCCCCCCACGCTGCACACCCTGGCAGGGACCCAGGGGGAAGGCTGGTTGGGGAGTGGGGCGCAACAGTGCAGGAGCGGAAGAAAAGGAAGCTTTGTTGCTCTGTGGCGTGTGATGGAGGGACAAGAGAGAAGGCGGCTGCTGCCCAACACCATTCTGGTGTGGGAGAAGGGCAGCAGGGTCACCTTGATCCTATCCCCCTCCATCTTTGTCCTTCCAGGGTCCCCTGTCATCCAGCTGCGTAACCAGGAGGGTGGGCCCATCCTTGAGGGCAGCAACGTGACCCTGGAGTGCCTCTCTGAGGAAGAAGGAGAGGATCTGAGCGGCTTCCTCTTCCAGAAATACGGCAGGGTAAGGGCACTGGATGACGAGGGTGCTGGGCACCAGGGTTCAGTTCCCGCCCGGCCATGGAAACCCACTGGATGACCTTGGGCGCATCACACACTCTGGGCCCCAGAAAACTCTGTGATAAGGTCACTTTAGGGTCACCAGAAGTTGAAAAGGACCTGAAAGCATGCAACAACAACAACAAAAGGGCTCCTCTCCCCTGGGCCCCTTGAAGGGCTGAGCCATTTCTGCCCCCCCCGCCCCGGCATGTGGGAAGGGTTTCTCTCGTGGCCTGGCAGTTCTAGAGTGCCAGCAGCCTCCTGGGCAATGCCAGATGAGCAATAAACACAGAGGCCGCGGGAGGGGGGAGCTGTGTAAGGGTCACCCCCCCTTGCCTGGGGAATCCTGGAGATTTTAGTCAGAATCCTGAAGAGGCCGTGCAGTCAGTCAGTAAAGCGTTCAGCGTGGAAAGCCACAGCCGTGGGTGATCTGTGAGGGCGAGGCAGCAATGGTGTAAACATAGGGGTCACATGCGTGCGGGCCCAGGGAGGCACGCCTGCCTCGGATTGAAGTGGGGCTGGAACTGGTTTAGCAGCCTTAGCTTTCCTGAGGGAAGGGCAGGGAGGCCTCTGCTTTGGGAATTCTGCATCTGCCCCACAGAAATTCCATCCCATGCACGCAGACTCATACAAGGGGAAGCGGGGGTGCGGGTCATGCTCAGGGGAGTGCACGGCCTGTGCGTGGGAGACCGTACACCACGCTTGGGTAAAGGGCACATGGGGTTTAGCTTAGAAGACGGGCAGAGCTTCACGTTAATTTGCCCTCAGTCAGACTGTAGAAGGAGAGCGATAGTGCCCACCAGACTTTGCCAGGGAAGAACAAGAGAGCCAGAGAAGATGGGGGCTGCCAGAGAGGGAGTGGGGAGGAGAGTGTGAGGAAAGTAGCAAAGAGATACATGGAGGGCAGTGTCGTAGAGTGGTTAGCTCTTCTTTAGCATGGAGCAAGTGAAATTTGCACACTGCTTTTGCAGGCTGAAAAAATTCCTTGTGGCAGTTTGAGGGGATTTGTACCTATTTTAGACTACTTCTTGCTATAAAAGATTTTCCCCCAAGAAAGGGTATGGAAAAGGAATGACCAATATAATGAGTTGCTTATCATATCCTGGACAGGTGGGTGGGGGGAGATTTAATGGCTGTGAGTTATTTAGGGGGCTTTGCTATGGGTAGCATACTGAACTACTTCTTTAGGAAAATAACTCAAGTTTGATGCAGCCTTGCAATTGCGCTCCCCCCTTTATGAGTCACTGGGGGTCCACCCAGACCCCCGAGCTCCCAGAGCAATGGGGCAGCCTCTCTGACGGCCCGTTGCCAAAATGCTTGTGGTGGAGGGGGGTGCTTCAGAGGGATTGGAGCTGGATATTGTTGCATAGGAAGTGGCCAGAGGGGGGCTGGGGTGGTGGCACCACTGGGTGTGGGCGCTCCGTTTTGCAAAGGACAGCACAGTGGCATTTCTCCCTCCTTCTGCAGTGGCTCCAAACCTGGGTCTCTCTGGACGGAAGGAGTGAGCTGCCCTGCTGGTTTTATGATGTTGCCGTGAGCCGTGAAAGCGGCCGTCTCCTGCTGACCATCAGCAACGTCCGGTCCTGGCATACTGGTGCCTATCGCTGTGTCAGTGCCAACGCCACTGGCAACGCCTCTTCCGCCGAGCTCAACCTGCAGGTGGAATGTACGTGCAGTTTCTTCCCCTGACCACCAGAGGGTGATAGAGAAGCAGTGAATGAGGACTAGGAACTTGTGTTGGGCTGGGGGGGGTAAATCTGACCCTCCAGATGTCCTTGTACTGCAGCTCCCAGCAGCCAAGTCAGCATTGCCAACGGTGAGAGATTCGCCTTTGTGTGCGTTCCTGCCCCAACCATTGAGGCGCCTCTGGGGCAGGCCAGGAACGCAGAAGCGCCGGCTTAAGCTTCTCTCTTGAAGCTGGAACATTTAAAGCGGCCACTTCCAGCAGGTGTGCTGAGACTCCAGTTCCCCTTGTCCCCTCTCAGCACAGCTGGTGGTAGAGGCTGTAGTCCAACAACATGTCTGGAGAAGACCCTGGCTGAGACAGACTGTTCCAAGGGGGTCCTTGGCTGCTGGGTGGGCTGGGAGGAATTCCTGTAGTTCTGAGCCTTCCCACGCCTGCCACTGGACTGTGGTCCCCAGCATTCCTGGGAGGAAGGTGTGGGCAGACGCCACGAGAACTGATATGAACCCAGCTGTGGAATATAAGTTCCTCTTCCCTTTCCTCTGCAGATCTCCACGGCGTCTTCCTCAGCCGCGCAAACTCCTGGTGCGGGACTGTGGGCGACTCAGTCACTGTCCTTGAGGGCGAGGTCCTGGACCTCCGCTGCTCCGCCGAGGCCTCCCAGCCGCCGCTTTACGAGTGGAGCCGAGAGGTGAATCAAAGGGTTGGAAGGGAGCAGGGGGCAATGAGTCCAGCCGTGCAGGACCTTGGGAAAGTTACTTTTTCCAGGAGGGGGAGCGCAGGTCCCAGCCCACATGGCCAGCAAAAGAATGCTTCCGGACTGTGGAAGGCCAGGCCAGAGACTGTGGAAGGGGTTCTGCGGGCGGCCAGACGTTTGCTGTTTTCCCAGAGTGTGAGTCCTGCTTTCCAGGGAGAGCAGGACAGGTTTCCTGGAAAACATGCACATGTGCTGCATGTGCATACGCACACCCCTCCCTGCGCTGTTCCTCTGATCTCTGGCTACTACGGGAGCATCCAATCCTCCCTCTTCTCTTGCGCCAGAGCCATCTTCATCTCAGGCTGACTCACCTGCAGCTCAGCAGACAGAAAAACTGGATGGAGGGGATTAAGCCTGGAGGGGACCTCGGTGGTGGGAAAGGGTGATGGCGCACACACATCCATCTCTGAAGGGATGCCACTGCCACAGCCATGCCTTCGCACCATAAGGCACAGTGGAGCTGGGGGCTCTGCATTTGCCCCACAGACTTGCTCCATCTTCCACGTGACAGCTTTTCAAACATTTAAACATAACTATCATGTCGCCTCTTCACCTTCTCTTCCCGGTGGCTAAAGATCCCCAGCTCCCTAAGCCACACCTCAGAGGGCTTCCAGGTTTCCAGGCCTTCCGCCAGTTTGGTCACCCTCCTCTGGACATGCTCCAGTTTGTCCATATCCTTCCTGAACCCTGTGCTGCCCAGAAATGGACTCAGGATTCCATGTGAGGCCTGACCCAAGCAGAATAGAGTGGGACTGTTATTTCCTTGATCTAGGCACTCTACTCCTGTTGATGCAGCCTAGAATCCCAATGGCCTTTTTTAGGTGCCACACCATACTGTTGACTCACGTTCAGCTTGTGGTCTACTAGATCCCTTTCACATGTACTGTGGTCAAGCCAGCTGTTGCCCATCATCTGTCTACTTTTGTTTTCTGCCCTAGTGTAGTGCCTTACACTTCTCTCTGTTGAAATTATTTTGTTTTTTGTTTGTTTTGGCCCAGCTCTCTAATCTGTGAAGGTCCTTTTGAATTCTGATCTTGTCTTTTGTGGTATTAGCCACCCCTTGTAATTCTGCAAATTTGATAAGAATACTCTCTATTCCCTCTTCCAAATCATTGGTAAAGATGTGGAATAGCACTGGGTTCAGGAGAGAACTCCGTGGCACCCCCCCCCCAATCACTTCTTTCCAGGATGAAAAAGAGCCATTGGTGAACATCCTTGGGTTCACTCAGTCACCTAATTACAAATCTGCCTAACAGTAGCATTGTCTGGCCCAGGTTTTACCAGTTTGTTTGCAAGAATGTCATGGGGGACCTTGGGAGAGGCCTTACTAAAGTCGGGATATGCTATAAGCACAGCGTTCCCTTCATCTACCTTGTTTGTAATTCTACCAAAACAAAGATTAGTCTGGCATGACTTGTTTTTGACAAACCCATGTTGACTTTTAGTGATCACAGCATTCCTTTCTAAGTAAATAGACTTTCTGTTTACTGATCTGCTCTAGAATCTTTTCAGGTGTTGATGTCAGGCTGAATGGAGGGTAATTGTTTGGGTCCTCTTTTTTTTTTCCTTTCTGAAGATGGGGACTATATTTGCCCTCCTCCAGTCTGCTGGGACTTGTCTCATTCTCCACGAATTCTCAAGTTGTTCTGAGATTCTGCCAGTTCTTTTAACACCCTTGGAAAACTTGGCAAAATTATTAAAAATATGCAGGCAGAAGTTGGCTGCGGTGCTCCTAAAGAAGTGAAAGTGCTCCAGGGCTTTGGTCATTAAGGAAGGCAGATGTGAGCTGCAGCATTTAGAGTATCAGACAGAGCAGAGTCCAGTCTGCCTGCCTGCAGTGAGCCCTGAAACTCACTGGGTGACCCTAGGACATCCCTTCTCTCAGCCCGTGACCTACCCAGCGGGGCTGTTGGAGGAGAAAGACAGGGAGTAGGGGAGGCAGGAATGTGCAGTGCTCTCGCTGTAGGAAAGGCCAGAGAGGGACAGCAGACAAATTTCTGCATGTGGTGCCTCCACACGTGACTGGTTGAGCCCCTGCTAAGTCCATTTGTTGGAAGGGGGTTCTGGGATTGAGGCCTGATGCTCACGACCTCTTTTGTCTCCCACGACAGGGGGAAGACTGGATCATAGCCTCGAGCTCCTTGACTCTGACCAAGGTGAACCGGGAGCAAGCGGGGATGTATACCTGCCGTGCTCGTCACCCCTCTGTGGCCCAGCTGGCAAAGAGCAAGACCATCAGCCTCTTTGTGGAGGGCAGTGAGCGGGGATCGGCACTGGGTGAGGCCTGCTGCGTGCCTTCTGTAGGGCAGAGTTGCAGGGCAGGGGCTTCCACAGGGGCTCCTGGGCCTGGGCTGCCCCCTCCCACTCTTGGGCAACTGAGCTCCTCTGACCCCAGAATCTTTTCCCTTTCCTTCATTGCTGACTCGCCGGAACTGCTACGATCCCTGCCTGAGGTGTTGTGTGTGCTTGCACTGAAGCAAAGCCTGCTGTATTCAGTGGGACTTGGCTCCCAGGTAGGGGTGGGTGCTTCTGTTGTGTTCAGTTAGGCTCAGGTTCTCGCTGTTCCAGCATTAAGTTTCTTTTGTCCTGTCTTGGTGTTACACAGCTTGCTGCCAGTGTGCTACCTTTTGAACACGGTCTTCTTCAGGTGTGCTCTTTATTTTTGCATGGAATTTTCTGTGACATAACACCCTGCTCCTGACTGTCCAGCCATCCTTAGGAGAGACTTGTTGAAACCAAGAGGATTGAGGAGACATGCCTTACAAGTCTCATTGGTTTCAGGGGGTCTTCTTGAAGTACATTTTTGCCTATCCCAGGGGTGGGGGTCTTTTGGTCTTTCTTCTGATCTGGGTAAACTGCATTTCCTACTGTGCTGAGGGCTACTGGGAGTGAGAGTCTAAGAGCATCTGATGGAAAGACAGTTTGCTCTGCACTTTTGGGACTTGATTGTGCACGGGCGTAAGATGGTGGCCTCACCATTGCTAAACTGCAGCTTCCATCATGCCTGACCTTCGGTTATGCTATCCAGAATCGTGGGAGCTGAATACTGAGGGATGTCTGGAGGGCCTCAGGTTCCCCCTTTCTGTATGTTGAGATTTTTCTGGGAGAAAGTGGTGTTTCCTTTCCATACCAGCCTCCTGGCCTCGTCCCTCAGAGCTGTAAAATGCTGGAGCTATTGCAGATTTGCAATGTACCTGTTTTGCTTTCCAGCAGACATATTGAAATCAATGGGCTCTATGATAGCCTGTGACCAGCCTAAACCCTGTTGGCTTCCTGAGGTCTGCTCTTAGCTGACTTAGGTCTGGACCCAGTTCGGATTCCCCCCCCCCAAATCTCCGATTTTAGAATTTGCCTTGTGCCTTTTGCCAACGTGGACCGTCTCTGAGCTCCAAGATGGAACCAATGCCAGGCCGACAGTGCCAGTCAGACCAGGCTTCACAGTGCTTTCTAGGGAAGGGAAAAGCACCCCGTGAGGCATGTATGGCTGGAGAAGGGCAGTCCAGTTTCCTGCCTGGCAGGAGGTTTTCCCAAGGGGCTGCTGCCGGCACCTTTGCCCAGGGTTCCTCTTCTCCATGCCAGAGGCGGCCACTGCCTTGCAGCCAGGATTCGGGTCCCAGAGGATGAGTCCCCTTCTGCAGGAGCCCCAACTGGGTCTTCCCATGGCCGCACATGCACCTGGGGCCCCATTGCAGCACCAGAGGAAGCCATAGTCCATGGAAATACCACGGGGCTCTGGGTGGCAGTGTTTACAGGGCTCCAGTGGACTTTACCCCTGCAGGTGCCCCCATCTAGGTGTGTACATTCCCACCCTGCTGTCCATCTGTTTGTCCATTTGTCCATCTGTCTCCTGCCGCCCTCTCCTGATGGAACTTGCCAGGAGGGGGCCATGCTGGCAGTTAACTCCTTGCTCTCTCTCGCCCACCTTGCAGAGTCAGTGCTCTCGCTCAGCACCCCCATGCTGGCCCTGGTGGTGGCGTTGCCAGCCCTGCTGCTGCTGATGGTGATTGCCGTCTTTGGTCTCCTAATTACTCGCCGTCGGGCGGCAGCCAAGAAGAAAGCAGTCCCGTGAGTGTCTTGGGGGAGTGTAGGGGCCTTGGGGGCCCTGAGGGATGTTGGGCAGTCCCTGGGAAGGGGTCCCTGCCCTTTGCCCGAGGCCATCTTGGAGACAAATTTGCAGTTGGTTTGAGGAGCCTCGCTTGTTGCCGTTCAGCAGCATGTGATGCCTGAGGAGAAGGCTGAAGGCCTGTCTCCTCCCTCCACGTCACGTGGGCACATGCACGTCAAACAAATGCCAAGCTAGCCCAAGATTTTTCACTTTGTTTCCATGATATTGTGCCCAAAGCCCAGGCTTGAAAAGGGGGTTCCCCTTCTCTCTCTCAACCTCTCTCTCTGCAGGGAAGAGCCGGGCCAACGGACTCCCATCTACAAAGGCAGTCTGGAGTCTGTGCCTTCCACTGTGGGGGACACGCATCCCCTTGTGATGTAAAAAGGGGCCACAGGTAAGGAGAACTTAATTGCTTGTATCCCTCTTCGTCTTTCCTGGTGACTTCCCACCTTGCTCACTCTGAAATCCAAGGGAGAGGATGCCTTTAGTCTTAGCAGTTCCGAAGTGACGCGCTGCACAGTGTGGAAGAGAGCCCAAAACCCAGAGTTCCTGAGCCCGTCCTCCTTCTCCCGCCAGAGGACTCTGGGTGCGCATGGAAATACAAGCCTGTGGTGTTCCCCTGTGTGGCCAGAGAAGGCGAATGCAGCCTTCGTGGCAGCTGGAAGCCTGTGGTGCTCACCCTGTGGCCCCGTAGACGTTTTGAACTTCAGCTCCCCGGATTCACAAACTCTGGCTGTGCTGGCTGGGGCTTCCGGGAACTTAAGTCCAAGTGGTCGGGATGAGCATCAGTGGGGGAGCCATGGCCCTGAGCCGACTCTTCGTGCGTTTTGGGGAAGGGTTTCCCAGCACGTTGTGGCTTAGGGTCCCCTCGGTTCTTACTTTTTGGGTGTCATGTAACAGCACCAGGCACAAATACAGGGACAAAGAGTCCCATCTCATCTTCCTTTCCTCACAACCAAGAAGTGTGTGTGTGTACACACGCGTGCGCGCATACACACACACACGTATCAGGGGATTGGGACTGCAGGACATATTTCCCTGTGGAGCTGGCCTGGGAAGAAAGCGTTTGAACTCTCTCCCATCCTCAAGAAGCCCGCCCCCAGGCCAAGAGCAACCCTCCCTCTGATACCCCACTCTGGGGCACCAGAGGGGGCTCCGCTTCCTTTCCCCTCCGCAGAGGGTGGAGCAGAGTCGGCCAGGAGCAAGGCCTGCTGGCCACAGGGCACCCTGAGGGCCACGCAGAGGGGCCGAGTGGATTGTGCCCCGCTGCACTGACCTCTCTGTCGCCAGCCAAGCTCCCCTTGCACCGTGCCAGAGTGGCTGCTCACCTGGCATGATCAGCTGCCCTGCCAGAATCCTCTGGTGAGCTACAGAGGCCCTCCTTTCAGTCTTGTTGCCCAAAGATTGGCACAGCTGCTGATGGCATAAAACAGAGAGAGAGAGAGAGATGCCCATCCTTCCCACAGGCACTTTCCTCTCCCACGTTTCTGGTTCGGTGCTTCTAGGCAGAAATCTATGCGAGGGAAACATTCAGCCATCTGGGGGGCATCCCTCCCTCCTCAGGGCAGGAGAGGAGAGGGAAGGGGAGTTGGAGAGGTTCCCCCTCGCCTGAAAAAATCTCTTCTTCAGCCCTTGTGCTCCAGAGGGTGGGATGAGTTGCCTCAGAACAAGTGCAGCAGAAGGTCCCTGATGAGGAGGATCATCAGCTTTAAGAGTGGAAGGAAAGGACCAGCTGGCAGCATCTCAAATAAGCACCCAGCCCCTGCTGGTTCATTTGGGTGGCAAAGCTGCTGTGGGATGCCTGGGTGGAGTGGGCTGCCTTTGCCTCCGTGGAGACCCCCCTATTGCCCGAAATGACCCAGGGGCAACCCTTGTCCTTCATGGCAGTTTCCTCCAACTGGGCCACCAACTTCCTTTCCTTTCTTTTTCTCTCCCCAGGAGCAAATGAACCCCCACTCCCAGCTGCCTATTGTCACTTTGAAGATTCATTCTGTTCTTCTGGCTTGGGATAATGGGGAATCTCACCAATGTACAGTGATTGGCTTTAATGTATCTCTTTGGGGTGTTTGTTGTCTTTGATTTTTAGAATGGGGAGAGGTTGAGCTCTTGGGACAGAAAGGAGATGAGGTTGTGTGTGGATCGCTTGCCCTTTGCCTGTCCCCTCTGCTTCCCTTTGCCAGGGTGGGGCCGTTCCCTCTCATGCCCACAGGAAGCTCTTTGGCCTCTGCTGGGTCTGGCAGATGGAGAACTGCTGTGCCAAGCATTTTGCCTCAGGGGAAGGAGGCCAGTGGGCCCAAAGACTGGGAGCCACCCGGCGTGGCTTGTTGGGACTGAAAGCTTAAGTCAGTGGCCTGAAGAGCATCCTCCATCATCCCAGTCGTGTGCTTCTCTTGGATAGCAGAAGAGGGAAGCCAGTGCGAAGGTGGACCATCTTGCCAGGGTCCCGTGCAGAGTATGGATAGGCGACCCCTTTCCCTCTAAAAGCCCCTGGAAGCAAAAGAGGGGCGGTGGGCATTCACACTGTGAGTCACCTTGGTGTTTTGATGGTAGGGGATTGGAGGCCCCATAGTATAGCCCCTCGCTCCAGGCCAGATCAACAGGAGCCTTTTGTTTCTGGGGGTCATGGGAGAGGGAGGGTTTGGGGTTCCCTTTTCCCAAGGATGGGGTGAAGTCTGTGTTCTGCTTGGAAATACTTTCTGGTGCCTACTTTTACATCTTTCTGGGATCTGGCCTCTATGGCGGCCCCACACCAAATCCCAGGGGGGTCCCTGGCTGGAGCCCTTCTGACAGTGTGAGGCCAGGGAGGGCTGCTAGCCAGAGGCACTTGGTGGTTCTTTGCATCCCTGTGCATTTGGGGGTGGGGGAGTGGAGTGGCGGCTTAAGTGGCATTAGGAGAAGCATGCATGGGTAGATCACACCTGCCTCTGCAACACAAGCCATAAGTGTCCCCCCATCTAGCACTTCCTTGGATCAAAATAAATAGCAAAATCTTGCAACAGAGGCGGTTTGGAGCAGGGGTGTGTGTGCGTCTTTCCCTTTTTTCTTTGATCATCAACATTCTCCACAGCACTCGAGGGGAAGATAAACCAGGCAGTGACAGCCGAAGCTGTAAAAGGCCTCTCTGGAACATTCGGTCCTGATAAAATGCCTCTCTCCTGTCCCCCTGCCCCCACCAGCAGCAGTGCCTCTTTATCACACTAGAACCAGTGGGCAAGAGTCAGCGTGGTGGTGCAGTGGCATGGGCGTTGGACCAGGGCTTGAATTCCTGCTTGGCTGTGGAAACTTGCTGGGTGACCTTGGGCAAGTCACAGTCTCTCAGCCTCAGAGGAAGGCAGAGGCAAACATCCCCTGAACAAATTTTGCCAAGGAGACCCCGTGATAGGTTTGCCTTGGGGGCGCCATAACTTGGAAATGATCTGAAGACACACAACAGCCATCCTCATCACCTGGAGGCCCACCCAGCCCAGTTGTGGGTCTATGTTCCATTCATGTGCATCCCATAGAGTCCCCTCTTGATAGCCACACCCAAATGAGAGGACTTCAGTCAGAGTTACCAGATTTATCAAAGGAGGCACGAGCTTCCTTCTTGCACTAAAAGATACTCAGCTGGCTGCTCTGCACCATGAAGGCAAGAAGGGGAAGAAGCATGAAGGCAACAAATTCGGCAGCTGCAATCTCTCGCATCACCATGGTAAAACAGATGTTTGTGAACTGCAGCTCCCATAATCCCTGACCATTGGATAGACTGTCCAGGGCAATTGTAGGGCAAAGAGGCCTAGAGGAAGGGTTGCAGGTTGCTCACCCACAGGATACTTGGCAGGATAACGCTTAACCTTTTGGTTTTCTGCCTGCGAGGCAGTTGTTTCAAATCCTTTAATCCTTAAGGGGGCTGTGCTGAGGGGGGCAGCACAGGGGACTGCTTTGTTCCTGGCTCAGCCTCGAGGATGCCCAGGTTCCCTGTGGCCCTGCCTTGTGCCCAAAGCTTTGGCCCTCATCGGGTTCCCCCCAGAGAGACCATGAACTCCAGAAGCACCTTTCCCAGGAGATGCTGGCAGAGCGGGCCCCTCCCTCCTCCATTTTCCAAACTGCACCTTAAAAATAATGAGCTCAGTTCCTTAAGTGGCCCCTTAAGGATGACAAAGGGGTGCCCCCCTTGTTCGCCCTCAGGAGGGGAACTGTTTGCAGAGAGAGACATAAAAGTTAACGTGGGGTGTAATGCGTTCTTATGAGCTGCTGAGATTTGATGATGGCCATGAAATTTGGCATCCGGCGTGCAAGAGTGCCGAATTTTTGCTGCGAAGTGGCAGACTTGGCAACCAGACAAATCCAGGCTGCAATCTAGGGCAGGACGTTGTAGGTGGGAAGGAGGGGGCGGTTTTCTTGCGGCAGCTGGTGAAAAATTGCTCGTTTTGGGGAGGGGAGGCTGGTCGCATTTTTTCTTCTTCATGGCTGTGTGACAAGCCGAAATTCAACCGATGAAGTATTTTTTAATTTCTTTTTCCATTAGAAATTTCATCCAGATGACTTCCTTCCTCCCAAAGAGCAGCATTTCACCACAGTCTGTCTGTGTGTGTGTGTGTGTGTGTGTGTGTGTGTGTGTGTGTGTGTAGGAGGCTGATGGCGCAGCTTCTGGCTAATTTCAAGGTTAGATTGCAGAACTACCCTCGGCATTTCAAGAGAACATCAGTTGCATCATCATCATCATCATCATTGCCCAAGAAGTAATATGTGTTCCATAACGATGATGGTAAGGAGGGGAGGAGGAAGAGGTTTGAAATGCAGGGGGGCTGGCTGGGCCTTTTACCCCCTCCCAAGTCTCCCCAAAGCCGAAGCCTCTTCATTTGTGTGCCCTCCCTCCCTGCCAGTTGCCTGTGCCCTCCCTGGCACAGATGATGCCAGAGCCAGGAGGTTCAGCTGCTCACCACACACAACACACACACACACACACACACACACACCTTTTGCCTGGATGGCTTTCTGGAGGAGTGTGTCCATCTAGGCCTCCTTTCCAGCGGGATACACGTGGTGGTTCTACATTTTTTGGGTGACCACCATGATGAGGGAGGGGAGTCAGGCCCCCAACAGTGGCTGTGGTCCTCTCTGTCCCCTTTGCATTGGCATCACTCCAGAAGCCCAGTGCTTTGCCCAATAAGCCAGAAAGCAAAGCGACTCCTCTTCCTGGGGATCCATCCAGCTGGGAATCCAGGCCTCAACTGGGGGGTGGGGCTCTCCTGACCACCTTCCCTCCCTTGAGGAATATCCATCACTCACCAAGCCCCGCTGTCTTGAGCTGTTGCTTCCAAGGGGCAGCAAATCCATATCCTCTTTCAATTGTAGGGTGCCCTGGCCCCCTCTCTCTTCCAGACAGCAAGCACCCTTTGCTTTGCAGTCTTTTGATGTTTAATTCCCCACCCCCCAAAGCCCTGGGTTGTTCCTTTCTCTCTCCCCTGTCCCCAAAGAGGCCCCCTCCCCACTCTTCCCACTTTTTCCTTTCTCAACTCTGGCAGTACAAGGCAGAGGTCTGGCCGGCGGCCTCTGTTCCCATTTCGCGACCCATATTCCAACAGCGCAGGCAGGACAAAACCAAAGGAAGTTCAGAGGCCTGTTGTCAGTGGCCTGATGCCAAAACTGCTCCAGAGATGTTCTGGGAGGGGAGAGCAAGCTCTTGGGGGCTTCCCCCGAATCCCTCCTCCGCCATAGCCCTCTGGGTCCACCCCCGGGGCCCCGGCACCTCAGGGGGCAGCTTGCACTTCCTCCAACCCCTCTGCCATCAGACTCCGTCTCTCATCTGGCGTTGTGGTCAAGCAAGGTTGCATAGTGGTGTTGCCCTGGACCAGCATGGGGGCCAGCTGGGTTTCTGGGTCTGTCTGCCTGGCCCAGCAGCCACCTTAGTGCCTCCCCTCCGCCGCTTTCACCTCCCATTTGCTGTATACGCGTGTCCATGAGAGAGACTGAACCTCTGCCTGGTTTCAGGTCCAGAGAGTGTTGGAGGCTGATTGGATTAAGCACCCAGCAAAGCCCAGGGCCACAAGGCCAGGGAAGATGCACCCCTCTTAACGAGCAAAATGAGCCGCCTCATTAGGGACAATTGGATTCCTCAATGAGCCGTCTGTCCCTGTGGGTGAGCCGGTGCTCTGCCTGTATTCCTTCTGGCAGCTGCTGAAACATTTGGGATTGAGGGACAGACGCCCCCCCCATTTGCAAGGGGACCCAGGAGCCCTTGAGGCCACTGTGAAGGGACCTTCTCTCCCTCTCCAATGGGGAGGGCACAACCCAAAAGTGACTCCCGGCAAGATCCTGGTCTGATGGGGGTCGGAAGGGTGCAGGTGGAGAGGCCTGGGGGAGAACCTGGGGGCCAGGACCTCAGCGGGAGCAGGGGAGGGGCTGGACCAGAAGAGAGGTTGCGGCTGCGATTGGAGAGAACAAACACGCAAGAGTCAAGGTGCAAGCCCACAGTGAGGGCAGCCGCAGCTCAGGCAGCGGGTCCTGGGGGACAGCCACAGCGCCACCGTCGCCTCTTTTCCAGGGGTCTCTGCCAGCAAAGGGAGCTGATGGCCCACCCTGGCTTCACCCACAGAGAGGCTCCGGTCCAGCCACTTGGCCCATGGCACTCTATGCCCATCTTCCTCTGACTGCAAGGAGTCCCCAGCCAGGCCACCCCAAATCCTGGGTGGGGGGCAGTTGGCAGGACAGCAGCCAAGAGCCACGGGAAGAAGGCGGGTCAGTGGTGTGGGCCAAGACAGAGCGCTGTCAGCCAGGTTGGGGGGAACTGGGGTTGTTGTGTTGGCTGAACCCCTCAAAATAGGTGGAGGAGCAGGGGCCACCCAGAGCAGAAGCCAAAGGAACTACAAAGCCAGAATTTATGCTGTTGGGGGAACACTAAATTTCCCCCAACCCTTACTACTGCAATTATTTTAAAATATTTTTTCCGGAAGCTCCCAGCTGAAATGTTTCCCACAAGAAGAGAGTTTTGTACAGAATGACAGATGGGAAGGCCAGGGAAGAGCCGATGGAGTCATAAAACCGAGAGCGAAAGAGAGGCACTGAGGGAGAGATGGGACGAGCGCAGAGGCCGAAGGGGTGGCCGCAGAAGAGCTGCTCTCCCTGGGGAGGAGAACAGGCACTGCAGGAGAAGGGGGCCACGGAGACCCCCATGTGCTGGGGCGGGGGCACGGAGCCAGGCCCAGAGGAGTCCTGGGAGCAAAAGGGGGCTGGGTGGGGTTGCGGGAAGAGATGGGGGGTCCAAGTGCACAGAGTCTGCTTTGTGGTCTTTTATACACACTGTTCTGTGTCATTTTACTGCTCCCCCAAAGCACACCCCACAAGGGAATTCAGCTGGGAGGGCATGTTGGGGCGGGGGGCACATGCCAACCAGTCAGGTTGTCCCACGTGGGGCATCCCCAGAGAGAAGATCCTGAGACACCCAGCCTGTGGGGCCCCCTCTTGAAAGTGGGGGGAGTGGGGGGCTGAAGAGAGCAGCCCCCTCCCTTCCATCCCCCATGCACACACGCATGCACACTTCTTGAGCAAGGACCCCACAACCACTGGTGTTAAAAGAATTAATCAGGGGGATTTATTGAAGTATCAAAGGTGGTTAAAAGGCAGACATATATATTTACATATATATTAACTTTTGGGCGGGGGGAACAGTCTTGGGCTGCAGAGGAACAACTCCCTGCGCACTTCCCAACCCCCAGTTATATATTAATTATTATATTTTTCCATTCTTTTATTTTTTAATCTCCCCTTCCAAGACACAGACGATACAAAATAAAAACTGCGAGCCAGAGACGGACACAGAACCACACGGCCGGTTCCTTCTTGGTTGGTCTTTTCCCCGGACGAAAGACAGAGGCGGGGGCAGGGGGCATCGGCTGGCACCAAGTGGGCAAGTGGCACAGGGGCGGGGGAAACGGGGGGCGCCAGAGGGCAGGCGAAGTGCAGAGGGTTCCTGGCTACCCACCTCTTCAGCCTGCTCGCCGTTGTGGGCTTGGGGGGCCCTTCCGCACGTGACCCACCCCCAAGGCAGCTGAGCAGGGGCTTGTGCCAGGGGACCCTTCCAGCACCAGCGCTGGGAAAGGGCCTGGGGGGTCTCGGGCTGAGCCCTTCCCCCGGCTGCCCTTGGGAAGGGGGTGCTGAACCCCCCCCCGCTTCGAGAGAGAAAGCCCAGTGGAGGGAGGGAGACCCCTGCCCCCCCGTCCAGAGGGAGGGACTTTGGGCCGGGGGGGCAACGCTTGGGTGCCAAAGGACCTGGGAAGGCCAGGATGAGAATTCCGTGCTCGTGTGGATGCCGCCGTCCCATCCCCTGCCCCTCCCGAGGACTCCACGTAACAAGGACGACAGAGACAGACAGAGACTCCCTTCCCTCCTCCCCCCCCAAAAAAACTATCATGGCTTTGAAGGAAAACAAATCAAAACAAGGCTCTGACCTGCTTCTTAAGGCCCCCCAGCAGGCACACACGCGCACACAATTGCAGGGGGGCAGGTACCCCAAAGGGCACTCAAGGCGCCCCAAAGGGCACCCCCTCGGCCTCCTGCTCTGGGAGGCAGGATTAGACGCGAGGGGCCCACCCAACTCATGGCCAGCCGCCCCCCGGGCTGCTGAGGGCCCCCCCACTGCCTCCCACCAGCAAATGGGGAGAAGCCCCACTCCCCCCCACCCAGGTAACTTTCAGACTCGGTGCGTATATCTGGGAGGGGGGAGGGAGAAACCAGGGCTCACGGGCCACCGTGGCTCCCAGGGGCCTCCCCCAGCCCAGCTCCCCCTCTCGGCAGCCCCAGGGCCCCCCCGCACATTCCGCCCCCCGCCGCCTCCGGCCAGGCCGCTCCTCAGCTACTTACAAAGAGGTGGGGTGCACCCCTATCTCCAGCTGTGGCCCCCCAAAGGCAAAAAGAGTACTAGCCGCCCCGCCACTCTGTCCCCACATGCCCCGGGGTTGCGGAGCCACGCGTGCACGCGCGCACACGACGCACACAGGGATCCCCCGCAAGGGGCACAACTCCGGGCAGGGGGCCCCGGGGGGAGGGAGGCAGGAGGTGGAGCCTCATGGCTGGGGGCGGGGCTAAAGTCCTCGGTCCAGAAAAAGCCGCAAAAGTGTTGCCCGCACCCCCTTTCTGCCCCCCGCCGGATTTCACCCTTCGAGTGTTTTGCTCCCTTTGTCCTCTAATCCAGCCCCCCTTAAGAGCGGTGGCTTTTCCGTGAACTTCTCTCCCCTCCCCCGACATTCCGTCGTTGCCCCCTCCCCCCGCGCCCGCGCCCGCCCCCGCCCCCGCGCCCCGGCTCAGATGAAGAACTCCTCCTTGCGCTTGTGGCCGTCGCCGCCGCCGCCGCCCCCGTTGAGGAAGGCCTCGCGCGCCTCCCCGTGCTCGTCCAGCCCGCTGGCCTCGTGCGTCAGGTAGGAGCCTGGGGGGCGAGGAAGAGGAGGGGGAGGAGCAGGAGGGGGGTGAGGGCCGCTGGCACGCGGGGACCCCGTCCGCCCTCCCCAGGTTGCAGCCACGGCACCGGACTGCAGCACCCGTCGCTCCCCGCCAAGCCGATCTCGAGGGCAGCTCCCGAGCGCAAAGCGCCCCCCCTGCACCGGCGCCGAGGCAGGACCCCCGGGGCCCAACCCTGGCGGGAGGAGCCTTTGGCCGCCTCCCCTCCGCCGCCCCCCGACGCCCCGGGGCCCCTTGCAGCCGGAAGGAGCCTCTGGCGGGGGAGCCTCTGGCGGGGCCGCCCCCGCCCCCCGGACCGCGGTGGCTCTTTTGAGGAGGGAGGGCACGGCTTTCAGCGCCCCTTGCCACGGCCTTGCCCCCCGCCCAGCCTCCCCCAGGTGGGCGCTCTTTGGACAGCGCCCCTCCGACGCTCAGGCGAAGAAGCCGCAGCGGAAGCCGCCGCAGCAGCAGCGCCGGGAGGGGCGCCTGGTTTGGGGAGGCAGACCCCCGGCCATGCGAGGCTGGGCCCACCCGCTCCCAGCCTGCCAGGCCGTGGCCCCCCGCCCCCCGCCCCGGCTGACCTTTCTGCCGGATGGAGCACCAGACCATGACGATCAGGACGCAGATGACCAGGAAGACAAGCAGGGCCAAGATGCCCCCCACGATGGCGTAGGGCACGGAGGTCTGGGCGGCCACGATGGCCCCGGGGTCTGCGGGGGGGGCGGAAGAGGACGTTTAGGCCCCTGGCGGCAGCGGTGGATGGGCGGGCGTGAGGACGGGGGAAGACCCCAAGACTCCAGCGCCAGCCCTCAGTTATGGAGGGGGGAGGGACCAGGGCTGGGGGTCACCCTGGGTGGGCCTACCCTCCCCCACTGGCCCTGGGAGACTGAGGCCTTTGGGGAGGGGGCAGGAACACCCACGCAGGGGCCCACGGGAGGCTGAGTGTGGACCCCATGGGGAGGAGGAGGGGGAACTGTTGCCCCACAGGCTGGAATCCTACTGAGAATGAGAGGCTGGAGGGAAGGTTTTAGCCCAGCCTTCTCCCTGACGCACTGGATTTCTGCATGTAAGGTTTGTTTGGGGTGGGGGTGGAACAGGGAGGAGCCACTAGCCCTTTGCCCGCAAGATGTGCCATCAGTCATTTGCTGGCACCGGGGTCGCTGAGGCCTAAGGACAGCAGGGGGCCGCAGGGGCATGTCTGGGGGCCGGAGGGATGCCCTGCACGCTTACCATAAACCACCAGGATGTACTGGTCGGAGGAGCGGCCGTGCTTGTTGGCCACCTGGCAGGAGTAGGTCCCATTGTCCAGCAGGCTGAGGCTGGGAATGGTCAGCACCTCGCCCTCCACCAGGGCCCGCTCCGGCAGCGAGTCGTTGGCACGGCTCCATTTGATGTCCATGGGGCTGGGGGGAGAAGCCAGAGGGGGGGCGGGGGAGGAGGAATGAAGCTGCTGCCTCCTCTGTCTTCCCACTGCACCACTCATTCCCAGTGACTGGCCTGCTCCCCTGCCTGTCCCCACTCCCATGGCAGCGCAGGGGGGCAATGGCCTCCTTCTCTTGAAGGCTGTTTCCCGCCAGGGCTGCCAGGCACGGCTGCCGATGGAACTGGACCTGATACCATTGGACCATCAGTCAGGCTGCGGGGCAGGGGGATGACCTGCCTGGCCAACTGATTCTGGCTCCAATTCTGCAAAAGCATCTGTTGGGCAGTGCCACGCGTGACCATTTGGTCACCAGCGCCAGCCCTTCTTGGCGCCACGTGTGGCCTTTTCATCTTCTGGTCCCAAAGGGCAGGACACGGACCATGCTGTTTCAGCATTTGGCCCCCTTTCACAGAAAGGAGCTCCCTCTGTGGGTGGAGGTGTCTGCCAGCCCCCCCCCGCCCCAACCTGCAGAAAGCACTCACAGTGGATTGCCATTGACAGCGCACGTCAGGACTAAGGTGTCTCCTTCCCGCATCACCCCTTGCGGAGGGTGGATCCGCGCGGTGGGCGAGTCTGGTGGGGGGGGACAGAGGAGAGAGTGAACAGGAGGCCGTGGAGCAAGAGGAACAGCATCCCTAAACACAGCACCTTCCCAACACTCCAACAGCTGCACTAACTTTATTCGGGCTTTAAGTAAAAGAAGGAGGTAAGGGTGGGAAGGAACCCCTGCGGGCATGGGGGAGAGAGGGCCCTCAATATAAAGGGATTAAAAATTACAGGTAAAAAAAGAAAAGTCAGTACGCGCTGCGTAACTACATTCATCAAGTTGTACAGAAATGTTCAAGGAAGATGACTCCCTGAAAGCCCGTGCAAGAAGATCATGGCACAACCTCAGTTTTCCAAATACTGAGTTCCATTTAGGACTGGAAAAGTTTCCTTTTGGGGCCACAAATCTTCCCATTTCTGAGTCCTCCAAAAGGTAATGTTACAAAAGAAACCAGGGAGAGCTTCTCCTGGCACCAATGCAGCAACAGAGTTCCACATGTCAGTTGTGGCAGAGAGGCAGCACTGCTTTGCCCTGGTCACAAGCAAGGTGGGTGCACGCAGGCCACTGCCACTTGTGACTTCTGATCCCTTGCACAGGAGAAGAGAAACACCCCCCAGCAGGGTGGGGGGAGACTTCCTGCAGGTCCCCAGGCCCCAGCTGGCCCCCAGCCCTTCTGCCACTCTCAAACCCCACGTGAGCATCGTGGTCACTTACACTGGACATCGAGCACGTACTGGGTCTGCTTCCGCTGCCCGCGCAGGGCCGGGTGGGTGGCCTCGCAGGTCACGATGCTGCTGTGGTCCTTGCGCTCCACCCGGAAGCGCACCACATTGGTGACGCTGAAGACCTTCCCATTCTCCTGCTTGCTGGTCATCCCTGGCGGAGGCACATGGGGGGAGATGAGGCATCCCATTGGCTCTGTCAGCTGACCCCTCCCTCCACCCCATAAAAATTGCTTCCAAGAAAGACCCTCTGAAGGAAAGCTAAGGGGAGTTGCTTCTTTTCTGGGACACTCCTCTCCCATCTTCATGGTTGAATCCTGTGCAGCCCTCTTGTTAACTACTGTCCCTTGGGAAAAGAAGGGTGCATCATGCGGCACCTCTGGCACCAGATGTGAAGGACTTGTTTACCACAGTCAAAGAGTGTTGGGGGAGATGAAAGCTGCATTAGGTCTAAATGCACCACTCCAGCAGCATCAAGCAGCAGGAATTACTTGCAAAACACACACAAACTGCCCTAATTTCAAGCATCTTCCATATGGTGGGGTGGTGGTGAAAAGCACAGCAGGTTCAGCCAGTGCAGAAAATGGTCCCGTTCAAGAGAGAGCTGGAGAGACAGCAGCTCTTCCTCTCCTGCCTGGGAGCCAGCAGCTGGGGGGGGGTCTCCTCCTCCTCCTCCTAAGACCCTCTCAGGGCCACTGGAGGTTGGGTGGTGGTGGAGAGCCAGGATCCTATTTAAAAGGTGAGTCTTCACTCCTGAGGGTTCACCCCTTTTTCATGGTCAGAAAGAGGAAGCCCGAGATAGCCGTCAGGCCCCCTCAAAACAGCACTAGGGGCCTATGGGTGCACTTTCCCCTCCCCTCCTCTGAAAGTAAATGGCTGGTGAGGCCCTCTCCCTTCCGTTGGTCCTGAACTGACTTATCCCACACTATGAGGCCAAGATGGGGCCCAGGCACGAAGAGCTGCTGACCTCATGGTTGCCCCCTTGCGCCCTCCCAGCCCACCTTTCAACTCTCTCCGGTCCCGGTACCAGCGTAGGGTGGCAGCAGGGCGTGATCTGGGGACGCTGCAGGTGAGCTCCACCTCTCCTCCTTCCACCGCCTGTTCCTTCACCTCCACCAAGGGGTTGTCGGGTGGCACTGGGGTGAAAGAGAGAGAGAGAGAGATCAGAGGGGTTATGGCCAAGTCTTGTCCCCTTGTCAGCCCCACATCTCAGTGAGGATCCATCTGGGCAAGTGCGCACATTCACACCAGTGGCCACCCAGGGAGGGACCTGGCAAGCACAGAGGGCATCCGAGGCTGGCCAGACCGCTCTCCCTGCTTCTGCAGGGCAAAATGCATCCTTGGAATTCACATCTAATTTGAAACATCCAAGCTTCTAGCCCTCAAGTGGGATGAAAATCAGTACAAACTCAGACAGAGGTGATGGTGAAGGGCTCAGCCCTCTCTTGTTGCGGGATGGGGCTTTGTGGCTGGGCTCAGGGCCTTCTTGGGCTCCCCCACCCTCACCGTGCAGAAGGCAGAGACTTTGAAAAAGAGGCAGACCCTCCATGGCTGAGCTGCTTGTTCAGAATGCCTAATTCAGCTTCCCTTGGCAAAGGATCGGGAGTGTTTCCAGAGGGCTGATCTGTTTCTGGATCAGAGGAGGGGCCTCTCCCCAGCACCCAAGTCTCTTGCAAGCATGTGAGGATGGGGTGGGGAGGTGGCTGCCAGCAAGTGTGGCTGGGAAGAATGGCCTTCTTCCCGCGACAAGGACACACACTTTGCATGCAGATGGTTTCAGGCCCAGTTCCTGGCAGTATCTGCAAGCAAACCTCGGGAAGAGACTCCACTCGGCTGCTGGAGGGCTGGATGGACCCTGGGCTGGCTCAGGAGGGCCCTTTTCTCTCCCGCAGGACCCTCCCTCAGGGCCCTTCCCTTCCTTGCCTCCAGTGCGCTGCAAAGGAGGCCAAATGGCCTTGGTCAGATGCTCTCCATCAACACAAAGCTCCAGAGCAAACAGATGGGTGGACTGGGCAGTCCTTGGGCATCCTTGTTGGGCTGCCAGCTGAACAAAAGGGAGGGGCTCCTCTGCCTTTAACAGTTGTACAGCCGAGGGAACATCTGCAGCACACAGCCTTCCTCCTGTGACTAATTGCCCTCTTCTGCACCACCACTAAGGGGACCAGAACTCCTTCCTCAGTCCATTTGGCAACCCTACACCTCTGGGCCCTCAGCGTCTGACCCAGCCCACCCCCCAAATGCTTCAAGCTAAAAGCCCTTGACCTTTATCCCCAATATCCAATGCAGCCCTGGTGCTCCCCCTACATCAACTGGCCGGGAACTGGTGCTGAGCCTCCCTCCCTGCTTTCCCAGTTCCCCCCAGCTGTGTGTGGGTGGTGGTGGTGGTGCAGGGGTTGTCGTGGTGGAGGGAGGGGGCACATACCCAGCACTGTCAGGAGGGCAATCTGGTGGTGAGTGTCCTCTGTGTAGAGCTGGCAGAAGTAGCCCCCTCATCTTCCAGGCGGGCGTTGGAGAGGACGATCCGGACCTGCTTCGGGGTGAACTCTGCCAGCTGGAACCGCTCGTCTTTCAGGGCTGGAAGGGGAGACGGATGGAGCCATCATGGGACGGAAAGACAGGCAGCACATCATGTCCCCCTGCCACCTGGCCACAGGAGGGAGAGTGCCAGGGTGCGGTCACTCACTTTGCTGGGCAGTGGCCTTTTCCAGCCAGGGCCAGAGAGGCAGCTCCCTTGGGCAGGCAGGCATGCAGGAGGATTTGAGGCCACTCCCAAGGGGCCCCCGAGCGCCTGTGAGGATACGCGTCTGGCTCAGAGAGTTCCATCTGGCCTCCTCTGCTTGGGCGCTCAGGTATCTTGGGTCAGCCTGTGGAGTTTTTTCATGTTCAAGAGGTAACTGAATAATTTTGCCCAACTCAGATGATGATGCTAATGATGGCTGGAGTTACCCTTATATCCTCCACTTCTCTGCAAGGTAGGTCAGGCCAAGAGAGAGACTTGACTGGCCCAAGGGTTTCATGGCCTGAACCAGGATCTCCCAAACCTGAAATGCTGGCCACTGTATTGCACTGACTCAGGGACAATCATGTCCGTGTGTGTGTTTCCCTTTGAGCCCTGGGCCTTGGTTCATTAGCCCACTCATTAGCTCTGCAAGCCCCTCCTGCATGGGGCCCGATCCCTCCATTGAGTACACTGAGGTCTGGATGACAGCAGGCAGACTGTTGGGGGCTGAAGACGGGGGAGACGGCTTCTCTCGAGGGTCCCACTCTAGCCTGGCCCCCCACTGCTCCCCATCCCTAAAGGTGGTTACCCCGCGTGCCGTTGAAGAAGAGAGTCTGGCGGGCGGGGTTCTGGATCACAACAATGGAGCCGTCGTACTGGTGAAGCTTGCAGTTGATTTCGGCTTGTCCCCCCTCGGCCACTGTCACGTTCTCTGCTTGGACCTCCTGCGCTCTGGCTGGCAAAGGGTCAGAGAAACAAAAGGGTCACCACTGGCTCTGCCAGGAGGAGGGGATCTGGGGCAAGTGGGATTCACTTGAGCTGGGTTTCAGCACCCCAATGGATGGACAGATGGATGGACGGATGGATGGGGACGTGAAGACAGAACCCTCTGGATTCCAGTCACCCACTCCCAGACAGCAGAGGAGACCCTCCTTCTCATCCTGTCCTGCCCCCTCGGTTCAAAAAAGGGGATGGGTGAAGTGGTGTTGGACTGCAACTTCCATCAACCCCTAAGCCAGCACCACCAGTGGGGGAGAAATGCTGGGAGTTGGAGACCAGGAATACTCAGTGAAAGGCTGCTGCACTTTGCCCAGCCCTCCTTGCAGGCCACGGCCCCTGGACCACTGGCAGAGACCATGGTGGCAGCGAGCAAGACCTCAGTTCCACTGCGTGGTGAACTCGGGAAAGTGAGAGCCATAAAAGCAAAAAGAGCAGCAGGTGAAGGGGCCCAGGGAGGAACCTGCTTTTTAGAAAGAGGGGCATTGGGGGTGCACGAAGGAAGCAGGAGAGTGAGGGGGTGTGCTGAGAGGATCAGACTCCTTCCAGCCCAGCTTTCCTGGGGTTCAGTATCCTGTCTGGGTACAGATTTCCATGCTGCTCATTTCTGCCTCTTACTGTTCATCTGGAAGTTGCTTAAGGCAGTGCACAAAATGATGGTTAAAAAGCCGAGGGTCTCTCCCTTTGGGCAAAAGCCCCAGGGCAGGCCTGGCATCCCTCACTGGCATCCCTCCTGGAGAGAGACCCACGAAGGCTGGAAGGAGGCTCACAGACTAAGCAAGATGTGGAGAGATACGAGTTTTCTCCCTGCTGCAAACACGCCAACACAGTACAAAGCTTTACATAAATTGAGCTTTACAGCTGAAACTTTATCCAACGCATTAACAGAATACGGCGTTTCCCCCTTTGTAGAAACACAGGCTAAGCCCGGCAAGGGATCTGTCTCATATTTGCTGCCAAGCGGTGGGGTGTTGTGAGGAGACCTCTTTGGTCCAGAGGAGGTCTTGAGTGGGAAGTTGGCAAGGTTTTGCCAAAAGCGGTGTGTTGAGGGGAAGCAGAGGGGGAAAACCCAAGTGAAGGACCAGCGGAAGAGGCGCTGCAAAGGCTGTGTGAGGAAAGGCTGAAGCAAAGCAGGGGGTTCCCACAGGGAGCCAGTGAGAGGCGACCGGCTGACAGAAGCCCTGAACCCAGGGAAGCCATTTCTGAGGTTAAAGTTTCAGGTAAAGTGAGCAACACCAGAGTAAGAAGGAAACAAGCATGAACTAAGTACCAAATAAATAAATAAATGAAAATTTAAAAAATGGTTATTTGTTCCCAACAAAAGTACCTCCTGAGGTAAAAGTTGTTGATAAGCATAAGGAAATACAGATCTTATGCCTCCCCCCCCAATAAAACTAATGTTGTAAAACTCTGTCCCAGAAGGGGAATAATTAGTGAGGAGGAAAAGGAGGAAATGCAGAGACACCCACAGATGACCTGGGAATATGGAAAATAAAAGAATTGAACTGACGAGGCTTGAACTTGAGGGGAAGTTAAGAGAGTTAAGACAGAAAGAAATACAACATGATACACAACTGAGAGAAAAAGGGCTGTGTTATGAGAGGGAATTATGACAGAGGGTAAACAGGTAGTCATAAGCTTTTCACAAGTTGGCAGTGCAAGGTGTTCCAGTGGATTGGGGCCCTTCCCAGGGAAGACGGGCCTGGCCACAGCAAATGACTCCCAGAGGGAAAGGCCTGGACCCCCCCCCATGCACCACACGCTCCAACCCCAGACTGGCATCTGAGTCTGACTTTGCCCTGGGGGCCCGGGGGGTGGCTCCTCCCCAGCACAGGGCCAGAGGCCCCAGCATAGACCTCAAGGCAGCTGCCTCGCTCTGAAAATCACAGGCCCCAAGCAAAGAGAAGAGAGCCAGTCCCATTTCCTTGACCCAACACAGCTGAGGCCAGAGCTTGCAAAAGTTACTTCCTGAAAAGTAACTTTTCCAAGCTCAGTCTCTCAGCACCTCCTGCTCGGTGCCTTTCCCAGAGGTCAGCCCCCCCTTGCTCAGACTGGGCCCTCTCGCCTGGCACTTTGCCTCAGGCACCTGGCTTCCTGGTGTGGTCAATCTGGCAAGAGAGGGGTGGGTTCCATCCCACCCTCCTGACAGTCGCCTTTGTGCCGCTGGCTCCTCTCAGTCTGTGACCGGCTGGAAAACAACACCTGGAGCCTCACCACAGCTAGCTGCAATGGACCTCAAGGAGAAGGGGTACAACAAATGGAGGGCAGAAAGGTCAGATACTCCACTCCAGAAGGCAATAATCAACCAGGGAATTCTCCTGCTCCAGCTGCGTTGCCAGGGAGAGGCTGCTCCCGAGCTGTGAAGGAGTGGGCCCAAAAGCAATTTCCTACTGTTGCCCGGCTGGCTGGCTTGCAGCTCATGGAGTTATTGGCCAGGAGAGTGCATGAAGAAAAAAACGGGGAAACCAAATTCTGCATTTTCAGAAGGCAAATTCTGCAACCTCAGGTCCAGTCAATTCAAAACAAACAGCCAGATTTATGCACCTTAAATGGTATTTGGCAAACAACCTTTTCCACACCGGTTCCCCTGGTTCTCTCTATGAGCCAACTGGCTGCTCCAGTCTGGATGCTCAGGAGAGGATTTGCTGTTACGCTGAGGACAGGCTTTTGCGTGCGTGTGCCTTTTTCATAGCAGTCTCAGAGTGACGCAGGGATGTGAACAAATCCACAGCACAGCCTCGCAGGTGCAGAGACAAAAGGCTGCGGAGGCGCTTACAGAGATACCCACCAAAATGCCCCCCAAGGCAGGCCAGCTCGCTCTCCTCTCAAGCCTCCGTCCAGCCTGCTGGGTCTTTCCCACTCTGGGCGGCTGCAACCTGCTGGCACGGGGTAGGAAGGAACGGGAACCCCATTCCCTAAACCTGACCCCCGCTCACTTGCCTGCTCCCCTGCTGCTCCCCACCCGTCTTCTCCGCAGCCCCATCGCACTCTGGATGCCCTGCCAACCCCCTGCCCCTCAGCCCCCTTTATCTGGCTTGGCCACCTGGGCAATGCCTTCACTGGGCTGTTCTGATATTGTCCCGCTCACCAGGCCAATAGCCAGCCTTTAAAAAACCGAATAAAAATCTCCGTTTCACCACCAGGCAATGAGCCGTTTTGCTTTTTGCACACATATATAACGAATCGGGCAGTACCAAGCAAAGCCGGGCCTGGCTTGCCAGAGGGGGGCATCCCTTCTCCTACCTCGGCTCTCCCTGCCTTCCCTCACAGCTGGCCCAAGCCCCCAGACCACACGCCCAGGACTCATGCCACCCCCCGCGCTATAACGCAAGCCACCCAAAAGAGAGTTGCAATCAAGAGAACTGGGCGGCCACGACCTGGACGTGGCACTCCGTCTCCGTGTGTGTGTTTGCAGTGCCAGCCGTCGCCCATGCAAAGAGGCAGTGGCACGGAAACCCTGACCTCCTGAATGTCTTGAGCGGCCGCGTAGCTCTGGCTCCAAAGGCAAAGGGATCTCGCAGCCCCTCAGAGACTACGCGAGAGAATCAGGTCGGCGCCAGCGGCAGAAACAGCCTCGCCGACCGAGCGAGTCTCTTTCCTCAGCGGGCGCGCTGAGTAACGCCAACGGAAGGTCTCTCGGCTAAGGAGTGCTGGGGGGGGCATTAACAACTGGGCGACTCTCTTGGGGGTAACGAAGCCTGTCCCCTGTCCCCTCTCTGTCCCTCCCTTGGTCTCAGTGCCCTTTGGGAGGGAGGGGCCATCCCGGGCAGAACTACAGCCCCAGAGTGCCCCGGGAGGGAGTCACAGGAGGAAAATTGCTGCCAGTGCGGCCGAGGGCACAGAGGGGAGCGGAGGGGGGCCCACGTGCCTCACCCCTCACCCCCTCCCACCCAGTGGGAACGTCACGGGGGGGGTGCAGGACCCCCGGGGTATCCGTGCCTATCTTTACCCCAGCATGCTGGTCCTGCGACACCTCTCCTTTCATGGTGGGGGGCACGGAAGGTAGTTAAACGCCAGGCTGTGCCCCCCACTCCTGTGCTGGCAAGGGGGGGTGGCAAAAGAGCGCCGGCCTCCTGTCCCCCACGTGGGATCTGCCCCCTCCTCCGAGCTTGTTCATCTGCAGCTAATCAGGGGTTGCCATGGTGACCAGCAGCCACCACCATTTGCATAGCCCTGGCACTGTGCCAACGCTGGGGCTGGCTTTCCAGGGAGGGAGCAGCCGGCAGCATGGGGAGATGGGGTTCCTGTACCCCGAAGAGGGCTGCCTTGGGCACGGTGCCCCGCTGAAGAACGGGCCAGCTGTGCCCCCCCGCACCCTTGGGAGCTGAAGGGTCTTGAGGAGGACGCGCTCTCCAGGGGGAAGCCATCTTGTCTGCGCCCCCCGCCGCCGCCCTCCTGCTCGGTGCCCTGTGCCGCGCGGCAGGGGTTCAGCCGGGGAAGCGGGGGTCTCCTCTCGCTCGCCCTCCTCCACTAATAAAACCGAGGCGGGAAGGAGCAGCTACACCAGTTAAACGTCTGCGCGCTGCGCAGCGCTTAAAGAGGAAAGAGGAACCCGGCCAAGAAATACATACGGATGCGTAAAGGGGGGGACGGCCACCCCAGCCATAGACTTGTTGCCAACGCAGGATGGTCTCCTGAGGCCTGTAGGGCTGCCACTGGCCATTGAGGGGGACAGACAGAGGACGGAGAGATGGGAGGTAACAGGGCGGGGGGTCTCCCCAAGATTCTAGGCTGTGCGAAAAGGCAGCGACCCTAAGGACTGTTTGCAATAGCGGGTCTGGAAAAGAAGGACCTTCTGGACTTTTGGATCAATGAGCAAGGAAGCAGCGGAGGGGGTCTTGGGATCTTGGGGTAGGGGTGCAGGATAACCCCAGTCCAAGGGTCCGTTGGGCTAGCAAGCCCTCCCCACACACCCTGCACACACACCAGGCACCAGTGAGAGAGGCAGCCAGAAACACTGAGACAGGACCAGCAAAGAAGAAACGACCCCTCCCCCTAACAGGAACTCCCCCAGAGGGCCAACAGCAGAGGCAGGGGCAGAACACAACCCACAGTCTCCCCAGCCATGTTTGCAGCAAAGAATACAAAATAAAGTAGGGCGGAAGAGAGAATACTCTGGCTCTTGAAGCCCCTGGGATCTGTAGCTCTCCTCTGAGGAGGGGTCACATTTTGTGAAAGAATGGAAGCCAGACTAGCCCCTCAACCTGTTGAATTTGCCCACCCCAGCCCACTCTTCTAGCACGACCCCAGGTCACAGCCCTTCTCTGCTGCCTGAAAAAACCCCCACGAATCATAATCACTATCTATATATAAGTCAAAGTTTGTGAGTGAGTTTGTCAGTTTGTCTGTGTAAGGCAAGTGAAGACCTCGTATGATTGGCTGTGTGAGGCGAAGACCTCATATGATTGGCTGACTGTGAAGATTCTATGGAATCCTGGGATTGGCAGATCAGGGAGGGGCCTTTAGAATTCTCAGCCAGAGAGCTCTGAATAGGCTGGTTGCTATGGAGATGAGGCCTAGCAGCTCAGAGTATAGATTGAATTGGGGAATATGGGGAAAAGTTACACCTGCTGGACACACAGGATCTGAAATCTGTGTATCTCGATCGCATCTAATTCCTAAGGTAAGGTAAGGTAATTTCTAAGGTATTACCTATGAGAAAATAAAATCCTGGGCAACGCCGGGTAAATACGCTAGTGTTAAATAGTAATGCCTTATCTCACCCAAAATGTTCAGCCAGCCACCAGGATTGCTCCAAAAAGGAACGGTCCAAAGAGCAGTCAGTAGTTCAAAGTGAGAGCACGACCCAGACTTTGGCGGGGGGTGACTAGCAATTGGGGCCTCGGGAACCACTTGGGCCAAGGGACTGAGACTGCATGACTCCTCTCCCGCATGGCTGCCCCTGCCCGCCCTCCCCCCCGCTGGTGGGGCACTGCCCTGGGGTTAGGCTGGGGGAAGGTGCATTTGCTGGGCAGAAGAGAAGCACGTGTGTGCACACGCGCACGAGGAGGGCGTTCCTTCATTACCAGACCCCTGCTCAAAGAAACAAAGCAAACGTGGACTTGGGGGTGGGTAGAGAAAAGGCCCCATCCACACCCCCACTGGGGGGCACATAATCTTCAGCATGCGTGGCACAGCGATCCACCACCGGCTGCTTCGCCCAACTGCACCATCCATTCCACAGAACAGGCCCCCCGTTCGTGGCGCGGCCGCACCGTCGTTACTTTGAAGGAAATTCGCAGGACTGTGACCCTGGGTGAAGGTCGGGGGAAGGAAATTTTCCCCCCTCATCCTCCTCCTTTCGCCCAAGAGAAGGGATGCCTTCCAGCCCTAGACACCCAGGGACTCCCCCACCCCAAATCTCTGCTGGTCTGTCTCTCTGCCTGCCTGCCTACCTGCCAGGATCCATCCGCTAAGAGTCCAGAGAACTGGAAAAGGGCTCCGAGCAGCTCAGGACTCACTAAAAAACACGTTAAAAACCCACAAAAGTTAAAATGAGGTTAAACAATCAAAAAATTAAGACTCCATTAAAACTGGTTGTGAGGGTAGGAGTGACACACACGCACCCGCGTTCCGCACTACAGATCCCATCTCCCACTTGCCTGCCCCCCCCTCGCAGTTAGAAGCCTCAGAGGCCCTCCGTGGCGGAATCAGCTCCGAATAACGGCCAGCCCAGATTTGGCATTCAGAACCAACCGCCCGCGCACGTGAGAATCCACATTCTGCCCCTGCGTCCGCGCTCCGGAAACAAAAGAATTCCTCCGCGCCCCTCTTCCAGCAGCCTGGCCAGCAGAAGGAATGCGAGGCCGGGCAGGACCTCCGTGTGACTTTAAAACAGCGCCAACAACAAAACCCAACACACAATACACACACACACACACACACACGTTGTGGCAGTGCAGACGCGGAGAATCCGTGTTCGCCCACGGCGGCCTCTCCCGCAGAATCCCCCTCCCTCTTCCCAACTGGCCTCCAATGCAAGGCGGGGGGGGCACCAGTTTCTCTTTCACCCCTTCTGGATCCAGATAGGGATAAAATCGCCGAGGCGGAGCAGCGCCCAGCGGGACCTCGGGAGGCAGCCGTGCGCCCCAGGGGGGCAGATTCGGTGCGCCACATCCCTCCCTCCTTCCCCCTTCCATCCCCCTCTGCCAGCAGAAGCAGAGTAAATTATGCAAACTAAGCAAATATATGAACATTTGCTTCATTTGCATAATACATTCAGGAGGCTGAAATGCTAGAGTGCGAATGTGGGTTCTACTTTCCGGTCTACCGTCGTCAGCGCCGCGGCAAGCCGCTTTCACGAGGCTGATCGTCCCGGCGCCTTCGGCCTGCCAGGCCCTTAGGCAGAACGAAGGCCGAGCGGGAGAACCGGACGCGGGAGAGGCCGCCTTGGCTCCTTTGGACGCGCTCGGCAGCCTCCAGCCCCCACCCCCCACCCCTCAGAGAGCACCGGAGAGCCAAAGGGGTGGAGGAAGGGGTGGCACAGTCTCCGAATTGGTTACCTTGGGGAGGTTAAAGACAATCATCGTTGCATGGAAACTGTGGAACTGTGATCAGCTCAAGAGTTAACACAAGACACAACTCACCCGAGGGGGGGGGCACCAGACCGGCTGCCTGCTCACCGGGAGCAGCAGGGCTCCCCTTGGGGCCTTTTGGAAATCCCTAGGTGGCCTCTCGGTCACACGTGCAAAGCTGGAACAGGCTCTCACTAAGCCCAGCCAGGGACGGTGGAGAAAGGGCAACCCTCCACCCCCAGCCCGGAGTGAACAAACCCGTTGTCTTTTTGGCCGTACCACCTCAGATTTGCTTTCTAAAACTGAGAAACGTTCCCTTTTCCCCCAGAGAATGGGGCAGCCCAGAAATCCAGTTCTCACTCAGAGGCAACCCCCCCCAGGACCTCCCTGCTGGGGGATCCAAGTTCTAGGCAGGCCGGGGGGCGCACCCCTCTGCAGGGAGCCTTCGCCCCGAGCCGCCTGCAGCCCAACAGTCTAGTCCAGCTGTTTCCCTGGGGTTGTGCTTATTAGTTTTTATCAATTCCCCCCTTTTCTCAGCTCTGAGCTACCAGTTCTATGCTTTGTCCCAACTTCCTCCGGTCAAAGAAAGACCCTGAATCGGAGCAGGAGGGGGGGGGTAGCCATTTTTTCTCTGCGCCGCTCTTCCTGCCAAACATCTCCTCCGCCCCCTCCCGGCACCACGGCTATTTCCCTCAGGGGCTGCTTACCTACAAGGAGCAGGTAAGAGGGAAACGGCCTAGGTGAGAGGGCAGACTAGGCGCCCTTCCTGCTCACTGCAGTCCCCCTCTGTACGCCTTTCCAAACGCACCCTCACCACAAACGCCGAAGCAGGCAGACCCCGAGAGAGCGCCAACAAGCCGCCATCCGGAGAGGAGGGCAGAAGCCTGAGGCGCCCGCCCTCAGCCAAAGTGATGCATCGAAAGGGGTCCCCCATGGCACGGTCCGCTTCAGCCCACCCCTGCCCTGCTTTGTGCGCAGGCACCAACGCCAAACGGGGCGGTCTCCGCAGCTGCTGCCACAGCCGGCCTGCTACAAGAAGGTCAGTCCTATGAGTGGGAAGGGGATTTCCACGCTCCCAGCCCACCCTCCGCTCTCCCTCCTCACTCAGTGGGACTCCACGAAACTTTTGCCCAGGACTGACTGTGCCTCCGACGGCCCTCCCAGCCATTGGAAGGCCCCTTCCGGGCCCCACTGCTACTGCTAAAACAATACAAGAAGACGCTTGCAAACTGGGAGAGGTGGCCCGGGGGCGCGGGGGTGCTTGCCCGGAAGGTAGGACAGGGTCAACTGCAAGCACATCCAGGCCGGCTGGCATGGGCAAGGGAGGGAAACTGACCCGGCCCCCAATCCACTGCCCCCACGCTGAGCTCCTTGCACTCCCCAGGGGAAGGGGGATTCTATGCGGCCTTCCTCCGGCACTGGTTGGACTGCAGCTCCCATCAACCTCCCTGATCCACCACGGCCAGCAGTGAGGAATGCTCATCGGAAAGGAAGCAGGGAATTACTTCCTCCAGTCCGGAAGGTCTTCCGTAGGACTGAGAGGGAAGGGAAGGTGGGGGGGTCAAATTCTCCAAAGTGGGAGGGTCGTGCAAGACCAGCAGGCTGGTTGCTTCCCCCGTGACCCCTCAAGTCCCATTCCCTCCGGACCTCTCACCCTTTGGCTTTCCTTACCACTCCTGCCCCCCCCGCACCTGCCTTCTCTTCCTGTTCTGGGGCAAAAATACAGGCGGATTATGGGAGGAAACGAGGGCCTCAGAGGCTACGAAGCTGTACAGTGCAGAATAGGAGGATGTTTATGCAGGCAGCTGTCGTGGCTTTGCTTTTTTTACCGACGTGCATAAATTCTTCCGAGTCTTCCCGCGTACAGGCCTGGTTTTCCTTGGAAAAGAATTTGAAATTTCTGGCTGCAAGAGGACAATCAGGCTGGGTTAGAACTCCAGAGTGGAGTCCTGCTGGGAAGGGCCCCGAGTGGACACAAAGAAACAGAGGGCCCAGCAGCAAGGAGGGAGTGGGCCCGGAGGGTCACCCGCCCAAGTCGTCTGGCTGCCCGGTTGGGGTCTCCTCGTTCCTGGACTACAGCTCCCATTATCCCAGTCCCAGAGGCTGAAGGGTTCTTGGGAAGTACAGCCCCCTCCCTCGGGGTGCTGGACGAGGGAAGGTGGGGGTTCAGGAACCCTCCTCTCTCGCAGCCACTCCCCCCACCGAAAGTGAGGATCCAGCGCTCCGTCCTGCTCTCCAGACCTTGCTGGACTACAGCTCTCAGAATCCCCTTGGCGGGCACAGCCCATTTGGAAGCATCCCGGCAGTTTTGGGGGCCAAAACGCCTGAGGGGCAAAGGTATCTGTGTTGGGAGTGTCCCTCAGCGAGTTGAGTCTGCCCTGCTCTCCATCACAGAGACCCTCCCCTCCGTTTGGGAATGGTGCAGTGCGTGGCAGGCCATCCCTGGGCTCAGGGGCACCACAGATGGGGAGAGAAGCCCCTCTTCCGAAGGCAGGTCCCCATTCTCTGGCCGAAGGAGCGAGCTGGCCCAGCACAAAGCCGGTCCCACAAGAGCTTTCTCCTCCCCAAGGACCGGAGACCCTGCGCGTCTTGGAAGAAGGAGAAGCAGCGCAGCCTGGGCGCCGGGGGGGGGGGAATACAAAATGGCCTCACCAGGGCAAAGGCATGGATGGCTGATGACGGGGTCAGAACGGGCAGAGGGACCCGCCCCTCACTCCCGGCCGGCCTATTTTTGGATAGCAAGAAAGGCAAGATTGTATCTGAGCATGTACAGTCAGCCTCTTTCCCTTTCTGTCCTGAACCACCACCCTGCCTACCACCACCCCCGTCTGGAATAAAGGCCCCCACCCCAGAGGGCAGCGAGCGCAGGCCCTGGAATCTCTCTTTTGAGAAAAAGGAGCTGAACCGCAAGGCCCGGTTGCATTCAGGGGGCTTCCCCTCCCCCAGTAAACAGCTGCAGGCTGCGCTCCAACCTGCAATTGGGTTGCTGGGAAGCACCCGCTACGTGTCCTCCCCGCTCCCTCTGCGGCCACCCACATACGCACACACAGACACCCCGGCGGTGTGCAACAGCTGGTCCTGGCCAGAAAACCCCCACGGGAGGCAAAGGCTGTTCTGACCAGAAGAAACCCTTCAGCCGTCAAGGCAACGCGATTCTCCCCACCCGTGGGAGAAAAAGACACAATAAGGCGGAACAGTAAGGAGACAAAAGCGGGAAACGGAGGGAGGCTGGGGTCCTCAACCCCCTCCGGAGCCCCTCAGGCTCTCAGCGGGGCCTCGCCGGCAGCGGGGCGGCTGCAGCCCTCAAGGTCAGGCATCCTTGGCCAAGGCCAGCGGCGCAAACGCAGGCGCACCAACACGCGCGCGCGCGCGCGCGCACAGACAGTCGCGCGGGCAGAGGGGAGAAGCGGCTCTGCAGAGGCCTTTCCGCACCCGCCACCGCCGCAACCCTTTTGGTCCCCGGGGAGGAGAGGGGGTCGCGGGCCGAGCGCGTTTTCGCAGCGTCGCCCCCAAAGCGCCAGCAGGTGCGTGCGTGGCTGTGTGCCCGGATGCCAGGGAAGGGAGAGGCTAGTGCCTCCTGGGGTCCCTCCCTGGGGGGCGCCTCGCCCCAAACACGAGGCGACAATCAATGGGCCACCGGCATGGGACAGAGGCCGGGGAGGTCATTCCTGCACCCCAGGAGGCAGGGCTTCCCCCGTGGAGGAGCCTCGCCCCGTGGGCGGTGGTAGCCCCTCTCCTCAGAGGGTTTGGGAGAATTCGAGGGGCATGGACACCCATGGGGTGCCTCCTGGCCTCCACAGTGGGGTGGTGGTGGCAAACTGGACTCCTACAGACAGTGCAGCACTCCAGCTCCCATCAGCCTTAGCACCAGCATGGCCAGAGCTGAGGGATAATGGGAATCGCAGCCTGAGGGCACCAGGAGGGCTCGGCAGCACCCCTGTCTCCCCCACCCCGACCCTGGAGAGGCAAACAGGGCAACGGTCCGGCCCCAGCCCGCCCTTCTCCCTCAGCAGGGTGGACGCCCCAACTGGGGAAGTCCCTGGAAGAAAGTCCTTCTGTGGCCGGAAGAGTGAGCAGAGGCCAGCGGAGGAGGGGAGACGAGCGGAGAGATCAGTCTGAGAGGCATCCCCTTTCCTAAGCAGTGCCAGGAGGCAGCCTCGGATGGCAAGGCGGACAGAGGGTCTCTTCCGGGACTGGACGGGGGTCCCAGGGAGAAAAGGCCTCTCCTTGCCGGGAAACTCGCCTCCCCTCATTGCCCACCAGCCCCAGAAGGGCAGAATCTGTGCAGACTCGGTGCCAGCAGGAGGGCGGGGTGCAGAAGTCAGGATGCCTGGCATATCACCACCAGCACCACTCAGCGTTCCCTCCTGTGGTGCCCACAAGGGGAGCCTTTATTGTGCCCGCTCCTCCAGGCCCACGTCCGCCTGAGGCCGGTTGGCATTTTGCCCAGGGGCGTGGGCATGAGTGGCCTGGTTCTGCCATAGAATCCTGGTGCGAGGAAGCCTGCACCTCCCCATCTGTAAAGTGGGAATGCTGAACAAGGCTCCCTTGGGGAGGTTTTGTGGCTGCCAGTGTTCCTCTCATGGGGGCCAGATCAGGTACACACACACACGCACCCGTAAACCTCTGGCCCAAGATGTCTTGTGGGCTTGGGAGCCTGCTTTCTGGGGGCAAAGGGGAATGAAGCAGCAGCGGAAGGTCCTCTTTAAACCTCTGGAGGGGAAAAAGTGCACGCACGTATGTGTGCGTGTGCACGCGCACGCACACACACACCCATGATCTCCCTGCTGTATAAACAGAGCCTTTCCACAAATGACGCTAAGAATGGCATTTGAATTCCTCATGTCTGCAAATTTAAACGAGCCACATTGATTAGAATGCACATTCAATTTACAAAATTGTGCTCCTCCGCTCTATATTGCATTAACAACATTCAGAAGTGATGTGTTAAGAGACTAAACAGAACTCTTAACATCACTCGCATTCCCCAAACATCCTTTCAAGAGGCACAGGCAATGAAGAAGACAAATCAAAGTCTTCCTGCCCCAGAGAGCAGCAGCCTCCATGGAGAGGAACACTCTTTCTGGGGCGGGGAGTGGAGGAGTCCTAACATAGCATCTTTCTCACTGAAAAAGCAGGGGAGCACAGAAGGAGAAGGGGCCGGACGGATCTCCCGGCCCACCTGGAGCCCAGTTTGACTCCATCTCCTCCTTCCTGTCTCACTTTGCTGATCCATTTCAACAGACCCAGCTTCTGGGCAAAGGGGGGGGGTAGGATGAACACTGCACTCCCAGGCCAGCATGATCTGCATGGGGATGATGGGAGCTGTAGGGGGACCCATCTGGGAAAGGCTGGACTAAAAGGTGACAGAGAGAGGGATGTAGAGGCATCACTGCCCCACGGACAACCTCTTTCCCAATCCAGTGTGGCCGGTGGGCAGGGATGCTGGGAATCCAAAGGAGGACCAAAGGTTGCAGGGGGCACTGCTTTTCCTCTGGAACTGAGGGGACCCAGAGGGAGGAGGGCCAACGGGCCAAGCTCCATGCTCCCACCCAGCGGAGCTGTGTAAAAGTCTCCTGCTCACCCTCTGCACTCCCTCCACCCCTTCCTTTTCTCCAAAACAGGTGTTGGCCCCTGCGTGTCCACAAGGGTTCAGCAGCTGACACTGGCCCAGCTGGATGGCAAGACTGCGGCCAAAAGCCCAAAAGCCCCCAAATGTACGTAATGTAACAGCAGCAGCAGCAACAGTAATCCTACAACTCCTTCTCAGGGGTGTATACACAAAAGAATAGCAGATTAAAGCTAGATAAAATAAAAGATTAAAAATGTTTGAAAACTTCAAAAATGTGAAGCCACAAAGTTAAGATGCAGGAAACCAAGAGCCATTGACTGATAACAAATGTGGGGGGAGCGGAGAAGAGGGGCTGGTCAGAAGTACCAGAAGAATCTCCCCACACTAGGAGAGGAGACTGGGGTGCAGGAAATCTAGAATCCTAGAGGAGTTGGAAGCGTCCCAAAAGGCCACTCAGTCCAGCCCCCTTCTGCCACGCAGGAAGGCACAAGCCAAGCCCTCCCTTTGGCAGATGGCTGCCCAACCTCTGCTCAAAAACCTCCAAAGAAGGAAGGAACACCACCACACTCCATCCGGGCAGCAGCGGATTCCACTGTCAAACTGCTCTTGCCCTCAGGATGTTCTTCCTAATGTTTAGAGGGAAACTTTTCTGGAGCGGCAGAAAGCAGGCGTGGCCCCATCCCCCATATGACATCCCCTCAAATATTTAGACATAGCTATCATGTCACCTCTTCACCTTCTCTTCTCCAGGCTGAACGTACCCAGCTCCTTAAGCTGCTTCTAAGAAGGCTTTGTGGTTTCAGGCCTTTGACCATTTTGGTCACCCTCCTCTGGACAGGTTCCAGCCTGTCAATATCCTTCCTGAATGGTGGTGCCCAAAACTAGACACAGTATTTCAGCTGAGGTCTAACCAAAACAGAGTGAGAGTGGCATCCCCTCCCATCTCTCCTGCACAGAGTGAGACCCCCAGGGGCAGGGCCTCTCTCAGGAGGAAGAGGAAAAGAGGAAGGGGGGCAGTCGGTCCTGAAGCAGGCAGGGGAGGGACTGCCCAGGAGACGACCACAAGAGAATGATAGGAGTCCCAGTGGTGGGGAGTTCCACCAGCGCAGAGTCTGACTCCTGCCCCTGCTGTCCTGTAGGAAAGACCCATCCTTCATCCCAACCCCAAACAGAGCAGCCCCACAGCCAGGCAGCCAGACCCATAAAGTTGCGGAGGCGGGGAGGGGGAGCATATGTTTATTCCCAGATTGGCTGACTTGGAGACGCCTCAGCCCCCCATGCTACCCTGCCTCTGCTACCCAGCCGTCTCCATAAGTATTCCATTGATGAGGTGACAATGTCATTTACATGCTTTCAAACATTTCCATCCATCCCATAATAGACAGTACCTGGATTCCGGCCAATCCCTGGGTGCCTCCTAGCCAAGCCCCTCCCTGTTTCAGAATCCAGAGAGGCAGGGAGGGCCTTGACGGAGCCATGTGGGGATCCTGCCCTTCTCCCTGGGGAAGGCGGGAGGAAGAAAGTGACTCGGCCAGCCTCCCATGCCCTTTGGGACTTCGGGGTCCCTCTGGGCCAGATTCCTGTGAGGGGAGGTCTGGCTGAGGGACAATGGTGGCTGTGGAGAAGGAGGCGGCAGCCGCGGTGCCTCAGTGGCCTTTTGGGAGCAGAGCCCAGCCTGGTGCTCCTGGATGGCCACGAGCCAGAGCTGCCCGCGGGCCACAAGAAGAAGGGGCGCTTTGTCCTGGGGCTGGCTTGGGCATCTTGGGCAGAGAGCGCGGCCTCTCTCCCTCTGCCAGGGCAGGATCCGTCCCTCCTGCTGGCTGGGTGGCTACACCAGTGCAAGTCACACTGAGCGTGACTAGCAGGGAGTTGGACTGGATGGCCCCTGCGGTCTCTTCCAACTCTATGATTCCATGAGGGGAGGCCTGGAGGCGATGCTGGTTCCTTCAGGATCATCCCATTCCAGGCTTCCTGCTTCCCCTTTGCATGCCCTCCTTCCTCTCCTCCAGAGGCTCACCTGCCCCACTGAACTGGGGGCCTCCTGGCCTCGCCCCAAGGGTCACCCCCATCACACTAGGCAGCAGGGCAGCAAAAGAGCCAGAAGACCAGCAAAGGCCACAAGAGGCTGCCCAGTGATGTGCCAAGCTGTGTGCGACCCGAAAAAGAGAGTTCATATCGCATACAGGCGCAAGGCTGCTCACCCAGCCACAGGAGGACCTCAGGGGTTGATGGGGGGGCAGCACCCGTGGGGAAACCAAGCCCCCCTCCCTGCCCTGGTGAAGGAGAGCAGAATACCTGCCGGCAAAGCCTGGTAGCTGTCCCAGTCAGTGAGGTGGCAAATTTGTCCTGAATTTTAATCTGAACTTTAAAATTCACTGCCACCTCCACTGCTGCCCACCCACCTGAGTCCATAACTTGCAGGCAAGTTTAATTTTAGAAATGAAGTGTTGAAAGTCCTAAAAGACAAACTGGTTTCTTCCAGCACAGGAAAAGACGGAAGGCTGCAATGCTCCTGAGAGGGAGAAATGAGAGGGAGAGAGGGAGAGAGGAAGAGAGAGAGGTAAAAGGCAGGGCTGGGACCATGCAGGTAGCTGCCACCTGCAACCAGGGCATGAAAACTCCATCAGGCGCACTCAGGATTTGATCCTGAGTAGCATGGTGCCCATCTAGATTTCTTGGGCCCCAACCGGGTGCCAAATTTGGGAAAGTTATTATCTTTTTTAATATCCAGGATCCCCCACGTTGACTGGGAGATTCTGAGAGCTGTGGCACAGAATGGTAACTTTTTTCCAGGCCAAGGCCAGATGCCTCTGGGACGCTCACAAGCAATGCGTGAAGGCAACAGTTGTCTGTCTGTCTGCAGCACGTGAGCCCAGAGGCACACTGCATCAGAAGAGGGAGGTTCCATCCTTTCCTGAAAGCCATCCACCTCCAGGCCATCACCACATCTCACAGTACAGCAGCCCACAAATGACCGGGTGTTGTGTGAATAAGCCAAGTGGACAGGGATTCATGTCCAGATTCTGCCACAAGCTCTGTGCACTTCCTTTCAGGGAACCCATGGGTCTCCACGCACCTCCCCTTCCTTTGCTTGTATGAGCCCTCAAGTCACCCACTGAGTTTTGGCGACCCATGAATTTCAGGCAAGGGATCCCCAGAGGTGGTTTCACCAGTTCTCTCCTCTGGGGCTCAGCCCCCTGACCTTCCTGCCTCCCACTGCCTTGGGGGGAGGAAGAGACCTCCAGCTCCCTCCCATCCCAAGAGGACACCAGCGCTCCCCCAGAGGCCTTGCTTATTACCAATGGGGTAGGGGCCCCAGCTATCACTAGCAGCCCGCAGAAGATCCAACCTGCAGAGGCTGCAATAAGGGATTAACCTACTGGAGCATCCCAAAGGTAGCAGCCACCAGATCACAAGGACTGCCTCTTCTCCCTCAGCCGGGATTAATCCTCCACCCCTTATCACTGCCTGCAGAGGAGACGGGCATCACTTGGCATATGCGGAGGGGGGAGCAGGGGATTCTTGGTGGTGCAGGGTAATTGGAGGAGGAGGAGGGAAGAACCAGGAATGGCGGGGGGGCTGGGGATGTCTGAAAGCCTGGCTCCCACCCCCCAGCTGCTGCACACGACCCTCTCTCTGCTCCCCACAGCCCGACTTGTCTGTGCTGCTCCCCGGAGTCCAGCCTCGTTGTCCCTGCCGCCTCGCACCCGGCCCTCCCTGCAGCCTGCACGGGCTCCTTATGAAATCTGTTTGGCTCCACACTGCTGCAGTTGGGCAGCACCCCGGCTGAATGCCTGGTGGCTCCCAGAGGCCCCACTCAGTTTGCTGAGCAGCCCTCCAGCCCACCTGCAAATCTCTCTCCTGGCCTCTCTCCTCGAAAGGGGAAAGGGATGAGAGGGAGGGGGCACAGCTGCTAAAGGCTAAACAGGAGGGCTGAACGAGATGCAGGCGCAGGGGATGTGCTGTGGCGCCAGCACCCCTCCCCTCAGCCAAACCGTGCAAAATAAGGAATTAGGGCCATTCGCTCCACCTGCAAGGCAGACGGAGGCAACAGAATCCTGCTTTTCTTGGCAGGCAGTTGGGTGGCCTACCTGCAGAATAGGCTTTGCATTTTTAAAATCTGGATCACGGTCCAAACCAGCTTAACCGTAATGGCCTAACATTTGGATTTTAAGCCTTCCACACAATTCTGCTTCCTTAGCTGGCTTTTCATCACCTTTGTTCTGCCACTAAGAGCAAACAGGCAATGGAGGGGGGTCATGGAACAAGGACAAACAGGGGACCCCGACCTCCAGTCCCCCAAAACATGAGCCCTGCCCACCAGCCTCTCTCTGCGTCCCAGATGTCAGCCTCAGAAAGAAGGGTAGCCATCCAAGGAAAGGCCCAGGCCAAGAGAAACTCTTCTCGAGGGTTACACTCCAGTCCTCCCCACTCAGTGCCCCTCCAGCTGTTTTAGGCATCATCCCTAAAGAGGGGCACCAGGTTCAAGAAGACTGCAGGAGCCCATCATCCGGCTGCCGCTTCCTGCATGGCAAGGGTTGGGCGAGATGGCCCTCGGGGTCCCCCTCAGCTCCATCACCCCTAAGGGCCCCCCTTCCTCAACTAGGGAAAGGGCTCCCCATGTCCTGCCTCCCAGATGGCTTCCCAGCCACTGTTCTCCCCACAAGGCCCGGCATGGAAAGGAAGTCAGGCTCTCCGTCCCACACATGCTCACACTCAGGGCCAGATGAGACCATGTGTTTAAAACTCAGGGTGGGAACCACGCAAATGGTGTCGGACTGTGACTCCCAGCTTCTCTCCCTGCTGGTGAGGGATGCAGGCCCAGGGGGTTCTGAGAGCTGGAACACATCATCCTATGGCCATAGGTGTCAGGATTCCCACCTGGGCTCCAGGCAACCATGGAGCGGAAAGGAGAGGCCCACCGCTGCGCAACTGCTGGCCTGAGGGAAGTTTTGGACTACAACTACAACTCCCATTGATCCCAGCCAGCCAGGCCAGCCAGCACATGGTCCAAACTATCAGGAGAGCTGAAGGTTTCCCTCCCCCTCCCCATAAGACAAAGGGGAAGACCAGAAAATGGGCACGGAAAGGCTGGCACCAGCCAGGGAAAGGGATCTCCATCAGCTGCAGCCAGTCCCACCTCTCTCTCTCTCTCTCTCTCTCTCTCTCGCTCCCTCCCTCTCTCTCTCTGAGGGGCAGCACCCCTCCTCACAGAGCTGGAGAGGAGAGTCAAGGGTGGCATGGCAGACACATTCACTTGGCAGAGCCATGGGACAGAGTAGTGTCACTCTGCTCCCTGTCTCAGTAGCACAAGCCCTTTATGTGCCTGGGTATCGGTGCCACCCAGAAGAGGTGTCTTCCATTTGATGCCAGCTGCCCAGCCATCTTGCTCCAGGACCAGAACCGGGATCCACAGCATGGAGGAAAAACAGCAGCATGGGAGATGCTCCTTCATGGGTGAGAGCCAAGGGGCTCAGTTTGCCTTGTCCTAGGGGGTCTGGTGCCACGCCACTGCCAAGCAAATTGGGGGCCCCACATCAGCACTCTCCTCCTCTCTCCCATAGCTCCTTAAAGGCCTGCAGAGGAAGCGAGGCTTCCTGAGATCCTGCCCTCCATTTGCTGCAGAGGAAGCAAGGCTTCCTGAGATCCTGCCCTCCATTTCTGCCGCACAAGGATGAATTTGCTGCTCAATTCCTGCCAGTATCTGGCCCTGGTCCCCACCCCCTACAATGGAGCTCTGGGGCCCTGGTCTCCTGCAGAGGAACTGGGGATGTTACTGGAAGGGGCCATCTCTCCTGCACAGTCTCTCTTTCTCTCTGCAATCCCATCATGGGGAAGCAGGAGACTTTCTTTATATTCCCCTCTGTGAAATTTAAGTGCCTCCTATATTTTAACAATGTCGCTCGCTCCATCTGGGATTATCAGCATTTTACAGCCTCCTATGCTAAAAAGAGGTTATTTATCTGTAGGAGCTCCAGGTAAACACAGGGAGTCAATGAATAAGTCACAGGGCATTTTGATTCTCAGAAGGTAGAAAAGAAAATGCAGTTGTTTTAGAGAAGGTGGAAGATGGAGCGAGAAGGGCCCGGCCCATTCCAGGCAATGCCAGGCTGGGCCAACCTGCCAAGCAGGCTGCCTTGCCACCGGCACAAGAGTCTTCATGGACAAGATAATGACACGATGGGCCTGTCTGCCACAGAATGCCCTCTGAGGTGGGCAGCCATGTTGTCCTACTGCAGCACCGCCGTGCAGCAGACTGGCACAGAAGAGACTGGCTCTCTCAGAAGGCCCCAGTGCTCAACTAGCACACCAAGCAGCTTTTATCCCTCACGGCGTGCACTTCCGTCCCTTCCTCCCTTGCTCCCAACTGGCCTGTGGGGCCAGCAGGGCCAGTGGTCCCCAAGGAGTCTGGAAGCTCAAGGCGAACAGCCACTTGAAGGACTGGAAACTGCTGCTGGCCCAGTCCCTTGAGGTAATAAATGGCCTTTGCAAATGGAGGCTCTCCGTTCCGCTGGCAGCCGCTGACAAGCAGAGGCCCGTTCGTGCCCCCCCAAGGCAAGGCCCTGCCCCCCCGTCCTGTGCCAGGAGGAGATGAGAGGCCCTGGCTCACCCCCTTCCTCCTCCTGCAGGCCAGACAGGAGGCAGGGAGGGTGGCAGGCGGGCTCGGAGCCCAGCAAGCCAGGCCTGAGAGGCGGCTCTGTGTGCCCACAGCCTCCACACAGGGGGCTCCTTATCCCAGCCAGGCCGAGGAGAATGAACCATTGTGAGCATGGACAAAAACACCCTCGCCCAAGCCCCCTCCCCCTACGCATTCTGCCTCCCAATTCTGGGCTCCCAGTTTTAAGTGAGGGTCACTTAAAAGGCTGCAGGTGATGGGGAGGATGAGGAGAAGTCTCTGGCCCCCAACTGCCACCAGCACAGCCAGACCCATCTCATCCGCCATGTTCCCCCATTTTGAAAAGACTGGGAGCAAACGCCAATCCACACCCTGACAGTATACCCAACCCACTCCAACAGCTGAATCCAGGTGCCTGGCCTTCCTTCTGGCAGAAGAACAGCACCGTGAAGTTTCATAACTACAGGAGTTCAATGGGTAACATTTTTTTCTCTCAATGCAGGGGGAAGCTGGGCCTGCAAAACTCCAGACTGGCACTTGGTGGCTCTTTCCACGCGAAAGCCAGCTGCTCTTCCCTCTAGTTCTGGATTCCTCTGGGAGACCTAGGGGTCCCCCTTCTCCCCCCTGCTGCAGGGGTGGGGAGGCTGGGGCTGTCCCAATGTCCTCAAATGACCCCTGCCAGCACCCCGCAAGCACTGGACATGCTGGGGATGGGCTCCATCCGGTCTTCGCTCTGGGCTGGGCTCCCCTCTGGCAGCTGGCACCAAGGCCAGAGACCTATGGACCTTCTACTCCAAGGCCCTGATTCATTCCTGAGCACAAGCGAGGGGCGGGTGTCCCAGGGAGGTGGGGGAGCCATGGGTGGAGGGATCCACTCCAGGCAGAGAGGAAGGGGCACACGCAACCAGCTGGGCATACCCCCAACGATTATTTCCTCCAAGTAAGTGAGACCTCTTGAGGAAGCACTGGGGCCTTCCTCACTGCCTCCTCACCCTCCTGCCTGGGGGAAGCCCTGCGTTGCCCCTCCCCTCACTGCAGGGCCAGAGGGCTCTAACAGAGCGGGCAGCCTGGCTAAATAAGGATCCACCCCGATTGGAGACCCTGGGACCAGTTTCACACACAGCAGTTGCTCTGCACATCATGGGAAACCAGATTGTGAAATTCTGGCTTGTGGAGTCATCCAAATCTGCTCCACAAAGAAACCTGGTTTTTTAGCAGCTACAAGCCACAGTTTTGGCTACTGAACTCTGCCTTCTTTAAAGTAGGACTTACTGTTACAACGACTACAAGTCACTCCAGGTGACTCCATGTGTTTCCCAGCTGCCTGCCTTTTGGAATGCAACTCCCCTTCATTGGCACGGCCCCGGCCACGCTGGCGGATGGCTTTGGGGAGCAGCCCCCAAAAGATAGCCCCACTGAGCTGCTAGCACCCCATCCCAGCAGATGCCACCCTCTGCAGCTTCCCCCCAGCTAGGCTCTCTCCTTGCTGCCAACCTCCTGCTCAGCCCCAGCCTCCACCCAAGCAGAGGAGGGAGGGAGGGAGGGAGGGAGGGGGCCTTCTGGAGTCCTGCCCATATGGGACCCTTCAGGCCACCAGGCAGAAGAGCCGCCAAACCAAGCCCACCACAAGGGTCGGCCGGCCGAGGATGCTGCCTTGAGTCTCAGGCTGGGAAAAAGGCGGAATATTCAACCGAGGGAGGAAGGAAGGAGAGGGCCGCAGCCAGGGGTCGCGCCTGCCTTCGTGGCGACCTCATAAACGCCGCGCCGAGGCCGAGCCTTTCCGCAAACTTTGCTCTCAATTAATTACAGCCCCGAAGGAAACCCATACATCCGCACTCGCTGCTCTCCTGCCACAAACTCCCCGTTGCTGAATGTTGTACTAAAAAAAGACAAGGAGGAAAGGTAATTAATTTCAACAGGAAAAGTGCTACGAAGCAAAAGAGAAAAGGGGGAGAAGACGCCCACCCTTCTCCCACTTGCACATTTGCTGCCTGAGGCGGAAGGGCGAATGGCACATGCACGCACACCCGCACATGCGTGCACATGGACTCGCGAGTGCACAGCCCTCCCCCCGTTCAGGTAGGACGACCTAAAAGAGACCAAGTGGTACGAGGGCCCCCAGGGGAAAGAGAGAAGCCCCCGCCCACCTCTCCCTGCCACTGAGCCTCCTCAGAAGAAGGAGGGGCTGCGGAGAGGACCCCCCCAGCCGCCGCTGCCACCGCCTTTTCCTGACCCCTGGAATCGGCTGCCTGAGGCGGCGCTCCAGCTCTTCCCTTCAGCTAATTTCCCCCTGCGCCCTCTTCCCCAGAAGGCAACCCGCAACCCACCTCACTCCCGCCAGCTGGCACACAAAGAAACAGGGAATCCCCTCCCGGGGTCGGCGGCGGAGCCCCCCTGAATCATTTAGAGGGGCAGATCAAAGTGAAAGAAAGGGGGTAACAATAGGGGGAGGGGGAGGAAGTGGGCGGCCGGCAAGGCCTCCGGGGCAGAGACCCCGCCGGGCCCCTCCCGCAACAGCTGCCCCCGCCCCCCGTTCAAAGAGGAGGCCCCCCGCGTCTCACGCGTAAGCACGCGCGGCTCCTCTGCCGGCTGGCGGGGATGCGCCTCTCGCTTCTCCCCAGGAGAAACTCGGCTGGATTAAGGATCATTAAAGATTGATGGCTACAAAAAGCCAACTGGGCACTCGGAGGGGCTGGCAGCTGCGAGCGGGCGGCGGGCAGGCAGGCGGGCTGCGGGGCGGAAGGCGACGACGCAGCGGCAGCCCAACGCCACCCTAGACGGGCTCGGTGGCGCCCCCAGCCGTCCCCCACGGCACCCCGCACCCCCATGTCCATAGCTGTAGCGGTCTCCAGGCTCCGCGTCCTCCGCTTCTTCGTGGCACAGAGCAGACGCATGAAAGAAGCCACGAGGCCGCCCCCGGAACCAGCAGGCGCCTGGTTTGGGCAGGGCGGAGGGCACGGAACGGCAGCCTCGGACAGACGCCGGGGGACGGCAGGGCCTCAGGTGCCAGCAATTTGCCAGGAGAGGCGAGGTTACTTGGCGGGGGGGGTGACGGGCGGCCTGCTTCCCCCTCCCCGGTCCCCGAGCAAAGACGGGACTTGGGCTGCCAAAGGACTGTCTCCAGAAGGCCCGTTCCAAGCGCAAAGCTTTCTGGAGATGAGGGGCCGATAGACAAAGGATGGGCTGGAGTCTGGGGAGAGAAAAAGACACACACAGGGAGGTGGAATGGAAAGAAACAGAATGGTTCGACTCTCCCGGTGGCCGGTCAGCGGAGGGCACTGCGCGACCACGGCCACGTTGCAGGAAAGGGGGCTGAAACGAGGCAGCCCAGCAGATGACCAACAGAGATATGGAAGGGGTGAAGAATTTCCCCCAGTCGGAGACAGCCATGGACAGAGTTTTGGCCACCTGGGATGTGGCACAGCGGGCCCTCTGGGCTGCAGAGAGGCAGCAAGGCCATCAGTGTGGCTGAGCACCCCAGGAAGGCAGGAGTCCAAAGGCAAAAATGGGGAGGTGGGAGACACCCCCCCCGCGCTCTCCGGTTCTGGGGGACAGAAGAGGGGTTTGGGGGCCGGGAGGTTCCCACCTTGGTATGCAGAGGATGCCCGGGCCATGAACCCACCACAAAGGTGGGCCACTGGGCAAAGGGCATAGGGATTGTGCTGGGAGAGAGGGAAAATAACCATAGCAACAGTGATGATGATAATAGCTTGAGGAGGACAACGACATGAGTATGGGGCTGCGATCTGGGAGATCTTGGGCCAATTCCGCTCTCCCCTCTCTCTCAGCCTGCCCTACCTCGCAGGGTTATCGCAAAGACAACGGGCGGGGGATCCCTTGAGCTCCCTGGGCGCAAAGCAGGAGATCAAGGAAGGGAAGGGAATATCCAGGGCTGAGGGGGGACTTCTTTCTGCCTCCTGCCTTCTGACATCCATGCGTCTCCTCCAATTTTAAATACCCTTGCACAGAAATGTTGCTGCCCTCCTGAGGGGCTACCTACCCTTTCAATCGCGAGGGCCGAGCACATGGCAGCCAGGGACCCCATCGCCCCCCTCCCCAGTTCTACTACATGGCTCCCTCACGGCATATGGTGGGGAAACCCCACACCCTTTTGACAGCCTCTCAAGAACAAGGCAGACGGAATGGTCTCCCCCCACCCCTAAAAACATGCCCCCCTCTCCTCCCTCGCCCACCAGGCTGCCAAACGCTCTGGTAATGGATGCCGTCAGCAGACGCGTCTTCCCACTCAAGAGGCAGAAATAGAACAAGAAGCCTTTTCTGGCTCCCAGCTCCTTCTCTTCCGAGGGAAAAGGTGACCTCGGGAACCTCTTTCTGGCTTTGCTTTCGTAACTCCAGGTGGCACTCCCTGTCCTCACAGACACACACACACCCCTCCAGTTCCAACCAGATCCCAGCTCATGCCACCAGCAGATCTTCTCCTTTTTTTTTCTGGCATCCAATGCCCCCCCCACCTCACTCTGCCAAGGCCTTGTTTTTCTGACAGAGTTGTCAGAAAGTGTTGTCATTTTCTTACACACACACTCCCCATTCCCACAGGACTGGTGGTGCGGCTACCTGAATAATCGTAGGGGCCTAAAAGGCCTCAGGAAGCTCTCTGGGGACTCTAATCTGGCGCGTGTGTGTGTTTTAAGGCTCCTTGGTGAAACAGCTTGGGGGCTGGGACACCTGATAGCCTCCCCTTACAGGGGCCCGTGAGCCTCTGAACTCCTGTGGGTAGAGGGGTTGGGCAGCTGAGCCCAGGAGGGATGAGGCTTGCTCTGTGGTGGCACCCTAGCTGTGGAACTCCCCCCCAAAAGTCAGTCTGACTCCATCCCTTTGGAGTGCCTGGGGGGGCCTCCAAGACTGCATGAATTTGTGGCCCTTATCAACAAGGATGGTAGCAGGGACTGCATAAATTGCATGTGTTAATAAAAGTGATGTTAAGGAACAGTTTTAATCTGGTTTTTCTTTGCTGCACAGGGCTTGGGGGCCATGGCAGGCTGAAAAGAGAAAAGCAACGGGCACAGATCGGGCTCAGGAACAGGCAGAGGAAAGACAGAAGGGAAACAGCCTCCGCAGGGACTCCAGGACAGCTCAGGTTCTGCAACAAGCCCCACACATGCAAGGAATTCTGTGAGCTGCATAAATAGCATTTTCTGTCATTCTCCCCAGTCTCCCGTAGGCTGCACAATCTACTTGGCCATTATTCTTGCTCCTGCAGTAAAATGTAATGTTCATCTGCCTTTACTGGGGAAAAACATTCAGAGGACCTGCATGACCTGCCCTGACCTCTGAATGTCCTTTCAACTGCTTTGTGGACCTCTGAGATTCTTGGCTGCTCATAAGCCACGTTCAATGCCACGTTTCCACAGACCTGTGGATGACAGGCTTTGCTCATCGCTGTTTCTACAAGGAAGTCAAGGCGGCCAAAAACTACACTGTGGAAGCACCACACACCATAATACACACATCCATGCCACGTTTGCTACTCCAGAATAGCAAGAGTCCCCTGATTCAGTAGCTGCTGCCATGGACGAGACCCTCCTCTTTTCTGAAAATTCAGCTTAATGGGTATTTGCGGGACCCCTCCCATTCTCAGTCCTCTTGTGTGGAAGATGCAGAATTGTGTTAAGCAAATAAAGGTGTTTGTGAAGAAGCAGCTATTTGGATTCACATCCAGATCTCCATGCCTGGCAAGGCCTGCTCCAAACTATTATTCCCACTCTGTCCCAGGATGACTCCCCAACATGCTGACATCTGTCCCAGATCAGAATAATAAGCTTCTCCTCTCCGGGCCTCCACAGTCAAGCGGCTCATTTGAAAAATCACATCATAACCTGTCAGACTCCCTGGGCCCCTCTGTAACGAGCCAGAGCGGAAGGGCATTGGCTTAGGAGCAAAGTGGCTGGCGGGGGGGGGCGGCGGCACAGAGCAGAGCCTGGGGCTGCCCGAGCACAGAGGGCAGTGCCTCGCCCAGACAGCAGAGGGATTTGGGGCAGCTGTTTACACAAAGAGGCCAGATCTGGAGAGGAGGCAAAACTGACATCCGTCAGAAGGCATGAAAGTCCAGAGGGCTGAAAAGAGCCAGAAAGAGAAGGAAGAGGAGGAGTGGCAGTGAGGGGGGGGAATCACAGGATCTTAGGACTGGAAGGGGCCACAAGGGCAACCTAGCCCAGTCCCCTGCCATGCAGGAAGACACAACTACAGCCCTCCTGACGAGGGGAGGTGGCCACTGCCTCTGCCTCCCCCCACATCCAAAGCGCCCCGGTTCTTTTTTGCTTCCTCAGAAGGAGCAAAGACCTCACTACAACAGTTGCAGTTCAGATCCGTGCTGAAGGGGGTGGGTGGGGACCCCAGCTGAGAAAGTGTTCTCAGCCCAGGACGCCGTTGCTGGGGAGCAGGAGGATGAAAGGACCCCTGCCAGGCTCAATCCACCCCTCTGTATTCTTTGGGGCAGAAGCAAAATGTAGCTCAGCAGATCCCTCCCCCCCCGCACGTGGCAAGTGCTCAGGTGAGGTTTGGAAGGGAGGGGCTAGTGAGGGAGGGGAAATGGGGCGCCCTCCCCAGCAGAGGGGAGCAGACACCCACTGGGCCATTCGTGGGGCTTCTTCTGGCCTCCATGTTTGTCCCAGTCCCCTTCTGAGAGTGATGGAGGAAGATTGCTCCTATTGGTGTCCTGGGGGTGGATTTGCAGAGACCGCCTGTGCATCTTGCCTGCTTGTGTGTGTCACTAGCGTGCATGGGCGCACATGTCTGTACACACCCACCAGAGGCCAGCAGAGAGAGAGCTTGGGGAAGTTCCTTTTTTGGACAACCCCCCCATCATGGCCATTGGCCAATTTGGCTGGGGGATTCTGGGAGCTGTTTTCCAACTGGGTTGCAGTATCCCCCATGGCCAGGAGACCCTCTCTCCCCACAGGCCCAGCTCTGCTTCTGCTGCCACACCAGATTCCTACAGTAACAGACTTGTTCATTTTAACCAGTCGGCTACATGTGAAAACCTGTATGGGCCACTTTTAACACCAGATAAATCAGCCGCTCCCCAGGGTGAGAGAGAGGGCCAACGGGCAGCCACTTCCTCCTGGCCGCCGCTTCCTCCTGGCCAGACCAGCTGCCATTTGGCCCAAGGACCAGCTCGTGTGGAATCTGGACCTGCCTCCGCTCTTCTAAGGCCTGTTTATGGAACTGCCGCTCTCACAATCCTATCTTAATCCATGGCTTTCGTTCCAGATTAAAATCAACACAGAGTGTTCTCCAGATCACTAGAGGGAGATTAGCATCACCTCTCAAAAGTGCCTCCTCCTCATCCTCCTCCTCTGGAAAGAGCAGCTGAACAGCCACTCCTGCTGAGAGCAAGGGGGGAGAAGGGACCCCCGCCACTCCAGAGGACAGCATGCATATGTGTGTGCGTGTGCGCATGTATACACAGGCCTGGACGGAGCTCACAGGAATCCCACAAACCTATCTTTACAGTGGAAACCAAGGTATTCTTACTACAAGCAGAGGACCCCCTTTTCAGCTGGGCTGGCACCCCAAGAAATGTGCTGCTTCTTTTCCTTTTCCTTCTTTTCCTTCTTTTTCTGTCCCAACCTCCCCATCAGCCTCATTAATTCACCTGGAACCATGATGACTGGGGGAATCCTCCCAGGAACAGGGGGGTCACAGGGTGGCCCTCCAGATGTACCCGGGAAGCAGCTCCCAGAAGCCTTTGCCAGCTCAGCCATGAGCAAGGAATGCTGGGAGCTGCCATCTGGTAACTTCTGGAGGGCCTGGGTCTGCTCACACTGAGTTAGGGAGACAGCATCCCTGCCCCACAAACCAGTAAAGAGCTAAACGTGGGCCCCGGCTGCAACGCCTGCAGCTAAACCCGCAATGTCCCACCTTTTCATCCCTGCGCATCCCACGCGCATGCAGCCACTGCCCCCATGTCAGTCATCTCCTTTGTGCCATTTTCAATATTGCAAGCCCCTAGGATCAGAGACTTGTTCTCTCATTTTCTGCAGAGAGCCATTTACATGGATGACCCTCCATGGATAACCAAGCACAATCCACATGCTTAGCGGTAACTACTGTTAGTTTCACACCAGTTCAAAGGACTCTGAAGAACCCAGGTCTGGCCAGAGAACTAGGGGCTTCTGGAGCTTTCTCCTGGTGGGGGGAAGGGAGGAACAAACCCCCCAATGTCTCTGTGTCTTGGTCATGCAGGAGAAACAGGACTCAGGAACAGTGCTTGGCAACACAATCTCCTGCAGGCTGCAGGGGTGGGGTGGTGGGACAGCAAGCTGGGCTTTAGCTGTTTTCAGAGAATCCATAGGGAGAAGAACACTCTCAACATGCCAACACACACACACACGACCAAGGAGGCCTTTGGACTTGCCGGGCAAAATAACTCAGAATGACTCACATAAGCCAGCTAAGTCAGGTAGCACAGGAGGAAGAAGGCTAGGCAAGTGGGGGAGATACTGTTAGCACCATCCCATCTAACCTAAGCGCCAATCTGCAGCCATTTTTGGGGAAGCACATATACACACACACAGACAGTCACTTCTGAGTTATGTGTGGCAACATCACTTCTGTCTGCCAGTGCCAAGGAACAACCATGCTGACCAATTCCTGGGGTGTCCACCCTCCCTTCCTCCCTCCCATCACACAGGAGAGAGACCAAAACAGATGCACCCCAACAAAGAGGCCTGCGCTCCTTGCAGAAACAGCCAGCAAACACCCAGAGGAGAATGGGATTGCTCTGCTGTTTGTTGCTGGCACTCCACTGAAAGAGCATCCACTCCACTGAAAGAGCATCCACTGCCTGAATGCCCAGCGGCACCCAGTGCCAACCTAGGCCCAGTCTCCTCCGTCTTAAGATGCTCAGGAGAGCAGGAGAGAGAGAGAGATGGGGGAGGCAGACAACGGCTGGGCAGGCCTCCATGGGGGGGGGCTTGGTAAAGAGCCTCAGAAATCAGTATAATTAGGCCTCCTTGTGGTCTCCCAGATTATGCTGTCTGGGCGCATGGGTAGCCTGGAGAGGAGAAACCACTCTCCAAAGGAATGGGGCCTGAGCAACAGAGGGAAGACTCCACCTGGATGGTGGGAAGGAACCATGAAGCCCAGCCAGCAGGGAGGAGGCAGCAAGCGCGGCACAGCCCAGGGAGGATGTGGTGGGGGGAGAAAAGAGGTTGAGGGGCGGAAGAGAAAGGATGCTTGGTTCTTGAGTCCTTGACCTGAGAGTCCTCGGGGCCCTCCCAGGCGTTCCTCTCTAGCCATGGGGGCTCTTTTCTAATGAAAGGGTTCTTTTCCCAGCCACAGTGGTGGATGGGGTAGCAGGGGTCTGCACCAGCAGAGCCTCACCCCCAGATCTCTCCCTCAGGCATGGTGCCATGTGCTTGTTCTCTGCTCCTCCTTGCTCTTCACTCCCAGAAGCCCAAAGTCCAAGAAAGGCTGAGTGCAGCAAGCAGGAACCAGACTCGTTTCTTCGGAGGCTTCCCCACAAGACCCATGCAAGGGGAAGACGGGAGAATTACCCACCATCCACGGACAGGGCTGGTCCCACACACTGTGCTACCGCATACAGAGAGTAAATAGACAGACCGTCCTCCACAGACCACTGTAGGGCTGGCCAAGAGTCCCGTGCCCGCAGAGTGTGCCAGACGTTTCTTCTGCAATGCCCGCAGGCAGGCACCCTGGCTCAGGGGCCACCACAGGTAACGACACAGCACATGGGCATGCCTACATGCAGGTTGTCCTCCAAGGGACTCTCAAGCAAGCGCTGCAAGGAGGTTCCACAGCAGGGCAAGGATGTGCACGAATCAGCAGGGAGCATGCACCCAAGGCCACCAATAGCACCCGCCAGCCACCCCTCCAGTGTAGAAGGAGACCCTCCGGGCCCACAAGGAAATGCCATCATCCCAGCATGTGAAGACTGAGCCCATTAGGGGGAGCCCCCTCCCCACCCTTCCCCACCCCAGTACCTGCTCCTGAGGTGGCTACTTTGCTTGGTCAAGGCAGGTCTGGCAGGGCAGGGCATGGGAACAGATAAAAAAGCAAGTGGGGTAGCATCATGCCAAGGAAGCCGCTCTGCCAAGGGCTACTCTTTTTCATGGGTGGCTTGGCTTTGAGTGAATCTCTTCCACCTCCTCAGGCAGGCCCTTTGCCTGGAACACTATGCTGATGGCGGGGGGCTCTGCACCCCAAGTTTAAGCCAGCTCTGAAGGCCTCCTCTTTCCCCAGAGCAGGCCTGGGGGAAGAATTGCTCTCCCTGGGGGAGGAAGAGGAGCAGCAGGCAGGACTGCCTCCAGAAGCCTTCTGATAGTGGCCCCCCTTCCCCCTGTTCTTAGAAGGCTCCCAATGCCAAATGGATGCGCAATCCATGTCCCCAAACTTACAAAGTTCACTCAGCCTCCCACAACCACTCTCTCTGTCATGGAAAGGAGAGAGAACCCCCTGAAGCCCCTTGAAGAGAGGAATGAATGAAACCATGGGGGCTGTGGAGGGCAGTGCCACTCATGAACCACAGAGAGCCAGCATGGCTTTGCATCACTGCTCAGTCCACATGAAGCACCAACCTGGACCACCTCTCATCCCAGCCTACCTTGCAAAGCTCTTGGGAGGATAAAATCAGACTGCCTCTGGATGGCCCATGAAAATTTTAGGGCCTATGAAAGCAGGATCAACAAAATTTTTTAAAGGAATTGGAAAGGAAAACAAAATTTCAAAATAAAGATATTTTATATTTTCATCCCCAATGGTGTGTCCAGGTGATGCAAGGAGTCAAATGCAAGAGTGGCCAGGGCCTACAGAAGCCTTAATGCAGCCCTGCACCTCCCCCATCCTGGCAGATGAGCAGGATGCAAGGTCACGCGGGCTTTTACACAGAAGTAAACAGCTAGAAGGCTGGCAGGTTGCAGATCCTTGCCAGAGCAGACTGCTGGCCATCTCCTTGGACAGCTGGGGCCAGAACGGCAGTGGCTGCATCGAGACAGCAAGAAAGGGCTCCCTGGGCCAAGGCTGGGCTCGTGCGCTTGCAAGGGACCTATACAGTCAGGTTGTTGTGAAGAAGAGAACAAGTGGGAGGCAAAGCACTTACAACTGGAGGAGGATTTGAACCAAGCTCTTGGTCATTCACAGAGGAGTGGGTAGGAAGCTGGAGCAGAGGCTGGAGAAGTTACTTTTACAGGCTCTGAGCTGGAGCACCTTGAGCCTGACTTTGGGAGGTCCCTGGGCAGGTGGTGGTGGTGGAAAGGAGGCCATGGGATTTCTCAGCCTGCCTTCCAGGTCCAAGACAGGGTGAGTGTGTCCTCACCGTGCCCGCAGGAGGGCCCCCTCCATCACTCTCACACACCAGCATGAACATGCGCAGACATTGTTGGCTGTCCTAGAAGCCCCATGGCCTCTTTGGCTCCTGCTGCTTCATTAATGCTCTCCTTTAATATCTGGATGATGATGGATTGGCAGACCTGGCAAGGAGTCTGGCAGGAAAGGAACTGGCTGGGGGCCGCGGCTGTCCTCAGAGGAAGCCGGCTGAGCCCGATAAGGTGCCTTCTCTTGGCACTCTCTACCAGCCTCCCTGTCTCAAGGGGCCCCGAGGCTATCACCTCTTCTCTTCCCCAGGCCCCAGTCAGAGCGCAGGCACTCTGAATTCTTAGCAAATGCCGGCAGAGCAAAGGCCACACGTGATCCCCCCTTCTTGAAGAAGAGGAACCTGCTTGCCTGCTTGCCCACCTGCCCTTTGCCCCCCACACGAGGCAGAGAAAGCCAACACAGCCTCTTTGCCATGGAGGAAGAGTCTTTGGCAGACCACAAGATGCAGATCGGGCACTTGCTATGGTTGGGACTCTGAGGACCAACCTCAGAGGGAGGGCATCTGGAAACCTGCCTTTTGGGGAGCAGGGCAAGGCATTAGGAACTCAGGAGAGGGGGGACCCTGGGGGTTCCTGGGACAAGAAGGGGGTGGTGGGATGGCTTGGGGTCTCTCCTGCTGCTCCCTGCACCAGAGAGAAAACCTGGGGTCCCTCTGAGCCTCCTTAGGAAGCATCTGCGCAGGGGAATCTTCCCATTCCTGACTGCTGTTCCCCCATGTGAAGATGTGCAGCCGTCCCAAGAAAGAGCCCCGGACACATTCTTAGCACCTGGGGGAACAGAAGGGCCCCCAGAGAGAAAGGCCATCCCAGCTGCAGCCCTTTCAGCCACTGCTCCAGAGGGGCCACCCTGCACCCTAGTTAAGGTGTCATCACAAAAACTTGAGGGTGAAAGCCCTCACCCACCCACCCACTCACCCACCCACTGTATCTATTTCCTGGCCCAATTTAAGACCTTCCCTGCCTCTTGGAAAAAGCTTTGCAACTGAGGGTTCAGGTGAGGCTGTGAGTAGTTCCTAGTGGCATCAAGGACAACAGGGGCAAGCGCTGTGCTATTCCGGTCCCTCTGCCCTTGCCAGATCTTGCAATATGTTCGCAGTTCTGGAGGGCCTGGGAGGCAGAGCCAGAAGGGAGGATGGGGCGTGAGGAAGGAACACGGGGATGGTTAGCCTGCCCTATTCAGGTGGGCAGCGGCCCTTTGACGTCCACACTCACGTGCCTCTGAAAGAGGGGCTGGGTGCGTGCAAAGTTTTTTTGGAAAACAGGAGGGAAGGAGTGTGTGTGTGTGTCTGTAAGAGAAAGGAGGCCATTTGTGAGCTATGATCAGGGGCAAACACACAGAAGCCCACCAGGAGACAGTCAAGGGAAGGCAGACCGAGGAAGACTCTGTGTGTGTGTGTGTGTGTGTGTGTGTGTGTGTGTAGAGAGAGAGAGAGAGAGAGACGGACAGACAGACTGCGTGTGCACAGGGGTGGGAAGAAGAAAGGCTTCGGAGCAAAGCAAAGAGTGGAGAAATTGCAGCTCACGATCGGCACTATCTTCCTGATCACCATAAAACCACAAAGCCTCCTGGAACCAGGACCCCGAGGGAACACTCTGAACCCTTCCCTCCTAGGCAAGACCCCCAGCGCCCCTGCGGGTTTCAGCAAAGCCCTGCTTCTCCTGTTTTTATAAAGCCCAGAATAGCTATATGGAAGCAAGCATTATGGATTTATTCCAACATTATAAATATATGAATATTATGTGGAAATTCTAAATGCACTGTCGCCTCCCGCCGCCCTCCCCGCAGCTTCTTGGCAAACTAGGCCAACAGCAGCCTGTGGAGCGACCTTTGAGGTCCGGAGGGAAGCGTGTCCGTGGACCAAGCGCGCAGGCAGCCCGACTCTGGATGGAAGCAGCGGATGAAGTGCACGAGATGGAGGCTTCCTCTCCCCTCCCCTTTTCATTTGCAGTGCTTAAAAAATGCCACCTGGGCAGGGCTGCCTGGCCCTCCCGCCAGTTCCCGACTGCCAGGGCTCAGAGGAAGGGCCCTCCGGAACCGGGGAGGGGGAAGGACAGGGACTAAGCCGGAGAAACAGGAGGGTAGATGCTGCAGAGCGGGGGGAGGGGGACAGCCACGAGAACTGGCAGCAGGGCGGAGGATGCGGGGGAGGGAGCTTCTGTAGCGGGGGTGGGGGGAGACAAAAGAGAGGGAGCGATTTGCGCTCTGGCCGCCGCACAGCATACTTCCCCGCGGACCACCTGACTCAAGGGCGCCAGGAGGAGTCCCCGTCCTTCCGAATCTCTCGACGGGTTGCAGCCCTGATTTTTTAAATTTCCCAGTTCGCTGAAAAGGAGTTTTTCGTCGCGGGGCTCCCCTCCCGGTCGGGCTCAGCGCCCTTTGCCTGCACAGAACGCGCGGCCTGGAGCGAGGGGCAGGCGCCGCCCCCGGCCCGGTTTTAGAGCCAAGGCAGCCTTCCTGAACCCGGCGGGTGCGGGGGTGCTCGAGGCTGCCCCTCGCCGCGAGCTCTGGGCAGGTGAAGCAACCCCCGCTTCTCTCCCTCTCCCTGCCCCCCAGCTGTAGGTAAGAGCCAAGGGAGACCCCACAGGCCCACCTCCCGTCCTGTGCCCTCCCTTTAACCTCCCCCCCCGCTTCACAACCGCTGCCACCAAAAAGCCTTCTGAAGCCCAGGATGTCGGAAGACGAAACGATTATGTAAAATTAGGTACATGTGCATCGGCTTAATTAACTTGCATAATTAATTCTGACTGGCTATCCTTGACACAGGGTCTGGGTTGGGGCGCCGGGGCGCCAGGGAGAGGCCGCGCGGCCAAGGCGCGCACCCGGAGAGGCACGCGGGCGCGCGGAGGGATCGAGGGACGGACGGACGGACAGACAGAGGCCCTCTCCCCGCGGAGGAGGAAGAGGAAGAGGAGGTGGGGGCCTTTGGCAGCCGCAGGAAAACAGGCGCTGCTCCGCGGCCGAGGCGGCGCCACGGACGTCCCCGAGCAGGTGACCTTCGGAGGCGAATCCCAATTCCCGCCCCGCGTGGTGCCAATCCGTTCTGAGAGGGGTTTTATTATTTTCTGAATGGACGGCGGGAGGCGAGGAGTGAGCGGAATGCCAAGCAGCCCGAGCCCAGCGCCTCCCGCCGCCGCCTCCCCGCGCCTGGGTCCCGGTGCCCGCCCGCCCCTCAGCCCCGGGGGTCGGCGAGGGCTGCGTGCAGGCAGGCAGGCGGCGGAGCCCAGCCCAGAGACCCCCGGGGGCCACCGGGCCGCCCGCCGCAGAGACCGAGGGAAGAGCGGGTGAGGGAAGGCGAGCAGGGGAGGGCCGGGGCGACACGCAACGCTGGGCCTCGGGTTCAGCTCCAGCCTCCTCCCCACTCAGGACTACAGCTCCCGCCCGGCACGGCCAGTGGATTTTAGGAGTGGCGGTCCAAAAGCAGAGCAACCTCTGCTCTCAGGTGTCTCTCGATGCCAGCGTGTTGCCACGGTCTGTCCCGAATCAACAGGGATTATTTTCAACATCCATTCCCTTCCCCCGCCAATATTTCTGACTGCAGTTCCCCCCCTTCCTCCCCCCACTGATGGCTGCCCGTCCTGGGCCCCCTCTCCCCCCAGCGAGCGCGGCTCTCCCTGCCCGCTGCCCACGTCTCCCGTAGGCCCGCTCTGCGAGGAAGGGCGGGTCAAGAGAGAGGGACCCCAGGGTGAGCCCGTGGACTCCTCCGCCCAGGGACCCGGCTCTCTCTACTGGGAACTAAAACTCGGACACCCTGACGACCGGCCACCTTGGCCGGGGCTGATGGAGGTTGTCGTCCAAATCCCCTGACGGGTGCCCGGCTGCCCTGGACGGGATTTAGAGCATTTGCGGCTCTCTGGCCGCGGGGCTGGAAAGGCTTGGCGCGACCAAGAGGCGGCCATTCAGCGGCGCCACTCTCGTTCCGCTCACACGAATGAAGCCCTCCAAAGGCAGGGGGAGGAGGGGCTCCTGCCGGCCTCCAAACGCCCCCAGTCTCTCTCTTCAGGCCCCACACGGGGCCTTCTGCCTCAGTCCCTCACCTACGAAACGGGGCTGAGGAACAGCAGCAGCAGCAGCACTTGCAGAAACCGCCCCCCAGCCACCAAGGGGGAAGATGAGGCGACCAGGCCACCTTGAGGGGTCTCTGGGGTTCTTTAGGGCCACTCACTGGCACCGCCAGCCCCACGCCCAGGGGGCACCAGATCTGGCAGAAGCTACCATGTCTCAGGAATGCGAGCAGACACATTCCGAGCGCGTCAGGCGCTTTCCAGGCCATTTCCGCACAAGCAGCCACAGCCCGTGTCCCAAAGGACCGGCCCAGGCGACGTAAGAACGGGCCCCACACCCCACGGGCCCTGGGCAGGGAGTCTTGAGAGAGAGACCTACGTCCCCGTGCAAGGCTGGGTCCAACTCCCAGACCGAGGGCTCACCTCCTCCCCCTTGGCAAAACAGCAGAGCCCTCCTTTGGGAAGGAAGCAAGCCCCCCCCCCGACCTGCACGCGTCACTGGGCTGCTGAGGACCCTCCCGCAAAGCCCCTCACGGTCCACACCGGGGAGGGAAGGGTTAAGGAGACCTGGGCCCCAAACTCCCCCCCATATGTGCCTTTGAAGGGGGAATCGGCCCAATAAATAAATGGAGGTGAGAGAAATCTGCCGCTCTTCCGGCTGTTTGCCCAGGACGGAGGACAAGACCGAGGGCGCCGCCTGGTCCGAGGGCCCCTTTTTAAAGGCCGGAGGTTGTCATCCAAACCCCCCGACGGGTGCCAGGCTGCCTTCTACACCGCCCCTCCCCCCGCTCCAAACCTAGGGGCGGAATGGGCTCCCCGGCAGACATGGGTTACCTTCTGGCACGACTTAGCAGGCTGCAAACAGCTTTCCGCGAACCTCCCCTTCCTCCTCCCAAAGGGGGGGCAGCCACAGCACCAAGGCCACGGGGCCGCGGCGACGGCGACTGTACCACCTGAAGACGATCCCGGCGCAGAGCCGGCCTTTTGGAACTCCCCATCGGCCACCAGTGACCTCCTTGCCCGGAGCCCAGGGCGGGGACGGGGATGGGGGATCTGGAGCCCAACCCTTTCTGGAGCCCTTTGCCCAGAGTGGGCCTCAGACGACAGGCGGCAACTTTCGGCCCTCCAGATCATTCTGGACTTCAACGCCCAGCGTCCCTTACAGGTGGCTATACTGAAGCCCCAAACGCCTGAAGCACCCAAAGGGTGCAAAACCTTCGCCCTCCTCACAGCAGCCTCCTCACCCGGGGTCCCTCTGGATGGGTGGACAGCCCTCCCCCAGTCAGGACAGTGGGAGCCCTGCTACCCCCCAGCCCCAAGACTTGATGCAAAGGTGGGAGGGGACGCGGTGGCCTTCCCTTTCCGGCCCTGGGGACGGGCCACCGAGTGGCGACAAGTCCACAAGCAGCAGCTGCAGGCAAACCCGAGCCCCGCGCTTTCGAGGGCGGCAGCAGGGCTGCCTTTGGACCAAAAGAGAAACGCAAAAGAGGCCTGAGAGCCGCCCTGCCTGGCCCGGGCCCGGTCGGCCTTTGGGCCTAGCCAGGGGACCACTTGGAGGCACGGGGTGGCCAGAAGACAGCCCCCACTAGCCAGTGGTGGGCGACCTACAATGAGCCGTCACACTCCACGGGGAGAGCAGGCGTCTTTCACCTACAACGCAGCTAATACAGGGTTAGGGAAGCACAGTCTGCACATGCTCCGAGGCCCCTCTGTTCCACCAGGCACGGGGGGCGGAGAGAAAGGACATGCTCCAAGCACCCCCAGACTCCGTCACAGCAGCTCTCCCATGCGCTAAGAAACGATGCTTTTTAAAGAAAGGCCCTCCCTACTGACAATGAATTCTGGCATCAGGGAGAGAAAGTGTTTTGTAAGCGCTATTTGCATAAAAAGGCCCAGTTGCGGGAGTGCACAAACACGTATGCGCACACAGTTTCCTTTCAATGTAGCTTTGGGAGTGTGTTCCCATGGTAGGGAGTCTCAAAAACTGAATGGGTGCTTTAACGTGCCCGTTAATGACCACTTATGGGACAGCGGGGGGGGCGGAGATGAAGGGAGAAAGGGACCCCCTTTCCAGTCAGCCTCCCCGTCGCCCCGCTCCAGAGGCCCTCCCTGTTTTGCAAGGGACCCCTGACTTCCGCATGGAATCCCATCGGGTGCAGTGGAGCTCCTCCGTCCTCCTTTCAGAGGGGACTGAACGTTCTTTGTCTCCGGCTGCCCAGCTCCGGCGCAGCCGCCCGCCCACCTCCCCCCGTCCTCCGTGCAGGGAACGGGCCACCTCTCTGCTACGGGGGAGGGGCGCCTCCTTCTGGGTCCTCCCTTGCTCCAGAACCTCCCAGACGGACATGGCCCCCCGCGCCCCCGCCTCTCTCCCCGCTTTGAAAGATCAGCGCTTGAATAGCAGGGAAAAGCAGGCAGCCAGCTTTGCTTCAGACCCGTCCTCGTTCCAGAGAGAGCCCTTTATTTTGAAACCGTTCATGGGAGGAGCGGAGCTGCCAGGGCGCTTTTGTTCTAGGCGAGGATCCCTTGTTCCAGAGAAGAAGGGGAAAGGGGCGGAGGAACTGCGGCTTTGTGAAAAGAAGCAGAAACGGAAAGCTTAGCCTCCCTCGAGCCTGGCAGGCCATGAATTCACAAGCAAGAGTGCCTCTGGGCATGTGCAGAGTTTCTCCACCTAACAAGCACTCTCCTGCATCTGGGGCTTCCAGGCCAAACGGGGAAGGGGGACATTCCAAGCAGGCCGCCTCGCCCAGAGCTTGCTCAAAAACAGAAACCAAATCATCGGACAGATCTCTCCCTGCAAACCTCGCTTCACAGTCTCCACAGATCTCTCCTCTACCAGCCTCCCGTATCTTGTGTGTGCACGTGCGCGCGCGCGCACCAGCCCCGGTAGGCCCACCCGCCCCCTTCTGCCTGTGTGGCTTCACACCATGAGACAAGTAGGGAAGTGGGCGGGAAGGGGCATAGAGGGAGGAGCCGTGTAAACACACCCACCCACCCACCCACACGCACACACAGTCACTCCTGGCTGACCTAGAAAGTAGATTTACTCCAGCTATTGATTAAAGTGGAATGCAATTACCAGAGGATGGGCCTGCTGCCTCCGATAAGGGAAGGAAGAGAGAGTTTGTGGCAAAGTCTCCCTGGCCTGGCGGGGGGTCTCTGGCCCCGCCGGCGGGCTCCTCCTTCCCCCGCCCCCTCCCAGCCCCAGAGGCCGCAAGAGCCACCCGCCCACCCTCCTTCCTCCCGGCGGTCCGCCTTTCCTCCCTCGGCCCGTGTCGCCAAAGGTGCTGGGTCCCCCCCCCAATTTTGTCTGGAGATGTCGCTCTCTCAGTTACTCTCCGACTGCCTTCCACCCCAGTCACCCGGCCAGCCAGAAGCAGAAGAGCCGGCAAGAGAAACAGTTTCTGAACTCCCCAGGAGAACTGAGGAGGGGGACAGAAGCAAACCCGAAAACTATCTGGAAATCCCCGAACCGGGATTCCGCCCCCCTCCGCCCGCTACTGAGGCAATAGGGAGCCCGGCTGTGAAGGGTGGGCTTCTTCCAGTGCGCCTCGCCCCGCGGTTCCCAGGGTTTGTGCCCCAGGGTCTCTGCCCCTAACAGCTCCGGAGCACAGCGGCTGCCCGTGAGGCTCAGCAGGCCGGCCGGTGATCCCTCTTCTCGCCCGAGGCCCAGGCGACCGAGGCCGGCGGCCCCGCGGCCAGGGCTGCCCGGATTTTCTTTTCCTCCCCGTGAAAGGCGCTTCCTGCCCACGGAAGAGTTTGGTGAAACTCTGAAAGCCTGCGCGCCCCAAGGGGCCTCCGGTTGGCGATTCTCGGGGGTCCCGGAGGGTCGGGAAAGGAGCCGCAGCCCGTGGGGGTAGGAAGAAACCAGCGAGAATGAAACCCCCTTGGCGGCGCTGCGCGGGGGGGGCTTTGGAATGAACCCCCCTCCATCAGCCGCGCTCCCCCACCTGCTTTCAGACAAGAGAGACCACATTGTTTTCAAACTGGACGGCCGGGAGGGTCGGGTCGGAAGAACCGTTTTCCTGTAGGAAAGATGCTCAGAAACAGGCGCGTGGGGAGGGAGACATGAAAATGTCACACGTGTACACATGTTCGCGCTCGCCGGGCCCCACGTGCCAGAGCCCCCTGCCTCGGCCCGAACCTCCCTCGCCCGCTTTGCAACGACACCCTTGAGCAGGGAAGGACGGCGGCGGCGTGGGGGGAGGGAGCCTTGTAAGGAAGGGGCGCCCGCGGACTGGGGGCAGCCCTAGGGAGCGACGAGAACGGCTTGATGGAGGGGAGGGCGACGCCGGGCCCCCCCTGCGAAGCCCCCTGGGGCTCAAGGCGGCTGGGGACGCTTTGACCTTCCCCAGGAATCCTCTCGGGGCGCGGGGAGGCAGCGAGTGGAGGATCCACGGAAAGGCCGAAAAGGGGACCCAGCGGCGGGGAAGGAGGGGGGCCGGCCGGATGGGGATGAGGTGGCGGCGGGCGGGGGTCCGCTATGGCTGCCGCCCCCTCCCGCATTTCGTTCGGCTTTGTTCTCTCTCCGCCTCGGAGCTCCGGGCCTCGGAGGGAACCATCGGATGGCCACGATTTCGGGCGGGGGACTGGGGGGAGTCAACGCCATCTTCTTTTTCCCTATTCCCCCCCCCCGCCGCTCAACACCCGTCCCTGAAAGGTGGGCTTCAGTTCTCTGGCCAGCCTGAACCCCAGTTGAGAAGTCGAGGGGGAAAGCCGAGACGAGGAATGTCTTTGGGGAGGGGGCGCTGAGAAGGTGACCGGCCGACCAGCCAGGGGCCCCTCCAGGTGGACGAAGTCAGGGCGCCACCGCCTGGGATGGGATGGGGGGATGACGCCGCCTTGGGAGCCCCGAGCAGGGAAACGGGGCATCGAGGGGGTATGCGGGGGAGCGACCGAGGGGGGTCACCGCGAAGGGAAAACAGTGCTGCTGGTTTTTAGGGGACCCCCCGCACCTGGCCCCGGCCCCTCCGGGAAAGATACGCGGGTCTGCAGGGAAGAAGCGGCGCAAGAAAGTATGAGGCGCCCCCCGCCCTCAACGCCAGAGCCCAGCGGCACAATCCGCCCCTCGCCCCGCAAATAAATCACCCCGCAGGGCCAAGGAGGAAGGGCCCCGATTCCGGAGCGGCCAGGCGAGGCGAAGGGCAGAGGGGGGCCGAGCCGCCCTGGAGAGACAGAGTGGGGGCGCGGGCAGAGGGGCGCGAAGAAAGAAAGGAGGCGGGGGCGGGCGAGAGCGCCCCTCTAACAAAGCCCACCAGCACCACTGCAGTGCCAAGGGAGAGGGGGGCGGCGGGCGGGCACGCTGCCATTGTTCACCCGTACCCGCAGACACGCGCCCCCCCGCAGCCACGGGGGCAAGGGAAGGGAGGGGGCCTCCTCTTTCCGGAAACTCCTTCTCCTCCGGGTGGGGGGTCTTTATGCGTGGGAGGAGGGTCCTGCTGTCCCCGGCCCCGCCGCCCCCCTTTGCAGGGGTCTCTGCCTTTGGAAGGGGTGCGCAGAGCGGGGGAGGGGCGCCGACCCACCGCTTGCGGAGGGTATCGCCTCGCTTCTCCCCTGCGCGCCCCCGCTCCGCGCCCCCGGCTCTCCCCCCGCAGGAGCGCGGCCGGCCCGCTGCAGAGGACAAGCCGGAGATACCCGCGGGCGGGGGAGGCGGGCGGGGGCCGGGCGGCCATCGGCGCCTTTCTCTCTCTCTCTCTCTCTCTCTCTGTCCCCCCGCCGCCGCCCCCGGCGCGGACTCACCTCCTCCGGCCACGCACAGCAGCCAGATCCCGGCGGCCACCCAGGGCCAGCCTTGCCCGCCGCCGCCGCCGTTCCCCGCCGCCGCCGCCGCCGCCTCCGTCCTCCTCCTCCGCGGCCTCCTCCTCCGCTCCCGCTGGTGCCGCCGGCGCCGCTGCTCCGCCGCGCTCGCCGCCATCGCCTCCTCCTCCCCGCCGCCGCCTCCCGCTCGTCCTCTGCCGCCGCGGCCGCTCGCTGCGCCGCTGCTGCCCCCGCTGCACCTGCCCGCGCTCCGGCTCCGGCTCCGGCTCCGGCTCCTCCGGCGGCGGCGGCGGCGGCGGCGCGGCGGCGGCGGCGGCAGCGGCAGCAGCGTTAATCTATGCTAATGAGATGCGGGAAGGGAGGCGGAGCGGCGAGGGAGGGGAGGGACCTCTGCGGAGCTGGGGAAGAGCGAGAGGCGACTGTTTACAACTCCCGTGCGGGGGGGAGGGGGCTTTCAAGCGGGCGGGGCGCCCTCCTCCCCGCGCCCCCTTCCCGCCCGGGCCCAGCACGTACGAAGCTCCACTTAACCCGGACGGAAGCCCGGGGCCTGCTGCTCTCTCCGCTCTCTGCGGACCGGCAGGGACTTGGGTGGCAGCGAGCGCGCTCCCCGGACGCCGGCCGGCCGGCCGGCAGAGCCCCGGCAGGCCGCGACCCCCTCTCCCGCGTCTCTGGTCCCTGCTGAGAGCCGGGCTGAGTGTCGGACTCCGGCTCTGGAGCCCAGGGCTCAGATCCCCGCTCGGGCACGGCGACCCAGTGGGTGACCCTGGGCAGGTCACACTCTCTCGGCCTCAAAGGAAGGCCAGGGCTAACCGCCTTGGAAGAAATCTGACCGGGAAAACCTCAGGAGAGCCCCAGAGGTGAGGAGGAGGAGGGGGGAGGGCTCGGGGGGTCTTCGTCCGGCTTCCCTTCCTTGCCCAGGACCCCCAGATCCGGGCCGGACTGAGCTAGCCAGGCCGAGGGCGGCAGGTGGATGCGGGGGGCACCCGCGACGCTTTCCTCTGGCTGGCTGGATCGGGCCCCCCTTGCAGGCCCTCGGCTCCTGCCTCTCGGGTCGCCCCCAGCAGGTGCCTCGCGGGCCCCCTTGCGCAGCCTCTTCGGATCCTGCCTTCCCTCCCGCCCGCCCGCCCTCCACGTGGCCAGCCCAGATGTCAGCACCTGGAGGCGGGTGGGTAAGCAGCACGACCCCCCCCCACCCAGGGTTCAAAGAGAATAATGGGCAAGCCTCTCTTACCCTCCTTTATTACCTTTTTTAATATAAAAAGACTACCCAGAGTGTGAGAACGGGAAGGGGCCGCGAAGGCCGCCCCGCCCCACGCCGTTGGGCCAGGCAGGAATCCCACTGCTGAAGCCCTCTCGAGAAGATCCCGCGGCCACGGCTCCGAGACCTCCCGCAAAGGAGACCCTGCGGCCCTCCGGAGGCGCCCCTTCCACCCTCGAGCGGCTCTCGGGGCCTAAAGGGGGGATCTTCCATCCTGTCATTCGAATCCACTGGTTTGCGTCTTAGTCGAGGGAGAAGGCAGGCGCCTCCGTCTTCTGCGTGGCCTCTGAAAACGGCCCCATCCATGGGGTCACCTCTCGGCCTCCCCTCCTCTCCAAGCCAGACACGGTCAACGGCTCCCGGGTCCCTCCTCGTGGGTCTTGGTTCCCAGCCCTGCAGTGGTCTTGCTCACCCTTCCCTGGACGCCCTCCGGCGAGGAGAGGCCCCTCCTATCCCGTTCAGACACAGGAGAGGGGGCCCCGCGGAAAAGGCTGGAACTAGGCCCCCTCTGCTGACCTTGACTTTAAATGGCTGGGGGGGTGGGGCCTTGGTTGTGCTTGGCTCCCTGCCGGAGGGCGGGGGAGGCGGCCTCTAAAGATCCTCGCCACCCCCCGCGTCCACCCATGCGCCCACCCGTGGGAGGCAGCCTGGGACCTGGGGAAAGAGGGGGCTAGCAGCTCTCCTTTGTGCCACCTCCTCAATTTTTCTGTGCAGCTGTCTAGCACAATTTTTGTTGCCCTCTTTTATCTCAGTGCCCCCCTATACACGCGCGCGCGCACACAGAGGTAGGACCAGAGTGTTGAGCCCAAGGGGGCCCTCTGAAGACCCAGCAAGCAAGAAGCCCGAGGGGAGGGGAGGGGAGGGTAAGGGCAAGGGCAAGGGCAAGGGCAGCGGGTGCTCCCGCGCGTGGCGGCCTGATGCTCTCTTGTGGCCGGCTCCGGAGGCAAACAGGTCCTTCTCATCCAAGGGCCTCCCAACATAGCCCCTGGTGGCTACTGGTAGCTCTCTGGGAGGAGATGCCAGCCCCGTTTAAAAGGTATCCCCCCATTATTATCCCCCTTTAATTCTGCTTGAACCATGGGGGGAGGTCAGATGTTACTGTCAAAGCTCACTTCACGCTCTCCTTCTCGGTAGTAAGCAGTTTGGGCAACTGGGAAGGGAAAGAGTGTGGTGGTTAGGAGCTGTGGGGCTGGAGTAGGCTCCCTACCCGCACTCACAGATGCCCTGTTCCCTTGCCCCAGGGGCGGGGGTGGGTGAGGGAGTTTTGGGGGTCCGGCCCTGGGCCGCGTGAGATCTGCCCCTTGCAACTGGCGCCCAGCACAAGGCACCTGGGCTACCACGTGCAGTGGTTAGTTTGCTGGACTGGGCCTTTGGTGGATCCGGTGGATCCGGGTCCTCCCTCACTGGGGGCTGTGAAACTCACAAGACGGCCTCGGGATAGTTCCCCCGCTCCCTCTCAGTTAGACCCACCTCACAGGGTGGTTGTGGGGACTAAAGCGGCGAGGGGCAAGCCTTCGGAAGAAAGGCTGGGCACGGGCGAAATTGGTGGGAAAACCAGTAGAAGCTGGCAGGCAGGTCCCGTTTCGGCGCCTGTGCAAGTAACTCAGGTAAGGGCTCCACCTTACACCTCCTGCAACAGAAGCCCCCTCGCCCCCCGGCCTTGGGAAAGCCGCTCCCAGAACAAAAGCACCTGCAGAAAGGAGCACATGTTGCCGGAAGAGAGGGAAGTTCTTCCGACAGACAAAGGCTCTGTCCACTCCCCTTCCTTCGCCTCTCCCAGCGTTGGACAGTGTGAGGAGGCAAACGCAGCAGCTGTTGTGGTCGGGGTGCGTGTGTGTGCGTGTGTGGAGAAGGTAGAGGAAGCTCACAAACAAGATCCCAGATTAAAGGGAACAAAGGCTTTCAATGGTGTTCCCGAATCTGTTTCAGCTCCAAACAAGAGGCTTTGTTGCTGCAGCAGCAACAATGGTTCTTTGGAGACTGTTCCCAAATAGTTTAAGCACCAGATTTACAGCTGCTACTCAATAAAATTGGCTGACTTTTCCAGGCAGAATTTTGTATTCGCTGGTTTTCAGCACGTTTTACTACAGGTGATTTCCACCAATACCTCCAAATGCACCAGGACACCAAGCTGGCTTCAGAAACAAAATAAGCCAAACTGCAGTAATGGGGGAAACCAGCAGCGACCCCACCTCGAACAACAGCAGGACTCCAGTTTTGCAAAAGGCTCCGCTAGCTAATTAGTTACAGCGACAACTGATCCACCCGCAACCGGAACAAAAAGAGTGAAGCTTCGGCGCTGCAGTTCTGGAAACGCTTGTTCCTAAAGACTCTGTGTGGACTACAAAATTGGATCGATACAGCGGACACTGTGGAACTGTTGACTTTTAACTGTGGTGGGGGCACAGGGGGCCTTTGGGGGCAGCAGGACAGGCAGAAATGCAGCAAGGAAAATGCAGCAGTGGGCAGCAAGCGCAGGAAGCAGAGTAAGTGCGCGCGTGTGTGTGGCCGAACAGCTGGGCAGCGCAATCCTAACACCAGCTGCGTTCGCTTTAGAGGCCCATGGGTCTCCTGCCGGTCGATCTCAGAGGCTGCGGGGAGCACAGTCTGTCAGGACACCCCAGGTGGCTTCAGACCCGCCCACAGAGGAGCAAAAGGGGGCTGGGGATCAAGGGAGGAGCCCCGTTACACCCGGCCACATCCTCCTCCAGCCGAGGGGGCAGGGCAGGGGTCCTCTGCCCAAGAAAGAAGAACGGAGGGAGCGGGGACTGGCGCGGGCCGACGAGGCCGCCTTCCCCACTCTCTGAGCCAAAATCCGCCGTCGCCGCCACCGCCGCGGCCTTTGGCTCAGTGGTTCCGGCCCAGGTTCTGCTGCTGCTGCGCTCGCTCATTCTCTCTGCTTCAGCGCAAAGAGCTTTCATGAGCTCTTCCTTTGAAATGCGAGTCGGCGCTCGTCTGAAGAAAATGCACCATCTGACCTGCTGGGGGAATTTCTGTTAAACTCCTCTTTCCCTCTGTCTTTTTTCCCGGTCGTTCCAGGGTTGCCTGAACTCTCTGCGGCAGCTGCTTTGAAACTTCCTCGTGTAATCCTCAGTGGCGGGGGGGGGCGCTCCCAACAAGTGATCCTCCCGTTCGATAGATCAGGCGGCGCCCTCGCTGGGGGTCTCTCAGGACGCCCAGCCCGGGCGCGCGCGGAGGAACAGCCCCCGACCGAGGTCGGCCCCGCGGGCGGCGCGCGCAGAAGCCGGGCCTCGGCTACGGCGGGGGACTTCTCCCAGGCTCGGCCTTCCAGAGGCTGCCGGGTCCAACCCACCACGGGCCTCGGCGGCCCGGGGCGGGGAAGCACAGCCCTGAGCTCTCCCCAGAGAGAGAGGGCGGACAATGAAGACTTCAGAGGGGCCGAAGACAAACAAGGTCTACTACGGGCTCAGAGGCTCGCAAGAGGGAAGGGCCGCACAGACCTTCCCTTTCCTTCCGGCCCCCCCGTCGGGCAAAAGGAGGGGGCCTCTGAGGACTTTCAGAAACCCCTCTCCTTCCCTGTCCCCAGTTCTCAATCTCCACCCTCAAAGCAATGCGGTGGTGGGGAGGGTGTGTGTGCTGAGGTAAAGCGCGTCCCCATTTGCCTCCCATTCGCCCTCCCCACACCTCCCATGGCCTCTAGGCCTCTTTTAGGGGGCTCTGCACATTGTGGGGCACGCAAGGCGGGGTGCTGCTCACGTGAGCTACTCCAGGTTGGCTCTGCCAGCCCCCACTATCATCCTGCAGGAAAAACAGGTCCAAGGACACCTCCAACCAGCTCCCCCCACGGTCGCACATTTCAGGGGGTGCTTGGCGTGTCCCGCAGAGGAGTCTTGCCTGCCTTTGTGGATCCACTCCTGAGGGTCCCTAGGGCGCTGAGTCTGGAAACCTGCAAATCTCCTTCTCCCCAGGGCCTGGCCCCACCGTGGCACCTTGCCTGACTTTCGGGCAAAGAATCAAGAAAGCCAGCGATGGGTCCCACTCTGGCCACACAGGGCCACTTCCTTCCGGGAAAGCAAGGGCCGGGACGAACATCCGCGTTCTGTGTCCTCTCTTATTCTGAGGCAAAAGAGACACAGCTCAGAGAAGTTACATTTTGGGGATACCACTCCCATAATCTCCCAGCCCTGCAGGGTGCCTGGAGTCATGTGAGTTTTGTAACTTTTAACCCTAACTCTCAGAGAAGAAACACAGGACTCACACCGCCCGGCATTTGCTCCTCTCCCAGAGGGTCTTCTCGTCGCTAAGCCCATTTCCTAAGCCTCGGGGCAGCCAAACCAGAAGAGCAACCAGGCAGAGGTCGGGCTGCCACGACTGAGGGCCGGGCGCCGAAAGGGTGCCTGGAGAACGCGCGCGCGCACACCAGCAGCAGCGGGTGCCCAGAGGTGCTACTAGGAGCAGAGAGCGCCGGGAGCGCTCGGGCGCCTGAAAGGGCAGCTGAGCCCCAGAGGTCGGGTCCACTCCGGTCCCACTGACAGACCGGTTGGTCTGCTTATTTACCTTTGCTGGGTGCCTTATAAAACAGATGTTCTAGGGAATGTACGGTGTAAAGCTGTAAAATCCAATGAAACACACTAAGACAAAACTCCAACACAAGCGTTGCTGTTGTTTAAAGAAATCCTACGACCCAGCAGAAACATACGGTTTGCTAATAAAACAAATCACAGGAGCTGAAAGTTCAGAAGCAGTCAGAGGAGCAAAAAATGCCACCAACATAACAGGGACTAAAACACAGTAAAACACGCTAAATGAGTACTTTGAAAAAACAGAGGTCCTCGGATAACTCCGCAGTGGCAACCGGTGTGGTGTGGTGCGATGCTGAGACCGTTGGGCCGGGACGCCAGGCCGCCTGTCCCTCCACGCACAGGAGACCTCCGCCGCTGCTCCAGAGAACACGCTCCGAAGGGAACAGTGGTTTGTTCACAGGGTGGCCGTGGGCACCAGCTACACACTTCCACAGAAATTGCCGGAGTTGAATTGCACAGCAGCATTACATTGTCTTACCAGCACCCCATTACAAATTTGTGCGCGCGAAGCTTTCCTTGGTCCCTACAGCAGTGCATTTCCTTAGGCATACCTATCATGGGCTTTTCTTGGTAGAATTTGTTCAGAGCGGGTTGGCTCTTGTCTCCTCTGCGGCTGAGCGAGCGTGACTTGCCCAAGTCACCCAATGGGTTTTCATGGCCGAGTGGTCCCCGAGTGTTTTATTGGGACACTCAGGCCTCCCCGCCCCGCAACCCGGCTCTCAACGCACCAGGACAGGGTTGCTGTAAGTCAGAGCCAGCCCGAAGGCGCCCATCTGTTAACACTCAGTGTTGTGCATTGGCTTGACTGCTGGACCTGGACTCTGGAGGCCAGGGCTTGTGGGGGGGCGGCCTTGGGCAAGTCACACTCTCTCTCAGCCTCTGAGGAAGGCAACAGGAAGTCTCCTCTGGAGGAATCTGGCCATGAAAACCCCAGGAGAGGCCGTTGGAAGTCAGAGTTGCCCTGGAGGCACTTCACAGCAACACACGCCAACAACAGGCACCGACAAACGGCTGCCCACACAAAGTGGGATCAGACAGCAGGCGGACGAGCCTTTCTGCCGTGGACGGAGCAACGGGCAAAGCCTCCGCGCCCGAGTGGGGAACGTGCCCCCCGCTTCCTTTGCCCAGTGGGATGTGGGAGCCAGGGGGTAGCGGCAGGGGCGAGGCGGGGGGCGCGTTCGCTGCCCATCCCTGAGGGAACTGGGCGGAAAGGGCAGCGAGGGGGCTGGCCAGGGGGCTGGGGAACCCGGGCACAAGAGCAAGAGGAGGGCACGGGCGGGCCTCGCTTGTTCTCGGAGGAGAGCGACACACGAGCCCCGTGGGAAGCCTCCCCGTTTAATTATTAATCCGCAGAGAAACTGAGCCGGGACCGCGGCGGACGTTTTTGTCAACAGTTGAAATGGCCCTTTCGCTCAGGAAAAGCGCTGTGGGGCTCACATCCCTCTCGCCCAGAAATGCCCCAGTCACACTGCCCAGAGCATGGGGGTAAACGGTGCGGGGGGCCTTTGCAGCAGGGGGCAGAATGGAAACAAAGTGTGTGGCGGGGGGGGGAGGTGGAACGGGGTCAGGTTTCCAAAGGAGGCCTGCCTGGCTTTGTGCTGCGGCTGTCCTTCCCTCCGCCCCTGAACAAAAGCAGCCGCAATCCCACCCCGCCGGCTGGCAAAGCAGCTGCGGGAGGGGGGAGGGAGGGAGGGGGCGTCCTGGGTCCAGCCCCGCCTCTGCCTCAGCACTGCTCGGCTGCCTTGCTGGAACCCGTTTGACCGGTCGGCCGGGTGGGATGGGGGAACCACCCTTGCCTCCCTGGGCTGCCTTGCCCCTTGGCACCCAGCGCTCCAGCCGGGACCCCTCCCCTCCCTTTTCCCGGCATGGCTCAGCGCCAAGGAGGCGCCTGAGCCCCTGGCCGCTTCAAGGCAAGGCCCGCTCCCAACTGGCTCTCATGGAGGCTGCGCTGCGATGCTAAGGAACTCACGGCTCCTCGTCCAGGACTATCACCCCATCCTGTAAAGAAAGGAAAAGATGCCCCTTGTTGGAGGCCGTTCTCTTTTTGCTCCCCAAATCCTGAAGTGTGGATCATCTTAGCACAGCATTTATATAGAACCACCTCTGCCAGAAATCCTTTCAGCAGCAGACCTCTGTCATTAACCACCCAGTACAGGAAGACCACGGAGGCTGAGAGAGAGAGAGACTCTTGCCAGATGTGGATACAAAATTTACCTCGTTTCTGCACGAGATTCCACTTTCAACATCCGATGGAATCCCGGGGCCGCAGTTTCGGAAGAGGCCAACAAGTAATTGGGGGAGCATCAGCATTTGGGGCTTGGGGTGGGCGGGTGGCAGAAAGAGGTCCGGGTCTGGCCTTCCCTCCCTTGACTAATGGACCACCAGGTCAGCCAGAAGATGTTTAGGAAAGCCGAACGCTGGCCAGGCTCTGGACCCTGGAGATGTTGCTGTCATGATTTTGCAAACCTTCATGACACTTAATTACCTACCATTACATTTTCAGAGAAAGTTGTTATTTTAAATCATTAATATAGCACTTGGAAAATGCAAAGTGCTTTAAAATTCTAATGTTGTTCACCTTCTGCAAAGCAGATGATCACAGCTCCCTCTTCATAGGTGCTGGAGGGAGAGGAAGAGAAATGCCCAAAGGCTGTTGAATGGCTCTCATGCAGCACGTGACACCCCCCTCCCGCCCTGTACCGGTCTCCCTTTTCCCGTCCCACCACCCCGCCTCCCCCTTACTTCCCCCAAGGGCTCCGGTCAGCATGGGCGAGGGTGTTCAAGGGCCCTCTGCCACCCCCGGAACCAGCACGCCTTGCCCTCCCTCAGCAGCTGCCTGGAAAGAATCAACCCTTGAATGTTAGTCAATATTTTAAAGGAGTTGCCCACCCACTACTCCCAGAACATAATTGCCCCCTCCTCCAGAGACAATAACTGCCACCTGCCCCTGGTTGCCTTCTCACAGCAGTTGCTCTCAGGCTCTGGATCTTCCTACCACTGGAGGCCAGGCCACCCTCCCCTGGTCCCCTTTGTCCAGGAGATGAAGGCCCTCTTTGTCAGGTGGGAGGAAGAGACAAGCGGGGGAAGGGGCTTTTCATGGGGTGGTCCCACATCACACACTTCTTTTTCACTGGTGTTTTATAGCTGCTTTTCAGCTCAGCATGCTTTAATGTTGTTATGATTGGTTTAATAGTGTTTTAGCATTATAACGTTCTTTCTCTTTTTTTAAAAAAATATCTGTACCTGCTTTATTTCTTTTTATCCATACCTGTTTTTAATCTTGTTATGAGATGCTTTGAATCCCAGTCCTGGGAATGCTGCAAGAGATAAATAAAATAAACATACATACAAACAAGCAAACAAATGCAGAAATAAACAGCTGGAGATCCAGAACGTGGCCCCAGAATCTCCCGCCCTGCCCCAGATCCATCTGCCCTTTGCCTGACCTCAGGGGCCGGAGCAGCTTTGCACAGGGCTCCCACACTGCCCTCGAGGCCAAAGAGGCCAGCAGGAGGAAGGCTGTTCCAATTGGGGGGGGGCTGAGGCTGAAACACCATCCCCCCTCCCAACTTCACAGGGCTCTGCCCCCTGAGACTGGCACGGGTTTTACCACAACAAAGCAAGTATGGGGTTGCTAAATGTGGGTTGGGCATGTGCTTCGACTGGCAGAACAAAATGTAGTTCCTCAAGCAGTTCCACTCGGCCCCCAGCAGTTTCACTTGGTGAATTGGGGGGGGTCTTGAGAAGAGACTGAATATCTCATTTTGTCCTCCCAAGAGCCCCACGAGAAAGGAGAGCAACCAGCCCAAGATTGCTTCCCAGTCCACAGAGGTCAGAAAACAAGGACCCATTCACACAGCACAGTTATAGCACTGTGGTTCCACTTTAACTGCCCCAGACTTGTCATCCTGTGGAATTGTGGGGCTTGTAGTCTGGTGAGGTGCAAGAGGACCTTTCTGGTGGGGAATTCTAGGGACCCCTCTGTGAAGGGGAAGCGGGGCAGGCCTGGCTGAAAGTGGCTAATCACAGCTCAGGGAATGCTGAGAAGGGGGGCCAGTCAGGGAGGAAATTTTACACAAACTGGGGCTTGTCTCTGTCAGGGGGGAAAAGAGGGCCTGGGGGATGGGGGGAAGGCTGACACTGACAGATGGGAACTGGGGGGGGGACAGAGCCAAGAGAGCCCAGCAGAGAGGGGACGCTGGTTTGAGGAACTAGGAAGGACTGAGAAGTTCAAGGGGTAACATGCTGCTTTCTGTGTCCCGATAAACCTCCACTTCTTACTCTTTGCTTAAGCTGCCTCTGGCTGCCTCTATCAAGCGTGATAAGGTCACACTCGCCACAACCAGCCCATAACCCAATACAGCTGGTGGCCCAAGGCCCAATGCAGGAAGGGATTAAGGGGGGAGGGACAGGAGCCCAGGATTGGAACTAAGGAGCCAACCTCGCAGGGAAACCTGTCACGCCCTCCCCAAATCCAAACCCCGGGATTCCGTGGGATGATGGGGCCCTGATGGCAGTTGAAGTGGAGTCTTGGCCTTGTCACTGCAGGGCCCCCAGCCCACCCCTGAGCAAAGCTCTCTCTGCCAAACTTTGAGGGGACACCATTAAGTGTGGGATGCCCCCCACCTCTCCAGGATGAAAACCCCGGGTTCAGCCCTTGGCATCTCTTGGTGGGGCTGCAAACCACTCATGGAAGTGCCCTGCTTTCAGCGGCTCTGATCTCAGCAAATCTAGAACCCATGTCCAGAGCCCCACTGCTAGTTCCAGCTTCACCAGACCCCACTGAGTCCATGTTGGAATGTTGACCTGCCATTCAGCCACTGAGCCAACTCTAGTTGGGACTGGTCGTAGGATCCAGGGCCGCACATTTGTTATTGTGGGTTGGCAACTGTTCAGACTTCTCATCCGAAACAGGCAGCAGAAGAGAGTTTTGCTTTTCACACAATAGAGAAACCCTGATTGGTGACATGCCTGACCACCCGGCCTCTGGAAAGCCCTGGTTGGCTGGCTGAGGGATCCTGTGGCCCAGGAAGAGCATGGTTGACTGGCTGAGGGATCCTGTGGCCCAGGAAGAGCAACTCTTCTGATTCAGGCTGCAAGTAAGTGACCTTGTTTGGGGTCCTTATGTGTGACTGGAGGGAGCCAAGGAGGAGAGTTTACTCTCACAATAGCTTTGCTAAGAAAATTGTAGTTCTGTAACACAAAAGGCAGGCTGGCTACTTGAGGAAAGGTTTTTGATTGTGTGCTATGGGTAGAATGGAAGAAAGCAAGCCCAGCTTTGTCACAAACAGATACACTTAAATTGTTATAGCAACCAATTAATACGCCTGCTTGCTCAGTAAACAAATGAATTAAAAAAGCTGGAAATGCGATTTAAATCAATTATTCAAATTGCCCTGTTTTCTTGGTGATTTAAATAATTTTTTTAAAACTGCCTTGATTTAAATCAATCCTCCCTGCGGCTTACACAGGAAAACCAATACTTCCTGGTGGGCTCTGCCCGAAAGGGCAAGTTTAGCTGATTCCCTCACTCTCTCCCACCCACCGTCCCAGCAGCTGCCCACCCATCTCAAGTGGCACCTCTCTGGGAGACCTGTTCCCAGTGGAGAAGCCAGGGACGCTGGGGTGAAGTTTGGGATCCAACTAGATAATTGGATCCAACCTCTCAATGGCTGAAGCCCAGAGGAGGAGGGAGGCAGGCAGGCAGGCAGGCAGATAGATCTCTCTGCATACCTCAAAGGAGGAGGACTTAAAAATGCACACAGCGGAGGGAAAACAAATCCGACATGATGAAGGTTAAGGTGGGATGGGCCCAGCATTGGCGGGCATGCTGCTGTTAATTTTGATGACTTACAGGTATGTCTTTACAGAACAATGAAAAACATGGGATGTTGCACAGAAACAGTCCTCATCAGGTGAAGAGAGTGACAATCAGAGTGCCACGAAAATAATAGCAAAACAATAACCACTGAGCAGTCCTCCCACTGCTGCTCCTGTGCGGGCTCAGCTAGGCAGCGTCTTGGTGGTCCACTCTTGTCTGATCATGCAGGGGAGAGATCAGCATTCCCAGCCTAGTCCCTTGAGACACTCACCTCCTCACCCCCCAGCAACCTGAGAGAGCAACAGCACCCCCCAGAGACAAGGGATGAGGACAGACAGGAAGGGGGGGCTTCCCTCAACATGCACCCAAAGGAAAATCACCTGCTTGTGGCCCCCTCTAAATCTAGCTGATGCTGCCTCCCTCCTCTTTGCTAATAAAGTTTGAAGGACTGAGTTCTATGAGAGAAGGTAAAGCCAAGAAGCCTCCTTGTAAAAAAGATTCAGGTTGCAATCTGGAAACTCCACAAACCAAACTCTCTCTTCCCTCCGGCAAGTCAGACATGCTGGCAGGAGAAGGGAAGGCGAAAAGAGGAAGCAGAGCCAAGACAAGGACATTCTCCTCTGAGGAGGCAGGGAGGGAAGCCATGGGAGTTTGAAGAGAAGCTCGCCGTGAGTTATTGGCACATGTGCAGTGGCACTCTGCGTACACATGGCACAAGGACAGGGCATGGCAGTTATGAGCCAGGAGGCAACCATCACTCAGGTGCCTGATGCATCTGTGGCCATCTTTCTGCAGGGTGTGTGCATGCATGTGTTCTTATTTGAGGAACTGGGGTGTGTGTGTGTGTGTGTGTGTGTGTGTGTGTGTGTGGTTACTCTCCTCCCTTGCAGATCTTTCACTAACAAAGGACTCCTCCTCTGGCACCAAGAAAGTGCCAAAGCCATTGATACAGGGATGCAAATATATAAACTGGATGTGAGTGGAAACTCTGGCTGAGGAGGGCAGGGCCCCTGCCTCCACGACCCAACGTTCTCAAGCCTCAGCCCGAAGGGGCGCTCTTGGCAAGACAGTCCAGGCTGCCACTGAAGTGAGCAGAAGCCTCCACGGAAGCTGTAGGGTTCACAGCCATGGCACAGGAACAGAGAACATGGTCCAGAGGGCAACTTCAGAAGAATGCCAGGGCAGAGCTGGAAGGGAGAGAGAGAGAGAGAGAGAGAGAGAGAGAGAGGGAGGGAGGAGAAAGGCAGAGTCTGGCATGAGGAACTGTCAAAAGAGAAGTGACCTTTCGTCTTTTTTGACTGAGGAGCCAAAAGGACTCATAGGGCTGGGGTGGCATTTTGGCCAAGTGGCAGTCCTGACACCTTAGAGAACAGGCAAGCAGTTGTTTCCCCACCCACTTCAGCCCCACCTCAAGGCAAGGTGATGAGAGGAAAGGCAGGAACAGTTTCTGGGTGCCAGCCCTGCCCTTGAAAGCCCTAAAGAGCTCTGAGGAAACACAGTGGGGGAGTTTTACCCTTCTGGACTGTCAGTGCCAGAATCCCCCAGCCTGCGCTGAGGCTGTTTTCCAAGGTGAGGTGCTCCAGACACCAGGAGTGAGTTTGTTAACAATGGGGGGGGGCAATGACACCTGGCAACAGAATGCTCACCAGAAAAGAAATGTATAAGGTGCAAAATTAGTGGTCTTCCACAAACAGGGCAGAACTTATTTTAGGCATCTAGAAAAACTCTCTTTGATATTTTAAACTCTCCCATTTTTAGCTGCCCTTTTAGCATCTGGGTAATCTGTTTTACCATGTATTTGAAACAGCACAACCAACCACCCCTTGGATAGGGGCGGACCCTTCCTACTCCTCCGCCAGGGAAAGTCCATTTCAGCACGCTTCCTTTCTGGTGGCTGGAGGCAAGGGAACAGGAAGGGCACGCATCCTTTGGACAAGCACTAACCACTGAGGCTGGCCAGAGGGCGCGATGCCCTGGGCAGCTCTTCATTCCCACAGGCTCCCTAATGCAAGAAGGAGAAATGTTCCTGCTGTGTAAAAAAGGAAGTTAACACAGCAAAATCTGAAAGGGGAACAGAAAGACCAAGTTAACCAGAAGGTGGGCTCTAGCTCCAACTTCCTCTCTCCCTATGAACAAGGCTGGTAGCACATCACTGCTTGCCGACAAGGAGGCTTCAAAGGAGCACAACTCCGTGGGAGTCGACAGAAGGGAAGGTGCTGCTGCGGCCACAGGCTTGGGCCCCGGCCCCTCCCTCGGCAAGGGCCACACCTGGCTGGAAGGGCAGAAGGCAGGGGAGGGCAGCCTCGTAGCCACAGGGATGGTGGCGACCCTAGGGGGTGGGGGTGGGGGGTGCACACACCAACTGACGCCATCACACCAAAACGGTTTTCTGTTTCTCCCCCGCCCCTCCAAGAGAGCCCACAGGGCTTAAACTAGGACAATTGCACTCTTTTTCCTTATGGCGGCACGAGCTCCTCAGTGCCTTTGCGAACCCAGAGCCAGGTGGGTAGGCTGGGACACCCAGAGGGTGGGTCCCCACAACAGAAGACCGGGGCCCCTGGAATTTCTGTTCTGCTCAGGGACAGAAATGGCTTAATGGGGGTGACACCATGAGTTACCACACCAAATGGACAAGTGGCTTTTGACCTGGAGCCTCCAGGACTTTTGCTGGTTTTGCTGCAATAAAGGTGGCAGCCAGGCCTCCCTTCTCCCTAGATTTCGGAGGATGGGGATCCAGCTGGTCCTTGTGGATGCCTGAAACGTTAGAGTAAGGGCCCCATGGACCCCAGTGGCCTTTTGGGCAGGTGGGGGACAGGAGTTATTGCACCCAGCCACTGGCCCATTGCTAAATCCTTTCAGGCACACACAGATAACAAAGCCACACCACCAGCTTCAGGAGTATCAGCCACCCTAATGGGAGGCAGATGTCTCACATACTCCATGATCAATGAAAACCAGGTACCACCACTGCCATTTCCATGATCAAGGGCAGAATTTCTCTGCACCAGATGTTTTGGAGCACCTGGCCTTGCAGATCAGCCCTTCAGCACAAAAGGGCTGAAACTGAACAATGGAGATTTCAAGGCCTGAAACCTCTCTCAGCGCTGAATCCAGGGCTGATTCAAACTATCACTTCCCCCCTCAACACACACACTGGCTGCAGACTTCTGCTGTCGCACCATAACTGGGACACACCTGGGCCCAGAAACACTGAAGGCATGCCCTGTCTGGCTGGATTCTGGTGTCAGATTCTGCAGGATTTTGCTTGCTCTCAACCCCCCCCATGCCACAGCCCCCCCAGCCCGTCCACTCAAGGGGTAAAAGAATGGCCTCAAAGTATATGGGGGTGAGAAAGCCACACCCCAGGCAGCGGGGCTTTTTGGGGGGGGGACTGCTCAGCCAGCTACAGAGGGCCAGGACCTCCAGGCTCCCGGGGGTTTCCTGTACGGCTCGAAGGCTGGCTTCTCAAGGGGCCCCACCGGCCCACTACGGGCAAGAGAAGGACCAGACCCAGATAGTGCGGCCTTGCCACCCCAAGCAGCCAGTGGGAGGACTCCAGGTTTTCCATACCAGGTGGGGGAGGCACCTGAGGAGCACTGGGGGGGCACATCCAGAAGTAGGTGTCACCTCTGCCGCTGCCGCCCCCCCGCCTGCTGCTCTGCCAGCCAGCTGCCCGTCTCTTCCCTGTCCGTCTCTTTCTCTCTTTCTGCCCTCGTCGCCTTTTCTCTCTCTCTCAGTCCCTCTCACCGTCTCCCCCCCCCCGTGTCTTTCAGCCTGGGAGTGCTGCCTTGGCTGTCAGGCCCAGTTATCACTGGAACCAAATCCCCAGGTAGATCCAAAGTGGAAGCCATGCATGAGGTGAATTAGTCCCCGCTGTCGCAGGCCCCAAAGACACGGATCAGCTGAGTGCCTCGGCAGCACAGGGTTGGCACACGCAGAGGGATTCGCCGAGCCAGGCCCTTCCAAAATGGGGCGACCGAAAGCATTCTCCTCAGGCTGAAGGGAGAACCATGGTGACGAGGGAGCTGGCTGGGGCTGAATGAAGGCGAAGGGCTGCTGTCTTCTCAGATCTCCATCGAAGGCTCTGAGTGGGACAGATCTCAGAGAAGGGAGCTGAGAAGGACAAGGCAAAGCAACATCGTGGGTCTGCAGGGGAGAGAAGGCCCCACCTCCTTTCCCTCCTCCAAGAAAGACCCCCACGGGCAGATGGGGACAGGCCTGAGCGGGGCAGCCAGGTCCACCCCCCAGCAGCCACAGCAACGGGCAGGGGCCACATGGCGTTACCCAAGAAGATGCCCTTGTCGCCGGTGCCAGCCACTGCTGCGCCAACTTAACAAAGGATGTTGGGGCGCAAAGGGGTAAACAAGGCAGCCTCACTTTTAAAGGAAACACAGCGAGGAAAGAGAAAGCAGCCCACAAACACGGCCAAACGAGAAATGGGGAGAATGAAAGAGGATTAGAAATAAGCTACTTCTAAAAGCTCTGTTACAACCACGACTACTGCTATCACCATCTTGACCATCAGTCTCTTTAAAAGGAGGATGCTGTTAACAAATTAAAAGCCTTCCTTCCTGGCCTTTGAAAACCAGAACTATGGCAATGAGTCCCGAGCACAGCAGGAAACCCGTTCTGGAAAAGAGGCCCAGGGTGCTTCGGCCAGGCAGAGCTTTTTCAGGAGAAGGAAGAGGCCAGGAGGCTAAGTGGCCCAGGGCAGGATGAACGGCTCCCACCGAGGGCTCCGCTGTCCCTGTGAGGGGACGAGGAATCACCACCTCTCTCTTCACCTGGCTTCCTTTCCACACCCAGCAGTGCTGTCCTTTGGAAGGGATGGACAGGCAGGTAGGCAGGCAGGCAGGCAGACAGACGGTACCTGGGAGTGTGCACCCCTCTCGCTGGGGATCTGATCTGAGAGCCAGGATGGCAGAGTGGTGTGAGTGTTGGACGAGGACTCTGGAGAACAGGGTTTGAATCTCCACTCAGCCATGGAAACTCACTGGGAGATCTTAGGCAAGTCACACTCTCTCAGCCTCAGAGGGGGCAAGGACAAAATTTCCGCTGAACAAATCTTGCCAAGAAAAAACTGTGATAGAATCATAGAGCTGGAAGAGACCAACCCCCTTCTGCCATGCAGGAGTACATCACCCAAGCATTCCCAAGAGATTGCCATTCAGTCTCTGCTTAAAAATCTCCAAAGAAGAAGACTCCACCACACTTCCTAGCAGCAGCCTATTCCACTGTCCAAGTGCTCTTACTGTCAGAAAATTGTTCCTGTTTAGGTGGAATCCCTTTTCCCGAAGTTTGAAGTCATTGCTCCATGTCCTAATCTCGAGAGCAGCAGAAAACAATCTTGTTCCATCTTCCATATGACATCCTTTCATATATTTAAACATAGCCATCATGTCACCTCATAACCCTCTCTTCTCTAGGCTGAATGTGCCCAGCTCCCTAAGCCTCTCCTCCTAGGGCTTCATGGCTTCCAGGCCTTCTCCCATTTCAGTCGCCCTCCTCTGGACATGTTCCAGTTCGCCCATGTCCTTCTTTAACTGTGGTGCCCAGAACTGGACACAGTGTCCCAGAGCAGAATAAGGGGGTACTAGCACTTCCCGTGACCTAGACACGATATTCCTATTGTTGCAGCCTAGAGTAAAATAGCTGCTTCTTTGGCTGCCGCATTACACTGCTGCCTAAGACTCCTCAATCCCTTTCCCATATAATGTGGTCAAGCCAGATGTCACCCATCTTATATCTTTGGATTTCATTCTTTCTTCCTAAGTGTAGTACCTTACATTTCTCCCCGTGGAAGTTCATTTTGCTAGTTTTGGCCCAGCTCTCCAATCTGTTAACGTCCTTTTGCGTTCTGATCCTGTTCTCTGGGGTATTAGCTACCCTGCCCCCTGCGATTTGGTGTCATCTGCAAATTTAACGAGAATGCTTTCTATTCCCTCAACCAAATCATTGATAAAGATATGAAATAGCACTGAGCTCAGGACAGGAGCCTGTAGTGTTTCTCCAGTGACCTCTCTCCAGGATGTAGAGGGGTCATTGGTGAGGAGCACCCTTTGGGTTTGGTCAGCCAACCAATTAAAAATCCGGCTAACAGTAGCCATGTCCAGCCCAGATTTTACTAGCTTGTCTGTAAGAGTATCACAGGGGCCTTAACAAAGCCCTTACTGAAGTCAAGATATGCTGTGTCCACAGCATTCTCTTCATCTACCAGGTAGTAACTCTATCAAAAAAAGAGAGAGATTAGTCTGGTGTGGCCAGTTTTTGAGAAACCCAGGTTGATTTTAGTGATCATAGCATTCCTTTCTAAGCACTTACAGACTGTCTGTTTAATGACCTCTTCAAGAACCTTTCCTGGTATTGATCTCAGGCTGACTGGGAGGTAATTGTTTGGGTCCTCTTTTCCCCCACCTTTTAAAAGATTTTGAAGACAACATTTGCCCTCCTCCAGTCTGCCGGGACTTCTCCTGTTCTCCAGGAATTCTCAAAGGGTATTGCCAGGGGTTCCGAGGTTACTTCTGCCAGTTCTTTCAGATCTGCCTTAGAGTCATCAGATGCTGGAAGAACAACAACATCCATTGCCTGCACCCACTTGGCCCTCCCTTCATTTCTGCAAAGAAAACCAAGAATCCTGAAGTCTCCAGTCACATGCTATTTCAAGGATGCCAAAGCCAGAGTGCCTGGCGCCCAGAACTCCCTACCCTCTGGAGAAGTGGGGCACAATGGGTCTCTTAAAACTTAAATGGTGAGGAGTGAAATAGAGACCGTGCAAGCAGCCCCCTGTCTGGGACCCCCTGTCTTGCCACAGAAGGCAAGATTGATGGGACACGGTAGGAGGGTAGAGGCCCTCTAGCCCCTATACTATATTGTCATTCCCTAGTTCCCCCATCATGCTCCTATCCCTCCATACTTCCCAGCACAGGAGCAGCCAAAACCCGCTCTCAGAAACACACAAACATATTTATCGTGTGAAGGTCGGCTTCACACGCAGAATCTCTCGATTCAGTCTCTACCTCTCTCTGCATCATCTATCTCTGTAAATTAATATGGGTTTTATGTACAATTAAGAAAAGAATGAAAGAGTGTCTAGTTAAAGCGGACGCGAACAGCAAGATCTCTGTTCAAAATTGGATCCCACTAAGCCATTTCGGCATCAAATCAGACCCTGTCAGTAGTAACTACACAAAAATAGCACCTAGCAGCAGACCGGAGTTGATGGACAATTTTGCAAATGCAGACCTGATGAAATTACAATAACAATCATGGCTCTGCCAGCAAGGCACAGAGTTCTGTTCCTGATTTCTCATTCTGGAGAGTCGTAGGAGCTGAAGGACCCTGATAATCACACCCCCCCCCAATACTCAGACAAACTTTTCTTCCAGCCATAAACTCCTGAGAGATAAAAGTCATTTGTCAGTCCAGGAGCAGGCAAGGCACATACCTCTCCCGAACCAGCTCCATATGACAGATGGAGTCCTCTCCAGAGAATTTCAGTGGTCAGCATTTTTAATTGAGCTTCTAGTTCTCATGGGAACCATCCACTCTCAGTCAGAAATAGTGGCAGTGCAAACATTAGAGGAGGGCGAGGAGTTTCATGGAGACATGCATGTGTGCGCACACACACAGATACATGCACACACATGCTACTCTTTCCCTGCTGGGTGAAGGCAGCCCATTCCTCCCTAAAGAGAAAAAGAGCAGGAAAGGGGGGGAGGTCTGAAGAGGAGCTGAGGGGCTGAATGGGGAAGCCCCTCTGCAGGAGGGCGCATCCGGCCCATGCAAAGACTTTCTCTGAGTCTGCATTACAGGGTCAGAAGAAAAAGAGGCAGCAGAAATAAGCCCATCCGATTATATTCTTCAGCTTGGCCAGGAGATCTTTGCACAAAAGGAGTGGGGGCTGTGGCCCATCAAAGGGCCCTCTCCCCACACCCCCTCTTGTGATTCACGCCCCTTCCACACCAAGTGAATCACAACTAGCACAGGCTGCCTTATGGGGACTCTCAGGAAAGGCCCGGCTGCCTCCCCGCCAGGAGCGGAATCCCAAGAAATGGGAGGCGGCCCTCAGATGGAGCCCCCTCACATAATCTGTTGGTGTGGGGGCTGAGAACGTGGACCAGGGGTTCACTAATTGTAGATTTAAGGTGCAAATCTAGGTGTAAATAAATAAAGCGTTGCTGTCCTGCACCCTAAACTGCCTTACAAGAAGGCAGTGCTGGAATTCCTAGAGGAAGGGCCAGAGTACCAGAGGAACCAAACAGATAAATTAAATGATTGCAGGAAAACCCACTGAGAATTACGCCTGCCAGAACAAAACAAAACAAAGTAATTAAACCCAGCTCTTTGAAACACATTGGAATCATGCAATCTTGCTAATTGTGGTACCCAGGCAATCTATGAGAGCAGGAGAGAGAGGAAGAGACCCTTGCTGGCCCTGTGTGTGTGTGTGTTCAGCTGACAGCTCTGTCCCCCTGCTGGCTTTCCAACAGCTCAGGGACCACAAGAGGCACAGCAAAACGCAAATCCATCTTCCACCAGCTTTGCCGCATTACCACGGTAGTGTCAACCCTGCAAATGCTCCTCAATAAGGCCAGTAACAAGCATTCAATAAGATTCACTCAGCTGAAGTTCCAGATATTAATTTCTCTTCCCTCTGTTGACTCCTTCAGCTCTGTGCAGTGGCCTGAAAGCTTTCATTACTGTGGGCAGCGAGGGAGGGAGGGCTGAACATGCTCCCAAATGTGCAAACACAGAAACTGCTGGAAGTACAAGCGTCAGAAAGAGACTGCCAGCCGTTTCTTGGGAGAAACACACCTCACCTCTAGCATGGAGCCTTTCCCAAAAGGGAGGGAGGGAAGGAGGCCTCTGTCCAGGCATTACTCAGCTATGACCCGGCAGCCGGCTGTGGCTGCTAAGATGCCCGTTGGAACATCGGGTGCAGGACCCCATACCTTCCCCTTCCCTTCTGGCTTCCTGCTGCTCTTCACCTTCTGGGCAAACCTTCTCCTTCTCAATCCCTACTCTCACCTCTTCCTTTTCTATAATTCCTGACGCTCCTTGCCTTCCAAGAGGCTTAAGGAAAAAGAGACCAGATTGAGTGGGTAGATTAAGAGGCACTTAGGTAGCAGATGTGGATTTGTTTATTACAGTTTAAAAGCTCTCTGTGTAGATTTTTTTATATGCTTTCTGCATGGGAAGCAGTTGAGTTCTCCTCTATGTCTCGCTGTCGGGTGTTTGGCTTCTGAGTTAAATGCCTGCAACAATATCTCTTCCTCATGTGTGAATGCAGGGCCTAGGAAATGAATATGTTGGTACAGCGCAAATTATGCCAAAAGAACAATATCAGAGGAAGGGCTTAGAGAAGCCCTGCACCCCTGAAACCAAAGGCTGGGACTGAGAAAAAAGTTGGCATTTGGAAATGAACCTGGGGAAAAAAAAGTGCCACAGTCACTTTTCCATTTCTGCAACCCTCATTTCCATCTTATTACACGACCTGTGGGCACAAGAGTGCCAGTACACACATCTCCAAGGTCCAAGCCATGGAGAAACTGGGGCCTTCCTGAAATCACCTGCCTCCCTGCCAGCCCCCAGTTGCCCCTTAATCTTGCAATAGGCACACAGGCCCAATTTTGTTTGGCCTCTAGGGATATCTCATCTTCCTAAGGTATCGGTGTGAAATACTTGAGTAGTTACCATGCAGGGTCCATGCAGGGCTGCCTCAAATTCTAGAGGGGGCCATGGGGGACCCAACCAGGCACTCATGGATAACAAAGCTCCATGGCAGGGTGCTGCCCACCTGCCCTTCCAGTACCCACCCAGGGCTCGGCCTATGGTGACACAGGCAGCTCTGTGAATGTCTCCAAAAAGTAACTTTCTCAAGCCCTGGTGCCACCCTTGTTCAGCAGTGCCAAGGGGTCCCTCAACCCACAGCCAGGCCTTCCGCCTTTCCTCTCCCTCACTGGCAGCCCAATTTCCCCCTTCCAGATGTTGTCAGGGAGATCACTGGACCAGCTCTAATTATTTTGTGGCTGTGAGATCTGCCCTCGCCCCACCGCTCTGACCCTGGCCACCCACCTGGAGAAGAAAGCGCCGGGATCTTCCATTGCTGCAGCACAAAAGAAGGAACTGACAAGACGATATATGGCCTATTAGATTAATGAAGATTATTACTAAAAGGTTCTTGGCAAAAATGGGACAACGAAACTGATTAGTACAAGGATACGCTAGCCTTCCTTTTCATTTGTGGGTGAAGGAGAAGCCAACAAGGCCACCTCTGCAACCTGTGGGAAAGCGGACCCGGAACATTTACTTCAGCGCTGAAAACATAAACGAGTGTATAGAAAAGATGGAAGGACCAAGTTGCGAGTAGCTGCTGTGGCGCCCAACCATCTCACCTTCTGTCTCTCTGCTGGCACGGCTGTCCGTAGCCAGCCACGCGAGGGCCGCGCTCCTCAGCAAACCTGTGGTAGCTGCCTCTGGTGCTACCTCCATTGTGTGCACAGGGGCAGGTGCTGGCCCTCATGCCGTGTCCAGGTCTGCGCAATGGAGTGCAGGTAAGGAGCTGCAGGTCAAGGTGACATCTCAGCTGCCGCCAAGGTCCGGAGGGTGGCAAATGTGCCACGAGGGCAGGGGAGGATTGATGCGCATGTGTGAATCAACGTGGCCAGTTGTGCCCCGGGGCTGTGGCTGGTGGCTGTGCAGAAGCCACACTTTCCTGCCAGAGAGAGGCAGGCAGCAGAGCGAGCACTCTTGGCCCGTGGCCTGGCCTCCTGCAGGGCAGGGGACTCACCCTCTGTCTTGCTGCAAAGAGAGGAGGGAAGGAGGAACAGCTTGAAATGCTTTTGGGCAGGGAATGGTTCAGCTCCCTGCAGCCCAGGGACACGGCAGCACCCTCACCCCCCACCCCCCCTTGGAAGTAGCTACCAGAAGGGATGGGAGTCTGTGGCACCAAGTGGCTGGCCTGCACCACAGCACAGTTCTGGATCTTTCGGGTCCTCCAAAATCATCTCAGCGACATGAGTTGCAATGCAGCCAGGCTGCCTGTTAAGCCCAGCTTTATCCGGCCCCTATTTTGCCAGGAACAGGCAAGGACCACATATTCCCACAGACCCTAACCCCCTGACGTAACCCCAGATGAGCAAGCACAGACAGAGTTCCAGACCCAAAAAAAACATTCATGCAGATTAGCCTCTGTGTGCAAAGACTAATTTTTCAGAGCCCCATCGCACCCAGGCCCAGGAGCAGATGGAGGGCCCCGCCTCTGTCCCAACTGCCCCTGCCCTGGTCCCAGAGGGAGAGGAGAGGAGGAACTGGGTCCCTCCCACGCTGCCACCCCCCCTTTCCTTTGGGTCACCTCTTAATTAGACTGCAAGCCCAAGGGAGGGCCGGAACCGCCAACTTAACAGTCTGTAAACTGCTCTGAGTGTCTTTGTGGTGAAAGAGCTGGGTGCAAACACTCTCAAGAAATACAAAGCAGGTGGGAAGAGGAGCCTTTCTTGCCCTAAATCCTGTTCTAGTCCCGACTGGAGCAAGCCCCTGTTTTGGCTCAGCGCTGACTCGGGGGGGGTGTCCACTCCGGGTGGGACCCCACCAGCAGGAGGCTGGGCATCCGCTCCCTCCCCATCCCGACAGGAGCCTCCAATGGCGGGAGGGAGGCTGTGGGGAACCTTAACCCACCACAGACCCACTTGCCAAGGGTGATGGGAGCTGCACTTAAACAGTTTTCGGACGGCCGCTCGCGTAATCCATCCACGTTAAAGTGCGTTGCGCATCTCCGTTTTCCTAACCAACACAAATAACAACAGGGCCGCCGCCGCAGCAGCAGCAAAACCCCTGAAACAAGCAGGAAGGAGGCGCAGGAGAGGAAGCACCGCGCGCGCGTCTGTGTGGCGACTCCTCGCTCGCCCGGACACAGACTCAGGACAGAGAGACAGGTCCCTCGCCAGCCTTCCCGATATAAGCCCCCCTCCTCCGCCAATCAGTACACAGCGGGGACTACAGCAGCCAATCAGGCCCCACCATAGGGGGTAGACTCAAAAAGAACCACGACGGGGATGCAAAGCAGCCAATCAGCCGCTAGCAGGAGGGGGGAGTCAAGCTCTCCATCCGCGCGCCCACTCGGCCGACCGAAAAAGGCAGCGGCTGGGGAGGGGGGATCCCCACGAGAAGCAGGGGGCGGGGCTTGCGCCCAGGGGCCGGACAGGCTCTGCCGGCGGCGCCGGGCGGGCGGCCGGGCGGGCGGCGGCGGCGGCAGAGCTTCCCTGCCGGCGGCAGCGGCCTCCTGGACGGGCGGGGGGCTTCCCCGGGGAAGGTCCTGCAAGGTGGGCGGGTCGGGGCTGCCTGGCAGGCCGGGCAAGAGGAGGGACCCGCGGCAGGGGCGCCGCAGCAAGGGGATCGGGGCCCCGGCGGCCGCTGCCACCCGCGTGCTGCTCGGAGAGGGTCGCCGCGGGCCAGTGGCCGCCCGGGGGAATTTCTAGGAAAGCGCCAAAGCAACGCGCACCCCGCACCCGAGGAAGGGAGGCGCGCGGCGTGCTCGAAGGTCCCGAGGCGGCCCAAGGGGCGCCTGTGGTTCCGCCTGGCCTCCAGGGCTTGAAATGGCTGCTTTAACTGTTTCAAAAGTGGATTGTTGGGTTGTTTTGGGACTGCTCTGAGGAGTTTTTAAAGAGTATTTTAACGTGTTTTCAAAATATTTTTGTCTGTGCATCGTCTTCATTGGCTTGCATTTGTTCCTTGCCTGGGAAGCCCTCGCGGGCTGGGAAGCCCCACACGCTTTGAATAAGTAAAAACAGCACAAGTAGGGCACAAATGCGGTCCCAGCCCCCGACGCTCACGGGGCTCGGGATGCCCGTCGGTCCCACCGGGGAGCCTCGAGGTACACGCGCGCCCCCCGGGCTTTCCTTTGGCGTCCTCCTGCGTTCCTCGGGTCCTGGGCCCCCTCGCCCTTTATTGGGATGTTTTAGCGAGGTCACTCCTTATGTTTAAAACTTCCTTCCGCTTCTGAAACACCGGGAACCTCCCGCGGAAGTTGCCGGTGATTCCGTCGCGTCTCTTCGTTTTAAGCGCAGCCCGGCGGCGGCGGTGGCGGCGGCATTTGTGGCCTCGCCCAAGCCAGGCGGCTGAAAGGGGCAGAGAACGGGGTTCCTCAAGCAGTCTGTCCGTCCGTCCCTCCCTCCCTCCCTCCCTCGGTCAACAATGACTCCGAAATGTTGATGGAAGCTGTGGCGCCCCTCCCCGGCCCGAAGGATGCTCAGAGTCGCAGTCCTCAACCAAGAGGAAGAAGAAGGCGGCCCAAGAGGGGAAGATGTCTCTGTCCCCCTGCGCGGAGGTTGGGGACCCCCTGAGAGCTCACCCCACAACCCCACCGCCGTCCCCAAGCGGCAGCCTCCATGTCCTCAGTAAGGGGGAAACCACCGCATGGGAGGGGTGGAAAGCCAGCCTTGGCGGCCCCTCCTCGCCCCTCGGGCAGCCTGACCCCTGTTCCCCGCCGTTTGTTTCACAGGTGAGAAAGCCTCCTCCCTCCCTCGAAGGAGGATCAGCAGAATTCAGCCCACAGCCGGGGGGCCGCGGGGGGCCCTGCGCGCGTGGAGCCGTGGCGTCACGGCCCCTTTCCAAGTAGGCAGGCTCTTTGGATCCGAAGCGCCCACCGCCGGGAGCCCTCAGCCCGGGAAGGGGGACTCGAAAGGCGGAGAGAGCGCACGCAGCCACGGCTCGGGTTTGACGTGGCTGTGGCCGTGGCTTGGAGAAGGCACCACTGGTAACCGCGCGGCAAGAGCTCAGCGCAGCCTCCGTGCGCAGGAGCCGCGTGCCTCTGACCCCGGGCGGTAGGGATGAGCGCAGGAGAGCGGCCGGGGCTGCCCTCGGCATGGTTCGGGGGCCTCCTGGAGGCAACCCGGCTGGCGCCTGAGGCTACCTGGGGGATTCTGGGCCTTGCAATCCAGGAACAATCCAGGAGTCCGAGCTCTACGCCGAGGAAACGGGACACGGGACGAGAGGGACCCCTGGCCAGCAGGACCTCGCCTCGTTCCTATGCCGAGTCCGGCCTACTTGCTCTCCCCCGACCTGCCGCCGGTCTCTCGTGTTTCCAACTGTTTTAACCAGGCTTTCCCAGCCCTCAGAACAAATTATGTGCCATTTTGAAACTATGCACAGCTGCTAACAGAAAGAAAAGCTTTCCTTGTGGATTTCTTCTCAGGGAGGAGGAGGAACCGCTCACGAGCCGTTCTGGTCCAAAGCTGCATGTGCCCATTTCAAAAGGGTTTATTGTTCCGCAGATCCTCCGCTGGGATGGAGAACTCGCTCGCATTTTTCCAGGCTTCTCCATCCCCACAAACGCTGCGGCTGAGCCTCTCCTTCCCTTCGGAGGCAGCCGCCCGGGCCAGGGCTCCCAAAGCATCAGACTGTGGGGAATCCATGGGAGGAAGAGGGAGGCGTCTTCCGTTCGGTTTCTAGGATTCAACCCGAGCAGCCGCGGCCTCGGAGGTTGTTGCGTACACGGCTGCGCGCACACTCACACCCCTCCGCCCAGCCGGTCTTCAGAGGGTAACTCCGTTTGCATCCAGGGTTTCAAACTCTTTGCCCAGAATACTTTTAAAAACTAACTTGACATTTTCCCAGGTCCCCTGGGAAAGTTCAAGAGGGGGGAAAATCAAACATATTGACAAATCTTGTTCCGTTTGGAGAGAATCATTAAAGGAAGTGGAAGGGAAAGGCCGCACACCCGACAGCATAAAAGCCGGTCCTTCCTGCCTGGATGAGCCGGGCGGGGAGTAAGGCTGACAACTGAATGGGAAAACAAACGCTAAAACAGAAACAACAACAACGGCCCGGCCCGGCCTGCTCTTCCTGCTTTCGTGCCTTTACCAACCACTCCCAGGCCATTTCCGGAAAATAAACTCTTTGAATAAATAAACACGCAAAACACATTAGCACCCTGCTGTGCAGGAAACAGCAGGTGAGTTTCTGATGCCCGCAGGGAATAAGCACGCAAGCCCCCCGGAGCCCCCAGAGCGCCCACCGGCTCCCTCCCAGCCCCCAAGATTGGAGGTGGGTCTGGCCTGGCGGTGGGAGGGGCGGCCCCAGGCCGGGCAGGAGGGCCCCTTCCTCCTTCCTTCCTTCCTTCCTTCCTTCCTTCCTTCCTTCCTTCCTTCCTTCCTTCCTTCCCCACAACGGAGCCTGCTTTGAGGCGGGGGGGCCTCCAGGCCAAGGTGAGGTGCCCGGACCCCCCAGAAAAGAAAGCGCCCTCCGCTCGTCAGCTCCCAGGGCCAGCCGGGGCCAAAGGGTCGGACTGCCCTCCCGGCCCCCCGGCAGTCCCCTCCAGAGAGGGTGCGGAGGCGCAGGCGAAAGGCCCTCCCTCCCTCCGGGCATCCCCAACGCCCCTGCGGTGGTCCCGGAAGGAGAGAAGAAGGGGCGGCCTGCCGGACTGACCCCCCTCCCTCCCCAACGGCCACCCCCTTTTCCTTTGTGTCCTTCTTAAATAGGCTGTAAGCCTGAGAGCAGGGAAGGGAGGGTTTTCGGGTTGTTTCTTTACTTGTAAGGCACCCTGTTCAGTGATGGCCCTGGATGAATAGATTATGCAAATGTTAATAATAATTGATACGCCCACCCCTCTGCCCCAGCACCTCTGTTTACCTTTAAAGCCCTTGTTTTCTGAGCCTCTCTGAGATGCTGGAGACAGAAAGGGTGCCAAAAGCGTTTACTGAAGGCAAAGGGCTGTGAGATGGATCCTCTCATCTGGGGTATGAGGGTGCAGGCCAGCCGCCCCCTCCCCACGCCCGGCCCACTGGTGCTTCCTCAAGAAGGGAGAGTGGAAGTGGGGCTGTCCAGGCGGGGACTGGCCACCCACTGGGCTTCCCCTGGGCCCACCTTTGGCTACCCCCAAAGATGCTGCCCACACCGCAGCCTGAGACAAACCCAGCCCACTCTCCCAAGCACGGTGCGAAGGCTTCATCACGCTTGCAAAATTCTGAGCTCCTGAGAGACATTCGTGAAGCACACATTAGCAGCACGTGGCAGAGGAGATTCTGGCTTCATCATCATCAGAGAGGCTGTTAGGGCCGAGGTGGCATTTTATGCCAAAATCCTTGGATTTAAATCATTCGTAAACGTTAAAAAGAAAGCCTTGGGGTTTAACCCACTACTCATGCAGTCTCCACCTGAGTGTGTCTTATTTTCTTTAAAGGAATCCGTTCCAGTGTTGCATTAAAAATAATGATGAGGTGTTGAAACAGCCATGAAATTACAGTGGGAAGACAGCCCCTTGCAGGAGAAATAAGCCAGACAGCCTTCTCCCACTTGCAAGAGTTTCATTTCAAATCTAGTTTACAACAACCCATAGTTCCCTTCAAATTAACACTAGCACAGGAGCAGATAAAGGCTCCCACTGTATCTCTCAAGTACCTTTGTGACGAATAAGGAGTCCTGAGGGCACTTCAGGATAAAAGCAATGCCACCCGGTGCCTCTTCCAAAAACCATCCCTCCTGGCAAAAGGGGCTCAGCCACCAGACACCAGGACTGTTCTCACCAGCACTCTCTTTAGGTTGAAAGGCAGCCGTCCACGTGAATGGCAGAACGCTGTGGCACAAAGAAAACTTTCTGGGTGGGGTGGGCTGCATTGAAGCAAATCAAGACTCCCTAATAAAATTTGACAAGCGTTTTGATCCAGCTTTGCATGCTGAGCAATACAGATGCCTCTGCAATAGGGGTCTCTAATCAATCATATTTGCATATGGAACTTTGGGTAATATACCTTCCATCTCATGGTACTGAAGGACTGGCACAAGAATTTATGGAACACTCATGCTTTCTGCTTGGCAGGCCTTGTTACGCTAAGGCATCAGAACTCAAAAGGCACCAAGAAATCACAAGCCTGCCCTCAGCAGCCACCCCAACCCTTCACGATCGGCCCTCTCCAATTAAGGCTGACCTCCAAACTACAGCTTCAGTTTGTTGACCTGCTAATTAAACACTGCAGCTTCCATCTGAATGAGCCCTGCTTGTGCCACAGAATCAGCCACTTCAGAGCAATTATGCCTCCTTCTAGAGCAGTCCACGTAGAGCACAAGTCGTGGGACAGCATTGTCCCAACCCTACTGGCAAACATAAACACCTGCACCCCCACTTCCAATTTGGAAGAGCCTGAGGGGAAAGGCTGGCTCCAGACAGCTCCACAAGCCATCCAGCTGCAATTTCTGGTGCTTTTTTCTGGGGAAGGGGGCAACAGGACTTTCCCCTCCAAAATGAAAGCAATATTTTAATCCCCCTCCAGATGCAGTATGTGAGCTGGGGGGACTACAGGCAGCCTCTGCTTTACACATCTGGAATAAGCTGAAAAACGGCAGCAGACATCAAGGGTCCTCCCGCATTCTTCAGTTTCCGAGGTTCCAGTAGCAGAGGGCGGAGGGCCAAGGACTGGATGCCACAAATGAACTGGAGTCTAGGCGGAGCAGGAGGAGGGGTCCCACCCACCCCCCAAAGGAAAGGAAGGTCACACAGTATCAGTAAATAAAGAGCTTTATTTTTAAACTGAAAATCAATTCAATGTTTCTTGCTTGCAGCTGCCACCTGGAAAAGAAAAGAGAAAGGTCTGTCTTACAGATACGGAAAGGCAAGCGGAAGCCTAGGCTGAGCACAAGACCAAGAACGCAGGCCCAGAGGAGGCAGGGGATGCCCCTTATGCCCAGCCCATGGCCACAGCAGCCTCAGACTACAAATGGAGGCACCCCCCCAGACAGGCTGGATGCTGGCAAGGACCAAACCCGCAAGCAACCCCCTCGCGGTGGCTGGCCAGACACTGCTAGTGATTCTTTCGCATGAACCCTTTGACTCACACTAACCTAGGGTGGGCACTCACTGGGCAAACGGCAGCCCCTGAAGCCTCCAGACCCACCACATTTTTAGAAAATCCAGGGGTAGCTTTTGCCCCCAACTCCTAAAAATGGGTCAAAATTGCAGAAAAACACTGTCTTTGCCATACCACCCCAAGAGAAAAAAATAGCAGGAAATGAATTAGAAGCGAGGCAACGTCCCTTCCAGCCATGTTGGTACAGCCAGTGAGCAGGGGGTGCTGAGGAGTTAAAAACAGCCCCCTTCCCCTCTGAAGCTGCCCCCAGGTCCCACGGGGAATTATGAGGTTATAACCACCCAAGTCCTCCCTGCCCAGGCAGTGATCAAGGCAGCTGCCAGATGAGAGACCCAGGAGAAGCCAGACTCTCTCTGTCCCTGTGGCCCGAGGCCCTGCTAAAGTCCAGGCAGAGAGAAATCCCCCTTTCACTCCTCAAAGACCACCTTGCTCGCCCTCCAGAATCAGGCCACCCCCTTCCACTAAAGCAACCGGCACCTGAGCCCAGGCCCACCAGCCTGATCTTTATGTGGGGTTCTAGGAATGCCATTTCTTCTCTTTATTTAAGGACTGATAAGGGAACATTTTTTAAAGATATTCCACTGGATTCACATTCCAGCTCAACAAATGGAAGAAAAGAATATACGTGTGCTTTTCCACTTTGCTATTCATCTGCTGGTAGATGGCCAGCCAGGGCCAGGGAGTGCTGCTGCATATGGCCCCATTTTTCAAAGCACGGAAGAAGCCATCCTCAGGCAAGGCCGTTACCTGTCCAGCAATCCTGTCCAGATCTCTCTGTCCCTGAGGAGTAAGTTTGCGACCCCTGAAAGAAATCAGCAAGCCGATTAGCATCTTTCAGAAATAAGCTCAGTTACTTCTGTGGGCTGCTCTGTGTACACCCAGTGGCACTGCAGCAGATAACAGAGGCATTTGGGGAAAGTTACTCTGTCAGGTACGACACAGAGACCCTCCTTCCATGAAGTGGGACAAAAAGGCATCATGCTGCCCAAAGCCAAGAGTCGGCTGCTTGTCTGAAGCTACCAGGAAGAGGGCCTGAAGGCCCAGCCTCATTCTGCTCAGAGTTCAGAAAGCTCTGCAGCTTCTGGACTGCAACTTCCAGAATTGCCACTCCAGCTAGGGGGTTCTGGGAGCTGCAGCCTGGGAAGCTCTGATTCTGCAACCACCCCACCACCATCTCTCCACAACCGAGAGTCAGAGGCTCCATGTCGCTTTTCTCATCAATTAGCAAGTTCAGACAGAAGGGTCTTGTCCCACTGTGCTGCCCAATGTGGGTATTCGTAAGCGACCCACAACCAGGTCCTGCCAGGCTGCCCACAGCACTCTTCTCCCACCCAAGCACCCACTGGCATGCCAAGTTACCCAACTTCTTCTTCTTCCACTTCCCCCCTCCTTCCTGTGAGGAGCTCACCCATCTTGGTCTTTCTCCACCATCTTGAGCCCCTCCAAGGCCTGGAGGACCCTCCTGGCTACGCTCTTAGAGCCCCGGCTGAAGTGGCTGGGCATTACACCGTTACGCTGGCGGCCACCGTAGATCTTGGTCATGGAGCCCACGCCGGCCCCTCCACGGAGATACAGGTGGCGAGCTGTGGAAGCTGCAGAGAAAAGAAGCCACCATTTCCTGAGGCCTTTGCCTGGAGATTCCAGCAAAAGCATAGGAGCAGAAGCAAGGCCAGCTCCCTAAGCACACCAGACTCAACAAGGGGGCGGCACTGCAGCCCAAGTGTTGCTTCAACAACCAGGAATGAGCTATATGAACAAGCAGCACCACATTAAGAGCTGGGGAGAGAGACATTTTAGATATCTAGCACCATTCCTAAAGCGGGGCAACGTTTGGCTTCCATATAATGGAGGCTGCTGGAGCCAAAATCTCCACACTCCAAGTTTTCCCTAAAGTGGCTGCATGCATGGATTGAACACTCATTAACAAAGGGCTCTGCTGAAAACTGCTACCAGTAGTGTGAACTACAGAGCCCAGTCTCACCCACAATTGGCATCCTGCAACCCCCACGATGAAAGCATATCAACTCCAGAGAAACAACATCACACCCTACTGTCTGGACTGCTCAGGAACATAAATGCTCCTAAAATCCTCCCTTTGCTCCTTGAACAGGATGGGGCGGGCGGGCTGCAAAAGAGCATGTTCGGAACAGGGAAGTACTTCCCACACGTCTCTGCTGTGGCTGCTTTCACAGAGCATCACCTCTTTCCTCTTTGAGGCCCCTGATTCTGCACGGAAGAAAGGGAGGTGGCCTGAAGAGATCTGCCCACAGGCCCAGAGAAAGCCTCCCAGCCCTACATCTACCACCAACAGTTGCAGTGGCAAGATAACAACAGGGGACACTGTGCTCAGAGCCTTCATCACAGCAGGATTGTGAAGGAAAGGCATGGCAGGGCCCAGGGCTTCCTTGAAAAACATGCAGCACAGGCACATTTAAAAGCCAGACTGTGGAAACAACAGAAAATGGGTTTGTGTTATTTATCAGATGTGCAAACAAGACGGGAGCAACTGAGGAAGCACTGCAACACTGCACGAAAACACAGCACAGCATCTCCATGGAGAGCAACCCTAACACTCTTCAGCTGTTGCTGGGAGCCAGCTAAAGTCAGGAAAAAGAGCTACTTAGAGCCTTAGGGGCGAGGCAGGAGAAAGCCAGGACAGACTGTTTGGCTGGCAACCAGTAAGGGCCGCCATCACCACCACCACCACCACCTCAGCATCCCCCAAGCAGGAAATCCAAAAGAGTTGAGAGAGAAATTTTTGAGGTTTCCCTCTGAAGAAATCTGGGCAAGAAAACCTAGGAGGAGGTCGCTATAAGCGAGATTTCACTTGAAGGTACAGAACAAATAACTTAAACCCTAAACGTTCAGAAACTGGCACACTGTGCACCGTTTCCTGCTCAATACCTCTGCTTTCCCCTTACTTCATGGTTTTTAGCAAATAAGCATTGTCCTTCTAGCACACATACATAGTATGCTAAATTCCCATAAACTTCAGAGCAGCTCAACTAAAGTGAACCAAAACGGACGGCCAAATAGCTCAGTGGCCACAGAGAGGATGCTCTGCATAAGAAAGAGCGCACCCCACCCCATCGGCTGAGCACCTCTGGCAAGAAAACTCCATGACAGACTTGGCTTAGGGTCACCATAAGTAGAAAATGACTTGGAAGCACACAGCAACAAAACTATTTTGTGAGTGTTTTTTAGTCTTGCTTTAAAAGTTTTATTTAATTGAAGTATTCAGTGTTTTCATTGTTTGTATGCCTTGTTTATATCTCTTGCAGGCCCTGGTGGGCTAAGAGGTGATACAGAAATCCTTCAAAAGAATAAAATAAATATAGCAGGGGAAGGAATCCTGTGGATTTTCTCCAGGGCCTGTTGGGACTCAAACTCCCAGCATTCCTCGCCACTGACTACATCTGCAGAGAGGTAAGATCCCACATCACCTGGAGGGCCACAAATAGGCAATGTTTTGCTACTCATGTGGCATCATCGTAGGGCTCTCCCAAGGGCCACAGCTCTTAGGAAGACATACGGCGCCAAGCCTTCATGGTATTCCTTACCAGCTCTGGTGTAGAACCAGTTCTCATCATATGGAGCAAGCTCTTTGTGCTTGGCCAGCTTGACTGTATCCACCCATTCAGGGACCTTCAGTTTGCCTGACCTGCAGGAGTCAAGCAAAGACTAGTTTTATCACCACATAAAGAATCAAAAAGCGTATTATTTCTGGCTGCTGGCAGTACAGAAGCACCTCTGCTCTCTTGACACCTGTGCCCCCCGGGTTAAAGGCTGACCCACAGATTCAGGAAGTCTGTGGAACAGCTTCAAGTAAAGCTTGTCCCTTTGCTCCACTGATGCCAACCCCCTCTTCCTCCTCCTTTCCTTCCAAGTTCAATGAAAATATTGCTTGCTAATAAGATACTCTCAAACACAAATTCTGCACAATACAACAGTAAAAAAAATATCCCAATCTTGCAGAAGGGGACAACACCAGCTAAAAGTCCACAGTCAGGAAGGAGCAGCAGCGGGGAAAAGGCACAGCAAAGCATCTGGGGACACGCCTGTCCCGCGGACGAAATCCAACCTCAGCTCCCGATTGTCAGCAACACAGATGTTCTGGAGACTGTGATGGGGAACTGACTGTCAGTCAGATTATCTGGGCAAAAAGGAAACTGACTAGAAAGTCCCGTCCAGTCTTTTCTGAAACAGACGCATTTTTATTACTACAGCCTCAGCGGCAGCTCCTCAAAGGAAGCACCCGCCTTCTTTTGTGTAAAAGCGCCTCTTGTCACAACCTCTCCAGCCCCGACTCCACCGGATCCAGACATCGGCCACACGTGGAATCTGGGCTGCAACGCCCCCACCCGCAGGTCCCCCTCGCAGGGGGCTTTTTAAGAGGCCACAGAGAGCGAAGTTCGGACCGGCCGGTTCGGCCGCCCCAAGATGAACGGACGGGCCGAGCCCTCCCCCTCCTGGCATCCGCAGGGCACCGCCTGGCAGCCCTGGCCGGCCCCGGCCCCCCTCGCCACTGCCCGCCCTTCCCAGGGAACTTACTTTTTCAGGAAGGCTGCCAGGGCCCTCACAAACTCCTGCTGGTTGACGTCTTTGACGGTGACCCCCGGCATCTGCAGAGGGCCGGCAAGAGACCCCGTTAGGCGACCCCGCCCGGCTGCACGTCTCGCGGGAGGCCCAGGCAGGGCCGGAGGGAGGCACAGGCTCGCCTCTGCCACAGCGGGGGGCGGCGACACCCCCCCACCCCAGAGCGAGGTCGGGGACCGAGGGGGCCGGAGTGGCCCCACCCTTCCGTGTCTCCCCCAGGCTGCAGCCACGGCCCCGCCCCGCCCCGCCCCTGGCTCCCAGCCTCAGGGGCAGCTGCCCTGGCCCTGGACCCACCGCCCCCCAGCCCCGGGGGCGCCCCGGCCCCAACGCGGCCTGCGCACGTGCCCGACGGCCCCGCCCCAAGGACGAGGGGGAGTCCCGGCACCTGCGGCCCTAACCGCCCCGGAGGCGCCCATCGCACCCGGTCCAGGAGGCAAAGCGGGGCCTGGACGGGAGGCCGCCAAGGAATCCCGGGCGCCCAGGACGGCCCTTCCTTCGACCGGGCAGCCCGCGGGCGGCGGCGAGGAGGGCTCCGGAGGGGGACGCGCCGCCGTGCCCGCAGCGAGGCAAGGGAGGCCCGGCCTCGCCCACGCCGCCCGCCCGCCCGCCCGCCCGCCCGGCGCCTGCGCCCCGAGGGACCCCGGGGGAGGGGGGAGGCGGCCCGCGTGCGCCGAGAGAAGAGGCGAGGCGAGGCGAGGCGAGGCGAGGCGAGCCCCCCTCTCGCCTCCCGGGCCTCACCGTTCTCCGCGCGGCGGCGAGGTCGCCCTTCCTCGGCAGGCCCGGCGGGGGAAAGAGAGCGCACGGGGTTCCACGCCCGCTCCTCACAGGGCTCCGCGGCCTCGCGAGACCGCGCCGCCCAGTCCCGAGCCGCGAGACCGAGAGCCCAGCCAATCCTGCGCCGCGCCGCGAGACGCGGGGGGCGGGGGGCGGAGGAAGGCGCGGGGGGCGGGGCGCCCCTCCCCCGCCGTCGCCGCCCCGACTTCCGGCGTAACCCAAGCGGGAGGCCCGCGGCAGGGCGGAAGTGGGGCCTCCGCGTCGCGCACGTGCCGGCCGGGCAGAGCCGCGGAGGGCGGGGGCGGCGCGCTCGGGGGGCGCCTGACCCGCCTCCCGCCTCCCGCCTCCGCGCGGCGTGTTTCAGCCCCCCTCGGGCTGTCCTTCCGCCGGCTGCCCCGCGCTTTCCTGGCCGGGCCGGGCCGGGCCGGGCGGGGCTCCCCTCCGTGCCCGTCCCGGGCTCTCCCCGCCGGCCTCGGCCTCTGCCCGCCGCCCCGCGTCTGCCTCGGAGTCTCCCGGGGAGGCCCCTTCCTCCTGGGCTCCCCGCGTGGGCTTGCGCGCCAGGCGGCCGGAGCCTCCCAAGGAAACCGGGCCGCGGGGGCTTCGGGGCGGCCGCCGGCTACCCGCCTTGGCCCCGGCCGGGAAGGGGGGCTGCCCGCCTGCCCGCCCGCCTGCCTGCCGTGGGGCGGAGCGAGGCCTCCCGGAGGGCGGCGCGGGCCCTGGCAAGCGGAGGGTGGTGGAAACGGGGGCGCTGCTTTGCCCAGCGGAAGCCCCGGCGCTTCCCTGCTGCCGCCGCCGCCGCCGCCCGTGCAGGACGGCGGGGGAGGCGGTCGGCCAGGTGCGTCCGGGACGGTGGGACCGGTGGGGCGCTGGAAGCGCCTGGTCGTCTCCCCGCTCCTGTTTCTGGAAGGCGAGGCTCGGGAGGTGACTGGACTGGAGCCTCTACGGGACGGCCGCTTCCTTCCGCCCCGCGCAGCCCAGCCGGTGTCGGGGACGATGGGAATTGCAGTCCGGGATCCCAGGGCGGGCCCGTTGCCCAGCCCTGTCGCACCGGGACTGCCCGCGTTACTGTGGGCGGCGGCAGACAGAAAGCAGTGGGCTCTGGTTCTGTGCCCGACAGGCAGCCTCGCGGGGCACGTAGGCTCCGTCTGTAAAAAGTAAAACGGGGGGGCGGGTTTTGGCGCTCTCCCTCCCAGGTGGAAGCGGTGGAGTCCTCTGGTAACTGCCAGAACCAGCGCTCGACAGCTAAAGGCCACCTGTCTCAGACGGCCCCTCCTCTGCAGTTTTTCTGTGGCCTTTCCTTCCCTCCTTCCTTCCCTGACTGTTCCACCTCCCGGAAGATAAAGGTGGGGTTTATTGCACAGAGTTTTAAGCAGAATCAATTTCATTAGCCTTATTTGAGGTTCTAAAAATACCAAGGGCCACCACAGCCTTTGTTTAAATAGTGGGTTTATCGACGCTCACTGGTGTCCATTATGTGCTCTAAGGCTGCAGTATTCGATAGCGCCCTGCCGTTCGGCTCCCTCGTTTTCAATAATTGCCTGTTGGGTGGAAGTTATTTTCCTGTTGCCGCCCTCAGTGGCTGTCTCGGTTGCACTGGGCTGGCGGCATCCGAAGGCAGACAAAGCTGAGCCCAGACGGAGACAGAAGGCAAGGCGGAAGGAAGGACCGCGGGCTCGGTGCTCGGAGAGAGCCCTTCGCCCGGTGCCCCTTCTCTTGCCCTTCTGGGACCGGCTGTCCCCCCTCTCCTTGTTCCACCCCAAACGCTGTGCATCCTCGCAGCTGTTCTGCCTTGCAGTTGGCGGCTCTAAGCAAGGGTATTCTCTTGCTCCCAAGCCCTCCTTGAAGATTTTTCAGCCATGAAGTTCTTCTTCCTACCCCTTCCCCCCTTTATTTTACCTGGAATAATCTACTGTAGCGGTGTGTGTGTTTTAAACTCCCCGTGTTGTCGCTTTCTGCACTTTGTAGGCTGTTTCTGTTTCTTTTTACGACAAACCATGCCTGAAAAAAATCTTTCTTTCCATGTCATTGAAAAGCAAAACAAACCAGGAGTCTTCTTGGGGTTTTTTTCTGGCTCATTCAGGGTCCCTGAATCTCGGGGGTCAGCAACAGCGCAGCCCACACCACCTCAGGGGCCCCATTGCGCGCGCTCTCTCATGCATGTGCATGCGCGTGCACACACATTCGTGCCTCTGGCCCCACTCCCCCCTTCATTGCTGTTGTTGCCATTTTACCGTGTTCCTCTAGAGTAAAGAGAAAGCACAGCAGCCCCCTCCCCATCCCTTGCTGTCTCCTCATGGTCGGCAGTGTGATTCAGACCCCAGGCAAGAGGGCAAGCAAGTGGGCAGTGGCGGCCAGTGGCTGGGGAACTTGCTAAGGGCAGCTTGGCCAAGCACCTCCCTGCCATCAGCGCTACACCTCAAGGCCCTGCTCCTTCTGGAGAGATTGCCAGACAGCATGTGTACAACCTCTGACCACATTCTATCCAGGCAGTGACATTGGACCAAATATTCTTGACTTTAGTTATTTTGCTTCTTGACAACCATGCTATTTTCCTAACACAAAGGTTGTAAATTCTGGTGGAACTAGACCCCCAAGAAAGGCATGGCTGCCATTGCTGTTGTAGTAACATGCAGTGTTTTGGGCCAAGAGACAGAAGAGGCCCACAAAGTCAGGCAAAAGGATTCATATGGTGAGAGAAGGGGAGCCGAAGATAAATCTCTGACTAAAACAGCTCTAGGCTGCTCTGTAAAAAAAAAAAAAAAAAGCCAAAAACCTGAGGAAGACCAAAGGAGCAGATAGGAGGGAGTCTGTCTGTCTGTTTTTCTCTCTGGAGGGCTGGCAGTCAACATTCAGCAGCTGCTGAGAGGGTTCAGTCCTCTTGGGACTGTTTTGGAGAAGGTCTTTTGGCCATCATTTCTGTTATTTTCAATCTTCCAGTTATCCTTCTGCAGACTCCAGAGTGTTCTCACGTGGCCAGCTCCATCTTGTTCCCCAATAGGTCTCGGTTGGCCCCATTTCTCTTAACCCTCATCCCCATCCTTTGCCACATGTGGGAATTTGTGTTCCCTGAATTCAGGCCTGTGGGTGGACTTTGGGGCTGGGGCAGCAACCAGCCTTCACCCAGGGCCAGCGCAGGATGCGGTGGAGGAGCACAGATCGAAGGGCCAGTCCAAAATCCCTCTTCCTCAGGGCGTAGACCAGCGGATTGGCCAGGGAGTTCAGGTGGGAAAGCAGCACGGCCAGGCGGTCCAGGGATTCGTAATGGTGGCAGCTGGGGCAGAGCAGCTGGATGCCATAGGTGACCTGCAGGGGCATCCAGCAGAGACAGAAGATGCCCACCAAGAGGAAGAGGGTGCGGGCCATTTGCAGTTCCCTTCTCTTGGCCGGCCAAAGAGCCTGTGACCGGAAGTGGCTGCGGACCACCCGAAAGAGGTCAGTGTAGATGCCCAGCATGGTGGCCAAGGGCAGCAAGGTGCAGGTAAGGGAGATGAAGTAGACCAGATACTCCAGGCTGAAAATAGAGGTGAAGGAGCAGCGGCCCAGACGTCTGCCGTAGGTTCCACTGGAGCTGAAGTTCTGTGGAACAGGAGGAACGTGGGAGAGGAGGTCTCTATGTGGGATGTTGTGGCCTATGATGACAAAGGCGGCCCTTTCAGAAGGGAAGCTAACAGCCAGCGTCTTGTTTGTGGTCTCCACATAGTTCTGGAGGCGGTTCCAGCCCATCAGTGGTGAGAGGCCAATCAAGAGCGACAGCATCCAGCAGAGGACCACAGTGACCACCATGCACCTGGTCTTCACGTGCACAGTGTATCTGCTCAAGGAAAGAAGGTCAGGAGGGCCGTGAGAGTTAGACATTAGGAGGAGCCCCTCTGTTGCCACCGGCTTTGCCCTTCAGGAGTCCCCAGGTCCCCTCAACTCAGTCAATGGCCTTCTGTCTTCTCCCCTCCTGCCTGAATGGCCGGGAACTTCAACTAAAAAATTTGCCTGTGTGATCCTTTGGGGTTCAAAATAACTGCAACACCCAAGGCTGATCATCTGATGGTGAACTGAATCTCCATCTCTCACGGCTGCTCTTGTCACCTCTCATGGCCTCACAGATTGGTCCCTGTTCATACGGCTAGCTCTGAGCTCTGATTCTCTGCTGTGCATCATGGCTAACTGGTTTCTGAGAGCTAAGCAATTGCTTATTGTTTGCAGGGCTGCACAGAATGCAATGCTTGTTTCTGTATTTGCCATGATTTGGTTTTTTGATTTGGGAGCCAAATACCTCTGGCCAGTTATGATGCATGGCCACAACTCAGTTAAACAGACTTTTTCTGCAGCATGGAGTACTGTGACTGAATGGTTCACATGAGGGAACAAGGGGTGGTGGTGGTAGTTTTAAAAAAAGCAGTCAGAATGCTCCCCAGCCTGAAACACTGCCCCCTCCCCAAACAACTGGTCTTCCCCCTCCCAATCTGCCCCCTCCCTGGGGGCTCTGCTAGGAGCAACATTACAGGCAGCCCTGACCAACCCCCCAAGAGGTGTCCATCCCAGGGAAAAAGAGATTGCTTGCTGGGTGTAAACAAAAGATCCAAAGGATGGCATGATAGCATGTCTTTCAATGGAACAGAAGAATCTGTAAGGAGACATTTCATTTCCCATCTGGTGAACATGCTCATTTTTCCTGTTTCCCCATTGTACCTGAAACTATCTTTTTAGAAACCTGTCCAGCCTCTTTTACTAGGGGTGAAAGTGAGATGGTGTCCACAACATAAGCAGCAGACACACTGCATTTTTTTCTTCTTTAAATAAAAACCCTGGCTCCATCTTAAAGAAGAGCCGAAGCCCTTGCAAGGAGGGTGCCTCTGTGGATCTCTCTTGCCAGTTGCATCTATGGCACAAGAGTGGCTCAGAGGCACATGCTGATCCAGGTGTGCCCCCCACCGCCCTCCCCTTGGTCCTAATCACTGGCGGTTGGATAAACAGCCTGTGGGCTTCATGGGAAGTGAGGTCCGAAACACCTGGAAGGTTGCTCTCTCTGCCTGCCTGTCCACCCCACGCTGGGTGAGCTGCCTTTGGGACTCATGGGAGGTGAAATCGGAACCCAGAGAAAATGCTACGTTGCCTCCTCTGCCCACCTGTTCCCCGCCCCACCCTCACACACACACACACAAGCAAGCAAACTCCACGCCCTTCATTTGGCAGAAGGCGGCCTGGGCTTACCTGTTCGGCAGCTTGATCCTCAGGTGGGTGTTGATGGCGATGACCAGGAGGAGGAGGATGGAGAACTGGGTGGTGACCACTGGGAAGCAGGCGAGGAAGAGGCAGGTGTAGAAGTGGAGGACATACCCCATGCTGAGCACGATGGAGAAGGGGACGGCCAGGGCCCCCACGCCCAGGTCAGCCACAGCCAGGCACACGATCAGGTAGTTGGTGACACCCCTCAGCTCCTTGTGCAGGTAGACCGTGGCACAGACCAGGAGGTTGGCGGAGATGATGGCCATGGCCAGGATGCCATCGAGAACCACAAAACCAAAGTACACATCCATGGCCGGAGGGGCTTGTTGCCACGGACGTTTCCTCCAGACGTTACTCTCTGGCACCCACGGAGGAGCCACTCCCTGAGGCTCTTGGGTCCAAGCGAAGCACCCAGAGGCAGCTTCAGGCCTTTCTCTCCCGCCCGCCTCGCTCCTCTTTCACCGCCTGCCGGTTCCAGGGCTGCCAGGCCTCCACTGAGACGGCAGGAAGCCAAACCCAGCCCTGTCTGCTGAGCAGCGGCAGGAGACGGCTCTCTCTGTGGAGCGAGGCATTAGATCTCATGCGTTGGACCTGACAGGCGGACGCTGAGGGCAACGTGATCGATGCCACAGCGTGGCACTGGAGGGTGGGCAGAGGAAGGTAATACCAGCCCCCCTTCTTCAAATACAATATTTCCAGGTGAAAATTCTCCCATGCTTGTCAAGAGTGGAATATCCACACATCCAAGACATGAGGCATCCACATTTTGGAGGTGACATGTGGCAAGGTTTTCATTTTTTTAAAAACAGTACAGTGTTCATGCAGACAGTGGATTCTGGTGGTCGTGTATACGTTTGCCCAAAGGCAGGGCCAGGAAGAGCTACTTGTGGGAATGGAGCCTGGCATTAAATCTGACTGGATTGCCTGCCCCCCGCCACCCCGCTGCCCTTTTTGCTGTCCTCTGAAAGTCATGCCAGCATGGCCCATCCAGTCACCCAAGTGCCAGGAGTTGCTGGTGAGGGTCTTCTTTCCAGAACCAGAGGTCTAGTTCAGGCTCATTGCTGGTGCCTCGTATTCCCACAGGCTTGGGGAAGAGTCTGCACTGAGCACCACCCTCTCCTTCCGCGGACAAGCTCCTTGCGTCCGTGACAGCAATTCAGCCCACCAGGCACACATCCAAATGTAACCCCCTCCTTTCTGGCCACCTTCCTAATTATGGAGGAGGGGCTGAATATGGTACATTAGGGGACAAAAATGCACCAGTCACTGAGGCGAACTTGATAGGAGTCCCTGGATGCTCAGAGATCTGCACAGATTGCTAACTGCCCTCCTTGGAAACTGGAGAGCTGTTAGAATGAACAGGATAATCTCACTGCCAACATTGGCTGGGGCGTGGCGGGGGGGGGAGGAAAAGGCAGCCTGGGCTCTCATATACTTCCCATTTCCCTGTTCTTAATTTTATAGAATTTAGTGCTGTGTGTGTTTCTTGCACACATTGCAAGGCATGGGAAGAGGCCACCAGGGACCTTGCAAGCGGCACAGAAATGAGCAAAGTGTGGCACAGGCAGGCAGGCAGGAGGGCTCCTTCCGTTCAGTACTGACTGATGTGCACAAGATGGATCCAGTGAACCAGGCCAGTGAAACACACACACACACACACACACACACACACACACACGCTTGCCATTTCATATTGTGGCAAGAGCTGTTAAACCATGGAAGGCAGTGAGTCTCCATCTTTGGAGATCTTCAGGCGGAGGTTGGGGGATGTCTCCCAGGAGCACTTTAGTGGGCAAGACGGCCTTTGGGACCCCTTTCTGGTCTGTGATTGTATAAAATGGGCTTTGCGTTGTTCTAAGAGCTGTCTGAGCATGGGACAGACTGCCTCGGGAGGTGGTGGAGTCTCTGGTTTTGGAGTGAGAGTTGGGGGGCAACCCTCAGGAGTGCTTCAGTTGGGTGTTCCTGCATGGCAGAAGGGGGGTGGGCTAGATGGCCTTTGGGGTAGCTCATCTGACTGTATGATCCCTTTATTTTGAAAAGCGAACCTGTGCTTGTCTGCTCTGCAGTAGGTCCTCTTGAGTCCAATGGCATTTGCTAGAGGGGAAGCGTCTACAGCTTTCACACTAGGCCACGTGTGTGCCTTCCCACTCATTCTAGCACTGACCAAGAGACCATTTGTAGCACATGAATGTCTTCAGAGCAGGATGTGGAAGCGGGGGACACACTGGGATCAGAAAGGAGCTGGACAGAAGCGGGTGGCCCTTCTGCACTCCTCACTGTCCAGGGTGAGTGGAGCCCATCCGGGGCCTGAGGGAACTTCCCTCCCCGGGAAGACACTGCCTGAGGTTTGAAGGAGATTCACTGCCGGAGGCAGCGGATCCACACAGATCCTTGACGTGGGGTGATTCTCAGCCACCAGCACATAAGATCAGCCTCACTGCACACTTGCAGTATGCACAGACTGCCTCAGACTGCAAAGATGGACACAATATTTACTGATATTTCAAGGCTGGTCCCATGCTCTGAGAGAACTGATGTAAGTCATCTCTTCCCGAAGAGGGCAGAGAGCAGAGAGACACAGAGCCCTCTGCCCACAACACGTGCCCAAAATGACATAGGTGGCAATTGCTTTAGGTGCCCTGAAACAGATGCCCAGTCAGAGAACAGTGAATGCGCACATCTGTGCGCTGCCAGCCTCTCGCTGCCTCTTCCTCCGTGCCCGCCAGAGGGCAGCCCCGGCACCTCCTTTCCTGCCTTTTTATTTCTAGTTCAGCACCAGCGGGCAGCGAGGCAAGGCTGTGTGAAAACGCCTGGTCTGTGCATTTTGCATCTGATGTCCTGCTTCCAAGACGTATTCTGATAAATAATTTGGATCTGTGTGTCTGTGTGTCTGCCAATGGACAGAGAAGAGATTACAGGAAGCAAAGGTTTACAGTGAGATGTAAAGTCGAAGGCTTTCACAGCCAGAACCCATAGGTTGTTGTGGGCTTTCCGGGCTTTGAGGCCGTGTTCTATTAGTATTTTCTCCTGATGTTTCGCCTGCCTCTGTGGCTGGCATCTTCAGAGGATCTTTACAGTGAGACTTCAAAAGCTTGCATGATGTGCATTTTGTGCATTTTACCAATAAAGGTACCACTGTTTTGTGGATTTCAGAGTTTGTGGGAAGGCTCTGAAGCCTGTCGTGCTCACAGGCCAACTGCCCCTTAGTCACCACCAGTGGGGCTTTTTCCCCAGGTCTTCCCTCTCACCCTCACATGTGTGTGTGTGCCACTTTTGTTGGCTCAGTAAGAGATGGAAGAGTGGTGAACATGCTAGACCATTAAAGGCCCCTTCACACAGAACAGTCCACTAAGGGCCATCAGGGTTCCCTTTGAGAGAGTCCTGGGATTTGTAGTTCCATGAGGAATCCTCTCTGCCAGATAAAGGAGCAGTAGGAATGTGAGTGTGGGGGTGACACCGAATTAGCATCTTGTTGCCACTTTCTGACATGGACATCTGGAAACTGCTGGTGAACCAGCACTGCTTGTGAGCAGATAAAGCCACTGGATTTTGGCAGCCTGTCTGGAGCAGGGTGCCCAGGCAGCACGCAGCTTCTCTTCCAGATGGCCAAAGCAGCGCCACTTAGGAAACAAGGATCTGTGTCCCTTGTTATGAAGCCAAATTATGACCCCCTCATGCATGGCACTTAGAGACATGAAGACAGAGCCAGCCTGGCATCACGGTTTAGAGTGCCGGACTAGGACTCCAGGAGATCAGGGTTCACATCCCCACCCAGCAGTGGTCATCCCCTTGGGAAAGCCACACCCTCTCAGCAGCCTCAGAGGAAGGTCTTGGCAAACTTCTTCTGAATAATGTATCTGGCCAAGCAAACCCCAGGGGAGAGCTGTCATCAATTGGAGGCCTCTCCCATATGCGTAACAGCAATACCTTTATACATGCTTTTAACACAAGGCATATTGTTTTAGCTGCTCTTAGGCAGACCCCAGCAGTCCTAAAGCAAACAGGCTGAGAAACACCAGTTCGCCTCTGGGTCTTTGACCAAACATTGTCCACACAGCTCAGGGTGCTTTATTGTGTTGTGTTGATGACCAGAAAAGAAAATCCAAAGTCCCAATTGTGCTAACACTTTTATTAGGCCATCCCAGCAGCACAAAATACATCACATTCACTTCCACAGCTCGCAGGTTTCTTCATCAAACTGAGATGGCAAAATAGCAGGTCTTGTTCTCCTGTATGAAGGACCTGCCCTTTAACAGCCAGGGTGAGCCACACAAATTATTAAAAACACCACATTTTGCACATTGTATTCTGCTTCCAAACAATATTACTGCAAACCATTTGGAGGAAAGAAGGAAGACAAGCTTGGGAAAAGAAGCTTGAGGGGAGGTCTGTCAGAGGGACGAGGGGGAGGGTGAGCTGAGCCACTTGACCAGCAAGGCAAGCACTTGGCTCTTACAGCTGTAAATCCCATGAGCTCGTCCAGAGGAGAAAGAGAAATGAGAGCCAGTTTGTGGATTCTCCTCCGCCAATCCCCTCATCTTTTGCCCCTGGCACATTCTCAGCGCTGGGGCCAGAGGCAAGGGGATGGGGGGGCTTGGAGGGCAGAAAGCAAGCAAGCCTTGACTCCCTCGCCCCCCCCCGCAATCCCCCTACCTTTTGCTTTGCATGAGTTCCTTCCTCCCTGCCACCCCTGTGTCTCTGGTCCCAGTGCTGAGAAGGAAGGCTTGCACCCCAGCACAAGAGGTAAGGGAATGGGAGGGGGGTCACGGGGGAGTTATCCGCAGTTTTTCCACTTTGTGAGGTTCCTGAACCCCGAATCTTCACAAATGTGGAGGAGCCACTGTATACAGTTCTAACCTGTTGGGATTTATCTAAGGACACTTGAGAACACAGACAAACACAGGCATGCATTGGGCCCCACTCCTCCCCTGCTGGAGCTATTTGGGTTTTGACTTGGCACTGCTGGAAGGGCTTGGTGCTCTTGCAGCACCAGAAGCACTCGGTGGGGTTCCAGAACTTGCAAACCTGGAAAACATGTGGTATTGCAAAGCCTGTGATCCCAGAGACACCAAGGGTGGGAGCACCTTCTCGAGGGCGGCCATGCAGATCGCTAAATTAGAGTTTTCCTTTTCTTCCTTGAGACGCTGGATTTCACCTTCCATCTCTTTGGCCTTCTGATAAAATCCTTCTTCCAGCAATCTCTTTTGTTCCTGGAAGAGATAAGGAGCACACAGGGAGAGATGAGCAGGAACTGGGGCAGCAAAAATAAAACCAGGGTGGAAACAGACCGGAAGGCCCAGTCAGCATGGCTGCCTCATTCATTATCAAGCAGTGACAGTAGCCCATCGACAAATCCTAGTTTGTGCAAAAGCCATGCAAGAAATACATAGATGCCCTGTGTGCACTAAAAGCTCAACTTCCATTAATGTCGGATGCCCTTCTAGGCTTCCTAACTGCAACGTCAGGCTGTGGAGTGGGGTGTGTGTGTGCAGTAACATTTTAGAAAGCCCGTGGCCCGTGGGAGGAGGATGCTGAGCGTGTGAATGAGTGGTGCCTCCTGGCTGCCAGATTAAGCCCGGCCGGGGGGAGGCACCCACTGTCAGGCACCACTTTAACAAGACAGTCACGTGAGGCGGGGGGCCAGAGCTGGTGGGTGCCCAGCTGCGTTCCCGTTACCTGAAGCTTGTGCTGCATCATCCGCTCAGTCTCTTCCTCCATCCTCCTCTTCTCCTCCTCCATCTTCTCCCTCAGCAGCTGGAGCTGCTCCGCGTGGCTGCGGTTCTGGTCCTCCACCATCCTCTTGAGCTGGGCCTGCTCCACCTCCAGGAGCTTCTGCTGCAGTTGGGCAGCTTCAGCCTGCGCGCGCTGGGCTGCGTCCAGAGAAGAAAGCCATAACGCGCACGGCCAGCTCTGGGACTGGAGGGCTGGCACCCCCGCACGGATCCCCCCACACGCTCCAATCGGGCCTTGTCCCGGCCTCCCAAGGCCACCAACCGCCCGCCAGGAGCAGGGCCCGCTCTGTGGTGGCACCCAGAACATGGAACCCACCCCTGAACATGCTCATCAGGCTGCCCGCACTGAGACCACGTACGCAACTATTTAAAGCCTTCCTTTTTAAAAATTTCCCCCCGTTTTGGGTAGCGTGTGATGCGTGACATCCAGCCTTGGTAACCCCTGAGGCCTGAGCGGCCACAGCCGTACCTTCTACCTCCTTCTCCTTGTCGCTCAGGGCCTTGTCCATCTGCAGGATGGATTTTGCCACCATCTCCTTTGACTTCAGGAATTCCTCAAGTGCCTTGTCAGCCTGGGGAGGGACCAGGAAGAAAGGTTGCCCTTCAAGCTGAAGATGGGGAAAACGAGCGAGGCCGCATATTGGGACTAAAGGCAAAACGGCGCCCCCAGGCGTAGGAACAGAAGGAGGGCAGTGGCATAGTGGACCAAGGTCACACAGTCAGCGTGCTGTTCTCCCAAACCAGATGCCTTGGGGAGCCTCCAGGCAGGCCGGGAGGGGGATGGCACCCTATATCCAGAGGTATACCCACAGCAACTGCATTTTGGCAAGGGCCCTGTGGAATTCATGCTCGCAGCCCCTGAGCCCTTGTCCCTGAGATGGAATATCTCTCAAGGCCATTGACAACTGTGGTTCTGTGCTCACGAAAGGCCTGGGTGTGGGCGAGCAATGGGGGTGCTGAACTCTGGAAAGGGGAGCTTAAAAATGAGCAACTGCTGCGAAGCGTCAGAAGCTGGAAACAGAGGCAACAGATGTGAGGAGAAAATCCTCACTTGGTGGGATTAAGAATATTACAAGTGAAATACCGTGGTCTTGGAAAATTCACATTGACCCTCTAATCATCTGCAAACCTGTGAATTGTATTTATTTGATGCTTTGCTCTCCATGGATTCAAGTTTCTTCCTCTGTTTGGTTCACCAAACTGTTTGGTGCTCCTTCGTATTATCTTAATATACATAATACATTTTGGTTTACATTATTTGTAAAATCTTAGTTGTTTGTATAAATCATTAAATTACATAATTACCCAAAAATGTTGAAGATTGATTTAAATGAAAATTGAACCCAGTGAAAACTGAATGCACTGAATCCGAGAGCAGCAATTCAATGGGCTGAGACCCATTTGTCCTGTTGTGCGAGTGGAGCTTGTTGTTGTGTGCTTTCATGTCGTTTCTGACTTAGGGCGACCCTAAGGCAGCCCTATCACAGGGCTTTCGTGGCAATATTTGTTCACAGGGGTTTTGCCTTTTGCCCTCCCTCCTCTGAGGCTGAGAAAGTGTGACTAGCCCAACGCCACCCAGTGGGTTTCCATGGCTGAGCAGGGATTTGAGCCCCGCTCTCCAGAATCACAGTCCAACCACCACACCACATTGGCTCAGGTGGCGCCTGTTTCTAAGTAATTCCCCCAGGGCTGCAACCCTTGTCTGCTCGAGCATAGATCTAACTCCAATCACCATCAGAACGACACTTCTTTGGGTTCCGTGGAAGAACCCAAGGGTGCTGCCCTACCTGAATTCCTTTATCAGGCACCAAACGGTATTTTTCCTCAATTTCATGCCGTTTCTCCAGAAACTGCTTGTAGCCACCGGGCACTGAGAAGAGTCCCATGTGGATCCCGTCCTCCAGCTCCTGAGAAAGGTCCACCAGCACAGCCAAGCAGCGGTCAAAAGATATCTGCTCGTTCCGCTTGCAAATCTTCTCCTTCTTCTGCTTCAGCTCATTCTGCCAGAAGACACAAAACACACGGCTCTGGAAACGCCCACGTGCCAGTGAGGTTTTCCCACCTAGGATACAAGTGTGCAATGGGAACGGAAGAAACAACTCACAGACTAAATTTCAGTCAGTTTGAGAGTGACTTAACTAGCACGGCCTCCCACAAAACACACGGCAACCAGTTTTGACAACTATGATCTGTACCAGCCAGATTTCTAAAGCTTTGGTCAACTTAATCTGAGCAACTCCATCTTTTCCAAATTTCAAAACAATACTTCTCATTCGGCAACCTTTCTGCTGGGATGTTTTTATCACTTCAGTTTCCCGTGGAGGTCTGGGACCATGAGGTACCTGACAGGTCACTTGGCCAAGACATTCCTGCATTCACGGTTGCAACAGGTTAACCCACCCTGCACTCGCATCAGGTACAGACAGGCATGTTTCCAGCCCCGGCTCGTTTCCCAGGCTTTGCACTTCCACAGACCAAAGGGACCGGCTTTTCCACTCATCCTGTTTGGACTGGCTTCTAGTCCAAGGGGGGGGGGTTGAGAGAGCATTTCCTTTGTATTCCCAGTTGAAGCCAGCTAGTTCCTGAACACATTTCCTCCATCTCCTTGGCTCATTGTCTAGAGACAATGCATAAATTCCCCATTCCTCAAAACAAATTGAAGTTTTATTTTTTAATGAGTTGTGCGCTTTCCCTCTGCCTCCTCTGGCCCCTACCTGGTCTGGTCTGCTCTTTTTTCATAACCGAGTTAAAATAAGGTACTTCTGGAGAACTGCCGGACAGGAAGCATGGTGGCAGCCAGGGAATTTCACAAGTTTTGTCCCTCTAAGACAGGGCAGGGTAAGCTTTCAGTGTCTTTCAGCCCAGGTTAGGATTAGACTGAGGGCTCAGGGCGTGAGGGAGACTCTGACTGAAAGCAGCTGTGCTTCTTACATCTCTGGGCGAACATTGAAAGCAAACACTCAATTCTAGGCAGGTCTACTCAATGCAAGGCTTCTCATGCCTGCAAAGCACTGGCCAATCCTAATCTGGATTTATTTACAGTTTAAATAAATACTCCCTTTTTTCAGATTGCAGATAAATGCAAAAAAATGTTGGCACCAGATGTGGAATTTCAACTATGGGTCCTCATAGCCCTGTTTGCAGGTCAGGGGAACGGGAGCAAGGCGAAGGGCCTGTAGGTCACACAAAACCGTCATGCGTTCCCCCTTCCCATCTCACTGCCAAACGGCCACTGAGCCACGAGAGAGGACGTACCTCAAGCTCCTCCTGGAACTTCTTGATGTTGTCCCCAAAGGCACGGGCCATGAATAGCCCCACGGCCTCCCTCTCGCACTGGGCGTGCACCCCCAGCAGCTCCTCCACGGTGCCCGTGGGTAGCCTCGCCTGCTTCCCCATCTGCTCTTCGTAATGGGAAACGGCTTCGCGCACAGCAGCAGTGTTCTCAATCTCTGCCAGGGCCAGGACTGCATTCTCCAGGCAGGGCACCTGCCCACTGTTGATGGCGCCCACGTAGGCCTTTGCCAGGTCTGCGAGCACTGAAAGGAGGAGGTCTGGTGAGGCATCGGCTGTGGAGCGGGAAGGGGCGCCTTGGCTCCATGGAAGAGGAATGCCCTTTCCTGAAAGCGCCACTGGAGTGACCGTCCAGATCAGCAAGGCAGTCCCAGCTGCATGCTCTCTAGATCTACAGACTTATTCTGAGAACCGGGGAACTGGCTTTGATGCCTCAAGCATAACGGAGCATGGAGATAACCCACTTTGTGTGTAAAAGCAAGGCTCTACTCTCATTTTTACTATACTGTCAAGGGTATGTGGCCTCTATTCAAAATGTAGCAGAGGTAACTGACCACCACCAAAGCAGACTGAAGGGCACTACGCCCAGTCCCAAGGCACTTCCTGGCACGGTCAACTGACCAGCCTTAGTCGCTCCAGCCAAAAGGGCTTCCCGACCCCAACCCAATGCTTTCCTTACTTGCTCCAGTCACAGCTTGGCCCCCCGGGACCGTCTTGGGTTTGGAGGTCAGCCAGACGTGGTCGCAGAAACGGGCCACTGGTTCTAGGAATTCTTCCTCCAAGTCTTTTTCTTCCAGCTCCTCCAGCCGACACAAATTCTTCCTGCTTGTTGGGCGGTCAAAAGTGAAACATTTCCGGGAAGGAAAGAACCGGCGGATGCACAATCGTGGCATGTTGCATTTTTTGATCTGCTGTGTGTCACCTACAGAAGAAGGTATTTTGTTGGTTTTCTCATACTGATAAATTCCAGAAATTCTGTCTGGAAAACTACCCAGCCCTTCCTCTCCAGCAAAAGGAGAATATATTTTATGTACGAGACTATTCAGGTCTCCACTCTGACTCATTTTTAATGTGAGAATGTTTCTGAGCATGCACAAAGCCTGCTGCCCCCCCTTCAGAATACATTTCCACTCTCACACGTGTCCCCCATACTCCAAGTGCCTCGGCACAGCTGGTCCCAGCCACCAGCAAGCCCCAGGCACCATTTTTATTCTATAGCCACCTTTCTGCAGTTTCAAGGCACTCTCCAGGTACTCGTCCTCGCTGACCCGGCACCCGTCTATCTCCAGCTGCAGCGTGAAATCCCGCACAGCCCAGATGAAGGCCGGGAAAAAGCGGACAAATTCGAAATAATTCTCTTCCTCTTGGCTGTGCTCCTCAGAAGACTTTACTCTAATTTTTTTGGTCAGCTCTGTAACGTAGCTGGGGACTGCTAAGGAAAAGGGCTGCATTTTTGCTGATATAAAGTACTCCCAGAATGTAAGTTGTTTTCTGTATTTATTTGTGGGCTGGCTGGCAGCAACAAGATGGCCTCTGAGCATGTGTCAAGAGCAACTTCCTGACCACAGCTCACAGTCATGACTTAGGCCCAGCTTTGTGGAAAGGGGCTCCCTTGCCAAGGTAGTTTTAAGCCTTGCTGGCATCTCTTATTTTCCTCGTCTGTGAGACAGACCGCCCCCCAGGCCCAACAGGTCATAGTTGCTTACTTATCCATTCCTCCTACAGTTGTGTCCAAGGAACTCTCTGCCCAGCACCCAAGGCCTGTCCGTCTTGGCCGTCATGACCCTTCTGGGCATCCTTCGCTGCAACAGCATCATGCCTTCCAGGCCAGGTCAAGAGAGGGGGGCCTGGGTGCAGCTGTGGCCCCACTGCAGCCCCTCTCCCTCCCGCGTCGGTTCTCACTTCCTCCCTCTGGGCCCGTCCATTCCCCCACCCATGTTGGCTCTGTGGGAAGGATACTGGAGCTTCTCCAAGGCGTTCTGGTCAATGGTGCCCATGCTGTTATACACCAGGGTGCTGCTGAGGAGAATGGCCAGCGCAAAGATCCACGAGTCATTCTGCGTGTTCCCCTGGAAGAGAAGCAGGCATTTTTGGAGCCTCCTCCCTGAGCCTCCGTCACCTCCCAGACCCTGAAGTCTCCCTCTCTCTCTGCTTCAGGCTGCATCTCTGAGATCTACGAGTGCAGAGCTGCCCCCTCTGGAGGTCCTCCCCTGTGCCTCATCGCACTGGGAGAGGGAGCTGTCTGCACTCTGAACGCCTATCCTAGCCTGCCCAGCCCGCATCTGGCAGAACTGTGTTGGCAAAGACTCTGCACCCTCCGCCATCGTGCGCAAGCACCCCACAGGCACAGAGAGCACGCATTGGTTTCATTGGGGAGGGGGCTGTATCCTGACACACAGCCTCCGTAACGCCTTCTAGCAGAATCGGGTGCCGGGAAGAGGGAGGAACTGGGCATCCTGGAATTCCCAGTGTGCACTGAAAATACAAACCAGACTTCTTCCAAACCCATACAACAGGCGTGGGAGGACTTGCGGCACAGACGCCTCGGCTACCAGACTAGCACAACAGACCACCAGGCTTACTGCGAAGGTCCTGCCCTCCCCACCCCACCCCACGGCAGCCATCCCACCCCCTCCTCCGCTCACCTTCCCGACATCGCCCAAGCCCTCCGTGTCCAAGAGCACCAGTGCACAGTCGTGCCTGTGGGGGTGCGGGAGGCACCACATCCAGATGCCCTTGGTCATCCCCTGCACCGTGGCCCCCAGGCAGAAACCTGAGGGAGGGAAAGAGGGAGGCAGACACGGCGAGTGATGCAGTTCTAGGAAACAAACAGGCCAAGGCCGCAGCCCCGCACCCTGCTACTTGGGAGGCGGTCCCACTCACTGCCTTCAGTTGAACCTACTTCTGAGTAAATGTGCTTAGGATGAGCCCGGAAGCCTTCTCAAATAGCTAAGCCCCCTCCCATGGATACCCCAGTGCTGGAAAGCAGAAGCAAGTCTAATTCAAAGGAAACTTTCCATCCGGATCACCCCCTGCCAATGTTCTGCCCTCCCTGCTCTCTTCTGCAATCTAACTGTAAAGTCTTTGGGGCAGGGACTCCACTGCTTGGCTTCTGCACACACCCACACCCACAGATCAGCAGCCCCCTTCCTCGTGGGATGGGGCAGGTATCCTGAGGAAGCTCTTCACCTTTTCTCTTGCCGCCCAGCCGGTTCATGAGGTAGGACTTCCCCGTGCGGTACAGCCCCACAATGGCCACCACCACCACCGGCTTGCGGATCTGGGCGAGCAGCTCCACAGCCTCTTCCTGAACCTCCAGCTCGCCATCTGGTTTGTTTTTGATGAGGCAGAGGGGAGCTGCCATGAAGCCATCTCCAGGAACCATTTTGGAAAATTAGGTGATCTGCGGGAGGAAAACAGCCAAACACACACTTGAGAAAGGCCGGGATCGCGGCGAGGCAGCTGAGGTCCACCCACGGTGGGGGGGGGGTGGTGCGGAGATCCCGGCTGGAGAAAGTTCTGGATCTCACTCAGGGCCGCTAGGATTCGGAAGAGCCGGGTGGCTGCCTCAGGCGCCAGATTTTGAGTGGCCCCCAAAGGCAGGAGGGCGGTGGTGGGGATGATGATCGGAATAGCTGCCGGACAGGGACAGCTTGCTGAGCTTCTGGCCCCAGCAAGGACACAGGGGGCCACTGTTGGGGCCGCACCAGAGAGCAATAGGGGGGAGATGTCTAGCTCCCGTCCCTACTTCAAGGGGGTGTTCTCCAGGCCAGGACACCCGGAAGGCAAACTTTAAAAGAACCCCAGCCCCCACCTTTGTGCCAGGCAGCCCCCCCCAACACGAGTGGGAAATGTAAATGCCAAGACCCCCCAAAGAGCCCCTGGCTAGGAGAGCCCTCGAGGAAGGAGGTGCCCTGGTTCTGCCCAGCCAGCTCAGCCCAGCTCGACCACACCGGCCTGGGGACGAGGGGGAGGGGGGAGGCGGCGTCCCCCAGCCGGGGGGCCCTTCTGGCTGCAGCTGGACCTCAGGAAGCGCCTCCTCAACCGCTGAGCCGGCCCAGCCCAGGGCCGGCGCCCTCAGCCGGAGCCGAAAGCCGGAGCTGAAGCCCCACTCTGCCTGCTGGCCAGCCCCCCGCCCCGAGAGACTTTGGCCGGGAGGAAGAGCTTTGCCCGCAGTCAAACGAGAAGGAGGAAGAGCCCCCCCCCCGGCAAGCGCCGGGGCTTCACCCTGGGCGAAAGGGCGGAGAGCGGGGCCCCAGAGAGCGAGAGCGAGGGAGGGGGCCGGGGGTCGCCGCGGACACGCAGAGAGGCCTTTCCAGTCCTTCGAGGGCGGATGAAACCTTCGCCGGTTACTCGACTGGGAACTGAAAGACGGACTGCCTGGGGTCCTGCCAGCCCCCCGAGTCGGCCCCGGGGACTCGCCTACTTCGCTCAGGACTCAGGCGCACCAACCCGCGGGAATAGGGGGTCTCCCGATGCGGTTCCAGCCCCCGTTATCCCCGGCCCGGGGCTGAGGGAGTCAGTCGGGGGTCCGCTCCGGGTCTCCCTCCGCACCCCCCCGCCCTGCAAGGAGCGCCGCCGCCGCCCCCCGGCTTTCCGGAGGCTGCGGCGCTGAGAACGGGGCGGGGGCGCTCCGCTCTCCCCTCGAAGCTCGCTCAGGCTCTTCCCCCCATTTTGCCCGTGAGGGAGGCCCCCCTCCGGCGGCAGGGGGCCCGTGGGGGGCCGGCCGGAGGAGTCCTCCGCGGGGGGAGGGCCCGAGGAAGAGCCTCTGTCGCCTACCTCTCTTTCGGGGGGGGCCGGCGCGCCTCGCCGCCTTCTCGGTCCTCCGGGGCTCCCGGCCGAAGAGAGGGCTCCCCACCGGGATCGCGGAAGAGACGCGGGGCAAGGGCGGGCGGCGGCGGCGGCGGCGGCTCCTCGCTTAAATGCCCCCCGGCCAAAGCGAAAGCGACCGCGGAAGGGAAGGCGGCCCCCTTCCGAGAAAGAGGCGCCCGGCCGGGAAGGAGCCGAAGAGAAAGCGAAAGGGCCAAGCGGTGCCGGCGGCGGGAGGGCGGGGGGGGCGGGAGGGGTTCGGGAGAGGCGCTCCCTTAGGGGCGCCTGGAAACCCCCCCCCAGACCGAGAAGTTGAAGGCAGGCCACTGGGCTGGTCCCGGAGACTTTCTTCGACCCCCTCCCCCGAAGGCACGCGGGCCGGGTTGGCCAAGGCTCTGCGGTGCGGTGGCGGGGGGGGCTGGGCGGGGGTCGCCTCACCCCGGGAGAGCTGGGCGGGGAAGGGCCCCCGTTCCGCCCCAGGCCCCGCGAGGGCGGCGGGGGCTCTGAGGGGAAGGGAGTCCCTCCGGGGGGTCTCTTTCTTCGGTGTTCGCCGCCAGCCCAGCCCCGCGCGGCTTGCCCGTGGGCGCTTCCAGGACCGCGATCATTGTTCTTCGGCGAGGGATCCTCGGGTGGGGGGCGGCCCGTTCCTTCCTCGGAAACAGAGCCTCCGAGACCCTTTGGATCACCGACGATGGAGTTTCCCTCTCTTACCTGGGAGGGAGGGAGGGAAGGCCGGAAAAGGAGCGGCAAGAGAGGGCACGGGCAGGTCTACCCTCTCTGTCTTTGGGGCGGGGGCCATTTCCCCTTCTGCCTTTCCCCGGGCCCTCTCCTCAGGCGCCACCTCCCAGCCCCCGCTCCCCCAGCCCCGCAGAGAGGAGGGTCAGGACCTGCCCTGCCCTCCGGGCTCGGGGACTCCGACTCCCGGGCAGAGGCTTCCCGCGGGCCGAAGGGTCCCCAGAAGCTGGTCCGGAGGGAGGATTTCGAGGGGGAGCCCCAGAGGCCCGCTTCCGCGCTGCTCCGGACTGCTGCTGCTGGTGCTGGTGCTGCGGGCGCGTGCAACAGCGGTGGCCGGAGGATTTGGGCAGCTGCGCCTGAAGCAAGTGCCGGCTGGGTGGCCCCCGGGAGGAGGAGGCCGAGCGCCCCGAAGCGCCCCTACCCGCCCTTCAGCATAACGGGGCGCAGGAGAGCTCCTTGGACAGAGAGGGGCAGACTCTTCTGGACGTGAACGGGTCGGGGATCTCTCCGAGGAGGAAGGCAGTCCCTAAATCCAGGGGGCGGACACGTGGAGAAATGGGACACGCCGAAGGAACAGGGATCGTTCTGCCTGTTTGGGGTCACAGAATCATTTGGACCTCTCTCCCTCGTCACTGAGGAGGAGGGACGGGAACAAGACCAACGGTGTCCGTCCTCAGAGGACGCGCAAGGACCTGCCCCTGCCAACCCCGAAAGCAGCCGTGTGGCGGCGGCGGTGGGTGGTAGGGGACCCCCTGGCGGGCTGAGGGGGGCAGAGGCAGCGCTTTCCCGGCTTGACAGGGTGTTTCCTGAAGCGGATTGTCTCCCTGGGAAAAAATCCAGGACATAACACAGCGGCTGACAAAACTGGTCAAGCCCACTGACGCGATTGCTTCCATGTTGGAACCAACAAGGGCACTTGGGAGGTCCTTGTCGCAGGTCGGGCAGATCTCATTTCATCGTCCTGCCATCCAGTCCACGTAGGGGCCGACATCGAGGCCCAGCGGGTGTTTCCGGGAAACCCACAACAGCGCTGTACATGCGACAGCCCCCCCCCAGATGTGTCTCACCACAAAGGCACGCTGCCTCCGGGGCACACTAGTCCTCCTGACAGGGAGCCATCGCAACTTTGGCAGCCCAGTCGGCTGTCTCTCTCTCGATCCCTTGAAAGCCATTCCTGACTCTCACGGCATCCAATTCTGCAAGCCATGCTACTGTTTTATCCCTTTCCCTACACAAATAGTAACACAAAAAAAAATTCACAAGGTGGTGCTCACAGGCAGTTGTGAAACCAGGAAATGGATACTTTTATTTGGCTAAGAATCTCTTCAGATAAAAAGGAAGTGTACAGCACATCTTCACAACGGTACATCTTCAAAACAGGGCTTAAAACCCACCCACAGGCAGACGGACAGGTGTGTGGGAGAGTGATCCCCACCACACAAATTTTATCATCCGGCTGGTAATACTGCATACAGTTCCAAGGTTGCCTGAATGTGGGAGATTCCTTAGGGGGCCCAGGGGCCAAAATCCCACCCCCCCACCCTGCAGCTGCCACTTGTTCAGTCCCCTTCCTTTCCAGCTGATGGAGCTGGATGGGAAAGAGGGTCCCCGGCAGCAAGGGGCATACGACGTAGCCCACTGGCTTCCTGAAGGGGCTCTCTTCGTCAAAGCTGCACATAGGGCCAGCCCAAGAGATTTCGCCGCCTGAGACAGAGGTCAGTCCCCCATTCCTTATAGAGAAATATTCTTGGACTGGATGGTTACCGGTGATAGGATGGTACCCTCTGGCTGACAGTACCACACTTGCCCCTCTGCTGCCCCCAGGGAAAGTGGGCATTGCTTGGAAGGGGCCAGTTCTCTGGCTTTCAGGTCATTATCACCATTCAGGGTATTATTGTAACACTGCTTGTGAAAACTTCATTGAAGCATTGATGCGCTAGAGGAGAGCCAGCAAACAGAGATGTGGGCCAAGGTAGGCCAGCCTTCAGCCCAGTGTGTTCCACCCAAACACCCAGAGCCAAAAAAGGCATAGGGCAAGAAAAGGAAAATAAAACTATATGGAAACAGTCTGTCTACTTCCTGTGTTGAGAGCCAGAATGGTGTGGTGGTCCGAGTGCTGGACCAGGACTCCGGGGGCCAGGGTTCGATTCCCCTTTGCTCACTGGGTGACCTTGGGTGCATCACACAATCTCAGCCCCAGAGGCCCCCGTGATATATTTGCCTTAGGGTCATCATGAATTGGAAACAACTTGAAGACACACAACTGCTTGCGTTGTAATCTCTGGCCATAGTGAACATTAGGGTCTTTGCAATGGGAAAAATTTCAGTTTCCCTGAAGCCAGAGCAGAAAACAGGTATTGGGACAAATGCTATCTTGATCATTTTTTGTTTGGGGGGACTCTGTCTATGGCAAGTGGCTGAAATTCGGGGGCCCTGTTTCCAGGTGTGGAGGTAACAATGTCCCAGGATGCCTCCACCACAGGCCAAATTCTGCATGGATTCCGCAATCGCATGTGAGCTGGTGGCACCAATGCCCCATCCAGGCACAGAGGGGTGGAGAAGAAGTGTCTGAGTGACCCAGTGTCACCCACAGCATAACTCCAGACCCAGAGAACAGGCTTAGAAGTTTGCAAAGCTTTCTTCAAGAAATGGGGGAGGAGCAACTGCACATTCTGGCCATCGCCAAGACTGAAAACACAGTTTTCACACAGTTTTGTTCCCCTTGTCGAGGGTTGTTAAATCAATATACCCGTTCCCAAAACTCTGGTTTCTTCATTCAGTTTCCACCATCCCCTTCCTGCCCCGTTTACATGGCATCAAGCAGCAAAGTATGACCTGTGTTACACGGCAGCAAACAGCAAATACCTGGCATGATAGTGAATGATGAGTTACAAGGCGTTACGCGAAAGTAGATACTGCATGTCATCGGGATGGCCTTAGGTTGGCACGGCAGGGAAAGCAACGCTTTGAATTTGCTCCATGCTGGGAAAGACCTGTTTGCTGTTTCTGAGCCTGCCCCCCTCTCCCGATACTCCGTCCATTCCCTCCATTTCCATCTGCTTCATTGCCTGTGCCTGGGGAGGGGGGCTGTGTGAAGCTTGGTTTTGTGTGATCAGCCCAAAGCTGGCCTGGCACCAACTGCAGACAGCATGTGTGAATTTGCCATGAATGCAACAGGCGCATTTGCCACGCCTGCCTTGTGCAGACAATGCTCGGGGGGGGGGCTGTAGCTGGCTGCAGCTCCCAGCCAAGTGTACGTCTGTGTAATGTGTGAAAGAGGCCCAAACTCCCCTGGTATGAAAGAATCACAGCCCCAGGCAACAGGTGAGGAAAGCACAATATTGTTCTCTAACCCAGACTGTTTTCCACTCCAAAGAATTTGCCTGGCTCTCCCTGAAGCTTGCACAGTTTCCTGCCTCAAGTCCCAGAGGTTAAAAGAGGCAGCTGGGTCAGGAAGCGGGAAGGGGCAGTGGGGAGCCTTGGCCCACGTGTGATCACAAGCGCCTGAACAGGTTAGAGATGGCCCCAACTGCTTTGCCAGCAATACCTGGCAAAAAAAAGGGGGCAGCAGTGAGGAAACCATCCACGATCCTGGACATCCAAGAAGGCTTCTGGACGTTCTCGCTCTCCTGTCTCAGATGCTCAATCTCGTTCCTCAGACGTCCAGCCTCCTTCTGGAACCCCTCGGTCAGCAACGCTTGTTGTTCCTGGTGGAAGGGAGAGCGGGGTAGAGTTAGCCCCACGGGAGGCAAAGGCCCAGGACTGTCTCTGCAGAGAGAAGGGGGGACCAGCTCCCACCCACCCAGTCTCCCTGTCTGCCCCCTGCATTTAAGGGTCCAGTGGGGCATTAGCCCAGCACAACTCCTGCTCATGCCAGCCGCTGCGCCTCTTGACATGCGGCCACTGCCCCTCCCCAGCTGAAAGGCTGGTCTGCACACGTGGGTACACCCCTACCCCACACCATGTCCTGCCTCCCTCACAGTGGCCCATGTGCGTAAGTCCTGAGTGGCCGTGGAACTTTACTCTCTGCTGGCCCAGAATGGGATCTTGGTCACTGACTCCCATGGTGGGGTGGGGTGGGGTGGGGTGGAGTGGGATGGAGTGGGGAGGGGAAGGGAGGGGCCCAGCTTTGCTGATCTGTCCCCCCACATTGCTGTCCCTCTCACTTGGCTTCTTGCCCTTATAGAGGGGGACGGAGGGAGCGACTCCCACTGAGAAAGCCTCTTTGCCTCATGATGCAGACTGGGAAGGGGGTGGAAGTGCTGCCCCCGCAGTGGATGGAAGGCCTGGGGCCGGGGACTGCAGTCCTCCTTGCCGAAAGGGAGCAAAAAGGGATCCCTACATTTCTGCTCCAACACCCATTTCACAGAGGCAAACTGATGAGGCCCAAACACGCTGAACCTAAGCCAAGAGGCAGAAGAGAAGGCAGAAGCTGGCACTGAGCCCCCAAATGGCAAGGGGGGCCGTGGTGGTTACCGCCAGTTTGCTCTCCAGCATCTTCTTGTGCTCTTCAAGCAGCTGCTCCCGTTCTCTCTCCATCTTCTCCTTCAGCTGCTGCACATTCATCTCGAAGCTCCGCTGCTGGTCCTGCAGTTTTTGCTCCAGCTCAGCCTGTCTCTGCCGCTGGACCTCCTGCTCCCGCTGGGCCGCCTCCGCTTGGGCCTTGGCCTCTGTGGGTGGAAAGGGAGAGGCGGATGGGTCTCTGCAGACCACCCCCAAGCTGCATGCAGGGAGCTCTCTGGCTGCTTCAAAGGAGCCCAGAGACTGCAGGAGGTAGGTAATGCCCTTAATGTGCCCCCCTTCTGGACAGGGAAAAGGCAGGCATGGGCCAAGCGGGGCCAAGTGTGTGCCCATGGCAAGAAATAAGAAGAGACTGGTCTGGGTAGGAGATTCTCTCCTCATCCCTGTCCTGTCCTTTTAAGAAGGAAAAGGGAGCAGCTTTATCACTCTTGATATGGCTGGACGGCAGTTCCTGGCTCCCTGACCACTGGCCATGCGGGTTGAAGGGGCTGATGGGAACTACCGACCAGTAACATCTGAAGGGTCACTGCTGCCCTCTTTGCTCAGACCAGGCATTTTTGGCATGGCTTCCTTTGGCTACTGGCACAGCATCCTGCCTCATCGTGTCTCTGGCTTAGCATCCCACTCCTGGTATGTGTTCAAATTAGGAGTACCATATTTTGAAAAATAAAAAGAGAAAACACATTTACCAACTGACTACTTCAAAGTGCCAATGGCTATGATGACTCTCACTTTAAATACCCCTACTTTATAACTTTTAGTTCTGGAAAAGCGGACATGTCCAGGAAAAGGAGCATGCGTGATAGCCCCAGTATAGGTAAAACTGCATACTAGCATAATGAATTCAAATTACAAGCAGAGATTCCAAAGAGAGCAGACCACCTTGCGGGTGGAGGATGGTCTCTCCACCTCTGGAAGTCTTTAAAAAGAAGTTGATGGGCATCCCTCAGGAGTGCTTTGGTTGTGGGTTCCTGCATGGAGGAAGGGGTTGGACTGGATGACCCTTGGGGTCTCTTCCAGCTCCAAGATTCTACGAAACCACCTCAAAAGTGGCAAAAAGCCTCACTCTGCTTTCCCTCCTGGCCACTGTCCCACCTCTCCTCCTTCAGCACTGGAGCCTTTCAGTAACAACAGCAGATTTGCACAAATTTACAAATGTGTGCACAACTACAAGAAAAACCCTTTAAGCTCTAGTGAAAGCATTCCGCTGGAGCTGGCTGCTCCAAGACACAATGGAGTGGCTTGAGCTCCCTTGTGCACCACGTTGCAATACGTTCCCCAGGACTCTGTGTGTGTGTGCGCGTGTGCATATGCACACACACAATTGCATGAGGATAGTGGTATTCAAGAAGAAAAGTAATTCTCGTGTCTGCAGTGCTGAGAGAAAGACACATATACACTGTAGATAATTCCAGAGTTATCTTGGAGGAAAAGAAGTATCAAACTAAATTTGAATGCTACAAACGGGCTCTTTTGTGACATCATTAAAGGCTCAGCCCCTTTTATTTTGAGAAAGGAAGCCCCCCTACAAACTCATGGGTTTTGGATGAGCTCCACATAGTTCACAAAGACATGGTGGAGATGAGTTTGAGTTCTTTTCAAGGACAAAAGGCTTTCCTGGAAAGGTTGGAGGCTGAACGCCTAATCCACTGACACCCGAGAAGCCCACCGCTGTCCTCCCTCCTTGCCCCCCGGCTCACCTGCCGTCTCCTTCTCCTTCTCCGTCAGGGCTTCATCGCTTTGGAGTATGGCTCTGCTGATGCTCTCCTTGTCCTTCAGGAACTGCTGCAGGACAGCCTCTGCCTGGACGGAGGAAGCAGAGTTTAGGCAGACAGGCTACTCGTGAGGAACGGCCGGGGCCAGGCTGTTGGCCTGGAAGACTCTCCCGGTCTCCTGGGAAGCCCAGTGCCTGCCGCCCGCCACATCTCTCTGAAGGAGCGAGGCGGTTCTGGGGGCACCTGAAACCCAGCCCTGGGGGCTACAAGGGGCCCACACGCTTCCCACCTCATTTCCCCACACTTCAGAATTTTGAGGGTAGCACAAGTACATTGTAAAATCACAACTTCAGGGCTAGAACAGCATCTCCCGGTACTCAAACATCAACACTGATATTACAGCTGCCACACTCTCATTCCCCCAAGAAGACCTACAGTTTGCCATTAAAATTTGTGTTCTAGGGCTTTGAGCTTTGAATTCTAAGAAATCTTTGATTCTGAGCATGCCAGCTTGGCATGTTCATTTATTTTACTGTCCCGGCTTCGTGAAAGTTCTGCCCTGCAGCTGACTCCTCTGCGGGCAAGTGTCGTCTGGTCCAGAACCATTAGGACATCCGTGTATGACTTCACTTCCACCACCTCCACCCCTCCTTACCATAACTCCTTTCTTAGGCTCCTGGTGATATTTTTCTTCAATTTTCTTCAGATCGCCCACAAAATGCTTGTGCCCACTTGGACGGGAGTAAGCCCCCTTCCGGACATTCTCCTCCAACTCCCCAGAGAGCGAAGCCAGCACAGCCTGGCAGCGTCTGGAGGACTCCAGCTCATTCCTCCGGCAGTACTCCTCCTTCTTCTCCTCCAGGGTTCTCTGGAAGGAGAGAGAGCCAAGATAAGAGCCAAGGCACAACTGAATGGGATCCTCAGCAAGGAGGAGAAAGCGCCTCTGTGGTGGTCAGAAGCAAGAGCTGAACCTGCCTCGGTGCTGACTGAACTCCATTCATCAAACGAAAGGGACTGAGCCCTGCTTGTTCTGGGGTTCAAAGAGATTACAGGGTGAAACAAAACTGAAAGGTAACCTGAATTATATTTGTTTTCTGTGGCGGGGTTTTCAGGCTCATCACCCAGGAAAGAACACACCTGGAAGAATGTTTTAATATTTCTCTGCAAAGTAGGGCGGGCGTACGGCCAAACACAGCCGCTTGCCCTGTTGCCTGAGGGAGGTGGAGGGGCTGTGGGGCTCCCACCTGAGCAGAACCCACATCCAGTGGGGCTCTTATGAAGGCAGTCAGAAAAGATGAAGAGGGACAGCCTGAAAGGAAACAGGGGATGTTTCGAGCCAGAGAGAACAGCCCACCCAACTGGGCTGAAGCCCAAGAAGCCACGGAAGAGAGGCCAAGTGTTATGGAGGCACACCTGTCCTTGAAGAAGCGCCACTCTATGGCTGGAGAGAAGAGGGAGCTGCCAGAAGGCAGCAGTAGCCGTGTGGCAAACTCAGCAGCTGGCAGGGGGTCAAGGGGCCCCACAAGACCCCATGGGGCTGGGCACACTTTCCTCTGACCCGGTGCTCATTCTGCCCCTGGACTCTCTGTGCTTTCCTGGGGGCTCCCTTTCTTCACAAGACCACCTTCTCCTCGGGCCTTACACACAACCGGCGAAGGCCTCTCCACCTGGTGAGGCAACCTACCATGAGCTTAAGCTGGAAGTGGCGTTTATCATCCTTGAAGGCGCGCCCCATGAACACCCGGATGGCTTCCTTCTCACATTCCGCATGGATCCCCAGCAGCTCTGGGACGGTCTCCATTGGAAGCCTCAGCTTCTCCTCCATCAGTCCCGCGTAGCGGGCAGCAGCCTCGTCCACAGCAGCTGTGTTCTCCATCTCAGCCAAGGCCAGCACCGCGCTCTCCATGCAAGGCACTTTCCCACTCCGGATGGTGTCCACATACGTTTCCACCAACTTTGCTAGCACTGCAAGGAGAAAAGTAGTAAGAACATGTGCCAGCTGATGCCCGTGCACAGCCACATGTTCATAGCTGCCCAAAATGGTGTAAAATCAAGGATTTGCCCCCAGGAGAGTCAGCCTTGCACCCAGGGAGGAGGTGGGGTTGCCAGCTCCACTGGACTTTGGTCACCGGGCTCACAATCCATCAGTAAGACCTGGTGACCTGACCTCACCAGGGGTGTCACAGAAGATCCATAGCCTGCTTGGAGGGATGTGTGGAAGGCACGATAGACAAAGAGAACTTCTCCCTGGCTCTCTGCTAGCAGGACACCCGCTCAGAAGAACAAAGGAGCCAGAGGTACTCACAGTGGCCAGTGACAACATGCCCCCCGGGGATGGTCTTCTCCTTGGACGTCCAGTAGACGTAGCGGCAGAACTGGATGGCTTGTTCCACAAATTCGGGTTCCAGCTCACTCTCCTTCATCTGCTCCAGCCGATGCAGGTTCTTCCGACTGGTGGGACGATCAAAGATGAAGCATTTCCGGGTGGGGAAGAAAACACGAATGCATTTGCGGGGCAGGTTGAACAGCTGGACATCCCGGGTGTCTCCTGGGCAGAACAAGGCAGAGGCAGGTAACTGGACTGGATCCAAAACGATCGCCTTCCCATGCCTTCTTAAGAAGTCAGACCATCAGACAAAGAAACTCATAGAAACACGTTCTCTCTTCATAAACCTTTGGAATAAGTTTCCAAATACTGTGCTAAAACTTTACCTTATGTTTTTACTTCCACCAATTAACTATTAACCCTCAGATTTATAAAACTTTGCCTCTGAGCTCAAATACTGTGTTGTTCAACCTATACTTATATATTATCTTTTTCATAGACGAGAATGCAATTTTCAAAAAGAGAAAGTTTCCCCAGAAAAGAAGCACTTGTGGGGTAGTTGATGAAAATACCGTAATCAAAGCCGTGAAAGTTAAACCAAAAAATGTGGAGAAGGGACTCTTTTTATATGTAAGAATGCAATCTTTAAAAAACCCACAAACAATCATTCTAACTGTGGCTGTCCCTTTTGCTAGCTGTGTATATCAGCCCGTGCCTTCAAGCTGCCTGTCGACTTATGATGGCCCCATGAATTCCATAGGATTTTCTCAGGCAGTGAATCCTTGGAGGTGGTTTTGCTAGGTCCTTCCTTTGAGCACGTGGGATTTGCTGATGACCGCCCATTCAAGTACTAACCGGGCCAGGCCCTGCTTAGCTTCCATGATCAGGCGGGATCTGGAGCCCTCAGGGTGTTTAGGCCCCCAGTACCTTTTTTTAATTTCAGGGAGTTTTCCAGATACTCGTCCTCGGTGATGGGCCTCCCATTCAGCTGCAGCTGCAACGTGAAATCCCTCAAGGCCCAGATGAAGCTGGGGAAGAAGCGGACATATTCGGCTGTGTCCTCCAGGCTCCCCTCATCGGTCCCGCTAGGCGAGGACTTGGCTTTGATGCGCTCCGTCAGCTCTGTCACGTAGCTGTGGGACCCCGGTTCAGGAATCAACGAGGCCCTACTTTCCTTCCACCCCTCCTTCCCTCACTCCCTTCCCAAAAAGCACACCAGCCGCACCAACATATGGAAAAATGATGGGAATGAGAGGGAGGAAGAGGAGGAGGTTCCACCCAGAGAATCCTCTCTGAATACTTGCCCATTTTATGCTGTGCCAATGACATTTCTTTACTCGATGTAGATGTACACACACAGCCAGGCCTGTGTTTGTGGCTCTGTGCATCCATTTTGTTTAAGAAGAAACACACAACGTGGTGTGATGGCACCAGAGGATTCCTGAGAGAATCTGAAAGCCTTCCTCAGAAACTCTGTGAATTTTGTAGTAAACCTGCTTGTTTTTCTCTCAACAGTCTAAAAATACTTTCAAAATTCTCATGAGCCAAAGTGCTGCTGGGTTTCCCCCCCAGCTGTTCTCCTTCACTCCGCACAGGGGGCCCTCCGTCCGCCATGAGGTTTCCTCACAGACCCTCGTTTTGGGCCAGTGGTGCCTTTCTCTCCGAGCGCCTTTTCGTAAGGCAAAGCCTAAAGGGCGGTCAGAGCAGGTCTTCTCCTCAGAGAGTGCGAGGCGCAACGGTGGGCTTCTGCCTGCTGACAGTCAGCCTCTTCTGCCTCCTGACCCACCCTGAAAATGCCCCCTCCTCGTTCCCCCCTTGGCCTCCTCAGGGCTCCTTCCTAAAGTGTGACTCTGGCCTTTCCTGCTCTACACCCAACCATGAGCCTGTTTCCTTGTACGCCAGCCCAGCTGTGGCCGGCCCACAAGCCACGCGCCCTTGAGAGGACAGGGCCGGGCCCCACAGAGGCCTTCCCCAAAAGGGTGGTGGGGAGAAAATTGGAAAGGAGATCCCCCCCCGTGCAAAGAGGGCTTGGGAAGGATACTGGAGCTGGTCCATGGCGTTCTGGTCGATGGTGCCCATGCTGTTGTAGACCAGGGTGCTGCTGAGGAGCACCGTCAGGGCAAAGATCCACGAGTCGTTCTGCGTGTCGCCCTGGGAAGGGAGGAAGAAGAAGAGGTTCACGTTCTGCTCTGCCCCTCTCCTCCTGGGCCGTGGCGGTTCCTATTGAGGCTGCGTAAGAAAAGATGCTCGGCCGCGTTGGTGCAGGGTGACACAGAGATCTTTTTGGAAGGGAGAACCAAGTCTCTTGCAGCCTGGTGGTCCTCAGAAGACAAGAGCTTTCCTGCAAGGAGCTCACTAGTGAATACGTGACTCCAGTTACGGGGCTGGGAGTCCATCAGACAGGACACTTAGAAGCCATTCCTGGCAACATGCCCCCCCAGGAAGGATCCGCCAGAGGCCAGTCCAAGCTGAGTCCCTCCTCCTAGCTCAGCACTCTGCCTCAACTGATCCCGCTCCAGGAGATGCCAAGGCTGAGCCATGGACTGGCGCTCCAGGAACGTGCATCTCAGTGGGCTGCAGCCCTCCCCCAGCAAGGACTAGCAGTGCTCGTCCTCACGAAGTCTCCCCCCCGCCCCAGAGGATCCAAAATCACCTTCTCCACGTCCCCCAGTCCCTCGGTGTCCAGCAGGACAAGGGTCCGGTCAGGCCTCTCTGGGTAAGGGACGCACCACATCCAGATGCCCTTGGTGTTGGCTTGGACCGCAGAGCCCAGTGGGAAACCTACACGCAGAGAAAACCACGTCACAGCGCGGAAGGCGGATGCAACGGGCAACACGCGGGTGGAAGTGGCCAGGGAAGAGGACTGCCATGTGTTTTCTTGGAAGGCTTCTCTGCTTAAAAGAGGACCGTGTCATACCTCTGCAGAAAGAATTACAATTTCGGAAGGTGGAGTAACCTGGAATATAACTGCCTCTGAGGATGGCTTCACGTACAGGGTTAGCAATGACTTGTTCAGTAAAACAAATATATTTAGTAATAGTACGAAGTTAAACTTAGTTGAAAAGGATAGAAATAAGAATGAAATTATTAATAGCATATTTTCCTAAATATTAATTATGAGAATAAATAATAACGGGTATAATATCACGAGATTTAGATATATGTAAAAAAAAGCATGCAAACAGCATATGTGGAATAAGCATGTTATGCTGTAAGCACTTTTCTCATACAAATTCCCTTTTTTGACTTTTAGGTTTATTACGTTATGTTTTCCATCTTTCGTTCTTTTTTCCCTTTTCATAATCAAATAAAACTTTTTTTCAAAAAAGGAAGACTCCTCCCCGAGAATTCCAAGTCCTTCTTCCTGAACCGCAAACCCCAGGGTGCGCCGCATCAGGAGCGCGGAGGGCAGTGCGGGCAGAGGAGCTGCGGGGAGGGGGTCTCGGGGGGTGGAAGCCCCTCTGGGCTGCCTCACCGGAGCTTCTGCCGGCCAGCCGGTTCATCAGGTAGGACTTGCCCGTGCGGTACAGCCCCACCACGGCCACCACCACCACCGGCTGGCGGATCTGGGCGAGCAGCCGGAGGGCTTCCGGGCAGACGGCGAGCCTCCTGCCCTCGTTCTTGATGAGGCACACGGGGGACGGCATCCGGACGGTGGCGGCGGAGGGGGGAGCCATGGCTGGCGGATCCCAAGGCCGGCCTGCCTGCCTGCGGGGGAGACGGAAAGGCAGCCACGGTCGCCGAGGGGCTGCAGGCACGCGCTCCCCACCCCCGGCGCCCCCTCCCGCCGGACTCCCCCGGGGGTCCCGTCCCCCCTTGGGCTCCCTTGCCGCCCCCCTGGAGCCGGGGGAGGGCGCTGGCTGACCACCCTCCACTCCGCGCTGAGGGGGGTCTTGGGGCCCCCTGGGGTGTCCGCGCCCCCAGATACCCCCCGAGGCCGCCCCTCCCCGCCCCAGCCAGCTGGGAGGGGGAGCGGCCGGGTCCCTCTCCCCCTCCCGCGCTGCTCCCGCGTGGGGGGAGGCAGGAGGGGGGCCGGTTAAACGGGCGAGGGTGGGAAAGCCATCCGCCCGCCGGGCTGCGTCCTCCCCGGAGCGGGACCTCCGGCGGGGGAGAGGGAGGGAGCGCTCCTACGCCCAGGTCGAAGGGGGCACAGCCCTCCCCCCGCCCGGCAACCCTTTGGACCCCCTCTCTCCGGACGGGGAGAGAAGTTCCCCCCGGAGGGCTGGAGGGGGATCGGGCCCGCCGCCCCCTTACCTCCCCTGCGGGCCGTCTCCCCCGCGGAACGTCCTCGCCCTCTTTGAGCGCCGCCAAAGCGAAAGCGAGAGCGAAAGCGCCGCGGGGCTGCGCGGAACTGCCCAGGATTCCGGGAAAGGGGGGCGGCCGTTTTCGGGAAGGCGGAGGCCGGGCGGGGTCTCGGGGCCCCCAACGGGGAGGGGGACGCCGGCAGGAAGGCTGGGGTCGCCCGGCCGCCCTCAACGGTGGAGCGCGGACGCCCCTAAGTCCACTGAGCGAAGGTGGTGAAGGCTGTTGGAAGTTACAGTGCAACCCCATCTGGAAGGGAAGGCGTGGTCCCTACCCCGACCTGTGCTACAGGGTCCGTGCAGCCTAGCTAAGTAATCATGGGATTTGCAGTTTGCTTAGGGCCTACGAGCTCCGCCTAAGCCCTGCTGCCCTCCCCAATCCCCAATGCCGGAAGTTCTCTCTGGCAGCAGCAAATTCCAAGTACCTTCTTCTCAAAGTACAGATCCCAGGGTTCCTAGGATGGTGGGCTGTGCAGGACTGGTGCCCCCTCCAAGCCCCTGAGCCCCCCACCGGGGGTCTGTGGAGAGAGGGACCCCCCCCCCGCCTGGCTGTCCTGCTCCATGCAGATCAACATGAGCAGCCAGGATCGCATTCAAGTGCCTTTAAGGTCCATTTCAATTTATGTATGAGCACGGGATTCCATTCGTCAATGAACTGGGAGATTTAAATGATGTAATAACATTTAAGGAAGGCGATACTGTTGCAGCCAATTCTTATTTTCCAAGTATATTGCTAATGGCTTTCTTAACTTTTACAGAAAACGCCTTAGAACAAAACATCAGGAATGACAGCAATGGGCAAACAAAGTAAATGGTTGGCATATGAGTGTCACAAATGTCCTTTTTTCTGTCAACATCTGGTCGGTCAGGAGCATCCCTAAAGGTTCTGTCAAAAGGATTTCTGTAAGCAGGTTATCAGGAAGTCCCTCAAAAAATTCTGGTTAATTAAGACAATGGTCCAAAGACCACCTTCCTTGTCCAAACAGTCAATATACTGAAACCATTTTTCGACAGACTTGTTCTCTCTGGTCTCTCCTTTGATGCACCTCGTGTTCCCGGTCAATTTCTCACACAATGCCAAATTGAAAATGCCTTTGAGCCAAGTTCAAATGTTCAAATACTCTGTATATTTCCAATCTGGAGTGATTTATTTACATGCAACAAACAAAAACAGAGAAACTGTTGTTTTACAGCAATGCAACCCCGCTCAGTTGCCTGGCATGTGGCACTGTGCCATTTGCCTCCTTGCCATGCGGGAGGAAGGCCTAGTGGGTGCAGCGCAGCATCCTCCCTGGATCGAGGTCTGCTTTCATATGCAATGAGGAGGGAGGGGGCTCAGGTGCGAGGGGTTCCCCCACCCCACCTTGGCAGCAACTGCTTTTTACCTCCACGTGGGCAGAGGCAGCCAACCTTTCCGCGAGGCAAGCAAAAGAGGCCTGTTCAGGTAGCCAGTCTTGAGCACGGCTAGCCCAAGAGGTCTTTTGGCCCCTCGGAAGAGCAGGAAGTGCCACACTGTCTGCTTCCAAAGCCCAGGGGCATAATTACCCTGCGGCAGCCAAGTTCCCTTGGTGCCTGAAGCCAAAAACCAATTTACCACAACAAGAAACTCTGCCTCTCCTCAGAAGAGCAAAGTGTCTTTAGGGGGAGGGCTGTCCCCGTCTGTGCCCATGGGCTGCCCCTCAGCAGGAAGGGGGACATGATCGATCTGTGGCCTGCGGGAGCAACACAGCCAGGCAAGGGTCTGAAGCTGCTTCTCCCCAAATCTAAAGCCAGCCGGGGGCCACCCGTGCAATGCTGACCTCGCTTCACTTCATTTTTATGGCAAAGACTGTTTGGCTTTAAACAGGAGCTGTTGTTCTGCAGCGGATTCTAAATTTTTAGAAAATAATTCACTCATTACACCTTCAAACAGTCTTTTTTAAATGATGTAAGCAAATACGTGACACGCTGTAAGTAGCCGTAATACTGGGTTGGACTGAGAGCATTAAAATGGCTTAAAACAGCAGTTGGGGCAAATGCAGTGCATCTGCCCCAGTTAAAGGGGTCCTTTGGCCATCCCAGCTGTACTTCATCCACCGTGCTGAGCCCAGGAGAGACCCCGTCAGAGTCCCACCGTCCTCAAGAGATGGCACACCAAGGCCTGCTCCCGCTGCTCCTCTGCTCATGGATCTGGGACCGCAGGCCTTGGATCTCCCCCTGGAGCCGGGAGACCTCCCGCTGGAAGCCTTCCTCCTGAAGCCGGCGTTGCTCCTGCGGGAGGGCGGGTGGTGGGCGCATGGGGGAGAGGCAGAAGAACAAGGTCAGCAGGGGTACCCCACAGCAAAGCGGGAGGGGGAAGAGGATGGGCAGGGAGGGAGGGTCACACGGCCCCTCGCCAGATCTTGAGAGACTGTACCTCCCAGCAGCCCCATCTGATGCAGCTGGGGTCAGAGATCATGGGGAGGCAGGTGATGCCTTTGGGGCTGTTCAGGCCCTCCATTGCTGCCCCTTTCCCAGTGATACTTCAGGAGAAAGGCGGGATGTGAAACAAACACGCACAAATCAATAAGACACGAGCAATGTCTGCTCCTCAATGTCACTACAGCTCCAGCCAACAGTGGGGCATGTGCTGGGAATCCGAGTCCAACCGTGCCTGGGGTCCCACGCATTCCCACCCCTGGGGCAGCAGATCTCTGGCTCTTGCTTTTTTGCCTTCAGGCACTTCAGGTTGCCCGCTTGTGACCCCTGCCTCCCACCCCACCCTGCTTTCCTTCAGCTCAACCCCCGTCGGCATCGCTTGAGGGGTTTCCGTTGCTCCAGCACACACTTCCAGGCCATGTTACTCATTCCCACCCAACACTGTAACTCCCAAGGAGGTAGGAGAGCCACGCTGGTCAAAGCCCCCCGGGCAGAAGGAAGCGCCTAGGACACGTGGTTTCTGTAAAGGCCCTTCTGACCCCCACCCCGCACCGTGGGAACCGGCCTCAAAGAGCTTGGGAGCCCTGTCGTGTTCGCGTGTGGCTGGACAGCCATCCTCCAGTTAACCCCCAGCCTCCATTTCAGAATCTTCCAACATAAGTTAAAGGAGAGGGTCAGGGAAGAGCTTTACCTGGAGCTTCTGGCTCAGTAGTTGCTCCTGGTTGGCCAGTAGGACCCTTCTGTCCTCCTCCATTTTGGCCATCAATTGCCGCTTGTGCTCCTCAAAACTCCGCTCTTTCTCCCTGGCCATCTGCTCCGTCCGCTTTTGCATTTCTCTCTGTAGCTCAGCTTTCCTCTGAGCGGCCTTCGCCCGGGCCTTCTCCACTGAAAATCAAAAAACAACAACCAGGAATGTATGCAATCCACCCACGGTTGGTCTTCTGTAAGTGCAGAAATGGCCCTGTCCTTCAGAGAGGCCAGCCAGCCGCAGGTGCCCAAATCTCCCACATTCCCCCTGCAACAGACCTGACACCCCCACCTCCCACGAAGACCAAAGGCAGAATAAACAGAACCACCTGAAAGAATTCTGACCTTAAGGCGGAGAAGGGGGCATAACATTCAGGCCCCTGGGTGTAACTGGACAGCCCCTCCCAGCATTTGTTCCCCTTGGCAGCATGATGGCTAAAGGGCTACTGGAAGCTGCAGTCCCATCACACGCAGCAGGACCCCCCACCGCCTGGCGGAGAGCCTGGTCGTGCTTCACACTCTCCCTGGAGGAAGGCTCAGCAAAGGCTTGGCAAAGGTTTCGTTTTAGTTCAGCCATGTGGTGGGCTTTGGGCTTACCAGGTTTCCTTCTCTTTTGTGCCTGAGCTCCAGCACTGGGGGGTCCCAGAGTGGGGCAAAGCCTGCCCTTCCCACAGATGACCCAGGACAGCAGTACGTGAGCCCCTGCCCCCCAAAACCCCAGGAGGCCGGCAGAGGGGCAGCTGGCACCACCTCTGGGGGAAGAAGTCCAGCAGCACCAGCACCCCTGCGGAAAGGTTCAATGGGGGGAGGCAGGACAGGGGGGAGAGAGACTTCCCAATGCCCTCCCCCACTTCTCTGGAGGAGAAAACTCTGTGCAGGCAGAAGAGCAGCTCATTTGAGGGCGTACAGCCCTGTAAAGCACAGTGGCAGCTGCAGCGGGCTTTGGGGAAAACACATGGGTCAGCGGGGGATGCGCAAATTCTTCCAAGAAGGGAGCCCACCTTCAATGTCCTTCTGTTTCTCTTTGAGGGTCTGATCTGCCTGCAGAATGGACTGTGCTGTGGTCTCCTTGGATGCCAGGAAGTCCTGCAGGGCCTTGGAAGCCTGAGGGGAACAGGAAAGGAGGGAGTGGGGTGGAGGCTGCATGATCTTATGATTTTACGTGTTAAAAGAAGGGCCCAGTGAAGCAAACGGCCTTGGATTCACAGAGCAAATGAGGCTTGTAGCAAAGATGCCCCAGTTGCCACCCAGCCTACCATGGGCCCCTTGTCCGGTGCCAGGTGATAACGCTCCAGGACACTCTGTTGGTCATTCAGGAACTGCTGGTAGCCACCGGGCACCAAATAGCCCCCGCTACTGAGCTTCTCCTCCACCTCCTGGTAGAGCTCCATTAAGACAGCCTGGCAGCGGTCCAGCGAGGCCTGATCGTTCCGCTGGCAGAGCTCTCTCAGCTTCAGCTCCAACTGGTTCTGACGGCAGAGACAAAGAGAGGATGGAGGGAGGCTCCCTACCCACCCCCACTCCCAGTGGGTCCCCTACATCCGGGGCTCCCTGCCCTTGGCACCAAAAGAAGAAGGTATGTGTGCCTTTTCCCTACTTGCAAGTAGATTTACTCAGCTGGAAATGCGCTGGCCTCCCATCCCAAACAGAAAACACTGCAGGCAAGCTTGGACTGCTCTGGGACTCCCCGGAAGGAATGGCCGAAGTGGGAGCTAGTCAGGATAGAATACAAGTCCTCTGGCATTCCTGGAAGGTGCTACAGGGCAACAGCAGGCACGCAGGTAGTCCAAATGGCCACCCACTTGGCTGGCAGGGCCGTGGACAGTGGCTGCCCTGAGACCTGTTGCCCTGACTGAAGAGGCCCATGAAGGGAGAGGCAAAACATCTCTCACACTGAACAGCAGGCAGAAGAAATAAGGGAGGGGGTCCTGATCCCACGTGATGCTCACGTACTTCCACGAGACAGCCCCCCTCTGCAGGGACCCCAAGGTCAAGCAGAGCCACCTCGAGGGGCCCTGCACTGACCCTTCTGTCAAAGCCAAGGCCAGCAATGGAGGGGCAGGGCAGGGCCTCTGTGGGGGCGACTCCTCAACTGGAGCATCCCCCCCCCGAGTTTAGACTCACCCTTCTCTCTCATCTTTTATTTCATGGGGGAAATAGTTTAGGACATTTCTGGCCTGCCAGGCATTCACTGGGTGCTATTTTCACCCAGTTGGTGTGTGCCCTCAATCACCCCTCCTACTTGAGATCTGGTCAGTGCAGCCCCTGCCGTTCGGGCAGTTTTATCAAACCTTTCTGCCAGGTCTAAAGGTCAGGCGGCACGCACGCATGCATACACATGCACACACTCCGTACCACCAGCCGCCTCTGGAACTCCTGCCCCTCGTCCCTGAAGGCCCGGCCCATGAAGACCTGAACGGCCTCCTCCTCGCAGCGGGCGTGGGCCGCCAGCAGCTCCATCATGTCCTGCACAGGCAGCTCCGTCAGCATCAGCTCCACCATCTCCTCGTAGCGCTGCACCGCCTCCTGCACCGCGGCTGCGTTCTCCACTTTGGCCAGGGCCAGGACGGCGTTCTCGATGCACGGGACCTCCTTGTTCCGTATGGCTGTCACGTAGCTCTCCATCAGGGCCCCCAACGCTGGCCGCAGGAACGAGAGAGAAAAGGGGTCTCTCTCTCTCTCTCTTAAGCTGCAAGGAGAAGCCGCCAAGGGCGCCTGGGAGACTCTCAACCCAAGCCTGAGCACTTCCACCACCCAGCTGGGCCAGAGGCAGCCAAAATGGGGAAGGCCCGTGAGCTGCACACAGGCACCCACCTCCTGTGCCCCCAAAAGTTGGCACACAAAAAGATTTTGCCACTCCTGAAGGTCTCCAGGTGCCCCCAACCCAAATGCAACCTAAAAACCCAAACTGAAAAAGTTGAGGCAAACAAAAATTCACACCAGAAGGGCACTTCTATTCACTTCCAGTTTCAATGCTGTTGTGAATCTGCATCATGGTTTGCTTGCTTTGGGGGCCAACGCAGCCCACAGGGGGTGCTGAGTGCAAATAATGATCAGCCTGACCAAGCAGCCCACCCACCCCGGGTCCATCTTCACCCTACCCAGGCCCCCCCCAAGCCTTTTGCTGCCTCCCTGGTGCCCTCACTCACATCTCCCCGTCGCTACGCGCCCTCCATGGACAACTTTGGCCCGGGTGCTCTCATGAATGTAGCGGCAGAAGTTGTGCGCCTGCTTCAAGAACTCACAACTCAGCTTTGACTCAGGCAGGCTCTCCAGATGCTGCAGATCCTCCCGTGAGGCCACCGGGCGGTCAAAGACGAAGCACTTGCGGTTGGGGAAGAACTCCCGGATGCACCGCTTGGGCAGGTCCTGCTTCTCAGGGGCGCCTGTGAAAGAAACACGCACAGTCAAATTGCACCTCTCATTGTGACTGAGGATGGGCAGCCAGGCCGTTAAAAAAAAAAAAACGACGACCTGGACTGGTCCAACACTGTCAATATTAGAGCAAGACACTAGGGCTGATGGGAATTGTAGTCCAAAACAGCTGTAGGGTGCTGGGTTTCACATGCCTGGAATAGAGGTCACGAGGAAACACCCCTAAAACCCCCTCCCCTCCCCTTGGAAAAGTGCTCCCAATCTGAACGACGCACGTTCTGATGGAGACCTGGCTGCCCGGACTCGGTCCCCTCCTGCCAGTCCCAGCTGGGTCCCCACCTGCCCGCCTCTCCAGCGCCTTCTCCAGATACTCGTCCTCCGTGATGAGGCGCCCGTCCTCCAGCTGCAGCTGCAGGGAGAAGTCACGCACGACCCACACGAATGACGGGAAGACGCTGGCCAGGTCGTTGGGCATCCAGCCACCCTCCCGCTGGCGGCTCCTCTCCCTGTCGGTGGCCTTCATCTTGATGTGCTCTGTCAGTTCCGTCACGTAGCTGGGAGAGCGAGCTAAGGAGGGAAGCAGTCTCCTCCTGCAGGGAGAGGGCCAAAACTACCCAGCGGTTCTTCGTGAGCCATGGAATCCCAGAGCTGGACGGGGCCACAGGGGCCATCTACCCCAACCCCAACCCCACACTATGCGGGAATGCACAACTGGAGCACCCCAAACAACGCCCATCACCTGCCGCCCCGGCTGTCAGGTGAACCCCTGGTTAAAACCAAACATTTTGTGTAACTGGCATAAAACGGCCAATAAGCGTCATCCGCCTGCACCAGAGACTGCCAGGAACTAAGATTCTGTGTGGGAGACAAGATAACGTCATGGCAAATTTGCAGCAGCCTCACCAAGCTGCGCTTCCTAGGATTAACAGAAGAAAATAACATTGGCATGACTCAAATAAAACCAGTGCAAGTCTGTGAGATAAGTATACTCCCATCTTCTCTCCATCAATCTAAATAAAAACCAGCAGGAACTGGATACCCCCCCACCGTCTCCCACAGTCTCTGCAACCATCTCTCCCCAGTGATCCCGCGGGTGTTTCTGCTCTGCCCTACCAATTTCCTGGAATTGCCCCCCTCCCCCAGGGAACGGCAGAGGCTCCAGGCAGGGTGGAGATGAGCTCTCTGGCTGCCTGCCTGACCTCTCCAACTTTCCAACAACCGTTTGGTCAGAGCAGCTGCAAAAGGACCCCCCCCCCATCCCTAAACTGTGCAGAAGGAAAGGAAGCCTCCGCTCTCTGTTTAGTTCTGGCATCCACAACAAATTCCTGCGCTCTGCATTCTTTCCGTTCTTGGCTCGTGTCTTTTTGCTCTGCTTCAGCTCATCTGGAGATTCTAACTGAGACCTCGGCAGACCCTGCAAGCCTGCCCTCTGCTGCCCCCCAGCCCCGTGAGAGGATTCAAAGCCCAGCACACCCAACACCCCTCCCCCAAGTTCCTCTACATCCAGCCTCAGTGTGAACACGGGGGGGGGCTACTGCGGTCCATGCACTTCTCTGATTCTAGATTTCCCCTCAAGGCCCACACAAGCCCTCCTTGCCAGGCTTTAGGGAAAGGGGGTGCCCCCAACTCTGGCCCACTCGAGGCATGCCAGCAACTCTCTGGCCCAAGGATACTGCATCTGCTCCAGGGCGTAGTGGTTGATGGTGCCCATGCTGTTGTAGACGAAGGTGCTGCTGAGGAGAACGGAGAGGGCGAAGATCCAAATGTCATTCTCAGTGTTGCTCTGCAAAGGGCAGGTGGACAATCAGGCCAAAGAGACCCCCACCCAGAGGGCCCCACTCCCAGGAAGACCCCCCCCAATGCCGTAGAGCCTCTGCCATCTGGGCAGCAACGGGCCCCTTGTGACTCTCGTGAAGGAAAAGCCCCCGGGGTAACCTTTCAGGGCCACCCTCCGCCTCACGCTCCAACTCACCTTCTCCACGTCCCCCAGCCCCTCTGTGTCCAGCAGCACCAGGGTGTGGTCGGGCCTCAGTGGGTGCGGGCGGCACCACATCCAGATGCCCTTGGTGCTGGCTTGTACCGTAGCCCCCAGGGAGAAACCTGCAGGGGTCAGAGCCCCCCAAGGGAAGCAGAGTCAGCTGTGGCCCTTCTCAAAAGCCGACCATTAAAACAAAGAAAATTTTGAGGCGCTCTGACTCCCTAGTTGTCAGGATGTCATTCTGGGGAAGATGCCTGCGGGCAGTTGGGAGTCCCACAGTGTGGAAGGCGGACCAGAAGGAGAATAAAAGGCCAGGAGGAGAAAAGCAGACAAGAGGAAAGCCTAGAAGACCAGGCGGCGGGGGCAGGCACAAGGAAGACAGAAAGGCAGGCAGGCAGAGACTCCCCCACTGCCCTCTATGAACATGGCAGGGAAACTTCCGCCCTGCAGATATTGGGACTGCAACTCCCAGAATCCCCCTCAGCACATCAAATGACCAATTATGGCAGCTGGAGCCGAAAACACCTGAGGGGCCGCTGGTGATGTCAGGCCCCAGGCCGCTCCCACCTCCTCACCTCCGCTGTGCTTCCCTGCCAGCCGGTTCATGAGGTAGGATTTGCCCGTGCGGTAGAGCCCCACAATGGCCACCACCACCACCGGCTTGTGGATGTTCTGCAGGATCCTCAGGGCTTGTGGGTTGATCCGAAGCTCCCTTCCGGGGTTGTTCTCTATCAGGCACATCGGGGCTTCCATGGCACTCACCTGAGGCACTGAAGGGGAAGTCCCTGGATGCCAAGGAACTTGCAGAGACTGAAAGCCAAGCAGAAGGAGGAGGAAGCCTTCAGGGCTTTCCTTTGTCACCCTTTGTCACGCCTCACCCCCCCCCCGTCTGCTTTTTGTAGCTGTAGCAGGGTTGGGTCTGGATGCTCCTTGGATGGGAGACCACCAGAGGCACCCAAGGAGGGCGAGGGAAGAATTCTGCCTGAAACCCTGGGGCAAGTGAACCCCAACCACCACCACTGGAGGTCAGGCAGGGAATCGATGTTACTGATCAATCAGCTGATCTTCCAAACCTCTTTGAGCCAAGCTCAGTTGCTGTGAGAGGCCTGGGGGGAAGAGACAAGGGGAAAAGGAAGCAAGGCTGGCTTTCGGCTGTGGGGGTGATAGGTGGGCAGAAGCACCACTTAGGGCTGCCGAATGAAGCTGCACTCAAGGACAAACTAAGCATGAAGCTAAAACACCATCTCCTATACCCCTGTGCATCTTTTTAAAACTGTGAACAGCAGCTACAGAAGAAAGGGGGAAATCAAGAAAACAAGGAACTCGTTTGCACGCACAGATGGGGGACAACAGATGTTGTGAGAGAGTGAGAGAGAGAGATCTCCCACAGGAAAAATCCACAGGCTAGAGGGCTTCCCTACCCCTTCTGCAGCCCCATCCGGACAGGGGTCCCTCCACCTATTTTCTTTTTCTTCTTCTTCTTCTTCCTCCTCCTCCTGCAGACAAAGAGAGATGCTTCCAGCCTCTCAGCCCTTCCCAGTCATAAAATTTTGCGCAGTCTTGCCAAGCGTGAGCTTAACACTCCAGCCTTTTACCCACTGGAGGGCCAGACGTTTGCCATTCCTTGTGCAACCAACAGTCACTGCAGCTTGTTGGGTGCGAGAAGGACAGGATCCAGCCTTCAAGGCTCCCAGCCTATTTCTGCCCCCACCCTACCTTCCAGACCTGCAGAGAGGTGGGCGCAGAGCTTCTGGGAATCTCTTCCATCACTGGGACTGACCTGGGGGACTGGGTTGATGGGGGCTCCAGAAAACACTTCTCCTCTTCCTGGAGGAGCAAAAATGGAGAATCAGGGTCTGCTTTGGCCAGACCTCACCTGGAGGAATCCTGAGTCCAGTTCTGGGCACCTCAGGGCAAGGAGGACATGGGCAAAGTGGACTGTGTCCCCAGGAGGACGACCACGGTGAGCAAAGGCCTGGAAACTGAGTCTCGTGCAGAAGGAATTAAGGAGCTGGGGGTGTTTCACTTGCAGAAGAGGTGGTGACTGAGAGGCAACACAATTACAGACATATTTAAAGATCTGACAGGGTGTCACACGGGACGGGGGCAAGCCATTTTCTGCTGCTGAAGAGATCTGAACACGGACCAAAGGAGTCAAATTACAAGTAGAGATTCCACTTAAGCATTAGAAGGGCTTTCTCACTGTTTGACAGTGCAACGGACCGCCTCGGAGGGTGGTGGAGACTCTTTTTGGGGGGATCTCTAAACAGGGGTTGGACGGGCGCCTTTCAGGGGCACTGTACCGCGTCTTTCTACGTGGCAGGATGGGGTTGGACTGGGTGGCCTTTGCAGCCCCTCCCAGTCTCGAGACAACACAATTCTATCCTTCCGTGAGTCTGCTTCCGGTCTGTGGCCTCCCCGTCTCCCTCTGGGTCCCTCCCGCAGGCCCCTCCTCCTTTTCCAACAACTGGGAAAGTCCCTCCTTTTCACCTGTTTTGGTCACTGCTCAGCCCAGGTTGTGCCAGACTATTTAAAAGATCCCTTTTGTGGGGGGCAGCGCTGAATCCTAGTATCAGTCAGTGTCGACCCCCTGAGCCAACTGCTTATGTAAGTCCCCGCTTACGTAAACTGCCTCAATTCAAGGAGCCTACTCAGAACAAGCCACCGGATTGTGTCAGGCCAGCTTCACTCTCCCTGCCGTGTTTATAGGTTGCAGACCTAGTTTTGGTGCTTGTGTGCTGTATAGTGCATGGCCACAGCGAGGGGTGGAGGCAAATTGCTTAAAACTAAATTATATTCTATGTTCCCCAAGGAGAGGGCGGTGTTGAGGGAGTCCTTTGACAGGAAATTAAAGCAGTGGTTTATCCTGCCCAGATGGGCAGAGGCTGAAACATCTGCCAACCCTTGAGGTCATCTGGACTGACCCACACCTGCTGATGACTCGGCCTCAAATGGTCAGGGTGGGGCAGGCAGCCATAACCCCTTTGTTGGAGAACACCCTTTGTTTGATTCACAAGCTCCATGCTAATTACTCACATAAATCAATTGTTTGGGTAACTGCTTCCCTTTGACATTTTAATGGCCTTTGCTCTATATGCGTGTTAGTGCTTTACAGGCTTTACTGTGCTATGCGGGGATGATGGGATCAACTTGTCAGCGGTGTGCTGGGAACAGAGGATTGCTATTGCAGCGATCTAAGGTAACAGTGCAGGTGCAAACAAAAAGACCCGACTGCAGGCTGAACTGTTGGCAAGCGGTAGGGGAATTTGGGAGGGGACGGAGGAGCCGGAGAAGGAAGTGTTTTGGTCAACAAGCAAATGGGAAGCTCCTACGCGCTAATCTGAGAGGTTCTGCAGAACACAGCATACGACGTCTTTTACTCCTGGCAATGAGGACGATGAGCTTCTTTTGGTCTCGGCAATGAGCAAGATGTGCTGCTGTTATTTCGCTGTTCCCGAGGAAAGCTTTTGGAAACCTCTAAGCCTAGTTACTAGGACTGGAGCTATCCTCTGCCTCACAGATTTACACCTTGAGACCTGGTAAGGCCACTTCTCAGCAACCGTATAGTTACTTTTGAACAATGAGAAAATAATGATCAACTTCCTAAATTAGCAACTACAGCTTTAACTAGTCTTTAGGCCTTAAAACTGAACCCAACCTGATTTTTTTCAGAAAATTAATTTTCAAAGCTGTGGTACAGATTCTGAGGGTTTTTTAAAAAATTCCTTTGAGCAGGATGGAGCTGTCTCTCTTTTGCAGGTGCCCCCAGGCAGCCCCTCTTCCCTCCATTCTCCTACAGACCAGTCCCGGGGGCACCCCCAACAGGGCACCCCCTTCGGCCTCTTCTGCACAAAGGGGCAGCCGTGCATCAATGCCCCTCCCAGGCTCACATTCAGCCCCGGTCCTACCCAGCAGGCGGCCACTTGTGAGCTTCTGCAGATACGGCTCAGAACGACAAGCTGATCCCGAGACAAAGCCTCCACAAACTGCTTTAGCCTATCGGACAAAACTGAAAGACAACAGGCACAAAATCATCGCAAGCAGCATCCTCACCAGAACACATGGCTGCAGGTTTAAATGGAAAGTTCCCTCCTCTCCCAGGCAGCCATATCAGGATCCAGGTTAGGCAGAGGGAAGGTGCCACACGGAGAGGGCAGAGGGGGTTGCATGTGCCACGAGGCTTCCCCTGGCACCTCTAAGCCAACCGGCCCCCTCAAGAGGGATAGAGGATGCTATGCGGGTACCAAGACCGAATCCAGATTCACTTCCCAGCCTGGCTAGCCTCTGTACATGGAGGGGAGCGAGCAGCCACGTATCTTGGACCACCCCTATCTAAAGACAAAGAAAGGGGTCTGGTGCCCCCTGCCCCCACCCCAGAAAGAGTGCTGCCCTTACCTTCCCCACCAACATCCCTCTTTGATGCTCTGCTTAGGACGTAGTCCCTGAACACCCCCAGCTGCTTCTGGAAAATGGGGTGCAGCCGGTCCAAAGGGAAGAACTCGCTCTCGCTCTCTTCCACAGATGGGGAGCGGAAGCAGAAGGCCTTCTGGGAAGGGAAGAACCGCTGGACGCAGCAGCTGGGGGAGTCCTCTGAACCGGAAGCAAAACGGGCAAAAAAGGGACACTCAGCTCTGGATGTGCCCTAGACCTCACAAGAGACACAAATGAGGACCACACACAAAGGAATCTCAGCTCACCCCACCCTGCTTTCTGCATTACAGACCTGGTCTGCCCACCCCTCAGCTGGGAAGGGAACCACCAGATACACACCGGCAGAGGAAGAGAGGAGGAACTCCATGTTGTTGTTTGCCTCCTGGAGCATCTCGTCCCAAACAGTGTCCGAAGGCACGTCACGGAGGCACCAGGCAAAATCCGGCAGGACGCTGCTCAGCAAGAAGCTGTTCTCCAAGAGGCAGTCCTCCTGGACACAGACTCTGTGAACCAGATCCGTCACGCATCTGCAGCAGGTGCCAGTCAAGGAAAGCGGGCAGCAGCCCCATCTCCAAAGGCTGGGCCTCTCCAGCATCGCCCAAGGACTTTGGAGGAGAGAAGGAAGAAGACCCATGCCAGGGAGACCCAGCCTGTTCGGCTAAAACCAGCTGGAAAACCAGCTGTCTAAAATGGCCGAGGGGCAAGAGAGGGGGCTTGCCGGAAAGGATACGTCAGCCTGTCCAGCTCCCGCTGGGGGTCCTGTCCAACTCTGGAGTTATAAATGAAGACAGTGCAGAGCAGGACATTCAGGCAAAAGAGCCGGGAAAAGATTGCCTCCTCATCCTGCAGTGGCAGAAGGGACCAGAACGTCAGAAGTCGAAGGCCCGGTGGGCCACTTGGGCTATCCACACGCACAGCTCTGCTCTTTGTATTAGCCAGGTCCCTCCATGTGGGCAGGTGGCCAATGCCCATGGACATCTTGCCTCCCCCTGCCCTCCCCCTTTAATCCCTCCCTGGGTGTGTTGTTTTGTGGGCTGGCCTGATTCTTCATCAGAGTTATCCTTACTGAGTTTTTTCCTATCTCTGTGCCACCTTTTCCCCTCTCTGTCGCCTGTCAGAGACAAGCCTCAGTTTTTGCAAACTACCCACAAGCCCCCCTGAGCTGTGACTGGCTGCTTTCAGCCAGGCTGGCCCACACCAGCCTACCTCACAAGACCATTGTGAGGCTAACAGAGGGATGATTAAGCATGTCGTCTCGAGCAAAACAGAGGAGCAGTGGGACCAGACAGATGCAAATTTCAAAGGCTGAATGAAAACAACTGCACAGGCAACACACACAGGCATCTACAGGATGTGGGGCAGGGCAGGCTGGGCTGGCTCTGTCAGAAACACACCACCCCTGTCCCTACCCGACATCTCTCCAGACGGCATGGGGCACAACTCCCATCGCTCTGACCGCTGCGCGAGCTGATGGGAGTTCCCCAGGCCAAAAGAACCAGAACAAACCAGGTTGGGAAGGTGGTCTAGAGGCACAGTGTTTACATTCCCACAGAGCTACTGAAGCGCGAGAGAGAACTGTGGACTGTGGGAGCTGCAGCTCAAGGACAGCATTTTAGTGTCCCAAGTTTGGCCTGGCCAAAACATGGCACGCTGTTGGCTCCACTGTCCTCCCATGTGAGCGTCCTGGTTTTGGCCGGCCTTCCTAAAAGCAAAGAAGAAAGCCTGCCACCACCTGCCTCACCTCCTCGCGTTCTTCCTGAAAGCCTTCGGTGTCCAGCAGGACCAGGTTTTCTCCCGGCCTTTTTGGGTGGGGCAGCCACTGCAGCCAGATCCCTGGGGTGGGGCCGAAACCTGCGGGTGTGGGGAGGCAGGCAATGAAGGGAGGGGCCACCACCCAAGAGGCCCCAAAGGACTCCCCCACCGGCCAAGAAAAAGAGGGTGTGAGGGGCCGGCTCACCATTCTCCTGCCCGGCCAGCTGGCCCAAGAGGAAAGACTTTCCCGTCCCCTTGGGCCCAAAGATGCCCACCACATGGAGGGGGCCAGAAAGACCCCTGAGCAGGGCCAGGGCAGCAGGATTCACACGAAGCAAGGGGTCCACCAGGCACATGGGTTCCACCATCTTGGCCTGGAAGGAAAGAACCGACAATGGAGGAATCTCTGGCCAGGCACCTTTCGACCAACCAAAAACCTCCTTGCCTCTGCATTACCAAAGTGTTTATACGCCATAAATACAACAGGCTAGTCTGGCCGCATCTTCAAACAGCAGCTGGGCATCACAGGGGCAGCCACTGTGGCCAAAGAGAGGAACTCTGCAGCCGTTTGTACTGTCTGAAATGAGTGTCTGAGGCCAAACGAGGGCTTAGCCTCCAGCTTCACAGGGTCTGGCCCCTAGTCCATGAGAGTCCGTAGCCTCCACTCTGGCTGGAAGTGGATCACTCGAGATCGTTTCATCTGGACACGCCGGCAGGGACTGTAAGAAGCCCTTCCCGGGCGCTGTCAGAGGACGCAGGACACACACGCAATGTTAAACCGCCGGTTGCGCCCCTCCCCTGGAAGCGGGATCGGCCCCTCTCCCCGCGCACCGCCCCGCCTCTGCCCCGAACGCGCCCCAGGCGCCCCTGGCAGCGCCCACGCGGGGCAACGGGGTGCGAAAGCTGGGAGGGACCCTCGGCGACGACTTTCGGGTCCCTCCCCGGCGCCCCTTCCGCCCGGTTGCAACGACCCCGCCTGGCCGCGCATGGACCGCCTTCGGAGGAGCCGCACGCTGCGTGGACAGATCCGAAAGGGCGGGCCGGCCGGCCGATGACAGGGGCCGGTCCCGGGGCGCCCTCCTCGGACGCCCCCCGCCGCAAGGCACAGCAAACGCGCCAGGAAGGGGCGGGGCGGGGCGGGTTTGCCGGCCTACTCGCGAGCAAGCCAGCCCCGCCGGTTTCCGATACGGGTCTCTCCTCAGGAGTCCCATGTAGCCCCGAAATCCACGCGCACGAACACGCGCACGCCGGCGCTCACGTGTTGAGAAACACGGAAAGGCGCCGCTTCACACGCGCCCAGCGCCCCCCCTCGCTTCCTCCCTCCCGGGCCCGTTGTTCCCAAGTTCCCGGAAAGTAGCTCCGGGGGGCGGGGGAGGAAGCTGCGGGAGGCGCCTTTCTCCCACCTGATCCCGGGGACTCGGCCGCGTCCTGTGGGGAGCCGGGGGCCGGGCGGACGGGGGGCCCTGAGAACGCGCGCCCCCGAGGCAGGAAGGACGAGGGACCCCGCCCGGCCCCGTCCGCTTCGCTTTCGCTTTCGCTCTCCGCCGCAGGAGGAGCAGGAGGCGGAGGGGAGGGGAGGGGAGGGGGCGTGTTTTCCAAAAAAGGTCCCCCCGGCCCCGTCTGCTGCCCCGAGGACCCTCGCCCCCATGGCGGAGACCCCGGGCTCGCGGTCAGTCGGGACCGTGGGAATTCCGGGGCCCTGGGGGGGGGTCGCCTCGCCTATAGGGCGCTCTCTCACACGTTATGGTGTACACGTGAGCAGGCGTTTGTCTGAATGCCTTCTCCCCGATTGGTTCTCGAGGACAACCTCTGTACCCCCTCAAGCCCGGAGCAGAGACCAAGCCGGTTACAACGATAATACGTTTGTGTGACCCGATGACCTCTCTTAGCCCAGCTTCTTTGGGGACCATAATGCCCCCCGCACTTTTGCCCCCGAGCAGCTGTCGGGGCAAATCCCGAAGAGCATCTGTTTTGGGGGCCCTTCTGTGAGGGAGTCGAAGGGGAAGGAAGGGAACGCGCCACCAAAGATGAGAGAGCGGGAATAAAGGTCTTCCTCTCTCCGGCAATGGATTGACAGGCTCCCGTTCGTTCCGTGAATTCCATCTGCCCGCCAGGAGGGCGGCACCGCCTGCCCGCCCCCTCCCCTCGCCCCCTCCCCCTCCCCCTCCCCCGGCAGCCCCGCGGGGCCGGCCAGGCGCAAAGAAAGCCCCGCACGGCTGGAAACCAGAAACCTCGCCTTGGCCCAGGAAGGGAGGGGGTCGGGCAGGCGCCGGTGGCCCCGTCCCGAGTCCCATCCCGACCCCCCCCGCTGGCCCCGCCCTCAGGCGGAGGGAAGCCGAGGCCTCGGGCGGCAGAGAGGGGCTGTCAGGGAAGAGCAGCACCGGCAAGCGGCTCAGTCCGGCGGGACCAGGAGCGGGGAGGGCTGCCTGGGGCCGGTGCGTCGCTTCGCTTTATCTTTTACCCCAGGCGGCAAAAGCGTGCGGCTGACTCTCGGCCTGGGGCGTTTCGACTCTGGGCCGGCGCCTCCTCGGAAGCAGGAGAACCGGGGCCACCTTACGACGCTCTCGGCAGAAATGCCCACTTACGAGGGAGGCCTTTGGTGGACCGTGCATTGAGCGAGACGTTTACAAACCGCACCCGCGTCGACCGGCAAAGCTCTGGAAGCTCCGCTGGCCGTAGTGCCGGATTTTTTTCTAAGGTGCTGCAAGTAAGTAACCTTCAGTGTTGCAAATGTGGGCGGTTTCTGCTTTAGTCATCGTATTGTTGAAAAATACCGCGATTACATGTTGCAAGATTGCCCTTCGGAGCCCCGTTAAGGCAGGCCTGCTTTCCTAGCGAGCTGGAACTCGTGATCCCGGGCTGCGGGACTCCTTTGTTTCCCCCCCTCTTCTGCGGCCATTTCCACACAAGACTGTCATAGCGCCACCATTCCACTTTCAACACCCCGTGGGATCCTGGGCCTTGCAGTTTGGGGAGGGGCCGTCGGGGCCCCCAGGATTCCATAGGATGCTGAAAGTGGAATCGTGGCGCTACCATAGTCTAGTGCGGAAACGGCCCTGTGTCTCGGGACAGCGTGTCCCTCAGGGGCCGCAGAGCAGCCGGGAAACGTCGCTTCGCTCCGGTGGTTATTTTAGGAACCACCCGAAGGGGCTGTGGGGGTCTCGGCCCCGTTCCTCCTCCGTGGCTGCAGGGCTGCCCCCCCCCTCCGCAAATGGGAGAGGCCGCGCGCCGCCCTCTACGGACCCCCCTCTCCTGAGACCGTCTTGCGACCGTGGACCGGTCCAACCGGCACGACTGCCCCCGCCCCCCGCCCCCTCGAGCGCAGCGCTCTCGCCCCTCATTGGCTGTTTCGTAAAAGCGACCGTTTAAGTTCAAAGCTGCCAAAGTGCTAAAATCAATACGGAGCCAATAATTTCCGATTGGTCAGAAGGATAGGGAACAATAAAAGAGGCCCGTTCATTGGCTCCCCGTGCAAGCGAAGGCTGTCCGGGCTGCTGCGACTGGTCGTTTGATGTCGGAGAGAGCGAGGCGCCTCAGGACCGCGTTATAGCGAGGAGCGCTGGCTTTCTGGGATCCGGAAATATTATTCCCGTTTTCGTTCCTCGGTCTGCCCTCCCGCTCCGTCACAGCGCCCCAGTAGGTAGCCTCCACCGGTCTCCAAGGGGAACGGAAGCTGTTAAAGAACGTTACCTCATAGCCCCCGAGAAGGCCTCGGGCGGCGCTGCCGTCCCTCAGGAGGGGCGCCCGTTTGCCTCTGCGTTTACGGGTTCCCGCGGGGGGGGTCGCTCCGCCACAGCAGCCCGCCTGCCTCGCTCCGCCGGGCGCCGCCGCCCCCGCTTTTCCCTGCGTTCTCCTCGGGCGACGACTCTGAAAGCGGGTCTCTCAGCCAGCGAGTCCCCTTCGCGGCTGCGTTGAAACGGCGCGAGAGGCGCGGCTCCAAAACGAGAGCTGTTCAAAGGCAAACGGGGGCGATGTCCGGTTGTGGTCAGCGGACCCCCCTTTCCAGGAGGCCGGGCCGCCGGAGAAGGGCCTCCTGTCAGGCAGGCCTTTTCCTGCCGCTGAGCTCCGGCTTCGGGGCGCCAGTCAGCCTCCCCGAAGGGCTCTCTTCACAGTACAGACCGGTCCAGAACCTTGGAAATCCTGTTAGATTTTTATACTTTGGAGACGGAAATTGTTAAAGGCCACCACAAGTAATCATGCCTTCTGGCAGAAAAAGGCAGAAAGAAATCTAGCAGCACCTTTGAGACTAGAAGGGAAGAATAATGACTAGGATAAGCTCTCATGGACTCAGACTCCTCCTTTGGATACAACCCAGTCCAAGAAAACGGCAGAAATTTTGCCTTGCCCGTTCGTCTCAGAGCTGCTACTGGATTCCTTTGCCTTTCCAGATTAAAACAGGCCAACACAGCTGTTAAGCTGAATGCAGTTTCTGGCGCTGAAGACTTACATACTTCCATCCCAAACTTATTCACATTCATCAGCATAATTCTGCTTAACCATCCGCACGCACCCATCTCGGCTGCAAAACACTGAGATTTCCATGGGTGTTTCTAGATGGACGGCTTCAAGCACTGCCAGGCACGATCTGTGGAAGTAAAAAAATATGGCAGCGGCCATGGGAAAGCGGGGGCAAGGGGAGGACGCCCTTGTCTTCCATCCCCCTGGCTGGGTGGGCAGGGCGGACTGCCAATGGGAGTACCCAAGGCCAGGAGGCAATGGCCGCTTCAGGTGCACCCCAGGAGTGAGCCTCTGGGGTAGAGTTTAGGAAAGTTCCTTTTTTAGAGCACACCTCCCAGAAGAAACACAACTGTGTTGGCTGTGGTCTCTTGTGGCCCGGGAGCATGCCTTGCAGGGTGCTTGCCTTGGGAGCAGACTTGGTCTCCTTCAGAGCTCCTTGCTCCAGTATGCAATTATCACGGGAGGGAGAATCTTAGCATGGAGGGGGGCAAAGATGAATCATCACATTCCTTTGCAGAGACATCTTTTCCTTCCCTTCCAGATTCACATGCCATGGGGGACAAGGAGGACTCTGGCACTACCACTGTGCCCCACACTCCGCGTTGCCCCTCCGATTGCACCACAGATGACCGGAGCACCCAAGACTCCAACTCCACAATCCGCGCCACGGCACGCTTCCCAACCTGTGCTCGCTGCCGGAACCACGGCATCCGGGTGCTGCTGAAAGGCCACAAGAACAGTTGCCAGTTCCAGGGCTGCCAGTGCGAGAAATGCATCCTTATTCTGTAGGTTCAGAGGGCAAGCCGTTTGGCTGTGGGTGCTGCTGACGTTGCAGGGAGGTGGTAGGCCAGCAGGTAGCACCATGTGGGTCTCAGCAGGTGGCACTGTTCCCTCACAAATAAAAGCTGTCCTCAGATCGGCCGGGCTGGAGAAGAACCTGCTGGCTGCCGAAGCAGAGCCCCTTTCCTGCTTGGGGTGGGGTGGGGTGGGGTGGGGTGGGGTGGCTAGCTCAGCAGCAAGCTCATGAGTACTAAAAATGGTGCTGACGCTGTACAGGTTGTTGCTTTTCCTTTGAAGGAATGAATACCCCTTCTAAAAGAAAGCAGAACAAAAAGCCAAGGGCGTCCAGGGGAACAGGCAGAGAGTCTGGGAGCAGAATCTGTGGATTAAAGATGTACTTGAGTCCTGCTCCCCAAGAGTGGGAAAGTAGTTTTTGAGATGGGGGGGCGAGTGGGAAAATGGCAGGTCAAGAGCACATTGCTAATGCTGGATTGGCATTTGCCTTCTCGGTTACTTTGTGTTTGTAAACAGTGGGTTGCCTCTCCTTCTTCCTCCTCCTCCTCCTCCTTTTTCCAGGCAAAGGCGGCGCATCATGGCTGCCCAGGTAGCCCTGCACAGGCAGCAGGAGATGGAGCTGAGAAAACAACTGGCTGGTGGTCTGCTGCAGCTTCAGGAGGGTGGCTTAGGAGGGAACTCCCTGGATCTGGCCAAACCCCTGAAAGGGATCAGGCCTTGCAGAGGAGGGACAGGTGAGCCACTGTGAGAATCCCATTGAACTGGAGAAGTGGGAGGCTGAAGGATCTTGAAATAAATAAACGTGGTAAACGTGCATAGCACTGGACTGCACAGCACGTAGATCTGAATTTGACCCCAGCCCTAAATGCATTTAAGGTTAAAGCCACAGCATCAATTAAATACGTAACCCTAACAGTATAAATTCTTAGAGGAATGCCTGTCTTTCTTTGGATTCCTTCTGAATTCTAAAAGAGAAGGCAAATCATGATTTGCCTTTCAAATGTGCTTCTGAAGAAGTGGATTGAAATCCACGAAAGCTCCTGCTAGGCTCAAAGGTGCTGCTACATTCCTCTCTTGCTCCTTTTCACTTTTTACAAAAGAAGTTGCTCTTTAGCTTTTAGGTTAGTGCAGGAGTAAGTAAGATACTCCAGACATACAGGAACAGAAGCAAAAGTACATGAGAGATGCACTGTGGTTAGACATAACTTCTGCCAATACAGACTCACAAGCTTTTGCAAACAAATGTCCCAGAGACCAAGGGAGAGGAGAACAGGATGGGAAGGGGTGATTTTGAACAAAAGGGCCGTGGAGAATAACAGGGCCTGCACCCCTTGTTTGGAGCTCCCATGCTCCAATTTGTGTGCGTGCGGTCGCCTCCAAGTTGTCTGTTGACTCATGGTGACCTCATGAATTGCATAGAGTTTTCTTAGGCAAGGAGCGCTCAGAGATGGGCCTAAGTGCCCTAGAACACCAGATCTTCTCTGATCTTGGAAGTTAAGCAGGGTCAGCTCAAGTTATGACTTGAACGAGAGGCTGCCAATGAATACAAGGTGCTGTAGGCTATATTTCAGAGGAAGGAACTGGGAAAACTATCTCTTAGGATTCCTTGTGCACATGAAGAGAGAGAGAGAGAGATGGGTTTGCCAGTTTTTTCCCCTGAAGTACAGCCTACAGCACCTGGTATATGTCTGTGATCTTCTGTCCAAGTACTAACCAGGGCTAACCCTGCTTAGCTTTCAAGATCAGATGGGATCTGGTGCCTTTAAGTGATTTCCCCCTACTTAAAGGTTGCCACTCACTGGGCTTTTTGTTAAGATGTGCTTGCAGTCCAGTACTTGGGATATGGCTGTTATGCCTGTTGTGGATATAATGGGGAATCATGACGGGGTAGCTGGGGGAGTATCAGATGAGCAGGAAGGAATTACTTGGCCTTTTCGGTCCTTGTGCTTGAGCACCCAGGGACACAAAGCACTACAGGACTTGGTCTGGCTTCAGGCAGTGTGGGGACTCACACAGGCCTCTTGCCTTTTTTTGTGCAGGGAAGAAGGAGAATGAAGACCCCGTGCAAGAGTCAAAATGTGGGCTCAGAGGGGCCCCAGGGTTCCTACGAAGGCAGCAGCGGAGGGAAGCAAGGAAGGTGAGAGAACAGTGTTGAGGGGAGATCGCATCAACCACTGGCCCAACTTCTTTTTTAAGTGGGGGCGTTATGACCTCGGCACTCACATTTTTTGTTTTACGTTGAGGTTCCTGCAGCGGACGCGCTGCGTATGGGGTGAGTGCACTTGTAGTTTTCAACAGACTATAGTAGAATAATTAAAGGAAAAGCCAGAACATGTGATATGCGTGAAAGTAGCAGCCTTGAAAGCCTTAGGTCCCATCCCTTTATGATAAACATGCACATTAAAAGAGGAGGGTGGAATCTGTCTGTCTCTTAGTAAAAATGGGCAGGCCTCAACATCTTCTGAGGGAAGATAGGTGGCCAGCCAGAGGGCAGTGGGAGAGGCTATGAGTCCCTGGTCCGGAAGACGGTTGCTTGCCTTCACACGGCCTTGGTAGGAGTGAGCGAAAGGAGACTCAGCCTGCCAGTGTGCTCCTCTTGTGCTGAGCAGAAAACCAGGCCTGCCTGTGGCTCCTCCTTTTGATCCTTGGCTCCTTTTATCTCAGAATTTAAGACAAAGGGCTGCTTCAGTGGCTGTAACTCTGCAGGGGACGCCTGCTAGGTGCTGTCAGGGTTTTCCAAGGATAAATGACATGCTTTATGACGCTTAACCAGTCTCACGAAAATGATAAGAGACACAGATCATAAATGCATAGAACATTTCCTACCAACAGGTTTCTATGAGAGGAGCATTTTCCTGCAGTCTCTGATTCAGAGCGTTCCATTCACTGATGTGACAGAGTAACTTGTGAGACATCTCCTTTGGCGTAGTTTGCAATGCTGGCCATATGGTCTTTCCTGTACATATGCATTGCTCATTATTCTCTAGGTAGGTTCCTGGCTGCCTCTCCCTCACTGCCCTAGAGTGACAGAGCCGTCCTGGACCTGTGGAGGGCATCTGCCAGCCCCCGTGGCTTGGGTCCCACCTTCACTTCCTGTGCCCCCTCCATCCTTCTGCCCGCACTTGCCTCAGGGATTTTGCTTCCACTGTCCCGGAAGAGGAGGTAGGTAGCCTCTTTTTCTAGTGGAGAGGGGTGTACGGTAGAAGTTGGACTTAGGGCCTTATTTATTTATTTACTGCACATTTGCATACTTGTGGGGGGCTTTTGATGCAATTTGGGGGTTAAGGTCAACCAAAAATTATTCCAAAAATATTAACAGTTTGAAAGGCTCGTGGAGTTTTTAGGGACTGGTGCTTGAAGGACCACAAAAGTGACAACCAGGGATTCCATGCAGCCCCCGGGCAGCACCTGTCCACCCCAGGTGACTTCTGCTTTGTCCAATAGGGAGCAAATTCTTTTAGAAGAGTCTGTGTAGACTGGGCTTAGAGGCACCTCCCTCTTTGTCCCTAAAGTCAGCTTTTCTCATACCTCCGGAGTACATGAAAGGGACAACTGTTTAATGAATAAATAGAAAGAGACTTCATTGGTGGGCAGGTTTCCATTTCTATACAAGTCCTGGCAAAACGGCTAGAAATAGAGCTCACCTAGGATCATTGTTTTAATTGTAAAGGCACTGTTTTATATGTAATGTGTTCAGTGTACAAGTTAATGATATATAAAGCAGCGTTAGACTCGAGGAAAGAGAAATGAAAAAATGGAAGAAGGAACATCAACCATGTAAGGCATACAGATGACACCATACTACTAGCAGAAAGTAGCAAAGACCTGGAAAGATTCCTGAAGTAAGTCAAAAATGTAAGTGCAAAGGCAGGTTTGTAGTTGAACATTAAAGAGAACAAAAATGACGACCACAGATGATTTACATAACTTTAAAACAGACAATGAAGACATTGAAATAGTTCACGATTTTCTATACCTTGGCTTAGTCATTAATCAGAATGGAGACTGCAGTCAAGAAATCAGAAGAACGCTAGGACTTGGAAGGGCTGCTATGAAGGAACTAGACAAGGTCCAGAAGTAGGAAGATATATCATTGAATACTAACGTTAGGTTTGTTTGTACCATTGTACTTTCCATTTCTGTGTATTTTTGTGAAAGCTGGACAGTGAAGAAAACCAATAGGAAGAAAATCAGCTCCTTTGACATGTGAGGCTGGAATTCTACAGAGACCCTGGACGGCTCAAAAGACCAAGGAATGGGCCCTAGAGCAAAGCAGGCCTCTATCCAGAAGCCAAGATGATCAAACTGAGGCTGTCATACTTTGGCCTTCTAATGCGAAGACATCACTAGAAAAGACAATAACGCTTGGGAAGGTAGAAGGCAGCAGGAGAAGAGGAAGACCCCGTTACACGTGGACAGACTCCATCTGGCAAGCCACAGTGGCTGCCCCCCAAGTCTGCGAGACCTGAGCAGGGCTGGCGATGACAGGGTGACTTGTTCTGTTCAGAGGGTCACCACGTGTCAAAGTTGGTTTGACGACGGTTAACAATAAGTATTAGCATAACTTATTTTAAACTAATATTTGATATGAACAGTATGTTACACTTAATAGAAGTGGTACTGCTGTTTTATAACACAGTTGAGTTTATAAGACAGTTGAGTTGGGACTTGGTAATGCCTTTCAAGGGTGCTGGTATTTTTAAAACCATCCCTGAAGAAAGAGGTGTTGCCCTGGAAATCTTTGCCTGGGTCCCATTTTCATGCTGTGAACGTCTTCCTGGCCTCCGTGCTCAGTACCCCCAACTGCAACAGGTTGCTTGCTTTTCCTGCAGGCTGTGAGGGCACTGACTCTTTGTACATGCCAGGGAGTGTTGTGGCAGCCCCAGGACAGATGTTTCACCAGACCTCTGGCACCTGCTGGCACTTACCTGCACCTGCTGACCTGCCCAGGTACATCTGGGGCACTCCTGAACAGGGAACTTTTAAGGCTGGGCAGAAATGGGGACCGAGACCGGGAGCCTTCAGAAGAGGGAGGTGGGCCTGGTGCAGCTAATCCCAGGATGGGCCAAGAGGGTGGACGCTGAGAGAGTGAAATCCATGATCTGGGTCAGTAGAAGTCTTTCTGTACCAGAGTAGATCAGTGTTTGTTTGTTTTTGTTTTTTGAGAGAAAAGCTCCAGTAGGTAGAAAGGTGGCACACCTGTGAAAAGATATCCTGGCAGACACAGTTGATGCTTTGCTGCCTTTGCAAGAAGTGGAAGATCTTTAAGGGAATGTATGTATCTTCTCCCAGTGAACAATGAACACAGTACAGCTTATGAATAAATGTTTAAAAACATCTACCCTCAAAACACCACCAAAAGTTAAAACACCACTAATTTAAAAGAGTATACAATATAATAGTAGAGCCGAGAGCCAGTGCGGTGGAGTGGTTCGAACATTGGGCTACAGCCTTGGAGACCAGGGTTGGATTCCCCAGTCGGCCATGGAAACCCACCGGTGACCTTGGATACGTCACACACTCTCAACCCCAGAAAACCCCATGATAGGGTCACTTTAGGGTCACCATATGTTGGAAGCGACTTGAAAGCACGCAACAACATCAAGGGTCCAGCAAGTAAGACCTTTAAAGATCTCACAACTCTAGCAATGCCAACAGGGCATCTGGGCTTTTTTGTACTAAGCTTGCCGCGATTCTTTGGCCCTTGTCTTGCTATATTCTCTTATAAGGTAGATGTTCCAGATAGCGAGGATGGCAGGCAGGCAGGCACAGTTCCTGAGAACCCCTCAGCACTGAATATTTTTGCTGAGAGCTCTACTACCTGCTCAGAAGACCTTGGCTGCAAATTATGACCCGCCATTCTGTGAAATATTTTCCAGTCTGAAAGAAATACAAATACAGGAGTGGTAAATGCACCGAGGAAAGAGTGGCTACCGTTGCATAATTTTATGTGCCCACTCTGCTGAGATGTCAGAAAGAACTGCCGGGGCGAGATAGGAAGTTGGCTGTTCCTCTGAGCATTAATCACTCTGTGGAGGGAGCCACGGGGATAGAGGGACCAGAGACCTGTTAGTGTCCGAGGTGTGTATAACCCAAGGTTATGTCTTCTTTGGGATGGGAGCTATTCAGGAGTCCTTGTGCTCCGTCTAAGTGCCATTATGCTGAAACAAACGAACGCACACGTTCTTTAAAGAACAGTGAGGTGTAACTTCAGGCACTGCATACTGGCCCAACAGAAATGGCTTCTGCGGAAAGTGCTTCCTGTCTAATTGTATATCCTTTATTTTCTGGCACAAGCACAACAACAGCTGTTCAAGCTAACAAACATTGATTACAAACAGCAAATTGTGGGTGGAAATGTGGAGTGAACCTGGGAGAATGGCAGTGGCAGGAGGCCCTCTTCCCCCTCAGCAGTCTGTGGTGCGACAGGGACAGAAGGCATGTGTGGGAGATAAGCTGCTGCCCAGGAACTTCACAAACAGGACTGACATGCGCTCTCTCCTCCTTCCCGCCCCCTCTGCGCCCCCTCCTCACCAGCCGTGCGGCCTTGAACCCCCTGAGTGGCAACCTGGATTTGAGCAGGCATGCAAGAGCTCCACCATTGGGAGGTCAGGTATTTTGGCCTTGGCCATTTTGTGTGCATTGCATAAAGGTGGCCTGAGGACCAGAAGGGGCCCGCCTTGGTTCCTCCTTTCTTCCCCCAGACATTGCAGAGATAGGGCAGAAAGGGGTGAAGCTGGTGGGTGGGATTATTCAATATGGGTGCGCCTGCGTGTGTGCATGCGAGAGAGAAAGAAAGAGGGAGAAAGAGATTGGTAGAAAGAAAATGAGCATGTGGAAGTACAGGAAGGTTCTCCTTCCAGCTAGTGGCCCAGAGGAATGCTACCTTGACACAGAGAAATGCACAGTAGCCCAGCTCTTCCTGTTCAGAGGCACCTTGGAATGGTAGCTTCTCGACTGAGGCCTGCTGCATGAGCGTCCAGTGGCCAGTTCTGTGGGTGGCCGCTTCTCCTTCAGAACATGCCTGCTGCTCACTCAAGTCTTATATATGCCAACAGCTTCCTCGGGCTGGTCCAAGGGCGTGGGGTGGGACGGCTGTGCCCTTTCGGGCAATGTTAAATTGTGAAGCACCAGCACTCTGCCTGGAAGAATGGCACTCCCCCCCCCGCTCCTTTGGGAACAGCACACGGTCCCATGAACAGTGAAAGAGTTCCCACACCCTGGTGGCCCATTAATCTCCTGGACTGAGCAAAACAAGCAAGGCAGTTAGCTAGGGTTAAATGGCCTAAATGCAATCTGGTAAAGCAGAGAGTTGTGGCTTGCTTGCCCCAGCTCAAGTGCAGAATTTCTGGTCTGTGTTCCACTCTGTACACTTGGAAAGCAGCCGCGCTGTCTCTCCCTCCCACTCAAAGGAGACACCTCTATTAAAAGATCCCCTGTGGCAAGCACCCAGACTCCTAGCCGAGCTGGGGCTAAATTCTAGCGGAGGTTGTTGGTAGAAGCCTGCTGCTGAATGAGCATTTCCAAGGCATCTGCCAGTGTTGTGTTGGGAGGAGGGATCTGGCTAGAGATTTAGTCTGCTCTCGGTTTGTTAACCATGAGGTTCTCTCTTTCCTTCTCTTTCAGCCAACCTCCTCCACTCATGTCTCCATCTGGCCCACCAGGGGATTCATCTTCTCACCCCTTTCGGAACAACAGCTCCAGAAAGAGGCTGCTGAAGCCCTGATGGTGCTGCGAAAGTCCCCCCTCTCAGGCCCCTTTCTTGCCCCTTCAGCCCGTCTGCCCCCTGCCAGCTCTGCACCTGCTCTGATGGCCTCAGCCCCCTTCTCCCAGCCCTCAGGGGCACCTCAGAGCCCAAGGGCATCCAGTCTTTTAAAGCAGCACCCATCCGGCTTTGTGCCCCCTTGCGGCACAGACACTGTGACGGGGCCTCCAGAGCCTGCGGGAGCTCACCAAGAGCAGGGAGCAGGGTTGCTTTTCCTTCCTTTCCTCCGTGGTGGTGCATTTTCCCAGCAGTACAAAAACGTCCGCCTGTTCTCTGTTGCCCCGACCGGGGGCCCCCAGCTTGCCACTTCTCTCCTGGTCTCCAGCATCCAGGCTGTGAGCCCCAGCCCAGGAGGGGTCTCCAGGGTCAGCCAGCACCATTTTGCCCCCAGCTTGGCAGCGTATCAGAGCTCCGTGCCAAAGACCGTCCCTGTGCCCCAAATGAGGGACACAGGTTGGGTTTCCGAGACCAAAGTCGAAATCCTCGGTCCTCCAGGCCCCATTCCCAGCAGCCCCCAACTGCTGCCCTTCTGCGTCCCACCAAGGGATGTTGCCGTTGCGCTGCCCCGCCAAACCACCCTCCCCTGCAGCCCCCTTGTGATGGACCTCCACAGGCTCCCCACAGTGTGTCTCCTGAATCCCGGCCCCTGCCTTCTAGCCCACCCACAACCTTTCCCAGAGCCAATGTTTCTCCCAGGGCAGAAGGTGCTGCCCCCACCACCCCCGGCCCACGAAGGACAAGGGAAGAACGGAGATGCACGCGAGGGCGCCCACCCAGCAGGTAGGCCACGGACTAGTCTGCAGATGCAGGCCATGGTGGAGCGCGGGTGGCATTTTGGCCGTGGCATCCCCCCAAAAGGGGTCAGGAAGGGGAAGAGAGCAGCCCAGTTTTCCAGAGGCGAGCCCTGTGACCTGGGCGTGTGGCACCGTCTGCCAAGAAGCAAAGTGGGCAACCAGGAGCACAAGGCCCTTTTTGGAAGTGGCAGCCTGGGGAGGAAGAGACTCAAATGTTCGCATGAGGCCATCTGTCTGTCAGGGCTTCTGCCAGCCTGGCAGGGGAAGGCGACTGCAAATTTTCTGCCCCAGGATCCTCCTCCAGGGGCTGCACAGACTGCCCAGAATGCCAAAACTATAACTGGCACTGGCAGGTGGTTGGCTTCTGGTTTTGATGCGGAACAGCATAGGGGTCCTGTATCCCAATTAAGGGTAGCAAATTGCCACTCTTGGGATATCTTGTTTTCTTAAATGGCAAGAATAAGGGTGTTTGGGAGAGCTGAGGGCTAACAAAGAAGCCAAGGCTTGGCAGGTGACACTCGTCCCCGCATCTTAAGTAATGTTTATTTCATTGTCCAGGACTCTCAGCTTAATATGTATTTGTAATTGTGTTTTTTACTAAATTGGTTCTGTTGCTTGTGCACAGAGAATCTATGGACTGGCAAAGAGGTAGAGAAGTACTGTAACCAGATGTGATAGATACAATAGATAGATAAAAGCTAATAACAAAATAACAAAAAATAAGACCTAATAGAAAATAATCTTTATGCAGCACATAAGCAATATGGAAACGTTTTTAACAGTAAATGGACAAATTTATGCAAGTTTATGTAAATTTATCAGTGGAAAGTATGATGAAGTTAGCCTACCTTTCAGGGATGTTTTACAGATTAGAAAATGCATTCAAATGCACTTGAGAGGAGGTGCTCTTGGGGAAAAGCACCAGTTCTTTGGAAAAGTCCGGCAGTGAAGAAGCCCTGCCGTGGGTCTGAGCCTTGAGACACACACCATGGCTGGCAGTGGCTGTGGTTAATCCTAACCAGAGCAGGTCTGCCCCATCAACTATTGAGTTATGAGAAATCCTGTGGATTCAGAAGCCTACTCTAGTCAGGAGTAACAGCTGGGTTTAAACCAGGATCTGGAACAAAGGGGGTCCCCCCACCATCCTTGTGGAGATACTGGCATTGTTTCTAAAAGGAATGGAAACGCGTGTGTGTAGAGAGAGTCCTATAATTAGCAATGTCAGTAGACCAGGAGTTATTTTTCACAAAGAGTACGCAAGCTAGTTTGCGCAGATTCTTCTTTGTATAACAAATGCAGTGGCAGTGGCCCTTAGCATTTTCCCTAAACGGAGAATCCTCTGGTACAGAGCACCTTGCATCCAAGTACAACTAGCTGTGCCCAGCGCACCCGGGAGGCAGCTGTTCTGTGTTTCTCACACAGCTTGTCCAGAATTTTTTTGTAAAAACATCTACACCTGGATGTCTGGAGGCGTGACAGGAGGTCATGCTGATGGGCTTCCCATAGGACAGACCACAGACTTTAAATCGCTTCTTCCAGATTAGTGTCATGCGGAAGCTGATTTGAAGGTCATAGCCATAGCGAGGTGCAAGATGCAGGGGAAAAATCTGGAGTGTCTGAGAGACATAATCCCAAAAGGATGTCTCCTCAGAATCCGCTGTTGATACCGGGCTCAATCTGGCAATCGTGACAGCCACAAACTACCTGGGTTCACTCCAGATCAGGCAGAAGGCGAGGTAATTCCAATCCTGTTTCCTTCTGGCTGACCTGGCATACCTTGGTCAGCCACATGGTGTTTACCAAGAGCCGGCCGACACCCTGCTGGACACCTGTCTGACCGACACCCTGCTGGACGCCTGTCTGACCAGCCATCACGAGAGCAACACAGTTGCCAAATGGGCACGACAGGGAAGAGTCAGGGAGACAGCCCCGGAAGTCTGACAGAGTTCTTCTCTTCTGTTCAGGGTCCACCGAAATGGCACCCAACTTCCTGGCACCCTCGCAAGCCTACAGCCGGAGCGTTCACGCAGCCTCATCATGCCACCAGCAGCAGCCACACTGCCTCCCGGAGGCCAGCAGTTCCCCCACCCACTCCAGTCGCTGGCCAGAGGGGCTCCCTCTCCCTCCCCGGCTTGGCTTCTGACAGAGGGAGGTAAGCGGCAAGATGGAGGGGCCGTACACCCACCCAAAGGTGTACATGAAGAAAGAAGTGGTGGTAGGTGGGTTCCCTTGGTCAAGACAAGAGCCCCCTCCAAGCCAGTGTCCCCTTGCCAGGGAAGGGGGCTGGCTGCCAGAGACCCAGCCTCTGCGTCTCTTTACTCCTGTCCCATAGCAGAGCGATTCCGGCTGCTGGACCGTTTTCTGCAACCGGGACTGCTAGAGGCGTTCTGCCCTTCTTCTCCCACAGGTTTGGTGCCAGATGAAAGACAGCCTGCGAAAGAGAACTGATCGTTTTAAATGACACAGAAGGGTTGTTTTCTAACAGATGCTTAAAAACTTTGTTCTCTTTAAGAAACAGGTTACCATAATACATTTCTGCCTCTTCTAAATAAATCACACTGACATGACTAATGAGCAAGAGATGGCTTTAGGCGTGAGAAGAATACGACCCCTTTCCAAGGAGGTTTGTGCCATTGATTTCATAACTCAGGAGAAGATGTGTGCGCTCTGTTCTCCCCACTGCTGTTTACTGCCAATAAAAGATTCAGAGGAACAGCAGCTGTTTGTGTGGGTTTCTACCCTAAGGCTGCAGGCTTGACAGATTTGCTAGTCTGAACCTGGTGTTTTTCGCCACACGATCTATAAGCAATCTCTCTTCCTATGCACGTTGAACTCTTTCACAAACACTGCTACATATTTTCCAATATCCTTCCCCCACAAGAGCTGCACAGGCACTGGTGATTCCCTGTTAGAGAATACTGTTTTAGTGCCCTCCTTGTCCAGCAAATCTCTGGCGATTCTGGCCCTGGGAGCCCAAATGCTAAATAAATTGCAGCTGCTTCTGATGTACTGGATCACAGTAAGATCTCCCACAAGGAGAACCATTCTCACTCCACAAGGATACGGACAGAGGGCCCATCGAGGAGGCTTCCGCTCTTCCTAGGAAAGCTGTTTGCGATCAGCCCTCCGTAAAGGGACAGTGCCCCCCCCCAGAACAGTGCTCAGCAGGCGTCCCGCAGCGCTGTTTTTCCAGGAACACAGCTGTCAGTCCACCCGGTGCAACTTGCAAAAAGCATCCTCCAGTCTTAACCGGAGTGGGGTGGACGGGGAAAACCAGCTCTCTGGGAAGTCGGTCAGACAGGTGCTTGTCCGGACAGGGTGCGCTGCTTGGCCAACATCCGCTCCTCCCCGCCAGCCACTCAGGCAGATGACCGGAAGGCTGAGCCGATCGGGCCTGAGCCTGAGAGACGGTCCTGGCAAATGAGACTGTAATGGATCCTCCCCAGGAAGCTTCCCAGTCAGCTGGACATTTCTGTGAGACCATCAGAAAGCATCACCCCAACCGGGCACATTTGGGGGGAAAAGAAGGAGGACAACAAGGTCTGTCACCAAGGGAGGCCCCTGGAGAACTTCTGCTCTTGGGCCTCCTGCTGCCCCCCGCTTTGTTTTGGACTGTCTTTGTTTTCCTCTTGCAGCTCAGCAGAGAGGCTCAAACCGAGGCAAAGGAACAGATAAACACGCATAACTTTTCCTGTTGCACCAAATACACCAAAGGAATGGGCAGAAAATAGGTTGAAATAACTCCCCCATCTGATAAAACACAATGAGAATCACGTGTTGTTGTTTTTAAAAAGCACACCGCCAGGGCTGATGGCCAAAGCGATCCAGACCTGACCTAGAAAACGACGACAGTGTGAGAAGGAGCGTCATCCTCCTCCTCCTCCTCCTCGGATGCTTCCAAACAGTGCAGACCAGCAGCCAGCGGAGCCGGTTGGCCGGAAAGGAGCCGGAGGCCCCGCGGTCTCAGCGCGGCCCGCAGGTGGGGTGGAAATCGCAAGCCGGGCCGGCGTGGGAGGATTTGGTCGGCCCGCCAGCAGAGGAACGCCTTCGCTCTCCGAGCTTTCCAGGCGGGGGGGCGCGGGGCAGAGGAAGGACTCCGTCCCCGCGGGCGCCCGGGCCGGATCGCCGCCCCTCCGCCGCACCCTAGGCGCCCCCTCCCCCGGAGTCCACCGGCCAGGAGCAGACCGGCGAGTTTCCGGGGGCCCGTTCGGGGCTCAGCCCGCGGCCAAGGCCAGAGGCAGGGAGAGGACGCAGGGACTGGGGGCGCCCGTGGAATCCGCAGAGGAGGCCGGAAAAGCGCCTGAGGGCGCTCGGCCGAAGGGCGGCTCGGGGGCGCCTCAAGCCGGGCGCCCTGAAACACTGGCCGCCATCGAAAGAGGAGACGGGGACGCCGGGCTAAACGTTGCTCCGAGGCCGGCAGGGGCTCCGGAGGCGCGGGGGGGCCTGGCCGGGGGGGCAAAGGAGGCGCGCCGCGGACCCGCCCGCCGGCCGCCAGGAGGAGGAGGAGGAGGACGCCGCCGCCCAGGGCACGCGCGAGACCCCGCGCCCCGACGGGGGACCGGCGGCCGGCCTTCCCGCTGCTCCGGAGCGGCCCGGACGCCCGCCCAGGGGCCCCGGCACGCCCACCCGGGCCCGGGGCAGCCCCCGCCCGCCGGGGAGGCAGAGCCGGCAGCGCCGCCGGGCTCCGGGCCGCGAGGGAGGGAGGGAGGGAGGGAGGGTCGCCCGGAAGCCCCCCGCGGGCCCCGTCTCGAGGATTCCCCCCGGAGCCTCGTGCCCCGAGCCGGCCTGGCAAAAAGGGGCCGCGAGGGCGGCGGCGGCGACGACGACGACGACGAGGGGGCCGCGGAACGGAATCCGCGGAGGGGAGGCGCCAGGACCGGGGGGCGGGGACGGTCCAGAGGCAGGATGCGCCGCCCTGGAGCCCCCGGGCCGGGGCCGCTCTCGGATCCTTCCAGAATCGCTCGAGCCCACCGTCCGAAAACCCGACGGGTGTGGCAGCGCGCCCCCGTGTGGCCGCCGGCGGGGTTGCAGCAGCCGCCGGGGCGGGAGGCCGGCCGCCGCTCGGAACAGCCGGATTGACCGGAGAGGGAGGGAGCGCACCAAGGAGAACAGCGCGGAGCCGGGCGGGCGGAGCCATTTCCATCGGGCGCGGGGGGGCCGCCTCCCGCTCCCCTCCTGCCGGGTGGCTCCGCCCGGGCCGCCGCTTCCCGGTGCGCGCCGAGCCGCGGCGGGCGTCCTCGCCGGCGGGCCGGCCCAGTGCCGGCGGGCAGGCAGGAGGGGGCGCCCGCTTCCCGGCCGGCTCCGGTGAGTGTCCCGCCCCTCCTCTCCGAATGGTACGGGCCGCGAAGGGCGGGGGAGGGAGAACGGCCGACCCGCTTTCCTCCTCCCTCAGGAAGCTCGCCGTGAGAGGCCCGGCAGCGGAGGGGCGGCGGTCGCGGCTGCCACGAAGAGCTCCGGGAGGCCGCGCCGGGCGTACCCGCCGTGCTGTTCGTTGGTACGTCCCACCGCGGGCCTCGGCTCTCCGGACGGCACCACTCCGCCCCGAGGGGGGACGGCGGGCGGGCGGGCGGAGCCCCCCTCCTCCTCCGAGGAGCGGAGCCTGCGGTTCTTTGTTGCCGGCGGGAGGTGGGCGGAGCCACTCCCCTCCGCGGGGGGGGTGAGCGGAGGCCGACGCGCTGAGCCTCCCGCTGGCCGTCCCGGTGGGCGCGGGCGGCCCTTCCCTCACGCCGGCTCCCTCCCCCCCGCCAGGCGGCCCCGAGGGACCATGAGCGGCGGCGGCGGCGGCGGCGGCGACGGGAACCCGGCCAGCACCGCGGCCCCGGCGGCCGACGCGCGGGGGGACGGGCGCTGGATGTCGCTGGTGAGGCCCCGGGGCGCGGCGGCGGAGGGGGGCGGGCGGGGGCCCCGGGGCGTCTCGCGGGCGCCTTCCGGGGAGCGGCCTGCGGGAGCGGCGGGGGCCGGGGCGGGGGTTGGGGGCGGGGGGCCCGGGGGCCCTCCTCGGCCTCGGCCTCGGCCGCGCGCCCCGGAGGAGCCTCCCGCCCCGGCGCCCCGCCTGTGTCCTGACGGCCCCCTTCCCGGGCAGCACCAGCGCTTCATCGCCGACAGCAAGGACAAGGAGCCCGAGGTGGTCTTCCTGGGGGACTCCCTGGTGCAGCTGCTGCACCAGTTCGAGGTGAGCGGCCGGGGGGCCGGGCCGGGCGGGGGCGGGCGGGGGCGGGGACCCCCCGGGCCGTCTCACCGCCGGGCTTCTCTCCCCCCCGCAGATCTGGAGGGAGCTCTTCTCCCCGCTCCACGCCCTCAACTTCGGCATCGGGGGCGACGCCACCCAGCACGTCCTCTGGCGCCTCCAGAACGGGGAGCTGCAGCACATCCGGCCCAAGGTGAGCCTGGGGGCGCCGGCGGCCCCCGGCGGGGGCGGGCGGGGCCGGGACGAGGCCTCCCACCGGAGACCCAGGCGGCGGGTTCCCGGGAAAGCGAAGACGCCCCGGGAGTCTCGGCCCGCGCGCCTCGCTCCCCTTCGCTGCTGCTCGCTGCCCTCGAGTTGGCCTCCACTCGGAAAGGGGGACCCCCAGGAGCGCCCCCGTCGCCCACAGCCCTGCCGGGCTCCTGCAGACCGAGGGAGCCGAGCAGCCGCGGGGCCCTCCCGCTCTCCTGCTGCCGCTCCCGTTACCAGCCGCGGTCGTGCCATTGTTGGCCGCCCCCAAGTCGCTGAGAGCCTGTGACACGCCCGAGGCCACTCGGCGGATTTCCATGGCCCAGCAGAGGAGGGAATCGAGCCCTGGCCTCGGGGGTCCTAGTCCCGCGCCCAGACCTCTGCCCCAGGCTGGCTCCCTATCACGGTCTCACCCAGAGTGGATTTTGTGAAGTGCTCCCCCTTCCATGTCAGGAAGTAGCCCCCACCCCCCACCCCCCGTGGAGGAACTCCGTGATACACAAAGGCCATGCTAATTAAGCCTGCCTGGATCCATTTTGCTCATTTGTGCTTTGCCAGGCGGATGAATGACAGCAAAGCAGAGGTTCCTTGCGCCAGCCCCCCCCGCAGCCCTGCTGAGATCAGTGGGCACCAGAGATGCTGGGTTGCCTTGTACTGCAACTCACAGCATTCCTCGGCAGGGGCTATACGTGTAGGCAAGGGAGCAGTCGCAGTTTCGGAGTCCAGGGGCATCTGGAGGACCACGATTCCCACCCTTGCAGCATTAGAATCAGAGCCTAGAAGAGTTACATTCTGGCACCCCCCCCATCATGGCAGTGAGGAATCTGGTAACTGGAGTCTGAGACTGCATGGAGGACCCCCCCCCGCAGAGAGGATTACTGTTGAGTTTTGGGACAGGGCGGGGGAGGTCTGCTTTGCCCCCCTCCCCCGTGGCTCCCATCCACACAGCAGAGTCCTCTGACCTTCCCTCTCCTTCACTGGTAGATTGTGGTCATCTGGGTCGGCACCAACAACCACGGCCACACCGCAGAGCAGGTGGCGGGTGGCATAGAAGCCATCGTGCGCCTCATCCATCAGCAGCAACCCCAAGCCCGTGTGGTGGTGATGGTGAGTGCCGGCCGTGGGCAGGCGGTGGGGGGGCTGCGCTTTAGGGGAAAAGGAGGCTGGATGTGTGGCCGGTCGTTTCATTGGCCCCTTCCCTCCTTCTGTGGACATGCCCACAGGGCCTGCTACCACGGGGCAAGAACCCCAACCCCCTGCGGGAGAAGAACCAGCGGGTGAACAAACTCCTCGAGAGCAGGGTGCCGCTCCTGCCCAACGCCACCTTCCTCAACGCCGACCCAGGCTTTGTGCATTCAGACGGGACCATAAGCCACCACGACATGTACGACTACCTCCATCTGACCCGCAACGGCTATGCTCGGCTCTGCCCAGCCCTCCACCGCCTGCTGCTGTGCCTTCTGGGGGAGTGCCATGCCCAGGCGCCTTGACTCGAGGGACGCCGTGCTCTGGCCGGGCGGCAGGAGCGCCCTTGGCCGTCTTGTCCTGTCCACTGACCACTCCCCCAGCCATGCCCTCCACGTGGGGGGGCAGAAGGGCACTTGGCTCTCCTTTGCCTCCACCCCAGGTCCCAAGCGGTTCATCCCCTTTCAGCAGGGATGCTCTGGAGGCGGCTAAAGGCCTGTGGGCGGGGGGGGCAGATGTTGGCTTACCGAAGGCCAAAATGCATTGGGCAAATTAATGGGAACCTTTACTTAATAAAATTGGTATGTGAATTTGTGAGCCCAGGCTAGGTTGTTCTCTTTCTACAGCTGGGGAACCAAAGGGAAGGGCTGGTGGGGGGGGAATTCCCAATGGAAGTGGGGTGTGTGCGCATGGACCATACCCCGGTGCAGCATCCCTCCCTTTCTCTGCATGGCCTTCTCTGATGGCAGTTGCGCAGTTAAGGACAGAAGGCTGATGGGAGGCCGTGTGGGTCCCTTCCTAGCCTTTTCGGGTTTTGCCCTCTGGGAAGGGCCCCCTCTCTGAAACTGGAGGAGGAACCCCCTTCACGAACCAGGCAGGGGATGGCCTTTCTGGGGAAGCCATGATGGCTAGTGACGGAACGGTTCAAGGCAGAGGCCAAGAGGTGCGCAAAGTCTCGTGACAGGAGGGAGCTGGGAACAGGCATGCCGTCTCGCTTAGATGCTTGGAAATCCGTGCAGGCCCAGGGCAGGCGCAGCACTGAGCCACAAGCACGGTGTCACCTGCTCACCTGCCTGCTCAAGGGTCTCTCAACCTCAGCATTTTCCTTACACACACACACACACACACGAGAAATCCTTTTTACTGGAGAGTTTTGGGGTGGGGACAGGACATATTTACATGTGCAATTCCAACTGTCTACATTATGGGCCTTTAAGAAAATAAGCCATAAGGATTTAACCCAATGGTGCCTCACCTGCTAAAACTTACACAAGCGCTGCATGAGCAGAAACCCTGGCTGTGGCTGCAAAGTCAAAGGCAAAAGAACGGGGGGGTCTGTGGTGAAGCCCCTGCCCACAGCACCACCTCACTTCAAGCCTACCCCCCCATCCTTAAGGGCAACCTATCTGCATCCCAAGAAAGGCACCCTGGACATTTCCAAGGGAGGATGCTGCTGCGCCCCCACAAACAGCAACGTTCCTTCGGAAGTCTGACTGCGTGCCAGAGGACGGACGAGCAGAGAGCCAGAAGAAGACAGATTGTTAAAGAGCTTTAATAGTATGTGAGGTGGGGCCACCCCAATGCGGAAGGGGCTACACATGGTCAACATGTGGCTTGGGCCACCAGGGCACTCACACTGTGCGCGCACACGAGGGGGCAGCCCCGTCCGCCAGCATCACCCTCTTGCTTCATACTCCCTCGGTGCTGGGCCAGAACAACTCCCCCCCCCCAGCAACACACCCACTCCAGTTCCCGTCCGGATTTCGGCTATGCTGCACCCACAGTCTCTCCTCCGGACGCCCCTCACGGCCCTTCTCCTGAGCCCAAGTGGAGCCTCAGACTTTGCACAGTCAAGGCAAACAGGTGCCGTCACGGAAACTCTGCTGAGCAAGTCAGCCAGCCAGGTGGGCCTCCTCCTCCTCCAGGGATCCGGCTTTCGAAGTGACCACAGCAAGAGCCTGTCCACACGGCACGGCCGGCCACAAACAACTTCTCGCCCCTTGCCAAAGCCTGGAGGGGCCAGGAGGAGGTTCCCCCACGCCCCATGTATTGACACAGAAGCAAACAAGTATGTGGGATCCCAAAATATTTAACATTATTAAAAGGGGAGGGAGTTGAAAATTAGAAGCTGTCCTTTCGTGGGTTTCATTACAGCCCCCGCCCTCCCGCAAGGTCTCTGTGGCAGTGAGGCCTCTGTCCTGGAACGGTTGATACTTCAGAGGCACCCCCGCTGCCTTTTGGGGGTTCTCGGGAAGAAAGGTGTGGGGGGACCGGCGGTGACAGCGGGGACGCTCCAGCCCTTCCCCCAAGAGGAAGGGAGGGAGTGAAGTCTGTGCAGCGACAGGCACCTGGCACCCCCCTTTAGTCCCAGAGAGCTTGGGGGGGCAGGGGAGGTGAGCAGGGCGGGAGGAGGAGAGAGATGGAGGGGGCAAAGCGCCAAGTGCCCCCAGCCGCGTCTCTCTCGCTTGCTCGCTCTGTGTCTCTCTTGCAGTGTTGTGCAGCTGGTCGCTCATCTGCTGTTGCTGCCGCTGCCTCCAGTCCCGGGCCCTGGAGAACTCTGCTGGCCCCCATCCCACCCGGCTGCTGTGGTGGAAGGGGGGGCCGCGAGAGGGGCTGCCGCCGTGGCCTCTGAGCCTGGGGCCAAGTCCTGCGTGAGGGTCGCTGGCTCCAAAGGCTGGCCCTCTGCCACACTGCCGCCGCCCTGGCCGGCAGACTCAGGCGTGCTGGGGGCCTGCTCTGTGGGAGTGGCTGCCTGCATGATCTTCTGCCTCACCTCTCGGATCTTCAGCTGCAGGCAGACCTTGGTGGGGAAGATGTCCGAGTAGCGGGCTTGGAAAGCTGCGGTGGCTTGTGCTGCCACAGTGATGGGTAGTAGGAGGGGGAGAAAAAAGACTGTTACTCCCAGGGAAACAGCAGGAAAGAAAGAGAAACACTTGCACCTATCTGCCCTCTCTGAGGACATGTTCCCCCCACCCTATTCCCAGCAAGTGGGGGGAGGCCAGCAGAAAGCTGCCATTTGGCCACCACGACCCATGGAGCTGGCCAGGGACTAGCTGAGACACAAGTGAATGCCCAGGCCACTGGCAGCCATGACAGGGAAGAACAAGCCAGCCTGCGAAGGGCCTGGCCCCTCTCCCTACCTGAGGGGAAGAAGCCGTGATCCTGGAAGAGCTGCATGACCAGGGCCCTCCGCTGATCCAATGTGCGCCGCAGAGAAGAGTAGGGCACCTTCTCGTACTCCAGCTCCCCAAGGACGTCGTCCGCCTCTGTGCCTGCAAGTGGGCATGCAGGAGGGTGAGCAGCTACGGCCCGGCAGGGCCCACTAAAACGGGGCAAATCGGCCCAGCCCAGGCGTTCCTCCTTGGGGGAGCCCTGAGCTCCTGTAAGCCCCCACCCACCCACTGGGAAAGGCAATCCGCAAAGGCAATAGGAGCCCCGAGAGCCCAAACGTCCTGCTGTTCTTTGCCTTTTTGGTGCCACTCTTTTTCTCCCCTCGCCAGCCCCGCAAAAAACATTTCAGATGAAATGTTGCGGAGGAAGCTGCAGGAAGGCTATAAAAAGAGAGAGAGAGAACAAGGCAGTCTTTTCCCCAGGAAAGCATGAGTCCTGGAGCACAACCCCAAGCCAAGCGCCGGCTCTCCCCTTACCCTACGCACATCAAGCCCTCATGTACCTGTTTTGTCAAAGGTAAAGATGTCTCCCTCGCACTTGGCGCTCTTGGGTGTGTTCGGCTCTGAGCTGCAGCTGGAACGCCGCCTCATTTTTCGTTTGGGGGAAATGGGGTCTTCCGTGGAAGAGTCCAGATCTGAAATGGAAGCCCAAGCCCCAACACTCAGCCCCCAGCTGCCCCACGATACAGGCACAGAGAGGCGGGCAGGGGACAGGGGGCAGGTCAGGAGCTGTGCCTCAAGAGGCAGGTGGGCAGCCTTTCGGCTTCCTCTCACACACTGCCCAAGAAGCAGGACAGGACACTCTCTCACAGTGCTCGCCACCTATGGCTCCCTTCTGGGTCCCCAGGCCAAAAGCCACCCCAGTTCCCCTCGACTCAGGAACCTTTGGCTGGCCGCTCTCCTCTACCGCCGTGAGAAAGACTCCTTGTTGCACCTTTCTTTGACTGTGCTTTTCAAAAAAGCATTTTGCCTCAGAGTTCAAGTTGCAAACCATCACCATGATTCCTTTTCATCTAAAGCTACTGTTCAGGTGGTCTTGCCCGAGGTCCTTTTGTATTTCTTAACCCCATTGCCTCCCCCCACATCTGCCCTGGAGGCTGCCTCCACAGCACACGCTGGCTGGTCTGGACCCCGGCTCATCCCTCTCCAGCGGGGGTCCCAGACCTCTGCCTGCACAGGGGCTGTGCCAACTTTTGGGTCTCTCTCCTGCTGGTGCACAGCGGCTGCTTCTGCCCCGTCCCGGCCTCTCCTGACCGTGCACCGTCTTACCTGTGGAGTTCTTTCGCTTCTTGCGGTAGCTGCCCAAAATGGCCCGGGGCGAGGTGGCCAGAGACTGAAGCGTTGGGGAGGGCAGCACCTCTTCAGGCTTGAATTCGGGCAACTCGGCAAAGCGTTCCTCAAAATCCACCTCTGAAAGAACCCTGCTGGGGGGCGAGGGGGGATATGGGTCACAGGGGCAGCTGCTGTGCTCTGCCCCACCCTGCTCCAAACTCTCCCAGGCTGCAACCTCTGCGCGTTCCATTCTTAAAACCAGCAGCAACCCCAGCCTTTCAACCGCCCTCTTGGAAAGACTGTGTCTCCACTGGGACGCATGCAAGGCGGTCTCACGCATCTCTTTCAGTTAAGCAATTATCATGTCTTTCCTTTCTGTGGAAGGACAACAGCCTGTAAAACAAGCCCTGGGCCCCCGGTGTTCCTCTCTTGGTGGGAGGACATGCCCTAGGAAGCAGCTGCAGGCCCCTGCTTCCCAAGGCCTCCCCCCAGACAGAGAACGCCAACACTTCAGATGCTGCCAACATGGAGGCAGAGGGGTTTTCTGAGCGCTCCTTCACGGGCAGCAGCACCACAAACTGCCTAAGAAAGACTGTGGAGCAAAGCAGTCTTGGCGTCCAGACCAAGAGCACGCCCAAAATCTGCAGCCCTTCAGCGAAGCGTGTCCAGTGCCCAAAAGAACTTCCATCCTTCTCTCTCTGTGCCTGTCACCTTTTAACTTTGGCCAGAGCCTGCCAGGAACTCCTGAGCGTGGCAAGGGGTTCCGGGGGCTGTTCTAGGGCACGCAGAGCTCACAAGGAGCACTGTCAAGAGCAGCCTTTCCTAGCGAGGTCCTCTCCCGCCAGCCCAGCATGCACGCCCAGGAAGATGATGGGAAATGTAGTCCAAAAAACCTGGCACACAGCAGATTAGGGCAGGATGACTTTGAGGCTCGCTGCCATGGGGTGGCATCTGCAGGGAAGGGTGGGACACCTTCAGGGGAAAAGACCCCTGCAGATGATCTCTGAGGAACAGTCTGCCTTCTGATTTTCCAAAGAACCCCAACGGATACTGCAACCCCCCTGATAATGTGGCTCCCGCAGGCTTCTGCCCCATACCCTCCCCCAGTCACTCACTTGTCCACCGAGTCAAAGGTTTTCTTCAGCGGAGGAGGCCGGACCTTCACCTTCTTCCCCACCGGCCCCTCCTTTGGCTCGGGCCCTTCGGATGCGGAGGCTGAAGTCGCTGCTGGGGGCAGAGCTGAGGGAACCCCCCTTGAACCCTCCCCGAAGTTTGGAGGGCTTGGGCTGAGTGAGGATGACAATGGCCCCGCGGATGGCGCCGAGGCCTCGCACCGGCCCTCGGGACCCGACGTCCTCCAGTCAGGCGAAGAGGGGAATTTCAGGGGCTGAGCAGGCTTCCGGAGGGAAGGAGAGAGAGGAAGGGGAGTTAACATCAGTCAGCAGGCTGGAAGGGGTCTACGAAGGGCAAGGTAAAGTATTTTTTGACTACTGCTAATCTCCCTCTCCCTCATAAAAGCCAAAGCACCTGCGCCAATAGCAGAGCTATCCCCCAGGGCAGAAGATTGTTCTTCTTTGTGAGGAAAGGTAAACAATGATTTTTGGGAGACTCAGGGAAGGTGATCAGTTTTCTGACTCCACTCCAAGCAAACCCACGTTCAAGGCACACACAGTCTGAGTCTAAGCCACCACATGCCAAGTGAAACCCGGTGGGGGGGCACAGATGTTGGAAAGTGCTCATCCCCCCGCACACATTTTAGAGAACCCCCAAGGCAACCGTGGAGGATGTGCCACCGACAGTGCCTTCCCTCCATGCGAGGCACAGAAGACCAACCTCAAAGCACAAGGCAGGAGAAGGCGTCAGCCCAAGAAGGGATAGACAGGTGTCTTACCGTCTCAGCCCCTTTGCTGCCTGGGGGTGGGGCAGGCAGGGGGTCTCGGGCCACTCTCTCTTCACTAGGTCCCCCTGTTGTTTCCCGGTGGCCCCAGACTTCTGTGGTTGCTGCCTCTGTGACTTGTGGCTGATGGGGCGATGGAGGCGAGACCGGCTCCCAGGAATCCCTGTTCAGCTCCTGGGCTTTGGCCAAACTCTGCTCTGGCCCCTGGCAGGCAGGAGAAGGAGGAGACTCCTGAGGGCCCGCTGCCTCCCGGGGGGCCCGTGGCTCCATGGTTTCAGCCTCCCGATGGTATCGTGGCCCGGCAGGCTCCAGCTGCTGCCCCACAGGGGGCCGGCCCGAACTGGGTGAGGGGGCCGACTCATAAGAACCGACTGGGATGCTGGCGACGGTGGCCTTCACCCTCTGCGGCGGCTTGAGCGAGGTGCGCTGAGGTCGGGTGGCCACTGAAGGAACGGCTGCGGGGGCTGGAAAGACAAACCAGAAGAGAAAGACAGCGCTGCCTACCAAAACCCAGGGCAACTCGAGTTACAGCAGCAAAAACATTTCCCCACAGCCCTGCTGGAACAAGCCCACGTCCCCAGGAGCAGGCTTTTGCCCCCCACCCTCCCTCCTCTAGCCTGTGTTTCTTCTGGGAGCAGGAGGATGGGCAGAGAACCCCCTCCAGGCCCCATCAGGTGTGGATCCTGCTTGTTGCTTAAACAGAAGCCAGGGATTTTTGCAATCGTTTTCGTATGTTCTGGTGAAGAGCAACTAAGTCTGAATTCTATTCAGGTCCAGCTATTTAAGTTCTGCCTTCTTCTGAAGTAGCTTATTAAAGATGGCCACGTCTCGATTTGATTTGTGCACGTGTGCTGAACGTGGTTAAATTCTCAAGATCTAATTGACAGTTTTCCCTACACTTTTCTTAAAGGGCTGATGTAGCACTAAACCAAGACTAAACCACCAAACTCTTGCCGTGAGCATTTCTGTACTGAAATCCCCCGTTACAATCACGGGAGGACGATCTGAATAGAGGTCAAGCATAGCTTAAGTGCAGAGAAAGAGAGAGATGAAGTCAAGAGAAGGAAAGGGATAAAACAAGGCTTTTATGGTCCACTCTGGTCTTCCTTGGGGATGAGAAGCAAGGCTTGAAAACAGATGGGCCACGTCCACTGAAACATGGTTTTGCCACGACAGGTGGTGGCCGGCAACAGTGCTTCCCTGAACCTCTTTCCCTCCTTTGCTTTCTCTTCACAACCATCTCCTGGGCCTCCAATTCTTCTGCCTCCTACCCTGTTCCCCTCCATACCTGTAGAGCCCGCCAGGCCCTGGCTGGGCACCCCAGAGGTCTGGGCGCTGCTGCTTCCCCCTTGGGCAGGATGGCTGTGGGAGAGGGGACGGTGACGGTGTTGGTGGCTGCCACTGTGTAGACCACGCTGTGACCGGTTGGTTGGGCAGGGCTCGTTCCCGTCGGGCTAGGGTAGATGGCAGTGATGACCTGCCCTTGTCCAGCGCAGGAAGCTGGGAGCTGGGGGCTTTGGAGTGGGGAGACCCCCACGTGGCCTGGCGCCAGCAGGGGGTTCTGACCTGCAGGAAGCCGGGAGAAAGGATTCAGGCCCAGACGGTCGCCCTCCAGGCCATTCTGTCACCCCTTCACCTCGCACAGCACCTCTCTGCACCCCATCCGCCCATCCAGGCAGCTGCCGCGTCCACCCTCCAGACCCCACCCCACATCCTCAGCCACCTCCCCAACCTTACCCGAGAGCAGCGGCTGGACAATGGCCTGCCCATTTGGCCCAATGGTGGTGAAGCCCAGTGCCATGGGGGTGGGGCCCACAGGCGACTGGACATAAGTGGTGGCTGGAGCGGCTGGGGGCGCGCTGGGCTGCGTGTGGGAGGCTGAGGTGCCCAGGGAGAGGGGGTGCCCTGCAGCCGACTGCACATAGGTGATCCTAGGTGAGAAAGAAGCCAGGAGGGAACAGGGGTTACCATGGCTGCCGCAGCTGAGAAACCCCGAGGCCCCCACCCTAGCCTGCCTCCAGTGTCAAGGGCTGCACGCTGGCAAAGCCAATCCATACCTGGTGGAGGAGGAAGGCAGCAGCACCTTCGGGGTCTGGCTTGGAGAGCCCACGGTGACAGTGCCCTGCAGAGCAGCTGGGCTCAGAGGGGGCACCAGGGTGGCACTACTCTGTGAAGACTGGGGCTGGACGACCGGCACAGAGGTGAGCTGGATAATCTGGGAGGGCAGGAATGCTGGGTCAGCCCTCGGTAAAAAGTCCCTTTCCCCAGGGGAACGCAAGCCTGCATGCTCCTCTCACACACCCTAAGGGAAGCTACCGGAGCTGCCTCACCAGACCCAAGATGGGCTGCCAATCAACTAATGTAGTAATTTCTAAGCCCCGAGGTCTCATCTGTGCTCTCCTGACTCAGTCTCAGCAGAAACAGTGGGAAGCGAGGCCTTGAGATGGAACCAGAGGGAGGGCAGAGGGAGGCGGAGGGTCTCTGGACAGGAAGGAGGAAGAGGGAGCTGCGGGGTTCAGGAGTGGGACCAGCACCTCCTAAAGGCTGTGCAACTGGGGGGTGACTTGAGTGGGATGGGCAGAAAGTGGCCTGGGCAGGAGGGGGAGGGGGCATCTTCCCTGGGGACACTCCCAGTGCCTCCATGACCCACGCCCTTCCTTTGCGCCAAGAAGGGCATCTGAAGTGCTCAGACAGGGTGCTATGCCCGCTTTGCACCACTCCCGGCAGTCGCAGCCTTTGCAGTTGGCAGCAGACGGCCGTCTGGATGCCACCGCCCCCCCACTGGTACTGACCTTGCTTGCCTGCTGGCTCCCATTCTGTACAGGGACCGGGAAGGGCGGAGTCACCAAGGGCAGCTGGGTGGCGGTGGTGGTCCGGACAGCCACTTGGGGGGCGGCCATGGGCACCAGGACCTTGCCTTGCACCTGGAGCCCTGCAGGGGGCATCACCGGCCCAGACACCAGGTGATGAGAGGTGGAACTGCCCGGCGAGGGGGCCTGGACCGGAGACACGGATTGCACTGCCAGGAAGGGAAGGGAAGGGGGGGGGACAAAGGCCACACAAAAGGAGTCAGTTGAGCAGAGTGTATGTGTGTCTGTGTGTGAGAAGCAGCCCCCAAAATCCCCCACCTTGCAGGTTCTGACTGATGCTCCAGAGTAGACATCAAAGATGAAAGTTTTCATGAGATGCTCAGCTAAAACTAGGTGAGCGATTTCTCCCAAATGCCTGAAACTTCAGCTCCCAAAACCCTTGGCCAGCCTGCTTACAAGTCAGGAATTCTGGGAGCTGAACTCCAAATGCTGGGAAACTCTTAAGGCTGTGATTCTGCTGCCACAAGATGAAGTGATGGTAAGGGGATGAAGGAATGTGCTTCTACTCTGCTTTCTCCTCCAAACCAGAACTCATAGTGACTTACAAATTAATATGGCCCCTCTGCTTTTGAGAGGATTCAGAGCAGAAAACGTTGCAAAAGTGGGAAAAAAGCATGTATTACTCCCACTGCACTCCCTCTCTAATCTCCTTTGGGAAGTCCCCCCATACCCTTGCCTTTTGCCTTGGTGCGCGTTCTCCGTGCCAGGCCAAACGCATGGGAGGGGGAGATCCAGAGGGAAGAAGGTGCATGCCTTCATTTCCTTGCCTTTTGCCCAAGTGCTCCTGCCTTCCTTCTCTGTGCCTGGCAAAATGCAAGGGAATGTGAGAACACACACATGCTTTGCGAATAATCAAATTCGCAAAGGCCAAAGCTGCAAATGTGGACGGACTGAAGCAACACTGAAGAGCTAGATGCTTGCCACCCTGGCTACATGGCCCCTTCCTAGGTTACTAAGGGCCATGGGCAACCATAGAACTGCAGAGGAACAGAGAACTGGGAGAGCCGGGGGGGGGGTTGCAGAGGTCCCTACCCAGTCAAAAGGGGACCTGGGCCTGACTGACCACAGACACAGAGGTTCCCCTCTAAGAGAAGCCCCTTCAGGGGATTATTTCCAGAGGCTGCTCTTTCCTACTCTGGGGAACAGGAGAGGATTCTGATGCTCAGCCTGCCCTCCTAAGGCATACTGAACCCACAGGTGAAGAGTTCCTCTAATACTAAAGTAAAAGAGGGGAGTATTTCATATGAAACTGCTCACATCCTGCAAAGCATTTGGCAAGTGTCAGAAGGGCCCTGCAGGTTTCCTCACACAGAGACGGTCCCAGCTTTTTATGTGGCAGAGCTGGCAGTACCCAGGGCATGGACAGATGCACAGGAGAGGGGCAAAAATGCACGGCAGAATGGGGCTGAACTCAATGAACCTTGTGGTCTCTTCCAGTTCTACGATTCTATGCTTCTATGACTCTATGTGGCCAGTGGGCACGTGGGGGGTGGAAATGCTCCATGAAGCCCTATGGCTCCAGCCTGTTTGAACCCTGCTGGAGGCACCCTATGCATGAACGCCTGGCACATGCCTGCCCAATTCTAGAAGCAAGATGCTGAGCCACAGCACAGCCAGGAGGAATGCTCATTTGTGATATCCCGTTATGTACAAAAACCAAGGAAACTGGAGCATCAAAGGGCTTAATTGCCTGCAACTTGAATTTACATTATTTTTCCTCAGGGGAAACAATGGGCTTCCTTTCCACCAAGGGCCAGAGAAATCTCTCTGAGGGGGCTGCTTCTGGCCCAGAACGCCCAGTGGCTCCACATTGGCTAAGGAGTTCTGGGAGCTACAGTTTGCAAAAGTATCGTTTTGAAACTCTGCACTCAACCAGCATGGAGGCAAAGCAGGACTTGGTGCTTCTGGTCTCCCATTCTCAGAGTCACTCAGAGAAAAGGTGGCTGCTCAATGTAGCAACCCTTACTCCAAGGCAGGATCAGGTTCCGTGACAGAGAGAAGCCAAGACAAACAGCCCCGGCAAACACATGCACGCTCCTCACCCCTCACCTTTGGTTGCTGAGGGCATGACGGTGACGCTGCTGCCACTGCTGTTGGTGACCCCAGGGGCCGGCTGGAGGATGGGGAGGGCCTGGGGGGCAGTGATCACCTTCCCGTTGGCAGGTGGCAGAGTGAAGTGGATGCTGGCAGCCCCGGGGGTGCCCGCTCCTGCTGGCACCTTCCCTCCAGCCACCTGGAGCTGCTGTGGCAGGGTGGGCAGGATGTACTGCACCTGAGTGATGCTCCCAGCCTTGCCCGTCGCCCCAGACAGGATGCCCTGAGGCTGCAGGATGCTGAGTGGAACAGGGCCGTTCTGCCCAGGTGGATTCTGGGCGATGAACTGGACAGAAGGCTGCTGGGTAATGGTGCCAGGCGGGAGCACCGTCACTGGGACACCGGTGGCTCCTCCCGTGCCGCCCGCCGGCCCGTAGCCTTGAGTTCCAAGAAGAAGGTTGGTGACGACGCTGCCCTGGCCAGTGGGGCCTTTCCCAACGGCGGCCAAGCTCTGTCCCAGGAGTGGCCCGGTCACTAAGTGAGGAGAGGAGACTTGGGCCCCACTGCCAGTGACAACAGGCGCCTGGGGAACCTTCTTGTCAGTGTACAGCACACCGATCCGGCCCACAGGGAGGCTGCCTTCAGCTTTGGTGCCACCCTCCGATGGTGGGGGGCTGAGGAGTGGCAGCCCTTCCCCGGATCCACGTAGGAAGGGCTTGCTGGCAATGGGCACAGGCGTGCTGCTGACCGGTTTGACCACGTTTGTCACGATGGTGGAGGCTGGGCGGGTGAGGCTGGGTGCCCCACTGTAGCCGATCACACTTGTGTTCGTTGCAGTCATGGAAGGGGCTGTTACCAGCACCGTGCCAGAGGACAAGCGGGCAGAATCCGGCACCACCACGGCTTGTACTATGCTGCTGCTGGTGGTGCCGCTGCCGCTAGGCGGGGAGATGACCGAGTGGGTCGGGGCAGCAAGGGTAGTGGGTCCAGACTCCGCCGCCCCCTGGGAGCTTCCAGAGCTATCTGCCTGCTTCCGCCTATAGGGAGCTGCAGTCAACGAAGGATCAAAACGAGGCTCTGGGCGCTTGGCCGCTGCGTTGAGTGGACGGAGACCCCCACGGGAGTCCTGGGCCTTGAAGGTGCCAGGTGGCATCTGGAAGGAGCCGTACAGCTTGGAAGGGGGCTGCTGGTCATGTACGGGGGCAGCCGCGGTAGGTGGGTCCAAGTCCAGGGCTGGAGGGGGGTGGCAGGGGGCGAAGGCACCAGAAGCAGAAGGCAGGGCGGCTGAGCGGATCACAGGGGAGAAGCGCTTCCGCCCAAAGTCCTACAAGCAAAAGGGCAGGCCGTTAGAAGGAGGCAGCTCTGCTGCTCCTGCCCGCAGACCCAGAAGCGCTGCCCCACTAACCCTCTTTCAGCTTCAGCCTCTCACGCGCCAGGCAGATGGCACTAGGCTACCTCAGAGGGCTGCTAGAACTGGACTCTATGACTATGTACTGGCTAGGGTGCTGTTCTTCACTAAGTTTTTTCTCAAAGGAAACAACAAGTAATTTCACTAATTTTTTTCCTGCTCCAAGAAAATCTTCAAAACTGTGCAGCTTTAGATAGCTAGCTGCAGGACTTACTCCACACAGAACACATGTGTGGTTGGTTTGACCAGAAAACTGCATTTTGAGCACAGAAAACAGTATTTTATGCACAAAGCAACCATGTGTGAATGATGCACAGAGTAAATCCCCCTGTGCAAAGATTCTCCTTAGTCTAAGAGTTCTTAATACTCGCAAAATAGGCATTTCTAAATATTCCTTCCGGCCTTTTGGACACTGACAGGCAACAGGCATCCACAGCAATCTTCCACAGCTGCCCCCTGCCCCAGGTTCTGGGGCACCTTCCCTCCCTGGGGAGGCCTGCCTGTGCCCTCCCCTTGCGCTTTCATTGACAGATGCAGGCCTTTCCACTCCACCAAGCTTTGGGGAAGTGTTTTACAAGAAAATGACTTTTTTTCTTTAGCATCCTGCAGTACTTCAAGTATTTGTCTTTAAATCGATATTTTAACTGGTTTTCAATACTTTATCTGGTTTAATAAGATTCTAATCATTAGTTCTTGTGAGTTTTTAATTATACCTGTGTCTATCTTGCCATTTGCCCAAGTCCTAGCTTTGGGGAAAAAGCAGAGAAACAGTAACCAGTCAACTAGAATTCTTCCACCCACGCAACCAGGCTGCGACCTCCTGAAGGGGGCCCCATCCGCAGCCCCTGAAGCCCAGCTCCAGGCCCCACTCACCTTGCCGTCAGAGTCATCACCCAGGGACCCCTCACTATCGCTGTCTGTCACTCGCTCCTTGCATTTCAGATCCACGTCAGGCGGGTTGAACCCGTCTTCAGCTGGAAGAGACCAAAGCCAGTCAGCATGAGGAGGAGGACCACAACGCTTTCCTGAGCGAGCCCGCCCACCCGGGCCTCTCCCTCCCTCTGCCAAGCTCCCCAGGGAGACAGAGAGAGAGATGGACAGAGGGGGGTGGAGGGAAGAGAGGCAGGTTATTATCCAAGAGCTAGGATTACAGCAGACCTTGAAATGCACTTACTGCAGATGCCAGCACAATACAGCAGGGATTTTGGGGGGGGGGCTGCACGCGCCTGCATTCAAATTATAGCTGCTGCTGCAGCGGCTGCTGCTGCTCCTCCCTGGGAGGGGGCTCTTGGGTGCAGGGGGGCGCTGAGTAATCAGAGGAACAGACGGCAGTGGGCGCGTAACCAGGGCACAAGGAAGCCCACGGCGGGGGAGCAGGGAGACAGACGGCCCTCACAATCTACTCTTCTGCCAGAGGGATTGCTAATGGATTCGGAGAATCCTTCAAGCTGTCTTCATGATTACCTAAACGTGGATGGAGCCACCCAGCTGCAGCCTTCCTCTCAAACTCACAACCAGCCCATCTAAGAAGCCAGCTCCTCCTCCCACCGCTGGGTGTGCTCCAGAGAGAGAGACAGAGAGAGGAAGAGTGTGCTGGGAAGTTTCCTTGTCCGGGGAGTGGGAACCCAGTAGCCTTTCTCTCCATGTTGATGGGCTGCCATTCTCATCAGCCCCCCCCCGAGTCTGCCTTTAGCCCAATGGTGAGAATCACCGGAGTTGCAACCCAGCAGCACCTAGACGAAGCGTGCAGCCTTTCTACTCCAGCCTTTTACTGGCTCGAAGGCTAGCTGCCCACCCACTCACCTGCTCGGCTGCTGCCGTTGACAGGTTCCTCCCAAGCTCACCAGGAGATACCAAGGGCTGCAGAGGGAACATCCAGCCCACCCTTTTCCTGGTGATTTGCCCACCCTTTCCCAAGAGGTGATTTGAGGGGAAGCTGCTGTGGCAGCTGCTACTTTCCTTCTTCACAGCTCCTTACGGCCCCACCAGGGGCTCTGAGCCCCAGCCTCTGCCCACCCCATCTATCGCTTGCCAGCACTGCTGGAGCGTCATGCCTTTTCCCTGCAAACCCTGCATTCTGGGCCATTACCACAATGCAGCCAAGGTACTCCCCCCTGAGAGATGAGCACTTCTCCAACTGAACCAAGCACATGTCTAGAAAAAGAAATTCCACTGATTTGTGGGAACTTGTAAAATTCCAACTGTTTGGGTCACAGGCACTAATAAACCAGCAAAGCCTGGCAATGCAGGTGAACAAAAGGCTGGGGTTTTACTCTGTCCTGGAATAAATCAAGATCTTTTAAGTATGGGCACACTAAGAATCCAATCAGCCCTTCCATTCCACATCATGAATAAAACACGTAAACCAATTTGCATTCCCTTGCTCACTTCATTTTTGTTTATTCTGCTTCCCCTTGGGATAAGGAACAACTACACCCTGCTGAAGCCCTGGAAATCCCGCAGGCTCCTCCTGTCCCGCTCAGCCTATGACTGCGCTGGGCCTGCCAGAGTTTACCTGACCTTCCCTACATTTTCACATTAAAAAGGTTAAGAACATCACTGTTTTCCGTGCAGCCAGTGGCAGCAAGCACCCTGGGTGGCAAATTGCTCACCAATGACGTCATCATCGCCTTCCTCTTCACAGATCACCATGCGCTCCTCGTCGCTGGTCATGTCCTCGCTGGTTGTACGCTGGGAACGGGAGGCGCGGGAGGGATGCGGGAGCAAGGAGTGGCGGGGTCCCTCACCTGGCGTTGCAAAAGGGGACCCTGAGGGGCCCAGCCCCCCATACTGCCCCTTCCCACTGGTGTACGGAGACAGCCCAGAGCACATCTGGAAGAAAACACAGCAATCCATTAGATCCTCCTCCCCAAGCGCCAGACAGTCGGACAGTCCAACCAACACAGGCAACACAGGGTGGTGGGAGCTATAGTCCAAAAATGCACGCTCCGGTTTTTAACTCTACGTTCTTGATTTTGCAAGCCACCCCAAGAGCTTCTGTTGACAAGCACCCTTATAAACAGAAATAAAATAAAATAAACCAGGTTGCCGCCAACGACCATCTCTCCTACCCAGGAGGCTAAGGGGTGGATTCCCAGGGGATCTCAATCTCATCACCCCAGTTCCTGCTGCCCTGCCCTCAACCCCCAACCCCCCACACAGTTGGCACACCCGGGGAGTTCTTGCAGCACCTGGCTCTCCCGGTCACTCTCCAGCCCATGTACCCCACTGTGGGAGAACGCTCGGGGGCGCTGGGCCCCGGGCCCCGCCGTGGGCAAGATTCGGTCTCCGTGACTGTGACCGGATCCCACAATGCCTGTCTTCCCCTCCGGTCCCAGCAGCACCTGCATCTCAGAAGGCCCTGTCAGGAAAGGAGAAAGGAGAAAGCAAGCAGTGAGAAGAGCCGGAAGGAGACTGGCCAAAGGGGCGAGGGCAGGGAGAGAGCACTCACCTCCCGGCACAGCAGCAGTGCCTGTCTCTGACATGCTTCGCTCCCGTGTCTCCTTGGCACATCCCCCGGGGCCAATGGGCTTGATGTCCGAGCTAGACTTCTTCCGGTCTTTGTTGCACCACTTCCAGTCAGGGTGTGCTTTGAAATGGGCTTCCTTCACCTGGGGGAACAAGATGAGGGTAGAGAGAGTGGAACATATGCACGCCCACACACACCTTCCTGGTTGCACTCCCACATGCTGAGAACAAAGGGGTGAATCGGTGTCTCTACATGCTCCACGTTGCAGGAGGTTAAGGTCTGCACTAAAAAGAGCAAAAATGTGCAGCCTGAATAAACTTGCGCAGTTCCCACAGGTGTCCATAAAATATTCTGGCAAATGATGGAGGGACACAGAGCCATATATTAACGCTGAAGCACTGCTTCCCCCAACAAGGACCCAGCTCCTGTTTGTCTTCTGGCTCCTGAGATTTCAAGCAGGCTTTGCTCTGACACCTTAAAGTATTATCTCAGAAAGTAAAAGGACCAGAAACCTATCTTTGAAACACACACACACACACACACACACACACAATCCTTCCCAGAAAATCCAGTTCTTTAATCAATACCATGTGATATACCTTGTCTTCCCTCCTTATGTCACATGCAGCAGAAGCCAGCACCATTATGCTGCTGTATGTTTATGCTGCTCTAAAAGTAGAGAAGGCCTTGGCGCCAGAACCCCCTAGCACAAGCAGTTTGTAGTCCAAAAAACCCCATCTTCCCAATCTGCTGCTTCAGCCAACTGCACAAACATGGCCTCTGCTCTCAGGAGACAGAATTCTGGAAGAGACGGACAACTGCTCTAGCCCAGCACTCCCGCCACATTAGCAGAGGCCAGGGCCTTCCTAAACCGAGCTCCCAATTCCCCACTGGCTCCCTGGGCCAAGAGGCTGTACCTGGAAGGCTAGGTCATGGTACTTCTGCTTTTCCTTGGGACCCAGCGCGTACCACCACTCCCCCAGGATCTTGCTGACAGTACGGTTGTCTTGGTTGGGGTGCCGCTGGTGAACCAGGGCCCGGTGCCTCTTGCTGAAGATCATGAAAGCATTCATAGGCCGCCGGATGTGATCTTTTTCTCTCTGCAAAGAAGAAAGGGAACGGTGATTCAAAGAATGGCAAGGCAGCACCTGGCCTGGCCTTCTCCCCAGCAGCAAGACCAAACTCTGAGGACGTCTCCACAGTGGAGCTAAAGGGGCCAGAGGGAGACGCACTGCTTGGGGCAGAGGTCTGGGGAAAGAGAGAGAGACAGCCCTTGCACCTTGTTCGGACTGCGCCCATCCTTCTCCGAGGACGAATCCCGCTCTTTGGGCAGGGCACTCAAGGACTGCGTCCGGCGCTTGCCCTGAGGGAGAGGGAGCTGGACCTCTGGAGAGACGATGGACAGGAACCTACAGATGGAAGAGAGGAGCAGGATGAGGATCAGGCCCAAACTTGCCCCTAGTGCCCTCCCACTGCCAGCACAGCCCAGCATTTATTTATGGAGCTTTCAAACTGGCCACTAACCAACATTCTCCAAAAAAGGCACTACAGAGAGCCCAGAAAACAAAAAACAAAACTCAACAATCGAATGACATAACAAGGACATAAAATCAAGACAAAATGTGGTGTGTTGCTGTGCCTCTTCAAACCATTTCTGACTTATGGGAACCCTAAGGTAAACCTGTCATGGGGTTTTCCAGGCAGAATTTATTCAGAGGGGGTTTGCCACCACTGCCTTCCTCTGAAACTGAGAGAGTGTGACTTGCCCAAGGTCACCCAATCATGGCCCAGGGGAATTCAGTCCCTGGTCTCCCAGATTCCTAGCCCAATACTCAAACCATGACACTGCACCGCCTCCTCTAAAAAATTGACCAGAGGAGGTCTGCTGCCACTGCCTTCATTTTAGGGTGAGAGAGTGTGGCCTGTCTAGGATCACCCAGCGGATCTCCATGGCCAAGCAAATATTTTAACCCCAGTCCCCTGGAGTCCCAGTCCAACACTCAAGCCATAAGAAAACTCTGGCCCTCGCAGCGCTAGTAGAGAATAAATCATTTTTCAGCTCCGCACTCACGCATCGTCGTGGTCGCTTTCTGTCTCACTGTCCAGACGTGGGGGTCCCGGGACATCGTCGTCATGCTGGGATGGGCCCCCGCCAGCTCCAGGTGTCACGGCCGACGATGGCTGGGGAACTGGAGCCGGACTATCGGGGCGGGAGGTGTTTGGCCTCCCTGCCTCAGCCCCTGAAGATACACCAGGGAGTTCATGGGCCACCGCAGAGGACTCTGGTGGTTCTGGGAAGGCAAAGGACCAGTGTAAGAGTGGCACGCAGCTGGTGGAGGCAGGAAAGGCAAGCCCTCAGGGGGGGCAGAGCCAACCCCATTCTTGCTGGGAAAGGATTGCCCACCTTCCCCTCCCGTCCCAACCAGAGACTTTGGTGAGAAACCCCCAGCCAATCTCTGCAGTTCTCCCCCCCCATCTGTCTCCCCCTCACCTTTACTCTGATTAGATGTGGAGGGGTGGCTGACTGGCTGCTGGCCTTCACTGGGCTGGACAGAAGAGTCTGGCTGGCTGGGAGCCAAAAAGGGCACCAGCGAATGCCATGGGAATACTGCCACGGACCGTGGCTCCACATTCGTCCACACTGGAGGGACAAAGAAAGAAAAGATAAAGCGTGGCAGACAATGGGCTCAAAGAAGGAGATGAAATTCAATGGCGTGTGGATGAAGAGAGTCAGGAAGACAGGAGATCAGGACTCCTGGGGGGAGGGTAGCCCAAGTACCTGCCTCCCTCTGTCTCCACTCTCTCTCACGCATGCACACCAAAGACACATCCCCCTCCTCCTTTATAATCACTTTGTCCCTTCCTGGGAAAGATGGTCCACTTTGGCTAGGCACCCTTGGTTCCAACAGTCCCAACCTCTGCCAGGCGTCATCCCCAGATGTTTCAGTCCCCAGGGAGAGGCAGTGGGAGAGTTTCTCCTCTGCCTGCCAGGAAGCAACCCTGCTCCCCCTTCCCAGCTGGAAGCCAGGCGGAGGAATTTTACAGCTGCGAGAGGGGAAGGGGCGGGCAGAGGCGGTGGGGAAGGGGCCTGGCTGGCTCGCTCAGACTCCCACGCTTGCTGGGGCAGTCCCTTGGACCTTGGGAGCATCCTCTAGAAGCTCTGGGCCTTGTGGGCCAAGAGTGCCAGAGAGGGTACCAGGGCAGGGCTCTCCGTCCAGGAAGAGGGGCCCCAGTGTCAGACCCAGGCCGCTGCAGACGGCTTGCCAGGTCCCTCCCTCCTTCCCTCTACTTCCTGCTGCCCCATATCAGACTCTGCAACGCTTCCTCCTCCTCAGAGTGTCCAGGAAAGGGCGAGTTCCCTGGGAGGCGACAAACGCTCAAGGCTGCACCCCCTGCCAGCTGGCCTTGCGGATAACACCCGGATTTCATAAGTCCACCTGCAGCAACATACCCTTACCCACCGGACATGTGCAGCCTTCACACCTGCCAGCTTGCAAGGGCACAAGACAGCAACAAATGTGAACAAAGCGGATCCTTGCACCACGACCACCACCACAGCCCCCACACCAGAAGACTAGCACACAGCACACAGGAAACACAGACGGCCCTACAGCCCCTCCACAGCGGCCTCCAGCCACCGTGCGCCTCCCTCCCCGTGCCGACAAAACAGCCTCTCCACAGTCTCTGCCACTACCGAGGCACGTGCTCAGAGGATTCCCCAGGGCGGCACCAAGCAGTCGCCGTGGAGAACAGCAGCAGTGCTCAGTGGTCAGACAGAACGGACAGTGCAGCCCGTCACACTCTGCAGTCGCCCACTGCTGTGCAACCCTCACCTGCTCACACACTTGGCACTCTGGCGACAACGGGAGACCTGCTCATCACCCTCTGGCCAGCATGGACGGGGCTGAAGGTTTGCCCCCCGGGGCACCCAATTGAGTGGACCAAGCAGTACTCAAGAATACAGCCCTGTGGCCAGAGCCCCTGGAGAACAGCTGCCCACTGGAACTGACTGCGCTGGGCGGCGCACCCAAACCAGCAGAAGGCCACTTCCGTGGTTCTTTTCTAAAGGGGGTGGCAGGAAAAAGTGGATAATGCTGCTGTTGCTGCTGCTTCAGCTGTGCTGGATTTTACCTCCCTGTGGGCTCCTGAGGAGGTTGCAACCCACCTCTCAGCAGTCACTCAAAAGAAAAAGGGTGTCAAAAGATATAAAATAAAATATTGCTGTTTCCCCCTTGGACGACAAAGACACACCCATCCCTCTTGGAGCCACTTCCCACACACACACACACACACACACACACACGTGCTGCTTTTCTCTGCCCCCCCACCTCCTCCCCCACGCCTCACAGTCCCTGATGGATGAATCCTTTTCTCCCCCCCCCGCCTCCTGTAAAGTTAACTCAATTATTAAAAGCTCTGAGTGCATCGTGGTTGTGCTCTGCCGGGAAGTGCTGGCTCAGTGGCTTCCTGCCCTCCGGCTGGTGACCACATCCCCAGGCAGAGGGGGAAGGATTTGGAACTGGGGGGAGGACGAGAAGGGAGGGAGGGAGGGAGGGAGGAGGGCGCGGAGGATTAAGACCCCCCCATATGCACAGAGGGAGGGAGGGAGGGAGGTTCCCACCCAGTAAGAAACGGGGGCTTTAAATACCACCTCTGGAGGCTGCTACCTCCCCCAGCGAAGCGACAGACACAGACCTGACCTCCAAGATTACGAAGTGGCACCAACAAAGAAGGGAGCGCTGCGCGAGGCATGCGCCCGTTTTCTTAAACGATCAGAAACACAGGAGAGGAGGCTGGCTGGACCCCGGCCGACAGGCTGAAAAAACCTCGGGTCCCCGTGGGGGGGGCGGTGCTCGGCGCCAGCAGAACATCCTCCCAGCACCCGGAGCCGGGACGAGGAAGAGGGAGCCTCCCGGGCGCCGGGGGGGGCACCGCCTCTGCTGCAGACCGGCTGTGAGGCCACGAGCCCCCCCCCGGGTCCTTTTAAGTCTCTCTCGGTGTTTCTTTTAATCTGGAGGCTGGGGGGGCAACGTCCTGACGTCACAGATAAGATCATGAACAACAAACACAGCAAATAACAACGGTCTGAAAATTCAGAGCTCTCGGGAACTTTCAGAGAAGAGGCCGCCTCGCTGCCACTCTCCAGCCACATGGGGGGGCAGGGAGCCCGAGAGAGAGTCGGGGGGCTGCAGGGGGCAACTGTTCCGCCCCCCTCCCTCCAAGAGAAAGTTCACCTGCCAAAAGTCTGACGGACACCCAAAGGGCCGGCGGGCCGGCAGGCGCCGGGGTGGGGGGAATCCCGCACCCAGCACGGGCTCCTCGCCTCCCCAGGCGCCCCAGAACGGGGCCCTGCCTCGGCCCCCGGCCGCCAGCCTTCCCCCCACCGCCCCTCCGTCCTGAGCAGCGCCAGGTGCCCCCCTCCCTCCCTCCCTCCCTCCCACACACGCACAGAGAGCGGGGGGAGCGCGGGGCGACCCCCTCCCCTCCCCTCCCGAGTTCCCAGCCGCCCCGCCCCGCCCCGGACCCACGATCCACTGACCGAACATGCCAAGCCCCCGGTGCGGCAGGGCGGCCGCTGGCGCCGCTCTTTCCGCGGAGAACATCCCAAGGCCGGGGCCAGGCGCACGGCGAGCCCCCCCCGCAGCCCCTTCCTCGGTGGGCCGCCGCCGCCGCCTCCTGCCCCGCAAAGCGCTCCGGGCCCGGCGGGAGGCCGGGGGCCGCCTGCGTCGGCGGGGGGTCAGCGGGGGGCATCTTCAGCGCCTCCGCGGGCGGGGGCGGAGGGGGGCGGCCGCGGGTGTCCGAGCGGCCGAGCCGCCACGTGCGACCAGGTGGGCGACGGCGACGCGCGGGTCCTCCTCGGGGCGGGGGGCGCGCCTCTCCCCCCCGCGGCCGCCAGCATGGGGTCACCTGGGAAACATCTGGGGACGTTCCGGGAGGGCGAGGCGGGCGAGGGGCGCTCCGGCGAAAGTGGCGGCGGGCGGGGCCCGAAAAGCCCCTTCCTCTCCTGAGCCCCCTCCTCCCGCGCCCGGCAGGGGGACGCGAGCCCGGCCTGGGGCGGGGCGGGGCGGGGCGGGGGGAGAGACGGGGAAGGGCGGGGGTCGCGGGCGGCCCGGCGGTCCCCCTCCCCTCCTGGGCAAGGGCGGCGGCGGCGGCGGGGGGTCTGTCGCGGCTGTCGGCGACAGGAGGGCGGGCGGGCGGGCGGGCGGCTCCCTGTCGCGGCGGCGGCGGCGGCGGCGGCCGAGGGGAGAGTGTCGCCGCCTTCGCTGTGGCTCCGCCTGTGGCGCCGTCCCCTCCGGTTGTAGCGTCGTAACCGAACACCATTCACGGCCTCCCGCCTCCGCCTCCGCCCCCTCCCCCTCCGGGCGACGAACAAGGCGGGCGGCCCCCTCCCCTCTTCCTCCTCCTCTTCCGCCCCTCCCTCTCGCTCCCCCTCTCGCTCGCCCGCTCGCTCGCTCACACACAGAGAGCGAGCCAGCCCCGTCACGCATGCCCAATTAGCCCTCGCCGCCCCATTGGCTCCCGCCACGCCGGTCATTCACATGCAAATAAGGCCCCTCCCTCCCTCCCACTCCCTCTCTCACTCACAGACGCTCACGCGCGCCGCCGCCTCCCATTGGCCGCCCGTGGAATGTCAGTCATATGCAAAAAGGAGACCGCCCGGCGGGGAGGGGAAGCGCAGAGAGTGCGAAGGCATCACGTGGTAAACAGAGGCCCCGATTGGCTGCCGTTTACTCCAGCAAGCTCCCCCCTCGCCCCTCCCTTCTTCGACGGTTCCGCCTCAGCCCCGCCCGCCGGCCCTTCGGCGCGGAGGGAGAGACCACGCCCGAGGAGCGCGGGGGGGCGGGAGGAGGGAGCGGGGGGCGGCTCCGGCGGGCAAAGTAGCAGAGTCGCGCAAGTAGGGAAAGCGGGGCGACCAAAAAGAGGGGCCCGCGGGGGGGAGGGAGGGAAAGGGGAGGCCGGAGGCCCCAGAGGGGCGGCTGGGCCACGATGCCCGGGGGGAAGAGGGGGAGACTCCCTCTTAAAAACAAGGTCAGGGAGGGAGGGAGGGAGGGAGGGAAGGGGGTGGGGAGCAAAGCGGGGGGGTGGAGATTTGGCAGCCGCTGGCTGGAAGGTGCCTGGCTGCCCCCCCCCCCGCCGGCGCCTCCTTCCCGCTCACGCGCACGCCCTGCACCCTCGCGCAGCCCCCTGCAGGACCCCCTTCCCAGGCGCTCGCCCTCCTGCCCGTCACCCTTTCTGGGGCGGCACCACATCAGATCGGGCGCACAGGCAAAAGGGCGGCCCCCACACCTTGTGATGCGGCTGCAGAAAGGGCCAATGCGATCCTACAGGACATCCATAGGAGCATAGTGCCGAGATCAAGGGAAGTAATAGTACCGCTCTGCTCAGCTCTGGTCAGACCTCCTCTGTAATAATACTGTGTCCAGTTCTGGGCACCCCACAGTTCAGGAAGGATAGAGGCAAGCAGGAAGGTGTCCAGAGGAGGGCGGCCGAAATGGTGGAGGGTCTGGGAGCCCCTCTGAGGAGAGGCTGAAGGAGATGGGTAGGTGTAGCCTGGGACAAAAAGGTTAAGAGGGGACATGACAGCCATGTTTAAATATTTGGAGGGATGCCATACGGAGGACGGAGCAGGCCTGTTTTCTGCTGCTCCAGAGATTGGGACATGGAACAATGGACTCAAGCGACAGGAAAAGGGATTCCACCCAAACATGAGGAAGAATTTCCTGAGGGTAAGAGCAGATTGACAGCGGAATCTGCTGCTGCTGCCTTAGAGGAGTGCGGTGGCGTCTCCTCCTTGTTTGGAGGTTGTTTCTAAAGAGGGGCTGGGTGGCCATCTGCCCAGGGGAGGACTTTGGCGGTGTGTCCTGCAGGGCAGGAGGGGCTTCCACCGGGTGGACCTCAGGGTCTGTTCCGGCTCTGGGACCCTAGGATCCCTGCCCAGGTACGAGGCCAGCAGCTACGCAGAGACTGGCTGTGGGGGTCCCGTGCCAGTGGTCCCATCGAGTGCGAGGGCTGACGCACCGCCATGGGCCCCTCACTGTGTGCCCACAAATGCCACTGAAGTAAAGTCACTCCTGTCCCACTTCTGTCTTTGCACACACGCTCACAGAGCAGAGCTGCTGTTTTGGCTGGCAAGCAGCCTAGCGTGGCCCGCTGGCCGGCCAGGGATTAAGAGGAGGAGCTCACAGTGCAGCCGCATTCCTGGGATAATCTATCCTCCCTGGGGGAGCAGAGTGGCAAAGAGGAGGAGGAGGAAGATAGCGTGTGTGCGCGCATGTGTTATGGGGGGCGGGGGGGCACTGGAGCCAGCCAGTGTTGTCGTGCAGGAGATGACTTCCCCACCGGCCCCCCCAGAACTGCCTCCGCTGGGTGAGTCACCCCCTCCTCCCCCCCCCCCTCCTGGGCCTGACTCAGAGCCGCCTTTGCTGGCAGCTGGAGGGGGTGGGACGCAGCCAGCCTCCTCCCCCCACCAGACAACAGCCAATAGGCTGAGAGGTGAAGTGAGGAGAGAGAGAGAGAAACAGAAATACATGAGCGAGCATGCACACACATACGCGCACACACACACTGGGTCTGGGCGCCGGGCCAGGGCCTGGCCGGGCCAGGATCCCACTGTCAAGAGAGACTGCGCGCGCTCACGCATGGGGGGGCAGGAGGGAAACAGGAAGGGCACAAGACACCACTGCACTCCTAGCACGCACCGCAGAGCGCCAAGGGCAGGGCCAGAGGGGGAAGGCTGGGCACTGGGACACACACACAACCACTGTCCCTTTAAGGGGAGAGCGCCATGCACCCCCCACCTCCCCCCGCCAAAGGCTCACAGGCTCCAGGGCCACAGTGGGGCCTCCCTGGCCCCCCTGCTGCAGGAAGGCACCGAGGCTCTGGGCAGCCGCCTCCTTGCTGTCCTCCAGCCCTGCGGAGCCTTAGGCGCAGGGAAACAGACAGCTTTATGAGGAAAGGGCTTTGTTTTCGGTGTGCTATTTTGATTCCATACGTGCAAATCAACATTTTGCATGCTTCTGATCCTACAATTTCATCCTGTTTTAACTTTTTGGCTTGTTTTTAGCTACGTGTGGCTTCGTGTGTGTGCCTTTCCCTCTTGCGAGCTGCCTTGAGTCCCAGGTTTGGGCAACTGACCAACAGAAAGACAGATAATGCCCACTGGAAATGGGGCAGGGGGAGGAAGGACTGAGGAGGGGGAAGAATAATAGCAGCCAGTCTCTTCCAAGAGCAGGTCAGGCACATATGAGGAATAACGGGCACGCGGCATAGAACTAACAACCCTCACCGAGAGGCTGTATCCAGCACTCAGACCCCAGCAGGTCTCTCTGTGCATGCCCCAACGAACCACCATAAGAAGCCAAGGAGTAAGTCAGTACAATCACGAAACCAGCGATCCTTGGAGAAAAACAGCTGAGGACTCCTGTCCACGCCAGGTTGCTAAGAGGGCAATAACATACATGCACGTACATATGTTTGCATAAATTACATATATGCCTATGCATACACACGCACATGTGCACACACATACAATGCTCCCATCTGGGTTTTGGAAAGGCACCACGTCCTGCCCTGATGTGACCCATGTTCTTGGCACACAGGTCATTTTGCATCCCTGTGTGTGTGGGGATGTGATTCAAGTGACCCTGTGTGTGTATTGTGTGATTCGAGTGACCCTGCTGGCATGCTTGTGGCACTCCATCAGAGCCTGTAAACGATGTTAGGCTACAAAACTCAGTCCAAAAGCGCTAACTTTCCCACGCCCAGTGCTATCTCGTGGCACACACAGCCCTTCTGCCATGGGGAAACCTTCCTCCAGATGTTTTGGACTGTAGCTCTCACAACCCCTCACCACCAGTCAAAACAGCTGAGGTTCCTGAGAGGTGAAACTCAAAATACCGAGAAGGCCAACAGTCTACCCCCCCCCGCCCCCGCACACACACTGCATCCCTGATGGAAGATCCTGGAGTCAAAGAGTGGGCCCTCGTCTGGATGTTCTGGTCTACAATTCCACAATCCCTTCGTTTGCTACGGGTGCTGAGGCTTCTGGGAGCTGAAGTCCAAAATACACACCCCTGGATGCTCCGGGTGACTACTTCTTTGGGGTCTCGGGCAGAGATGTTTTCTGCCCACTAACTCCTCTGCCACCAAGCTGGAGGGTCCTTCCCAAGTACAGCGCAGAGCCATGTGGGGCCACGGCTCACTGGGGCAGGACTGTCACCCGCACAGAAGCCTGCCTGTCTATGCTGAATGCTCACGGCACCTGGCTGGAAAGTCACCCCTGAAAACTCCCTTGGCCTCCCACTGGAAACGGTGTCCAGAGGGGAAACTGAGAGATGTTGGCAACAGAAGCAGAAAGTACTCCCTGCAGCTCCTCGAGCACCAGGAAATTTTCTCCCCCCTCCTTGTTCTCTCTAGGTACACCTGTGTGCCAAAAGTCATGCTGTATATGCAATTCCTTATTATTTTTGGTTCCATGCTGATATACTGTGGCACATAAATTAAGCAAAGAAGAACAGAGATTGTTCTCGTATATTAGGACGGAAAGCACGGTGCCACGCGACAGTCACTGGCTGAAGAGTACCTGATCTGAAGGAGGCTGTCATTAGAATTTGCAAACATCAGAGATGTGATGTTTGTGTGTATGTGTATGTGTGCACACACATGCATGCACGTCTTCAGGTCACCTGCCAACTTAATGGTGAACCACTGAATTTCATACGGGTTTCTTAGGCAAGGAATCCCGAGAGGTGGTTTTGCCAGTTCCTTCCTCTGAAATAGAGCCTAAAGCACATGGTACCCATTGGCGGGCTCTCATCCAAGTACTAACCAGGGCTGGCCCTTTGTAGCTTCCCAAATCAGATGGGATCTGCTGCCTTTACTTAGGAATGTTCAAAGGCCGTGCATCCAGGTAAGAAAATGCTTTTTTTTTTTTAAAGACAGCAATGTCAAGCATTTAATTTATAAAGAAAAATTCCTACGGAACATGACTTTTGGCATACCCTGTATAGAAGTAGGAGTAACAAAATGAACTTAATAAATGAATTAGCAAAATACTTCAGCTTCTGCCTTCTTCAGTTGCTCAGAATAACAGTTACAGAATCGTAGAGTGGGAAGAGACCCCCCCCACCAGGCCGTCCTGTCCAACCCCTTCTGCCATGCAGGAACACACACTCAAAGCACTCCCTTTAGCAGATGGCCATCCAGCCTCTGCTTAAAAATGTCCAAAGAAGGAGAGTCCACCACCTTCCCAGAGAGCAGCATATTCCACTGTCAAACTGCTCTTAGTGTCAGGAAATTCTGCCCAATGTTTAAATGGAATCTCTTTTCCTGCAGTTTGAAGCCACTGCTCTGTATCCTAGTCTCTGGACTGGCAGAAAACAAGCTTGCTCCATCTTCAACATGAAATCCCTTTAAATATTTGAACACGGCTATTGTGTCACCTCTTAGCTTTCTTTTCATCAGACCAAGCATCCTCACCTCCCTAAGCTGCTCCTCAGAGGGCTTCATAGTTCCCAGACCCTCTACCATTTTGGCTTTTATTCTAAGCAACTGAAGACAAAGCCAGCGCGTTGTAGCGGTTTTAGTGTTGTAGCACAACCCTGGAGACCAGGGTTTGATTCCCTGCTTAGCCATAGAAGCCACTTGGTGACCTTGGGCATATCTCACACTCTCAGCCCCAAAAAACCCCATGATAGGGTTGCTTTGGGGTTGCCGTAAGTCGGAAATGACCTGAAGGCACAAAACAACAATTGACGAAGGAGAAGGCGAAATGTTTTGCTAATTTGGCTATTGCGTTCAGTTTGTTTATCATGCTAATAAATTTATATTTTTAGTGATTAACTGCATCCTTCTGGCATGCCAAACAAGCTTGTCAGGAGTGTTGTTTGTAATTCACCCCCCCCCCCGTATTTGTTCTTGTGTGTGTGCAGACTTAAGGCCATGGAAGCTTATGCCGTAATAAACTGTTTAGGTTTACGCCACCCTGAAAGGCACCTGTTGACTCGAGAGGAAGATTTGAAACATCTGAAGCACACAGCCATACAACATCAGCTGGCAAACCCAGCCTGGTGGGATGTGGACCCTGCCAAAGCGCACCCTTGGCCAGCTTGCGCCGCGTCACCCGTGTGCCACGTGAGAACCCATGTACGGACCAAATGGGGGGTGCCTGAGTGCACACCAGGGGCACGCGCATGCTCTCAGCAAGAGGGAGCACACAACAAGTGCCTCCGTCTCTTAAGCACCGTTGCGCCTTGTGTGGGTATGCAGAGGAGCCCGTTGCGTGTGACAAGACTGCAGTGCCCTCCCAGCCAAACACACAGCAAGCCTCGAGGTGTACGCAGTGGCGTACAACAGCCCTCCCCCACGTGCACGCACATGTACTCTCCAATCTGGATCTGTCTCCCCACCCCACCGTGATAAAAATAGAGCCCAGGCTCTGAGCAAGCAGCAGGGAGATGGTAGTCTTGGTTACCAGTTGCTGAGAAACTGCAAACTGCATTGGAGATGCTTGAAGGAGAGGGAGCCCTGGGAATGGGAGAAGAACCCCCCCCGCCAGAGTGCGTCCCGTCCCCCGCCCCAGCCATGGGCCCTGCCCTCCCCTGGCCCCTCAGAACAGCCAATGCGGAGAAATGAGCAAAATCAGGCCTGTGCGCAAGCCAGGTTCTCAAACCCCTTTGGCCCTCTGGATGTCATTGGGCTTCATTCCCAGAAAGCCCTCAGGCAGCAGAGCCAGCGGGCAGGAACTCCTGGAGCTGCTCAGGCCTCAAAATCTCAAGTGGCAAGTTGGCTCAAGCCCCCCCCGCAGTGCCAGAACCTGTCCGACCCTGACATCCATGTTAGTCACCCCAGGCTCAGGCTGGGAATTCCCAGAAGGGAATGCAGAAATAAAGCAAGAAGCCGAGCACACAAAATGAAACCTAATCCACACGTTCCTTCAGTGGCTGTGAAGGAGACGGTGCTTGCCGTGTGTGTGTGTGTGTGTGTGTACACTGGAAGTAGGTCTCCGCATTGTGGGCTGTCTTGTGCCAGAACTGGGGTGTGGTTCCAGGCCTCCCCGAGAGCTCTTTCGGTGCCAGACACGGACACATACGACGCTGCTGGACGGTCAGCTTTGCTGGGGTCAGTGGGGCAGCAGAAAAGCGCTCTGGCCCTTTCGCTGCCAGGGTCTGGCATCCCCTCACAGCCAATGGGAGAATTTGGCCTCCAACTTAATTATACCCGGACTATTCCTAGCCAGCAACCAAATTCTCTGTTGTTGGATACGCATGAGGAGGCCCGGGCTTGAGTTTGCTTCCCCCGCAGGAAAAGCCAACGGAAGATAGGCTCCCAAGGGTGCAGAAGCAAACAAAATCAGGGTGTGCAAGCATGACCCACCCCCCACCGCCTTATCCTGAGAACTGGGCAACCAGGTGAGCAACAGAAGAAAACTCAGTTCCTCGTATCGTTTCCCAGCCTCAGGCTGATGAGAAAAAGATATTGTACAGGATCACAGACCAAAATGGACTCTTTCTGCTCACCAGGCAGCTGCAAACGTTTGGCCATGATGCTAACAAGGACTCCACAAGCCAGCTCAGCCCATGGCCCAGAGACAAGCGCCACCAGACCTCAAGGAGAGGAGGCATCTGTAAAAGGTCTACTACGGCAAAGAACGCGTGCTGCGTTGGGCCATTCCAGTTGGCCTGGTGCTCTGACTTTGGTCCTCTCTCACGCACACACGCACCCATCACTCACACGGCCTCAGGGGGTGTGAGAGGAGGACACCTGTCAGACCCTTGGCTGCAGGCATGCCTACACCTCTGCTGATGAAGAGTCAAGGGTTCTCCCCTTTCCAGGCAGCTGTGGACAGATAAGGAGGCCACAAAGCCCAAACCCACGCTCTGCGCGCCACGGGGCACCTGCATGCGGAAAGGAGGGGGTCTCCCCCAGAGTCCAGGGGCAGGAGGGGCACTATCTGAGCTGATGTCCTAGTTGTGGCCTTGTGCCAGATGCTTCGACCCAAGCTCTTCCAGAGCAAAGGGCTGCCGCTCAGAACAGCCACAATCTGTTGTGACGAGAGGGATAGGAAGAAGGTCACAGTACCAGTCTCTCCAGAATGGCCACCCGGTTCGCCTATGTGTCTTCTCTGTACACAAAGCCTGGAGTCTCCCTGTGCAATAAAGATCAAGTCCTAAAACACCAAGGTCTCAGAACATATCCATGAAGCAGAACTAACCCACAGCAATTTTGAAAACAAGACCACAAAAGTTACTGGCCTGGTTCCTGACATGTACATCTTGGCCAATCAAATGCATCATTCAGGTGGCCTGAAAGCAGGAACTCCCTTATAATTTCCCAGTGGATCCCCACGTGGAGTCAAGCCCTGTTTGCCACAGGCAAGCAGCTGTTTACAAGTCTTCAGTATGGTCTTACAAATCTTCCAAACACCAGTCATAAGCTGAACAGTTCCTGGAATCAATAAGCAGGGGGAAAAGAACAACCACTCAAGTTCAAAGTGACCAACACCATGCTTCAGCAAACTGGGTAAAGCTCCAGGTCTCACCCTACACTAAAACTCTCTCACGTCTTTAATGCAGAGAAAACCAGAAGCATTGCTCCAAGGTTTTCTGCTGATCTGGACAAGAAAGCAGCTATGGCCGCTCTACAGTTCCCAGGTCCCTTCCAAGACAAGCTGGCCAACACAAGATTCCAAAGAAGGCCCGTCCAAGGCCACAGGCAACCCCACCAGTGGCATACAGATGTTCACAACCTGCTGGGAGAACTTTCCAGTCTAAGATGCCTACTGAGGACCACAATGACAGGTAAGAGCTTTGAAAAGACACTTTTTAAGACCCCAAACTGTGCAGGCTGAGGAATTCTGGGAGCTGAAATTCTAACATGACTCCATCTAGACTCTGCTCACAGTTGTGTGGGTGCCTGGCAAGCCATGCTACCCGACTGGTAGACGTCCCTCTGCTTGGTGGACCTGAAGTGGCATGGATCTGTTCTCCAGCCAAGGGGGGAGCTGGAAGGAAGTGGCTGAAAGTGAAAAACCTTGAGAAAACAGAATAGGATTGCCCACCATCAGCAGTAGACGCACACACACGCGCACACACACAGTTTTATTTCCCAGGGTTTGGGATTAGACTGTGAAAGCTTTGCCTGTGTCCATTTTCAAAACAGGAAGGAAAAGAAAGGGAGAATGCATCTGGCCCTAACCTGAACCCTGGAGACCAAAGATGGTACCTTGGCCTCAGCCTCGGCCAAACAGCAGCCCATAACTCGTGGTTTGCTCTTAGACTCCACCACTGCACTAAAAAGGATTATTCAGGGCCTCCAGCCCAGCAGACTCACTGGGGTCAAGCTCAACTGGACCACCTACTTAAATCTCTCCCACTGAAATCAAAGAAACTGGCAAGCACACAAGCTTTGTGGCTGGACAACATGACAGGCGCAAACTCACAGCAGTGGGAAGGTGGGGGAATCAGCAGCTATAAGCCTCCATGGCAGGAGCCTCAAATAGCAATGGGGCAGTGCTCTTCTACCAGCTGGCAGAGAAGCTGGGCTACCACTGTACCAAACAGGATGCTGGCCCCTCTCCCTGCAGTGCTCCTGGACTGCAGTTCCCACCATGCCTCAGCCCTGCCTGTGCTGGCTGGAGCTGATGGGAGCAGCAGGCCAAGGATGTCCAGCGACCTCAGGGACCAATGCTGGTGTCATCTGGATTTCTGGCCCTCAGCCAGTGGGGCTCTCCAAGGAACAGCATGAACCAGAGCCCACGAAAGGTTGCTTTTTTGGACTACAAACACCAGAATCACCTCAGCTAAAAAGTTAATTCTTTCACGCTGTACAGTCACTTGCCCGAAAGGTCAGCTGGACCGCTAAGCTCAAATGCCGCACAGCTGAAACTCTCCCTCGCACGCAGACATCGCAGCCCCTCCTACACTGGCCATTCGTTTGCTTGGGCAAGTTACCCAGAACTGGAAGGCCGAAAAAGTCCCAACATTATCTCCAAATAAACAGCAGACTCCCTGCTAGGAGCAGCAGCGGAGGCGAACATTGGGTGGTAGAGTGGAGGCCCTGTGAACATGGCTCCACTCCAGCCCCCATCAGCCCCACTCAGCACAGCCAGTGGTCAGACGTGATGGGGCTTCCCCGTCCCTGGGGCATCCCGCACCCTGACAATCCCAAGAGAAAGCCCTGCTTGTGCCCAGGCTGGGTGCAAGGCCTCTGAGGTACAAAGTTCTCCCACCTTTAATGCCTTTGCCTCTACAACACCTCGCGAGTGTGCCCCCCACAGCCGCCGCTTTGGTTTCTGGTCTACAGGAAGGCGGCAAACACAGGCACAGGACCTGCCTGAGGTGGCATAGAGTGTTCGGGGCGGGGTGGGACTGTTGGGATCAGCCTCCTTTGATCAGAACCAAGGCCCCTTTGGGGTACACAGGACTCCCTCTCCACCAGGCTTGCCTCTCACCCCTCGGAAATCACTAGCCTGCATCACCCTCTGGCCTGCAGGGGGATGGCGCAGCAAGAACGACAAAACACTTTGCTTCTGTGCTGGGCAGGGCAGCTGAGGCTCTCCTCCCCTTGGGATCAGGGGAAAGCTTGCCAGAGTTAACGTTTTGGGTAACGGCTCCTAGAAATCCTCAACATGCCTGATGGAGGCACTTTCGGAGCTGAGTCTTTTCTAAAGAGCAACGCTTCCAGCCCTTCATCCTACGCCAAGGGCAGGAGAAGCGTTGAGCCACTCCCCTGCCCACCACCAACCTGCCCGCTCGCCAGCACGCAATCTGTGTTCACCCAGGGTGAGCAGGTGACCACTTCAGAGGCCCTGCAAAACAAAGATCCCACACAGCAGCTCACTTGAAGAAGAATATGCTATGACAAAGCCAGAACAGCTCAGAGAGTCTTTGGAGAAACCAGCAACCGTTTGTCTCACAACTTGCCCACAAAGAGAGGCACACTTCCTCAGCACCCAAGGCCGCCTAGCCAGCAGTGGGGAATGTGGGAGCTGCAGTCAGACATCATTCCGCCTGAAGAGGCTGCTCCTTTCACATAGCTCTGTTTTAACTGAAAAGTGACTCAGTTTGGGAAGAGCCAGGCTGAAAAAAGGTAGTGCCTGAAACAGGCTAGAAAATGCCACTTACCCGTGCCAGGCCTCCCCATGATTATCTCCTTCTTTGGGGCTGGGTGGCTGGTGTACTCGCTGGGGACGATGACAGGCAGCAGGGCAGCCGGGGAGGGGTGGAAGGCGACTGGCTGGAAGGGCGAGGAGACGCTGAAGGTGGGTGCTGGAGCCTGCTCAGGAGCCGAAATAGCACTGGGCTGGCTGGATGGCAGTGTCCGACCCACGTTGATGGGCACTGGCACCTGCAGCTGCCCCTTGCCAGCCAGCAGCTCCTTGGTACCAGCCTTCCCCGTCCTAGGGCTGCCCCCCGGCCCCTCCAGAGGCTTCTCTGTGAACTTGGAGGGCAGTGGCACATCTGGGTTGCGGACAATGACGGGCGAGTCCCTCTGGACGGCAGGCACTCTCCGGACGCTGGGGCTGGGGTCGCAGGTCAGGCCGGCTGGCGGGGGCACCAGCAGCAATGGTGAAGCCTGCTGGGAGCGGGAGGCAAAAGGCCCTCCGCCGGCAGGTGAGACAGCCCGGAAGCTGGCCGGGGTGGAGGGGGTGGGCGTGTGGGAGATGGACTCCACCCCTGAGTCCAGGCTGTCATTCTTGTGGAAATCGGCAGCAGACCCTGGGCCGCCCCCGTGGTGGGACTCGGCCTTCCGCTTGCTGGGGCTCATGGGCACCGTGAACGTCAGGTTGGTCTGGAAGGTGATGCCCGAGTGGTGCCGCTCCCGGGAGGCGGCGGAGGCAGAGTGGTGCAGCATCTCTGGGCTCAGCACAGTGCCCCCGACACCCTTGGGGGTGCTGGCACTGACGTGGCGGCTGCGGGCCACAGCAGCCCGCTGGATGACGGGCGAGGCATTGATGGGGCTGAAGTTAGCCGGGCGGAAGCCAAAGAGCGGGGAGGGTGATGGTGAGGGGGCAGGTGAGAAGGGGGACTGGTTGGAGACCGGGGAGAAGGAGGGGGTGCCTGAGCGGGAGCTGCCCAAGGAGACCAGCATGACAGCTGCCTCACACTCGTCAAACTCAAAGCGGGAGAGGTCAGCGGGGGCCACCAGGCGCGGGCGGGAGTCCCCGCGGGCACTGCTGGCCTCGCTATCCCGCGAGGTCTCATCCCAGTCAAACTCGGCACTGCCCTCCCGGAGCCCGCTGGCTCGGCCCTCTGATAGACCCTCCATCTCCTTGGTGCGCATGGAGAGGTGGCGGGAGCAGTAGCCGCGCCGCTGGGACTCCTTCATGCAGCCCTCTCGGGAGCACAGCCGCCGCCACTGCTTCCCATTGAACTTCTTGCGGATACCATTGGGGGTGCAAACCACATCCCCCTTCTTGTACTTCTGCTGTGCTGCTGTTAGCGGGGTACGGGACCGGGAGGAGCCTGGCGTGCTGCACTTGTCCACTGACATCACGCTGCTGCTGCGGCTCCCACTGGCCTCCGGGCTTAGGAGTGGGGAGGGCTGCTCAGGGAGGCGGGGGAAGGCGGGCGACTTGGGTGGCGAGAGGATCTGGGGTGGCACCACCACTGACTTTTCCTCAGCCCGCACACCAGCGCTGATCTTGGAGACTTCGGCATCTTCGGGCTGCTTCAGCTCCGGACAGGGGAGAGCTAGGGGGCCCCCCTCCTCCTCTTCCCCCAAAGAGGGAGGCTTTTCAGGGGACTTGTCATCTCCAGGGAGGGCCTCGCAGCCCCAGGGCGGCCGCAGGAGGCGCAGAGCAGAACGCGGCAACCAGGCGGTGTCTTTCCGAGTGGCGGCCACCCCCGTGCCAGGGAGCAGGATGGGCCGGGTGAAACGCACCTTGTAAGAGGCTGGCTTGGTGCTCACCTCCACCACAGTGCCCTCCCGATAAGCCGTCTCCTCAGAGTCCATACACGCACAGACAGGTGTGCCCACGGCCAGAGCGGCTGGCGGAGGCGTGGCATCCAAGACCACGTCCACAGCGCCTGAACCCAGGGCCCCTTCATAGTAAGCCGTGGCACGGTCGCCCACAAACTGGACCCCCAAGTCCTGCCCACGCCGGACCTGCTTCACCACAGCTGGGCAGAAAAGTCCCTCACGCTGGGCCAGCACCCGCTGGGAGCGCAGCTGCCGGAGGTCGAAGTCGCCCGGCGGGGGGGTCCCCCACACCTCCCCCACCCCCTTCTCAGTCTCGTCTGCCGAATGCTCGCTGGCTGTGTCGGTGCTGGAGGAGGGGCAGCGACGGGGCTCCTCCTCCTGGTGTGGGGCTGCTGCTGTCGCCCCCTCGCCACCACTGGATTCTTCCCCACCCGGGTACTTCCTGCACGGCGCCCGGGCTTTAAAGGCAGCTGTCTTGCGGTTCAGGGAGGCCTCCGCCCCGCCAGCCTCAGGTTCTGCCTCCGCCTCCCCCTCGGGCAGGGCATAGGGATCGCTGTGGGCTCCCGCCGCCAGTTCCAGCAGTCCTGGCTCCATCTGGACTTGCATGTGCTGGGCCCCCACAAAGGCCGGGGGCAGGTCTGGTCCCAACTCCTCCCCCGGATCTGCCTCTTCGGGCCGGGGCTCCTCTTCAATGGCTATCTTACGCTTCTGAGCTTTGGCCCGGGTGGAGGGCGGGGAGCGACCCCCGCTGCTGCTGCTTGAGGAACAGGACGAAGCAGCCTTCCTCGCCAGTTTCATCTTCCCCTGACTGGGTGCCACAGGCTCCGGGAGCTGAGGGGGGAAGGAGAGGGGAGGGTTAGTGGGGGCAGGCGCCTGGATCCAGCACTCCTCAGCTCACACCCCCGGATCTAACCCCAAGCCTAGGAGAGTTACTTTTTCAGGCTGCACCTGGCCGTTCTGGGATGTGTCACATTTCTCCAGACACTTCTCCAGACTCTGATCAGACCTCTCCTCCCCCAAAGAATTTTAGCCCCCGCCCCCCGCCTCCTCTGCTGCTCTGGGAATGGCCCTTTCAACCTGGGGAGAGGAACACAAGGCACCCTGGATGTGGCTGGACGGTGATTTCCAGCAGCTCTCATCCCTGGCTCTGCTGGCTGGGGCTGGTGGGAGGGGCAGCCTGGCAGCCTCTGGAGGGCCACCTGCCCCTTACCCTTCTCTAAGGAAACACAAAGGTGGCATCCTGCACGTGACTCCCTCCCACGGAAGACCCGCTCCGTGTTTCTTTCTCACAAAACACCGACAGCTCTCAGCTCCCCGCCGCCTCAGAACCCTTAACGCCAGCCTGAGAGCATCTGTTGAACCAAACTTCAGTGTGCGGACGCAGGCAGAGGATCTGATCTGGGAGAAGGGGCCAGAGGCGCCTTGGAACGAATGGCTTCTCTAGGACAGGCGCAGGTCTCCCCCAGGGAGGGCCAGCGTAACACTCAGCCATGCCGTGGGACTCCGGCATGAAGACCCTCTGGGCCGGGAGGGCCAGCTTTCAGGTCACACCCAGTTCTCCTCCAGAGGAAAGCGCTCGGAAGGCAGCCGCGCTCACAGGAAACGGAGGCCTGGACAAGAGAGCTGCTGCGCCTCCCCCGTTTTCCACAGCAGGCCCTGGATCAGGGCCAGCGCACCGGGCAGTGAGGATCCGGCGGGGGGACATCCAGGAGGCAGAGTAAGGAGGGGGCATTCCTGAGATGGGGGGCTCTGCTGGGGACCTGTGGGAACTCCCTTCCCAAGGGGCTGGGGTCCCCTTCAGCTGCAGGTAGCTCAACCAAAGGAATGCCCCCCCACCGCTCTGGTCACTTGTCCCCCCCCGGTTTCAGGGTCAGGTCCACCTGCCCTCCTTCACCTGGACACAAATTGCCGGCCCCGCGTTCTGAAGAGTTCACCTAAGGCAACAGGAGGGGCGGGAGGGCGGGCCCCTCTTTCTCTCAGTCCCCTTCTTCTCCCCCCTCATCCGCACCTAGAAACAGAGGATTATTGGGGGGGCTCCCTGGTCCCCTTCTCATTTGCCCCCTGGGGCGGGAGGAGGGGCAAGGGGACTCAGGACGTGGCCGTGCAGTGGGTCCGGCCACCGCCACCCCACTCCCTCCCTCCAAGCAGGGACCACGGATCCACCGAGGAGGGAGGGAGGAGGGGAGAGAAACGGGCCGTGGCTTCCACATCTGAAGGGCGGACCCTGTCGCGCTGTCCCTCCAAAGGCGACTTCCTTAACGGGGGGCCCGCCCTGCAAAGCACCGTGAACATCTCCGCTGCCCCCCCAATCCCTGTGCTCTGTGACCGACGTGAACCGCAGCTCCCCCTCCCGCCCCCGAGGTGGTCAGAAACCGGCGGCCCGGCGGCCCTCTGGGCGTCCTCAGAGGCGCCCTCCTCCGCCCGCTGTCCTGCTGGAGCGCCCCGATGCGGCCGGCCTCGCTCCCGCGGCGTCCGTCCAGGGCACACCTGGAAGTCCTTCGCCCTCCGGGTCAGCCCCGCTCCCCGGAAAGACCGCCGCCCAGCCGGCCCCGGCCCCTCATCTTCGGGGGCCTCCGCCTGGGCACCCCCGGGCGCCCCACAAGCGCCCTCGGGGGCCGCCCACTTCCCCGGGTCCCCCCCAGGGCAGGGCAGGGCAGGGCGGCCGCCTGTTTTGCGACCCGGCCCCGGCGGCGGCCCGGCCTTCCGGGGAACCGCCTGCCCGGTCCCGCCGGGGCCCTCCCTGCCCTCCCGCCCCCTCCCTGCCTCCCGAAGGACGCCGGGGAGGGCGGCTGGGCGGCTCATCGCCGGGACCCCCTTCCCACAAACAGGAAAGGGGAGAGGGGAGTCCCGCGCCCTTCCCTCCATTTTCCGGGCGGGGGGGCCGGGGGACCCCCAAAAGTTCTGGGGGGCAAACGAAAAGTGGTCAGGAAGACGGCGGTCCCCGCCTTTCCTGCCCCCCCCGGGTCTCCCTTCTGGGCTCCTCCGGGACTCCCGGAGTGTATTTTGGGGGGAGGGAATAAAGTTGCTGCGTCCCACTTCCTCCCCCCTTGAGGGGATAAACGAAGATGCCCCCCCGCGGACCCCCCTCCTGCTCCGTGGTTGGTGCCTCCCGCCCGCCCGCCCGCCCGGTACCGGCCTGACACCCCGCGACCCTCCCCTCTCGGGACCTCAGTAGAGCCCGTAACCTGTGATCCGGGAATCTTGGTACAGTCCAGCTCCTCCCTCCCTTTCCTCGATGGTCCAGCCCGAGCCCCTCTCGGCCCCTCCGAGCCCCTTTTACTCCAACAGACAAAATGGTGAATGAATCTGGACCAGCTGAAGTCGCCGCCCAATCAGTAACCACAACTAGGTGACAGATGTTCACAGCAGCCAATCGCTCGTCAGCAGAACTTGCGCATTCCCCAACCCCCCAGACGGGCACGAAGCACCGCCTATCAGCGATCAGAGAGGACGGCAGGACCGTTCAAAGAATCTCTGCCCCTCCCTGGAGAGGAGCATTTACAGTAGCCTATCAGAGGGGGCAACAGAGAAGAAGTAGGCGGAGCACACATACAGTACCCAATGAGGACGAAGAGGCGGAGCAAGACCTCAGACTTGTTTACTTGGCGCTGGAGGAAGAGGAAGAGTGAAGGTGCTGTGGGCTTCATGGGACATGTAGTTCTCAAGGACGCCCGCCACCAGCTGATTAATCCGTTTAAGCCTCAGGCAAGAAACTTTAATTCCTATGACGCCCCGCGAACCCGGGCGGAGGCCAGGGGAGGGAGCAGCGCTTCATGGGACTTGTAGTTCTTTCAAATAGCTTCCCGTGTTGTGGTACGGCTAAACCGAGGAAAGGAAAGACGCCACTTCCCAAGCTGCCTTGCAATTAAGGGGGGGCGCCAGGCCTGCAACGCCTCGTGGGCATAGTAGTCACGGCTCCACATAAGGCTAATGAAGAAACCAGGAAGTACTCGCATAAAGGACCACAACTCCCGGGATGCACCGCGGAGGACCCTCCCGCCCCCCTATTTCTCGGGGCGCCGGAGATTCCGGATATCTCCTGCCAGCGGAGTCCTCAGGACCAGCCCTGCCATAGGGGAAGCCGCGGGAGGGGCGGCCGAAAGACTACGACTCCCATAATGCTTTGGGACAGCGCTGCGCTGGAAAAGAGCGCCTGGGCGCTGGGCCTCATGGGGCTCGTAGTCCTCTCGGCGGCCTGCCCGCCAGGTTATCCTGGGGAGTTTCCCCGGGAAAAACTACAACTCCCATCAAGCCCCGCGACCCCCACCTCACCCCCCCGCCGCGCAAAGTATAACTCCTGAGGAGAGGGGGGCGGGGGCTCCTCAGATTTTGCTCCTGACCCCCGCGCCCCCCCCGGCCTCCCAGGACCTAATTTGCATTCTATTAGCATACCCCTCCACTCACCCGCCGCCGGCTCCTCGGCCGCTCTCTCGCCCGGCCGGGCCCCTCGTACTTCCCCTCAGCAACAGCGGAGCCGCCGCCGACAGCCGCCGCGGCCAATCAGCGCCCGGACCGGGGTTGCCCCTCCTTTCCCCACGTGGGGACAGAGGGGCGGGGCCGGCGGCGACCAATCCGCAACCTGGGCGGCCGAGAGATGAGGTCACCGCGGGGAGTTCGCATTGGGCTGCGCCGCCGTGCCTCGCAGCCAATCAGGACGCGCTTCGGCGGCCGGACAGGAAGGAGCGATCGGAGTCGGGACTGTTGTGGATGGTTTTCGGGGCGGGCGGGGGAGCGGCGGCCTCGCGAGCGCGTGCACACGTGTCCGCACACACGTGTGCACGCAGCCCCTTCCCCGCGTCCGGCGCGCGCTGCAAGGAAGTGCCGGGAGCCCCCCCCGCCGGCGCAAACTTCGGGCTCCGGCGCAGCCGTCCGGCGGGCGAGGCAGCGGGGCGCGAGGGGCGCAGGAGCCGCCGGAGGGAGGGAGGGAGGGAGGGAGGGGGGGCCCGGGGGCCGCGCCTGGTCCCGGATCGGCGGCTTCCCTCCCCGGGCGGCGGGTCGGGGCCCTTGAGCGGCCCTGGGGCCTCCCCGTTGCGGAGTTTCAGCGGAGGATGCCGCTGGGGGAAGGGCCGGCCCCCGAGGCAGCCCCGCGAGAGCCCCCCTCCGGCCTCTCCCTGCCCGCACCGGCCGGCCCTCTGCGGCCCTCTCGGTCGGCGGCGCGTGGGAGCGGCTGCGGGGCTGGAAACCTCTGTTCTTTGGGACTACGGATCCCGGTGGCCAGGCTGCCCGGGGGATTCTGGGCTCCGGAGTCCCCCCGCTGTCATTCCGGGCTGGAGCGCGGAGAGTTCCAGTGGCACGTTTACCGGGGGTCCTGGGAGGGTTCGGAGGGAGGAGGGAGGGGCGGGGCCCGGAGCCCGTGTGGGCCACAGAGCGCAGCGAGTGTCCCGGGAGGCGGGGGGGCCGCGGGCACCCTGAGCCCCTGAGCAGGGGCCGAAGGCTGCTTCCCGAACGGCCCCCGCCCTCCCCGCAGCCGGATCCGTGCCTCGCGCCCCGGCCTCCGCGCGGCCCCGGGAGCTCGCCGTCCGCGGAGACCCTCCCCGTCGCCTCTCTCCGGCCAGAAGGCCTGCGGGGGGGGGGAGGGGCCCCGGAATCCGTCCGCGCGTCCGCAAACCCAAGTCATCCCAAGATGGGGAGCAGCTCCTTTTTAAGGCGACGGCCGCTGGAAGGCCCACCGAGGGACTTCCGCGTTTGGGGGCGCAGAGGGCCGGGCACGTCCCTTGAGCTCGAAGCCTGGGATAAGGCTCACGCGAGAGGCCTCCGACGTCCAGCGCAAAGGAGAGCCCGGGGCCGGGGGAGCCGCTTTCTAAACACCGCAGCGCCGGTGGCCCTGCAGGCTGAGCGGTTCTGGGCCGTGCGGTCCGCCCCCCCCCAATACCATCTCCCGGCGCTGGTCTGTCAGCGGTTTCACGCCCCGCGCCCGCAAAAAGGAGGTGGGGCTTCAGAAATGCCCGGGTCTCCAGGCGATGGCATTTTGGGGGGAAGCGGCTCTTGGGGGGGGGCTGCAGAGATCCCGGGGGAGGGGGAGAGTGCTGGGCGTCTCAGTCACTCTCGAGAAGCAGGAGGCGGGGTCAAGCAAGATGCCTTCAATGTCTGGCTCCCCTCCGGCAGCCCAGGACTCCGCCGTCTTTGGACTGACACGGAGCTCTCGAGGGAGCACAAGGATCGGGCGCCGAATTCTCGGCTATGCGCGAGCAAAGGGCACCCGGGAAGCAAATATTTGCTGATTTTGTGGCAGCTTAATCCCGAGACTGGTTTTTTTCCGGGCCGACTGTGGACCAGCCCCTCCTCGTGGCAACCTGAAAAGCGTCCAGTCCTGTCCTGTGTCTGATGAGGACCATTTCCACACTAGACTCCTATAGCGCGGTTATTCCGCCTTCAACATGCTATGGAATCCTGGGGTTTGCAGTTTAGGGAGGGGCCAGCCGGATTCCGCAGGCCGTTGAAAGGGGAATGACCGCGCTATAACTCTCTAGTGCGGAAAGGGCCTTAGCGGCCTCGGACTCAGACGTGCGCTTTTCAACCCTGGCGTCTCAAACCAGGGCCTGGGAAAGTTACTTCCTGAACTGTAACTCCTGGAAGCCTCTCCCAGCATGGCCACTGCGTGGGAGGGTCTCATGCCAAAGTTTTAGCAGAATGAGCTGTTTTCTAAATTGAGCTTATCTGCTTCAAAAAAGTGCCAGTTGTGAGAATCCCCTTTCGCTATGAAGCACCTGTAGAGAGATGAGAGTGCCCCTGGCCGTGTCGGGAAGCCCTCCCCAAAAGTGACCATTTTTAGTGGCACGGAGGGAGGCCGGTATTTCCCGACATTCCGAAAACTTATCAAAATGTACTTTGAAAACTGGTTATGGAATAAAACTGGGGATGTTCCGCAGGGCCTGCTTTGACTCGTCTTCCGTTAGCATCGCTCTGTGTGTCCCGGTTGGGGGGGCGCCTCGGGGGCCGGTGACTTAGGCCCTCCGACAGAGACCCTTCAGGCCGCCTCCTTCCCAGGACAGACCCGCGAGCGCGCGAGGGGCTGGGAATTCGGGACCAGACGCGTGAATTCTGGGTCCCAGCCCTGAGCCCCGGCGCTCACTCGCGGGGCCCCTTCGGGCCGCTCTCTCTCTCGCCCAGCCCGGCCTACCTCGCGGGGTTGCTGGGAGGCGGAGAAAGAGGGAGGGCGCCGGGAAAGCCGCCTGCGGGGGAAGGCGCGACGGACGCATCCCGAGGAAACGGCGGCGGCGGCGGCGGCTTTATTTCCTAGCGACCGATCTACCCCGCCCGGCCCCCAACCAGGGAGACGCTCTTCCAACGACCCGGGAGGTGCGCCGGGGTCGAGCGGACGCTGACCCTCCCGGGAGCTCGGCTGGCTGCGGCGCAGACCCTCCCGGCCCCGGCCCGAGAGGGAGCCGAGCGAGGCGAAACGCCGGCGGGGAGGGCGGGGGGCGGCGCGGCCCGGGCTTGTGCCTCTCCCCCGCAGCCCGCAGGCGGGGCGGAGGCGGGCCGGGCCAGGGGCGAGGGTGCCGGCTGGCAGCTACCCCGGCGCGGGCGGGACGACGACGAAGAGGAGAAGCCGGAGCCGATCCCGCGGCGGCGGCAGCTGCTGCTGCTTCGGGCGCTGCTTCTAATTCGGCCGCAGGAACAAACTTTGCCGCCGCCGCGGCTATTTCGGCGGAGTCACAAGGCGCCCCGGCGGCCGCCCCGTCTAAGTTTCAGGCGCGCGCCCTCCTCCTCCTCCGGCCCTCCTTCCCGGGCCGACCCCGCCCTGCGGCTAAATATATCCTCCGTCCTTCCCTGCCTGCCTGCCTGCCTGCCTGCCCTCTTTCTCGCTTTCCTTCCTTCCTCCCCTCCGGCCCGGGAGGCGCTGCCTGCCTGCTGGGGATTGGGGGGCCGCACGTGGGGGGTCGCGGCCGGCAGGCCTGACCCCCTCCCCGGGACCCCCGCCCCCACTCCGCCTCCTCCTCCCTGTAAGTGACTTTGGGGCCTCGCCCCGGGGTGCTGGGGGGAGGGCGGGGGAGGGAGGGGAGGGGAGGGGGCGGCTGAGGTCACCCCCCTCCGGCGCTCCCCCGGCCTCAGAGCCCCCCGGGCGTGCCGGTGGCCGGGGCGCCGGTCCTGAAAGGACAGCCCCTTTCCCCGCCGCCCCTCTTGGCGCTGCGTCCCGGGGGACCGCTTTTCCTTTTGACGGCTCCCCCGTCGCCTTTGGCGCCCCCGGGGGGCAGGCGAGAAAGCGCGGGGCGGGGGCTCCCCTCTCCGCCCCGGGGGTCCTGGCTGCGTGGCTGCCTGGGAGCGGAGGAGGGGGCTCGCCGGCGGCGCACGGGGAGCGGGACCCGGCAGGCCCGCGGGGGCGGTGGGGGCGCGGCTGGGCGACCTCCGGGGACGCAAGGGGGGAGGGGTCCTCCTTCGAGGGAGGGGAAGCCCCCTCCCCCGGACGGACTCCGGGCTGCCTGCCGGGTCTTGCGGGGAGGGAAGGGGGGTCTCTCCTCTCCCTCTCCGCCGGGGTCTGGGTTCCTGCAGCCCTGGACTCTCTGGGTTGCAACAGGCGCGCCCACAGGAGTAAAAGTAACTTTCGGTCCGGGAGGGGGCTTTGGGGGCGCTCCACTGTGTGGGTGAGTGTGTGGGGGAGAAAGAGCCTGTCCCTGATGCTTCCCAGCCCCCCAGGGCTGCTCTGGTGGGGGGGAGAAGAGGAGGCCACCCAAGATGCCAGGGTGCCACAGAAGGGGTGGGGGGTGGGGGTGGGGGGGCAACTGGGCGGCCGGAGGGCCGGGCAAGGTGTTTCTGTGGGCAGGGGACAGCAGCAACAGGGAGCAATTGTGAGCTCCGCCGGGCAGGGGCAGCCCCCTTGTGTTCCCTATTCACACCATGGTGACAGAGTAGAACTAAGAAGAAGGGCCACATGGGGGCAGTTATTTCCTTGTTCGAGGGGAAGGGGCCTCCGTCTGTGTGGGGGCCAGAACACCCCGAAGCACCCCAAGAGTGTTTCTGAGCTTATTCTGTCTGCCCCCCGGCCCAGAAGCCTCACACTCTTTGGACCAGAAAGCAGGGCAGCTTGGCCAGAGGCAGGGGCGGAGGTCACCAGGTGGGCTCGAGGACTCCGGAGGGGCCTCCTTGTCTCCCAGGATTGGCCCCTGCCTGCCAAGGCCTCATCCAAAAGCAGCCCCCTCTTTTCCCTCTCTGCGGGGGGAGGCACGGTTCAACCCCATTATCTCCCTCTGCGTAAAGGACGGGTTGCAGCCGTGGAGTCTTTCCTGGGCTACTGGGATGGGGAGGGACCTGGTCGCGGCGCGTTGGTCGGTCTGGGACAAGGAGGGAGGGCTCTATCCGGCCCCGGCCCAGGGGCTCCAGGGAAGGGGGGGCAGGCGGGAGGGTGCCCGGCCTCTGGGCGGTGGTGGGAGTGCAGAACGCCAGGGCCCGGCCGCCGACTTCCCACCCGATAATTATAGGGAGAATAATAATGCTGCATTATTTATAACGCTGCCTATTTATAACCAGGGTCCAGAAAATGTGGCACCAGACCTCGGCTGCCTCTGCCGCTGCCGTGCACCCAAGCGAAGAAGAGGAAGCCGTGAGCGGACGTCTGGCCCTCTGCGCCTGCCGCCCCGGGAGGCCTCGGGCATCCTTCCTCTGTGCCGCCTGAGCCAAGGACAGTTCGCGGGGCAAAGAGGGTGAGTGGGTGGAGGGGAGGGGAGGGGAGGCGGAAATGGGCACCCACCGAGAAGGGAGAGAAGGAAGGAAGGAAGGAAGAGCAGAGTGGCAAAGCAAGCGAGTCAGGGAAAGGAAGAGGGAGAGAAGGAAATAATGGAAGAATGCACAAGAAAAGGAAAGAGGGAAGAAGGAAGGAAGGAAGGAAGGAAGGAAGGAAGGAAGGAAAGAAAGAGGGGAAGAAAACTAGCAAAACACGGAGGCACGGAGGGAGAGGGAAAGGAGGAAGGAAAGAAAGAATAATCAGGAACAAAACGAAAAGCAAAGAAAGAAAAGTGGAGAAAACAGAAGGGACACAACAAAGAGGGAGCAGCAATGCCAGAACGCAAAGGAAAGAAAGAAAGAAAGAAAGAAAGAAAGAAAGAAAGAAAGAAAGAAAGAAAGAAAGAAAGCAGGCAGGCAGGCAGGCAGGCAGGCAGGCAGGCAGGCAGGCAGGCAGGCCGGCCGGCCGGCCGGGCGGTGGGCGGGTGCAAGAGACAACAGCCCCAGGAGTGGGAGGCCAGGATTAGTGGGAGTGTGTTGTGGGCAGTTAGTGGCCACTTGGCTCCTCTGCCCCCTGTCCTCCCCGTCTTCATTCAGCCATTTCCCCTCCGCCTTCTTCCCCCACTGCCCCCCCATTCCATCACCCCCCTGAGTTGTCACTTTGCCGTGCCTGGGGAGATTGTTCCCATATTTTGGCTGGCTGCCCCAGTAGCCTGGTGGCCAGAGGTCAGCGACTGGGGTCAGGACCGGAGAAATTCCCACATGCCTCTTTAAACAGGTGCCAGAGCCCCCGCCCGGCTTAACCCATTCTTGCCCATGGAGGCGGGGGGAGGGACTGTCCCACTCGCCCATCGTCTTCCCCCTGGCAGTGGGTGGGCAGCCAGGTCCGTCCAAGAGTCAGAAGTCTGGGCGAGGGGCTCTGCCTTTGGGGACCCCGTAGTAAGGGTCTCTCAGAGGGACCCCACAAAGAGAAACCGCCTTCCTTCCCCTTCCAGCTTGTTTGATTAAGCTATTTTTGCGTGGACACACAACTGGGGAGTGTGTGTGTCTGTATGTGTGTTGTCCATTTGGAAATGTGTTTTCTGGTAGGTGTGGGGGGGTAGGATGGACCTCCAGGTTGCCTTTTGCCTTCCATGGAGTGGCCTCTCCCCGCTCCCCGCCATCCGGCCCTCTGGCTCCTGCTGGTAATACCTCTCAGCTGTTGGCATTCTGCTCTCCTTAATAATAATGCTTAGCATTCAGGCGCAGCATTTCAGCATGTCTCGCGTGCCTTATTTCAGTAACCCTTACAACGGCCTTGCAATGGAGGCCACTCTAGTCTCCCTTGAGAAGGGATTTCTTTGTTTATTTTTAAGAAGTGTCTCTGGAAAAGGCGATGAACTTGGTCCCGGTGGGGATGGGCGCTCCAGAGCAGCTCCAAAGGAAGAGACAATCGCCATAGATGAGGAACTGACGGAAAAGCAACGCTGCTTGCAATGGGCTCCGTAGTTTCACAGATCCTCCCTGGTTCACCTCCTGTATCCGAAAATTCAGAATCCACAATCTCAAAACTTTTGGCCACCAGCCACCAGCTTCCACCTTCGAGACGGCATTGGAAGCGATCCTGCTCGTCGGTCCCTCGGAGCCTCCGTCTCCCTCTTCTTGCTGCAGCTGAGGATCTGAGGGACCAACAAAGAGCAGGAAGGATCCGAGAGATAAACGAGCAAAGCGCCCCTGCTTCAGAGGCAAAAGTGGGCAGCTGGCAACAGAAACGGGGGGGTCTGGGAAATGGGGGGGTTGGGCTGAGCACCGTGTTTGGATCCCCCATTTCACAGACCTTCAGTCTCTCCCTCCAGCCTCGCACCTCATTCACAAAACAAGTAGCAAATAAACAAGATGTGAGGCTATTCCAATGAGGTACTGTATTCCAAAATTTGAAAAAGCCCGAACTGCGGAACACTTCTACTCCCACATGTTTTGGATAAGAGGTACTCAGACTGTACCCATTTGGGGATTGGGACCCTTGAGACGTCATCGAACAACAGCCGCCACCTTCCCAGCAATGCGCCCCGATGTTTGTTTATTCTGACATTTTGGACTGGGGCAGGTGGGGAGGGGGCCTGCGGTTTGCCCATGGCCACCTACGGACTCTCTGGCTGCCATGGGATTTGAAGCATGGAGAGCCTCTAAGCTCCAAACCGACCCCTTAATCCTCTCCTTTTCAGATGTTTTGTCACAGGGCCCACCTGTAAACCTCGCCAGACTTTTGGTGACCCCCCCCGTAAGCTGACTCCACCTTCTGAGCCCTGCATGCCCCCCCCCCGCATAGGACAGAAAAATGTGGGGCTGCCAGAGCCATAGCAGCAGCAACCAACACTACTTTGTCGGTTGTTGTTTTTTTTTAAACTGACATTAACAAAGCCCCGTGGAATAGAAGTCGTGCCTGATCTGTGGAGGGCAGGGGAGCTTAACCTGCAGGATCCATGTGCCCCCCTCCTGCTGACCCCCCTCCCAACTTAGCTGGCTTTGGGATCTGAGCCTTTCACAAGAAAAGGAACTCTTCCCCACCAGTGTGTGTTGTGTTTTAGGTGGCTCTGATTCTCCAAGCAGTCTGGCACTATTTTAGTATTGAACAGGAGGGATGTTGTTTTGGGGCACAAGCTCTCCCCCTCCCCCAGAGACCCTAAAGGAGCCCCTCCCACCCCACCTCATGGGGATCAGTGGGAGGGGGAGGTTAAAGGAGCCCCCCATGGTGTGTGTGTGCGTGTGCGTGTGTGCATGTGTGTGGGGGGTCCCCAAGGGCCCTCTCTCTGGTAAAAGATTTTGCTCCCCATTCCTTGGGATGCAGGCCCCCAAGCCTCAGGGTCTGTCCCTCTTCTCTGGTAATCAGGATAATGGAGGGTGGGGGATCTCAGGGCATATAGGGGTGTAGAAATGGGGGGGCAAAGTCAGAGTCCCTCAAGTGAAATGTTCCTTCAGTCCCAAATTTCTAGCCTCAGAGCTCCTGAGCAGTTCAGGATGGCAGCTTCAGCCCCCCCACAAGGGGTCGGCAGAGTGGTCCAGGGAGCCCCCATAGAAGAGGGCTGGGTGTCACCAACTTACATCGTCTCATCTCTGCAGAAATTTGGAGAATGACATTGCATTGGGACGCAGAATGCTTATTTGTGGGGGGCGGTGCCCTCAATTTTGTCCCCTGTGGCCACACCCTTGGGGTGAGAACGCTGCTTTGGAAAGTGTTTTAGGTGTTTGCCTGGTTAGTTAGACTTGGTCTTTTTCAAATATAAACAGCATACTTGTCTACCTGTGGGGTGGAGGGTTAACTAGTGGCACCCCCAGCGGCTTCTCCCGTGGGCCGTCCCAAAGGGCCACCCCATCCTCCTGACGGTGTGGCGTGGGAGAAGGAGCCAGGTGCTCAAAGAGGGATGGCAGCAGGGGAGAAAGACCCAGAATTGGGCAGAAAGACCTCCAGAACCATGGGGCCAGATGACCCTGCAAGGCTCGCCTTGGCAAGATTTCTTCTTCCGAGGGGGTTTGCCCCCGTGGCCTTCCTCCGAGCCTCAGAGATTTGGACTTGCCCAAGGATTTTCCTGGCCGAGCGGGGATTTAAACCATGGTCTCCCAGAGTTCTGGTCCAGCGCCCGACACTGCGTTGGCTCTCGAGACGCTGAGTCTTGGAAATGTTAATAAACTTCATGCAAGAGAGGAACGAGGGAAATCTCACCTGGAGATTCCTGCTGTCCCTTCCAGTGTGGGGCTAAGCAGGCCGCCCAGGAGATCTGTAGATGCAAGCAGTTTCTAAATACCTCTTAAATAAGTGTATAAATAAATAGCTTATTTTGGGAGGCTGAGGTGGCTGGGATTCATGCGCCCCGCCCTGAGGCCTGCAGGCTCTCCACCCCTAATTCGAGAATGTGCTGCGTGTCGCCTGTGAAGGTCTCAATAAATGGGAAATGAGCAAGCCTCACATGCTGGAAGGCATTCCTCCCTCCTGTTGAAAACCGCTTCCGAACTGGAGTCTTAGTGAGCCTCGGACAAAATTAAACTGCCCTAACTAAATGTATTAAAATTTCCAGAATGCACAGCTTGCAAAAGGAACATATATTCCTTTTTGGACTACAACTCCCAGAATCCTGCAGCCAGCTTGGAATTGTAGTCCAAAAAGTATTTTCCCCCTCCCCCAATAATCCAGGCACCTCTGCAAGCATTGGTGCAGATTTCCCCACCCAAGAAGAGTCCAAAATCCCTAGGCCCAGATCTTCTTGGTAGAGAAGAGTACCTGGTGGCAGCAAACTGCCCAGAGCTAGGACAGACTCTCACCATGGTGGGGGCTCAAGATGCGGCTCTGGAATTACAGGGCACAAGGAAAAGGCTCACTAGGAACAAAGTAGGGATGTGTCCTGTCCCAGAAAGATCCCCCAGCAGAGTTAATCTATAAGGCGGGCACCGGGAGCTGCTTATTAAAAGGCAATGAGAAGTTCGGTGCTGCACCAAAAGACCCTTCCTGCCTCCCAGGCATCAGACTGGGGGAAAATGGCTTTCAGTAATAAAAGTGTTGCAGAAGAGCTATCCGAGACCCATTTTCTTGGGGGGGGGCAAGATCTGTGCCTGAATTGTGCATGCAGCCTTGTTTTTCCTTTTCACTGCCCTGGTATGAATTAGGGCTCTGTTTTTCCATCTTGTGCCAGAGGACTTGCCCTCCAGCACTTCATAGATGAGAATCAGGACAGCTGAGGACAAAGGGGGAAAGGAGAGAGAAACCAGGACGTTTTGGAAGCAGCCAAGAAAGTGGGATGGCACGAGATTAATTGGGACTGTCCAGTCAATCTGGGACAGTTGGAGGGTACAGGAAGAGCATTTTTGAGGTGCTAAATAGCTGTGTTCTCAGAGCCAGGTTTTTGGCTGTCTTCGAGGAAGTGGTGAGGGCACCTCCCTTAATCCCAAAACGCAACTTGGATTTTGCTCTGGGTCTTTTCCTGGTGCAAATTCCCCATTTTCCTGCTTGTTAAAATTAGCATTGCACCCCTCTTTTTTCTTTATGCAGCCCTGGAGACTCCCCAGCCGTGGCATGTTCTGCCGATACCAATCGCCGGCAGCAAGCAAGCAGGATGGAGCGGCGGACTGGCGTCCAGGTGCGGTAGGCCTCCCCCCTCCCATGCCCTTGTGCCTCCCCACTAGGCCTGGCTCCCCTGGGTCTTGCCCAACCGTTCTGGCCGGCTGGCTTGATTGCGTCTTCCACGCTGGCGCACCATTCATGAAGTAGGGAATAATGATTTCGGCTCCTCCCTGGCCCGGAGCCCCAAGCCCCGACCACCGGTACTTTCGATGCTCCTAATTTTATCCTCTGCTGTCTTGGGAGACCCCCTCTCTCTGGATTAGGGACGCATGGAACGTTCGACAGCTTCTAAATCCTCAGCGTAAAGGGGGTCTTCTGGCTGAGGAAATCTAGAAGGTGTGAGATTCTTGATAGTTCTGAACCTTTTCTTTGCAAAAGTCAGCCGTGCTGAAATACAGGGTTACTTTTGCACAGAATTTGTGGTTTCTTTTCTGAACAAAAATCATGTTTCTTGCATAAGGAATTCACTTTCTGCACATAAAAGCCACATTTTCTGTCCAGGGAAGAAGGTTTCTCCTCAGAAAGTCACGTTCTCTGCACGCACACAAAAATGTCTTGCTCTTTTCCCCAGTTTTAGACTACAAATAGTCCTCAAAAACTGCTGTTTTCAAGGACTGTCTCACAGTGGGGAGAAAACTGATTAAATTTCCTGTCTGCAAAGAAATTAATGAAGATTTACACCCCTGGCAGGGACCATCTGGGCCTCAGTTTGACTTGCCCATGAAACAGAGGAGCCGGGGCCAATCTCCATGGGATAGGGGATATACGGGAGATGTTTTTCCAATTCTGTCTTGTAATCAATGCTCAAATCGTTTTAATTCAAGAGGTGATATAACTGGATTTAAAAAAGAACTTGCATTTAAAAACGTATTAATGTAAATGAACAACAATAATAATAACAACAGCAATATACTGTATTTTTTGTGTGCAATTATCTCTGTCACTGGGAGGAAACCCCAAAAACTGGGATGGGGGAACCCTTTGAGTCCTCCTTGAAGTCTGAAGGAGCGTTACAGACGCTCTTCCACCACCTCACTTTTGGGGGTTCTGCTCAACCCGCAACCCCACCCAGCATGTGATGGGCAGCAGAGGTGCTCTGCCCCCCACTCCCCACCCCATTAAGAGGTCCGTGGTCCTCCTTGCTCTTCCTCCTCCCCCCCAGTCTCAGGCGGTTGCATCAGGCATGCAGTGATGTAAAAATAGCTGGACCTCTCCCTGTGCGCGCGCGTGCAAGGCACGTTGGGTGCATGAAAGTCGCTGGTGCCTAAACGAGGCAATCGAAAACAAACACCTTTATAATTACCCCCCTGGAGCATCAGTGTGTGGCGTGGAGACCCAGGGACAAAAGCGGCCCCCCCGGGGGACAGGGCTGTGTGTGTGTGTGTGTGCACGCGCGCGAGTGTGACACCTAGGGCTGTGGGCCAGTGTGCTGAGGAGAACATCATGTTTGCTGTCACTGATCATCCTCCACGAAATCAGCTGGTTTCTTCTGTAAAATTTTCTAAGCCATAGCCATCAACACATCTTGTGGCAAGGAGTTCCACTAGTTAATTACCATTTGTATGAGACCTGGCTTTGGGCACGAGTCCCACTTGGCTGAACAGATCCGAAAACAACATGTTTGTTGTGTTACCCCAGCAGAACTTGATGGGAAAAAAACAAAAAGAACCTTTCCTGAACTACAGCTCCAGGAAAGGTTCTTTTTGTTTTTTCCCCATCAAGGAGTCCACCGAGAACTGTGTCCAGAGGTTAGAGCCCCCTCACTCACCCTGAAAAGTAGCCTTTTTCCAAATTCTGCCTCCAAATCCTGGATTCTGTTTTGTTGCTCTCAAACAAGCTTCGGTTTGTCAGCCAAGAATAAATCCTGATTTATAATCCTGGTTTGTAGGAAGACCAATAATTCAGGATTGCAGTTTACTCATGGTAAGCCAGGACCCCCCCCCCCGAGTCCTGTTTTGGCGTTCTGTGTGAGCACAACGGCCACTTTCTCTTCCTGGTAGAAAACAGTACCAGGTGGGGGAGACTGGAAAGAGAAGAAATGTTCTTGCACGGCCCGTTGCTAAGCTTTGGAACTCACTTCCACAGGATGTGTTTGTTGATGGACAATAACTCTGGGGGCTTTAAAAAACTGGGAGGCAAATTCAGGGAGAGCAGTTAGTTTTCTGGCACTTGTTAGCTGTGAGGCTGCCGTGCTGGAAAGGGTGGCTGAGAGGCAGGTGGCAAATGCAGGGGAAGGGGGTTGCCACTGCGGGCCGTAGGTGTGACTTCCTGGAAGCCTGCTTTTGGCTGCTCTGCGAAATGCGGTGCTGAGGTTGGCGCGTGTTCCCACTTGCCCCCTTCTGACGGCACTGGCCCTTTTGTTCTCAGCTGACTGCAACACAAAAGTGATGGGAAGAAAAATACTATCTGCCTTGGAAGGGCTGTAGGTGGTTGGGGCTTATTACTTGGTGCTACTGAGTACTCACACCAAACAAAGGTAATTACTTCCTATTATAGACCAATGGCCTCCTGAAGCAGTTACTTCTTGTTATATGTAACTACCTCAACAAGGAACTCTGTATTTGGTCATTTTGAAAAGCAGTCACAATGGTTACTTCTGTTGGTCCACCACAAGCAGCCTTACCCATAAAAAGAGGGTCCCCTGCGCTCTGCTTTGGCCCCGTCCGTTTACACCCCGTGGTCGAGCGGCTCACACCCAAGGGCATTCTGTGGCTCTCCTGCGCCTTCGTTAGCCCTCCGGATGTTCGCTGGCTGCTTTCTCTTTCTGTCCTTCGCTTATAGCCCGCTATTCGGGACGCCGAAAGTGGCTCACAGCAGAGATTGCAACGGCTAAGGACTGCTAAAAAAATATCAGCGTTCATTATTTTATAGGTTAAGCTGTCCTATAGAAAGAGGGCTAATTGCAAACAGTTTGAAAGCATACAGAACGTGTAACTACAAGAACAAAAGTACAATTTGCTGTTGTTATAGTTGTGGGCCTTCAAGTCACCTCTGACTTATGGCAACCCTACTCTAAGATTTTGCAGCCAGATTTATTATTCAGACAAGGTTGCCTTCCTCTGGGGCTGTGAGAGTGTGACGTGCCCAGGTGTGCTCAGTAAGTTTCTGGGGCTGAGCAGGCCTTTCAGCCCTGGTCTCCCCAAGACCCGTCGTGCACTCAAAGCACCACATCAGGCTGGCTGACTTTTTCGAGGCTAGATTTACTTGGCAACCTTTGCCACCATAGCCTTCCTCTGAGGCTGAGAGAGTGTGACTTACCCAGTGCCACCGAGAGAGTTTCCATAACTGGGTGGGGAACCCTGGTCTCCTGGCATCCGAGTCCAGCACTCCAACCACCATGCCATGCTGGTGCCCGGCTTCCTGACCATTGGCTGTGCCGGCCAAGGCCCCCGGGAACCGAAGCCCAAACTCTTGGCAGCTGAAGCCCCTCCTCAGATGTCTGGCCGATCTCTCCGTTGCCTCAGTTTCAGCTGCTCCGCTTCTGACTTGGTGGTTGCCGTATTTACGTCTGCAAGGAAAACGGGGCTGGGGTGGGTGGGTGGGAAGGAGCAGCCCAGGAGCATCTCTGAGGCTGGCTGGGTTTTGCTCCTGCAGGAGCTCTCACGCTTGCCCACCCACTCCTTCAGGCACACGGATGGAGCAAAATGTTGCAGCCCAGCGGGTACCAAAAGAAAGTTTTGTAGTTTTGGGGCTGGGACCAGAATGTAACAGGATGCACAGAAAGATTCAGAGCGTGACCCTGGCCTGGGGGTCCTTCGGAGGCTGCCCCGAGAGCAGAGGCGTGGGAGAAAGAGGTCTGCTCGCCAAAGAGGGTTTCCTTGGGGTCGGAGGCTCCTCCGGGGAGAATTCTGGCCACCCAAACTCCAGCCACGAGGACCTGTGGGCTAAGAAACTGTGATCCCTCGTCAGGCCTCTGCGGAGGGACTGGAATGGGCGAATCTTCCCCAGTCCAGCTGTTCCTCTTCCCCATTTGCCTTTGGATTTCTTTATCCAATGACTGCTACTTATAAGTCAGATATCTTGTCATCACCATCACCACCATTGTCATCAGAAGCCTTGCGGTGGTACCGCATAAACAAGCTGCTTTTCACATTTTAAGAAGCAGAAATGACTGGGAAAGCCAACTCGCCTGAAAGAGGGGCCTCCTGCTCCTCTCCCCCAAGTTCAAAGGGGCCCCCTAGGCCCACAGATCAGCTCCTCCCAGGACCCCCAGGGGAAGGGCAGCTCTAGCGGGTACGGTTGCTCTCTGAGACAGACTTACTCAGGAGTAAGCCCCGCTGAGTCCAGTAGGACTGATCCCGACTGTGCTGCCCTTGGGGATCCAGGGGAAGGATTGGCAAGGGGACACGCGCCCCAGCTAGCGACCGATCTGCGTTCGGAGCAATGTCACCTGCCACCGGCTGGGCAGCTAAAACGGTTTCTTCTCAGCTTCTTCCACCAAGGCCCTCCTGCTGTGTGGGGTGCCACCTCTCCCCCCATCCCTCATTTATTCGAACAATGTACCAACCCATATGGAGTTAAAAAGGAAAAAAAAAGCCACCCAAGTCTTTTGTGGCTTAAAATGGCAGCTAAAATAAACACCGGAGGCCACAACAACCTGCATCAGGCAGGCAGGTTGAGAACCTGCTCGATTGCAATCTTAATTCCGTCCTCCAAACCCCTTGTTCAAACAGAGGGAGGCACGCAGAGGCACAGGCGCACGGAGGAGCCACGGACAGCACGGCATGGCCCCCTCCCAAATAGCGAACTCACTCACGCCCTGCAGCTTTGACAGACCCCGGAGCCAAATTTTGCTCATCTGCTGGTTCAGTGAGTACATTGCCGCCCCGCCTTTCCCTGTGATGAGCCCGAGGCCACAAGTGTGCCTCCTACTTCCTCACTTTACTCTCACAACAACCTTGCAAGGTAGATGAGGCGGCAAGGAGAAAGAGAGAGAGAGTGGCTGCGGGCAGGAAAGTGGATCTTGCAAGCCTTCACAAGCCAGTAAAGGGAACCCTGAGCTGTACAGAAGCATTTTAAAAAGGGAAATAGTACCCTGCGAGGATCGGCCTTCTCCCTGCAGAGGAGCCCAACACGCTCAGGCGCTTGGGAGGGCCCTGTGAGCCTCAGGGGGTCTCTCCCAGGACGGGCTGTCTGGAGCCCCAAATAAGACCCCCTGTCAAGAGGTGAGGATGCACACACTGCGACACTTTACTGCAGGATCTACCTGCCCTCCAGGAACCGCCCGTTCAAAGGCCACGGTCTCTTTTGCCCCCTTGGAAGAGGGCCAGAGGGTCAGCCTGGGCTCCTTCAGGTCCAATGCACTTTCCAGCCCCAACGGGGCGGCTGGCTGTCCCTGGAAATCCACAGGCAGGCTGTGTGAACGCAAGGGTGGCTGACCTCACTGGTGGTCTCAGGCTGTAGCTGCCCAGCCCTCTGCCGAAAATGCAAACCTGAGCTCAGCAATACCCCCACCCCATCCCCATGCATGACTTGGGACCAGCTCAAGCCCAACACAGGCCTTTTATTTTGGGAACCCCCTCTGGGCGGGCCAGCTGGGCCTCCTCTTTGCCCTCCCCTCCTCCTCGCCCGCCCACCTGTGGGATCTGAAGAGGGGGTTCCGCACCAGCACACCTGCCCGAACTGGAGGAAGCAAGCCCACTTTGCTTTGTTCTTGCTGCTGCCGCCGGCACTTGTTTTGGGCTTCTCGGGAAAGGCAGCCCCACTGAGGAGGAGGCTTGGGCTGCTCCCTGCCTGCCAGAGTGACCTACTTTGCAGGATAGTTGAGCCTGCTTGTGTCTCTGGGGAGGCCTTTCCCTCTGTCCCCCCCCACTGTCACCGCCGGCACATCTGGTGGTAAGACAGGCAAGACGGGGCCTCCTTGGTTGCTGCTCCCAGGCCCTGGGACACCTTTCCTCGAGAAGGTAGATTGGGACCCCTCCCGGCTGTCCTTTCGTAGGCAGAAGTGGGGATTCAAACTCTGGTCTCCTGTGTTGTAGTCCAGGGCTCAAAGCACTGCAGCATCCGGGCTGTAGCCCTTTTGTGTGGAGGTACATTTTCAAGCTGGAGGATACCCGGCTGGAGAGGGTCGCCCACTCACGGAGGCCAAAGGCATTGGGCAGGTGTCCCGGCCATCCAGCTGCAGTGGGAGCGGGTCTGTCCCTGGCTGCTTTGGACGAGGCTCTGAACCAGTGGCTTCAAACCACTGCAAAAGAGATTCTGATTAAACGTGAGCACTCGACATCCTGGCACCAAGCAAGTTCTGTTCAGCCCTGGATCCGACTCCCTCCACGGGGAGTGACTCCCCTTCATTGGGGATTTCAAACAGATCTGAGATGTGATGGTGCTTTTAGCCGTGGATTCCTAAACCGGCAGGGGCTTTGCCTTGATGGCCCCGGGGACCCTTCCAGTCCTGAGGCATTCCTCCTCTCTCCTGATGCCGGCCCAGCCTGCATCTCTCCAGGGAAGCCCGGCTGGGACTTGCATCGGATGTGCCCGGGCAGGGGACCACACAGGCAGGTCCCGAGGTCCCGGGACGGTTCAAAGCCAAGGCAGGGCTCGCCTTCCCGTCCTTGGCTCCCTCCCGGCTCTCCTTCTACCAGCGGGCAAGTGCCTTTGTGTCCCAACAAGATTTTGAGAACCGACGTTTTTAAAGCAAAAGTTTTTAAGAGTGTGCTGTATTGTACGGCAGCTGGACTTTTTAAAAAACTGCTTTTGAAAACCTTTTGCATTTTTTTGACTATGGTATATTTGCTTTAATTTTTAAGCCTCTTTGCATCCAGGTTTGGGGAAAAGGCATGGCAATTTTTTTTCCTTTTTGCATGAAAATTGTGGGGTTTTAGTGCAAAGAACATTTTTGCATGAAAACCCTCTTTTCGGGTGGCTTCTTTTTTTGGGGGGGGCAAGATGGGTGTTCTTTGCATGTACGAAAAAGGCGATCTCATATCAAAGAAAAGCCTCTTGTGGCTATCTGACGATGGTGCTTTCTGTGGTGTTTTCCCCCCTCACAACTGCCCCCTTGTAATTTGCGCACACAAAGAACCCCCATCTATCTGTGCCCAAAGGAATTTCCTGAAACATTTTGGGATGTGTGGGCACTCGGTGACAACTGTGCAAAATTCTCCCCGGGAGGGTTACTCGTCATGGGGGGGAGAGGCAGGGGTTGGGGGCTGGGGGCCAGCCTCCCCCTGCAGGGGACTTCCCCACGGCCCTTCCCCCCCCCCGCTCCCCGCCTGCCCCCGATGGAAAGGTGTAATCTTCCACCCGCCCTCCGGGACGGGACATGTCTGGACAGGGCCTCCCTCCCCACTCGCATTCCTTCGGATCTGCTCCTGCCTGTTGTTGCTTTATTCCACCCACTGGCGCGGCTCTTCCCACTGGCCACAGTCCCTTACTCCCCACAAGCACCTTGGCTGCTGCTGTGCCGAGCCTCACCGGGATGCTGAAGCCTTGGGCTGGGGAGGTCGTTCCTGCTTTCGGGATGGGGAGCAGAGGGTGGGGTGGAGCAGTGGTTAGCGGCCCCAGGAGAACGCAAGGCTCCGCAGGAGGGCTGGGAAGGGAGTCTGGGTCCCACACGAGGCCCAGCCAGAGGCGTCCTTCCTCTTCCTCAGCCCCGGTGGTGGCTGGCAGTCATGGTGATGATGATAAGTTCCCACTTATTTGTTGTTCTGTGACTTCAATGCTTTTATGGGGATGGAGGCTGACAGTACGTAAGGCGCCCAGGGCCATGTTCCAACTTTCCAGCTTTCCGTGGTCGAGGGGGAATTGGACCGTGGTCTCCACGAGCACAGAGCTATGCTCAAACCGCTGCAACACCCTGGCTCTCCTCCCTATCTATTGGGAAATAATAAATATAATACTTCTCATTTATTAATTGTGTTTACATCCTCTCCTCCAATGAGTTCAGAGGACAGCATGGCTCTCCTCTCTGTTTTGTCCTGGCAGCATGGAGGTCAGGCTGAGAGAGAGAGAGAGAGAGAGAGAGAGAGATGGGGTTGGATGGCGTCCGCAGGGAGGCTGCAGCGTCCCCCTTCTCCAACCACTACACCCCACTGGCCCGTTTGAGAGCTGTATTGCGTCTGGGTCCTGGTCCAAGGGGTCGTACAAGGGGCTGGGAGCCCTATCATGTGCGCAAGGGGTCATTGTGTACCAGCCTTGCCCCCAGGGGAAGGGGAGGGGGTGAGCCTCCTTGGCACAGAGAGCCCAGCTGCTCCAGCAGTTGTGCCGCCCCTGAAATTTGCTGTCTGAGGCAACTGTCCTGGCCGTCTGTGCAGCTGGCCCTGGTGAAGGGAACGCTCTTTGCCCCTGCCCCCACTTGCCCGGTTAGGGGTTACTGGGGTGGGCCGAGGACCGCTGAGCTTTAAGACAACAATCCTGTTATCATGTGCTGGTCAGGCCATTGTCCCAGCCGAGCAATTCCCTGCTTATCTTGGGTTTTATATCCTCCGGCTGGCCCTCCAGGCTTTCCGTGGAATGTTTTTTGCCCTTTCCTCTTCCCCAGACTCAGACTTGCTTTGATTTGGCCAGAGCTTGGAAAGAGTTTCTGCCATGCTGGTTGGGGGATTCTGGGAGATGTAGTAGGTCCTCCTCCCACCACCAAAAATAAATGCCCCCCTCATTGTTCCAATGTTTTGGATTACCTTGCGCATGGGCATTGCTAAACTCGTTTCAAGGACACCCTCGTGCCCAGGAGGAAACCGCCAGCCTTTTCTTCTAACCAGTTAAGGAATTTCCCCGCCTTTCTTGCAAGATGGGACTTTCAGGGTCCCCTCCCTCTCTACCTTCCCCTCCCGCCAGCTACCTTCTCCCCCCCCTTGTCTCCCTCAAAAACTCTGGACTGCCCCAGTTTCTGATGCCGGAGAGGAACCCTTCCCGATGGTGTAATGCCGAGGGAGAGGTTGGTGGATTTGGAGACCAGGCGCCCAGTCCATCGTTCTCACCAGCGGCTTCAGGGGATGGGGTCTTGTGGGCAGTTCATAATCTTTCTCAGCTGGAATCTACCTTGCAGGGTTGTTGTGAGGACAGATGAGCATTGGTGCTTTGCTATTAAAAGTGCTGCAGAGCTATGTCTGGGGGTGTACCTTATAGAATACAGCCTCTGAAAACTCTTAAATTTTCATTTGGCTGAAGATCAAGGAGTTCTCTGCCCCTCAGGGCCAAACCTGTGAGTGACCCTGTAAGAGGGGGTGGTGGGTGTGCGGTGAAGTCTCAGAGGCTGGGTGGGAGGTACGGCAGGTGAGTTTTCCAGGGCGGATGGTAGATCCCTCTGTGAGTCTCCCACCTCCTGCTGGCCCCTTTCTATGCCTGGGAGGAGTAAGGTGAAGCCCGGTCCGTAGCTCTCTTGCTCCTCCAGATCAGCAAGTAAGGGGGCTCTGAGCTGCACGCTTCACAGTGTAAACTGAGGCAGAACTTCTGGGCGTGCAAGGCAAGCCCTCCTCAGTGCTGGCGCCAGGGTGGGAGTAGAACAGTTTATCTGGATAACCTCTTTGCGTGGGCTCGTCCCTCTCGCAGGCTCCCGCTTCTCCACCGTGCTGGCCAACGGCCAGGGGGCTGCCCCTTCTCTCCTGGGGCCCCTCGGCCTGAAACTCCTGCTCAGGGACCCCTCATCCACAGCGGGGCCCCTGGGGTCCCGGTCTGGCCCTCTGTGGATTCTCAGCCCCCTCCCCGTGCCCCCGCCCAGTGACGGTTTCCCGGCCTCTGTGTGTTCCCAAAGAGCTCTTGGGGTGCCCCCCAGCGCCCTCCCCAGCTCGGAGGGCCCCCTCTCCCTCCCTCCCTCGCTTTTATTTCCCGGAGCCTCCAGGAAGAGCTGCCTGGCGGAGCCCTTTTGCAGGCAAGGCGCAGCAGCCGTCTTCCCCCACATCCCTCCTCTCGCTCTCTCGCTCTCCCCCGCCTGCACCCCAGCTACAATTTTCGCTCAGGCCAAAGGTCTGCTTTGCCTTCCTTAGGAGCAAATCCCACTGAAGGGGGAGACGCAATTCCTTGGGAGCGGCCCAGGAAACACGGGACAGCGGCCTTTTAGGGTGACACGTCCAGAACTCCTCAGCTGGCTCACTGGGAGCCCCCTCCTGAGTTAGTAACTTCCCAAAGCTCTGCTGCCGCAGTAACTCACCCCTTCAAACGCAGCCGGCCCCTCTCGGAACCGCAACCCCCCCCAGGATCCCATAGGATGTTGAGAGTGGAACCAGAGCAGAAATGGTCCTTGTGTGATACATAGAAAGGATGCATTGCGTGCACATGGATGCACAAGGGCGCACTTAAAGTTCATGTTTTTGGACAGCAACGGCGCCGGTGCGGCGCTCCGTAACTGGCAAAGAATCGCCGGCTATTCCAGGAGAGGCGCGGGGCCCGGAGCGCGTTTCGCTTGGTTCCTTTTGTCCTTAGCGCGCCGGTGTGAGCGAGGCGTGATGGCGGGGGCGTCGTTGTGGGTTGGATGGTACGCCGGCCCCACGGCACTCTTCGGGGGTGAAAGCAGGAGGCCCCTGAAACGGAAGGGCGAGGAAGGGAGCGGATGTGTGGGCTGTGGATGCAACAGCTGCCCAGGTACAGATGCGAGTTCTGAGACACGGGGGTGCGTGCGCACACACAGACACGTGTTAAAAGTGAGGCCAAGATATTTTGCTCTTTTTATGTTTTTTATTCCTGTTCGCGAATGCCTTCGGTGAACAGATCCCAGCACAGCGCCACAAGGGTGGGGTGAACCGGCGCGGCGGGTTGGCTTAAAAGCGCCGCATCTGCCTCCACATGTCGGTGCGATATTGCGCGTATTCCTATCGCGCAGGGTCTGTCTCTGGACGGTAAAAGAGGGAAGCCAGCCGAAGAACGGAAGCGTAAATGGTCTTTTTCCGTCGCGCCTTTGCTTCGCGAGCGCCTCTGCCCACAAGCTGCCAGCCCACCCCGTGGGTCTCGTAGGCTCCTCTTGCAAGTTTTGCCGCTGCCCTCCTACTTCACGTAAACCCAAAGACGTCATCCGCTCCGAGCTGCGCCTGCGCGGCCCCTTGAAGGCCGGGGGCGGCGGCGGCGCTCCCCTGTGGGCGGGGCCAGGGCGGGCGGGCGGGCGGGCGGGCGGGGGAGAGGGGCGGGGCGAGCCGGCGTGTCCATGGCGACGCGGCGGTGACGTGGGCCGGGAGGGGCGTGGGCGTCCCGGCTCCATATGAGGCGGCGGGGGCCCAGCGCCGCCGGAGAGCGATCGGGAGAGACGGCGGCTCCGGCGGCGCCGCCACCACGAGGGGAGCCGAAGGGAGGCTGGCTGGCTGGCGGGCTGGCGGGCGGCGGGCAGCCATGAAGACCCCGGCGGACGCAGGTGGGGCGGGGCGGGGCGGGGCGGGGGCGCCGGGGCTTCCCGCGCGGAGGAGGAGGAGGAGGGGGGCTGCGGGGGCGCGGCACGTGGGCTCGGAGTTGGAACTTCTTCGCGGGAGGAGCCCCCAGGGGGACCCGGGCGGCGGGGAGGGGAGGGGGAGGGGGCGCCTCGAGTGGAAGCGGGGGGAGCGCCCCGCGCGCTCCCCGGGGCCCCTCCCTCCCTCCCTCCCGGGAAGTGGGGGTCCCGGCGGGGGGCGGCGCTGGAAGGGGACTGGCGGGGCCCCTCGCTCCCCTCCGCGCCCCCCGGCGAGACCCCCCGCTCCCCGGGGGCCGAATCCTCCTCCTCCTCCGCAGGCGGGACCCGCCGCCCCTCGCCCGCCCGCCCGCCCGCCCGCCCTCCTCGCCTGGCTTCGGAGCGGCGGCGGCGGCGGCGGCGGCGGCGGCGGGCGGGGGACCTGTTGCGCCGCCCGTCCTGCGGCTTCGCTGGGCGCCGGGGGCTCTCGGGGGGCTTCCGTCCGGGGCCCCGAGTCCCGGGGGCGCAGGGGAAGGAGGGGGCCGTGTGTGTTGCCCGCGAGGGGGGCCCGTCCCAGGACTCCCGGAGGCGCCTGGAATCGGGCCGGCGCGCGGGGGGCTCGCGCCACGTCGCTCCTCCGGCGGCCGCCCGGGAAGCGGGGGCCGCGCCGGAGGGCGTTTTCCTGGGGAGGGGGCGCGGGGAGCGGGCAGGCCCTGGGACGCCCCCCCGTCCGGCCCGTGGAAGCGCCCGGCGGGGGTCGGCGCGGGCGGAGGCGGGGGCGGCCGGGCCTGGGGGCGCGTCTTCCCTCCCCTCCCCCCCGGTGCCCCCGGAGAAGCGGCCCCTCCGCCACTCGGGGACCCCGCCGGCGGGCGGGCGGGGGGGGTCTCCGCGGCGGAGAAGTTGCGCGGGCGCCCCGCCGGGCTGGGAGCGCGCCTCGGCCTCCGGGAGAAAAAGGAACTTTTGTTTCCGGCCGGGGGGCGGGGGAGACGAGGGACCCCCTGGCCGGGGCGGCGGCGGAGGGGCGCTCGTGGGGGGAGGGGCGGGGGGCGGAGGTTCCTGATCGGCGACCCTGAAGCCCCGCGCTGCCCCGCCCGCAGAGGGCGGACCCCCTCCCTCCCCCCGCGGCCGCTCCGGAGCCAAGCCGGGCCAGATCCGGAGCGGGGGGCCCCCACAGTGCCTCTGCGCCCCCTCCCCCAGGAGGCGGGGCTGCGCGGGGGGGCTGCGCGGGGGGCCCTGGGGCGGGGGGCGGGGGCGCGGGGAAAGTGTCGGGGGCCGCCCAGGCGGGTGCGGGGAGGCTTCGGGGGAGGGGCCGGCCTCCCCCGCCCCCTGGGTTTGTTCGGGCTCCCCTCCCCCGCCTGGCGCCACCCTCCCCCGCCCGATTGTCTGTCTCCTGGAATCCGCTCCCCCCTCCCCCTCCCCGCCTCCTTTCTTCCTTCCTTCCAAGGGCCTCCCCCCTCCCTCCCTCCCTCCCTCCCCCCTCCTCCTTTCGCCTCTGTTCAGACTTGCCTCCCGCCCCCCCGCCCTTGTGCAGGAATGGAAGCCGCGGCAAACTTTTCCCTCCCCCCCCCGCGCGCCTCCGTCCTCCAACTCTGGGAAAGTTCCTTCCTGGGCGCCTCCGCCTCCGGGGCAGCGGAAGAGCGGCCGGGCAGCCCCCGCCCCCGCCCCGGGGTCCCCGCGTGGGAGGCGCCGCCGGCGGCGCCCAGCCCCTTCCCCACGTCCCCTCCGCGGCTTCTCCCGAGGCCGCCGCCGCCGCCGCCGCCGCCGCCCAGCGAGCCGGGGGCCCCGCTCTCTGCCTGCGTGGGGGGCTTCTCCTCGCCGCCCCCCCGCCTGGACGCTACGGGCCGGGGGGCGAGAGAGGGGCCCGTGGCGCGCGTGGCTTCCAGCCGGGCCGGGCCGGGCCGGGGGTGATGTAATAATATTCGGGGCCCTCCCTCCTCCTCCTCCTCCCCCCCCCGGCTCTCCTGGCTCCCTTTTCTTTCTCTCTTTCTTTCCTGAAGCTGGGATTGAATTCCAGCCCTTTTAGCTCCTGGCTCTGGGGATTAGTCACAGGAGTGGTGTGGTTGGGAGGGAGGGAGGGAGGGAGGGAGGGAGAGAGGGAGAGGGAGAGCGAGCGTGTGGAAGGCGTGGGGGAGGAAGGCGGACTTAAAGCGGTACCCACTTGATTTCCACTTTTCTTTCCTCCCCGAACTTCCCTTCCCGCCCCCCGCCCCGCCCCGCCCCGCCCGCTGTTTGCCAGGAAACCCCTCTGGAAAGTGCCAGGGGGCCTCCCCAAAGCAGAGCCCCCCCAGGGGGAGGGAGGGGGGAGGGAGAGGCCTGGCGAGGAGGCCGGAGTTTAGGAACCAGACAAAAGGAGGCAAAAAGTGTGTGTGTGTGTGTGCGCGTCTGCTTGCGCACGCATGCTAAAATGGAGTCTCCCTTTTGCATAGCTTTGCAGTGCTTTTAAACACGGACAAAAGTCTGCGGATAGCAGCACTTGCACCCTCCCTCCCCCCATAGGAAACAGTGGAAAATCCGGGGGGGGCACGCAGGCGGGTGGAGGGAGCAAAGGAGGGGCGTCTCCTGCAAAGAAAGTTGGGAGCCAGGCCTGGTTGCAAACACTCCGCCCATTGTATGCGCCACTGCTCTGCCACCGTGCTTTGCCCTCTCGCCAGAGGCTGCCCCCTGCCCCGCCAGAGCCCCCCTCCGTTTTCATCTGGGCCACGCTCTGAGGCCAGGAAGCGCCCCCTCCCCAAGAAGGAGGAAGCCCCTGCTGCTGCCCCCCCCGTGTTGTGGGGCCCAGCTGACTGGGAGGCATGTGGGGGCTTGCTTTGAAGTATTGGAGGGGGTGCCGAAGAGAAGGGAGAGCATAGCTTGGCTCCCAGGCGCCGCCGCCTCCTCCTCCTCGGGGCATCTGGGAGCTTTAAGGGGGAAGAGGGGGCGGGATGGCACTCTCAAGGCGCCCACCCGTGGCTCTGGTGGGGGCGCCTGGGTGGCACCACTCCAGCCATGATCTCTGTGGTGGGGACGGCGGGTGTCTCGCCTCTCTTCCTCCTCCCGCACTTTGGCACCGGGCTCGCTCCTGGTTTGTGCCAGGCCTGGGGGCAATGCCAGCCAACAGACGGCGGCGGCGGTTGGCTTTCCTCTAATTTTTCTCCTCTGCCTGCCCAGGTTGGCAGAGGAGGCGGCTCAGTTGGTGGAGACAGAGACGGTGGCGGCAGAACGGGCTGGGTGGGCGGGGGAGACTGGAAGGGGTCTGCTGTGGAGCTCCCTGTGCCTCCCCCCCCCGTGCATTTGGCCAGGACAGCCGAATTCTGGAAGGGCCACAGAGAGGCCCCGTTAAAACAGAGGTGGGACCAGGCCAGGGGCTCCACACCCCACAAATAGGACTTCCCCCTTCTCTTTCAGCCGAAGGAGCCCCAGGGGCTTGGGCGGGCATCTCGCTTTCTCCTTTTGAAAAGTAAAGTGGAACTGAAGCCCCGTCACGCCCTGTCCCTGGAAGACTGAATAGCTGCAATGGATGGGGTGGGGAGGCCATGGAAGCACCCCCCTTCCTCTCCCGGAGGGCAGGGGGCATTTCTGTGGCAAGTTCTTCCTCTGCAGCACCCACCAGGTTGTTAGGTGCTGCATTTTGCCAGTCTCTTAATTTTGGGAAGGCACTGTGAGTCTTCCTGCTGGCGAAAGGGCTGAATGTGAGTGAACTGGCATTAATGCGCTGTTGCTTGTTCAGTGGTGCTGTTGGCGCACGCACCACCATGGGTCGGGTGTCTGTTTCTGCACAGGGGCTGCATCTTCAGTTGTGCTAAGCCTTTAAAAAAATTCACACATGTTTTTATGTCTTTGGCCGCATGCATTCTCAGCACACACCGTTGGTGCAAGACACCTACCCTTGCCAAGGGGACATGGCCTTCACATGTGTGGGAATGCTGCACTTGAACCAGGCACCACCTGCTGCCCCCTCTGTGTGAAAAACAGCAGTGTGCAGAACGGCAGCGGCCCCTCAAGCATGTGGCCAGATGTCCTGAGATGTGTCCGTGGGGCAGCCGGGAGGAGGCACGTGGCGATGGAGTGGAATACCCCTATTGTCATAACCATGTGAGCCTCGGAGTAATCCTTCTCCCCCAGAGCAGGGGGCGCGTATTGTCCCCTGTCTCTGTTACACCCCAAGAGGACTCCTTTGGGGCAGAGGGGGCAGTCCGGCGGCTGCGTATCTGGCAGTGCCAGCTGGGGAGAACAGTGGCCCATTCAGCCACACACTGTTTGGATCTGGGCAGGCGGCTGATGTCACAGCAGCCCCCCTTTCCCCCACCGCCTTGCTAATTAGTGAGAACAGGCCTGTGTGTGTGTGCACGCGCGTACGTGTGTGGAAGACTGGGGCTGACTCAGAGGCCGGAGCCTTGGGGGAGGAGGAAGGGGGCAGAGGCACACACTGGTTTCCCTTCTCCATCCCTCCCCCCCCCAAATGCTCACATGAACTGGGAGATGGGATGCACACCCACCCACCCGGGAAGAGGGGGCCTCTGCCTTCCCTCTTGCCCTCTCATGGGGCTGGCCTCCTGTTCCCCAGACACACAGGAGTGGCACCAGGTAAGTCAGGTGTGATGCCAGGCAGGTGGCATCGGCCTGGACCATCCCTGTCTCCTTCCTCCTGAGGGGGGGCGGCACAGAGCCCACCCCCAGAACTTCATACCTCTTTCTCCCCCATCCTACAGCTGCCCCCTCCTCAGGCAAGGGGTTTTTGCTACATGGGAGCACCCCATGTGTGCATGCATGTGACCCATCGTGCACCGAGAAAGGTTATGGAGATGGGGGACACCTCCAGCTCACCCAAGCCTTCTAATCTCATTGTGTTGTGGGGTGTCGCTCCATGGGGCGCTGCTGCCCAGTTTGTGTCCCCCCATCGGCACCGCCACTGCCTTTTCCTCCCGTTTATTTTTAGCCTCTTCTCTCCCTTGCTGTTGCCTGTTGCTTGGAGACTGGTACTGTGTGGTGGTGGTGGTGGCGGCTGGGTGCGCGTGCGTGCGCTAGAGAGAGGGAGCGTGGTGGTGGTGGTGGGGAGATGGCTTCTGTGTGCCAAGGGCCCGGTGGTGCCAGGGACCGTGGCTGTGTGGGAAGGATGCTCAGCTGCTCCTGCGCTGGGGCGCCCAACTCTCTGCGGCTGCTTCTAGTTTTGGGGGATGAGCTTCATTTGCCCAGGGTCTGTTAGCCAGTTCTTGGCTGCAGGCAGACTGGGGGAGATACATGTACCCCCTGTCCCACCCCATCTCATTCCACCCCAGGTTGGCAAGTGTGGGGCTGGTGTCTCTCCTGCCCGCCCGCCCGCCCGCCCCTCTGCCGCGATGACATCACCACCCTAATGGCTCGATCTCTGCCGCCGCCGATGCCCTTGAGCTGGCGCCCGCGTCCCCGGCCTCCATTACAGGGCCCTGAATTATTGATGGACTCAGAGCGCCTGGGGTTTGGGAAATGGGAAACCACAGCGCCCCCCTCCTATCCCTTCCTTTGTCGCCCCCACCAGCGGCTCAGAGCCCCCCATGCCAGGCGTTTGACAGGGGTCAGCATTTCCACCCAATGAGCCAGGGAGGCAAAGCAAGGAAGGGGCGCCTTTTGTGTTTGAGGAAGGGGTCTCTGAAATGCACAGAGCAAGAGAGAGAAAGTGGGGAGCTTGTGGCTGTGGGCCTGTGCGCAGCGCATGTTCTGGCGTGATGGTGTGACTCGGGGCTCAGGTTTGGGTTTTGGTCAGATCCCGTCAAGCCTTGTACCTTGTGTGGGCTTGTTAAACGCGCTGGCCTCCCTCACAGGATTGTTGTGGGGATGCAGCAAAGGGGGCAGAACTGTGGCTTTTATGGAGGAGAGTTGGGCGGAATTGAAAAGTGGTGCCCTTTTCCCAGGGGAGCGACGGGTGCAGTTTTGGACTTGCAGGCTGTGCGTCCCTTGGAAAACCAGAGTGCCTACAGAAAGCTGGTCTCTCCTCCTTCTCCACCCGCTTCCCAAAATACCTGGTTCCGGGTGCCGGGAGGACTGCTTTGTTTACTGGACGGCTGCAGGGCACGCTGGGAAACGGCCCATTGTCTTTCCTTCCGAACTTCCTGTTTACAAGGAGAGGGCACCAAAGGGTTGGCGTCTGTCATTGGCCAGTGGCTTCTTCAGCTCCTTGTCCTGGGCTTCTGGGGGGGGGTCTGGGCCCCTCTGCCCACCCAGACTCTTGGCAGGGGGGCTGCAGCAGAGGAGGAGGGTTCCTGGTGGCCTCTGTTTTCCAGCCCCCCTTCCCCAGGAATGCTTGGAGTTGGGCTGGGCGGCTGCAGCCGCTTGCTTGCTCTCTCTCTCTCTCTCTCTCAGCTGGAAAAAAGGGCCCCTTGTCTGGAGCTGCTGACCTCAGCCGCCAACCATCCCCCTTCCTTCCCTCCCTCTCTCCTTTGCCCTCCCCCTCCCCTTAGACCTGCCCAGTGGTGAGGGCATGGCACACAAAGAATTGAACTCCCCCTTCCTTGCACACTTCCAAACGTGTTGATGCTCCTATTCCCCCCCCGTCCCACCAACCATTGTGGGGCTGGTTTTCCTTCCCGGGTCCCTCTGTCTTGTGGCCGGGGCATATTTTGGCACTCCAAGGACTCAGAAGTGCGTGCGTGGAGGGGAGGTGTCCGGGTATGTCCCCCCCCACAGACTGAAAGTTTGGAACGTGCCGGGCCCCTCTCCACCCCGTCTCTCAAAGCCTTTCCCTCCAGGTAGGGAGAGGTCCACGAGGCAAGCCTCGGCTGCCTCCCCCCTCCCTCCCTCCCTCCCACCCACCCACGCAGAGGATCTGGCTGGGACCTCGCCTGGAAGTCGCAGGGCGGCTTGGCCGGCCTCCCGGCCTCCTGGCTGCGCAGCGGCAGGGGCAGGGTGGCGGCGACGGAGGCCGCCATGGCACAGCCGCCGCCGCCGGTTTCCTGTCTCCCCCCCATGTGGGGTGGGGAGGAGCAAGAGCTCAGCGGGGAGGGGGGAGGAGGAGGAGGAATCCATGCTGGCTGGAGGTGGTGGAAGGAGTCCCAGAAGTTCTGGCCGCCCCTTGCTTTGACCACTGGGCATCTCTGCCAGTGGGTGCTGATGGGATGCAGGAAGTGGAGGGAGGTACGGGAAGACGGCAGAACCTTTGTTCTGATTCTCGACTTTGCACCCCACTGCACACACACACGCACACACACTTTTCTATAAGACAAAGTTTTCTTGTTTGTGTCCCCCACCAGAAAACCCCCTCCCTCCCGCCTGCCTTTTCTCCCGAGGTCGTCGACTAATTCTGCTCTCCCTTCTCCCGCCAGGGTTCGCTTTCCCCGACTGGGCCTACAAGCCAGAGTCGAGTCCTGGCTCACGCCAGATCCAGCTTTGGCACTTCATCCTGGAGCTGCTGCGGAAAGAGGAGTACCATGACGTCATCGCCTGGCAGGGGGACTACGGCGAGTTCGTCATCAAGGACCCTGACGAGGTGGCCCGGCTCTGGGGGGTGCGGAAATGCAAGCCGCAGATGAATTACGACAAGCTGAGCCGGGCCCTGAGGTGAGCCTTGGAGGAAGGGCCAGGGGTGAGGGAGGGGAGTGGGGGGGCCACAGAGGGGACCCCCACTCCCGCTTTGTGGGGGATGTACTTTCACACCTTGGTAGGGCGTGGAATTCGGCCTCCTCGGTCCCCTTTTAAAACAAAACAAGTGTTGCACAGTTGCTGAGTTTCCCTGGCTTTCAGAATGGTCAGGGAGCACCCTCCACACAGCACTTCTGCAGATGTGGATCCTTTTGGGAACTCAGTCCTGAAACAGTGATGGGGTGGCTGGGTCGAGAGGGGCCTCTGCTGACCCGGCCAGGGCAGTTCCAGGATTTTGGAGAGGCGGTTGCCCAGCATCCGGTGAGGGAGTGCCAGTTCACCTGCCCTCCAGAGGCAGCCTGTTCCGCTTCCCTGCCATAAAGGAGCCACTGGTGCTGTTACTGAGCTGTGGCACGCAGCGGAAGGGCAACCCCGTTGCTCCCTGGGCATACCTCCCTCCGTGTTTGAGAGGACTGATTTTCCGGTGTCTAAACGGAAGAAATCTCAGGACTTTCAACATAGCTGTTACTAAGGAAGGGCTGCAGGTAGTATCAGGGCAGGGGTGGGTGCGCTCCAGCGGAATGCAGTGACACATTTTGGCACCCTCCAGAGCCCCCAGGGCCACAGTGTGATGTCACAGCTGCCATTTTGAGTAAACAGTCCCCTTGACGGTCAGGGCTCTTGGTCTTGGGGAGGGAGAGGTGGAAGCACGGAGACAACCGCTGTTTAGCATGTTTCATAATGCAAAAATAATTGGGCAGGGGGTTGGAAGGAATATAGGTACAGGGAGGCAAAACAGAACTCGCTCCCAGAATGTTTCTCTCTGCTGTGTTCCAATCCTTGGGTGCCTCTCCACCGGCCCCTTTGCTTGGGGATGTGTAAGGTCATTTCTGCACTTCAGTGTTACAGTGCTATTCCACTTTCGAATCCTGGAGTTTACAGTTTAGGGAGGGGTATTTAGAATTCTCAGCCAGAGAGCTCTTTGGCCTCCTTAGGAAACTACAACACCAGAATTCTACAGAATGTTGAGACTGGTATAATAGCACTATAACAGTGTAGTGCAGAAATGACCTAAATTCAGTTTCAAAAAACTGAATTGAAATTTTTGTTTACTGCAGTGTTTTTTTGTTAACATTGAACATTTTTTGAACATGAAATTTTTTTTTAACATATTGCATTAATAGTTTCTTTATTTTTAAGCTGTTCTTCGTTTAATTTGTTGTGAGCCTCCTTGGGTCCTGTGCTTGGAGAAAGATAGGATATGAAATAATTAGTCTTTGGATCCTTATTTAGCTGGCAGAAGGGAACAGCCCCAACCCCAATGAAACTGCCTGTTTTTGTCTGCGTCTCTCTTTGGGATGGTGGTGATGGTGGTGGAAATTCCCTCTTGCGGATGCTCCCTGCCGTCGCCTTCAGGGAAAATTCTTCCCTCAAGGAGGCGCGCAGGTGCTTAGCTGACCATTCCGTGACTTGCTCCTCCTGCAGCCATGAAGTCCAGAAACCTCTTTTGTCAGATGGGGGATTTTATGCAGCGGAGGACGGTCTTTTGGGTGTCCCTGCATGGCAGAAGGGAGTCCCTTCCACCTCTAGGAGTCTGTGGGAGGTGGGTCCCTTCTGAATAGAACAGACTGGTGTGTGGCAGCGGTAGGGCTCCCCCTTCTTCAAGGGACCGTGTAAGAACCTCAGTCTGCCCCCCACTTCCTGAGAGACTGGGGGGTTTCTGGGAGTGGGAGAGCCCCTGACCGTGCGATTCTGCGACCTCTGCCTCCCCCAGGTATTACTACAACAAGCGAATCTTGCACAAGACCAAAGGCAAACGCTTCACGTACAAGTTCAATTTCAACAAGCTGGTGCTGGTCAACTACCCTTTCATTGACATGGGGATGGCAGGTGAGTGGGGGTGACTATTGAGCGGGGGGCGAGGGAGACAGTGGGACACGGCGGGTTGCATTGAGAGGAGGGGGCACACATGCCTGTCAAGGGGAGCCCCACCGCGGAAATATTAGTGCTGCATGCCTTGCGTTGGCGGTGGGCAGCCTATGCTCTTCTCCTGCTGTCATCTTGACCTAAGGTTAAATATGTGCCTAATTACCCCAGAGGAATTACCCCAGGTAGCGAGTGAGGTTCTGTCAAGATGCAAGCCTGGACGCTCCCCCGGCCAGCTTTGTGGCCCCCGAAACCTTCAAATTCCTGGACTGTCCTTTTTCTGGAGCCAGAAAAGTGGTTGTGGGTGGACGGCCTCTTAGCGGCTGCAGTTCATCTCTCAGTTGGACTGTGGTGCTCTCTGCCCGCTCCAGGGTCCACTTTGTTGTTTTTCTGAACCTTTCTGCATCAATCCCTGATGCCCCTCTCCTGGGCTGTTCCCTGGGAGGATTATTTTCAAAAGACATTCACCACCATGGCCCTCCTTTTGAGGCTGAGAGAGTGGGACTGGAATTGAGGTCACTCATGGGTTTCCAAGCCATAGTGGAATTTGAACTCTTGCCTCCCAAAGAAAACAGTTGAACAGTGGAAGGACAATCTTTAAAAAGCAGGAGTGGACTTTGGCCAGTCGTGAAGGTTGTGTTTGGCAGCCTGTCCACCAGTGATCGCTCCTCGGGAGGCGGATTTCCCCATGGGCATGCCACACTTGGCCATCTGCGAGGTGCAGAAAGTGGTGCTAATGATTTTTTTGGGGGGGCAGATAATTAGAATACTGCCCCCACCACCCCACGTTTGAGGTCAGCTGCGTGTTGGCCGTGCGTGAAGCACAGATTGGCTTTCTGAAAAGGCCTGGAACCCCATGGCCTGAGGGAGAGGAGAGGAGAGAGAGAGTCCTCATCTGTGGTGGGCCTTCGAAGCGGGGAGAGCAGCTCTGCCGCTTTCCCCCAGAAGGATTTTGGAATGAAAGGGCTACAGAACGTAATGATCTGACCAGCTCAAGTGAAGGTCTTCCTTGGATTTCTTCCTTCTTAACTCTTCCTCCCACATTTCCGCAGGTGCTGCTGTGCCCCAGAGCGCCCCGCCAGTGCCCTCGGGTGGCTCCCACTTCCGCTTCCCGCCCTCCACGCCGTCCGATGTGCTCTCTCCTGCCGAGGACCTGCGTTCGCCGGGGGTCTTCTCGGCCGTGGCCCGCCGCCTGGCCCGGGGGTCGGTCAGCGACTGCAGCGACGGCACCTCGGCCAACTCTGAAGTGGAGGAGTCCTTGGCCGAGGAGCAGAGGCGTGGCGGAGGGGACGCGGGCGGTGGGTTCCGGGGCCCCCCGGTGCCTGGCCACCCGCGCCTGACCCATGACAGCCTCTTCAGGGTCTACTCTCGTCCCCGGGTCCCCGAGCCCCTCAGCCCTTTCCCCGTCTCCCCCATGGCCGGGCCGGCCGCTCTCCTGCCCCCTCAGCTCTCCCCGGCCCTGCCCCTCACGCCCACCCACATGAACTACACCCCCTCGCCCACCCTCAGCCCCATGTACCCTGGCGGCTCCCACTTCTCCTTCAGCCCCGAGGACATGAAGCGCTACCTCCAGGCCCACACCCAGAGCGTCTACAACTACCACCTCAGCCCCAGGGCCTTCCTGCACTACTCCAACATCGTCATCCCGCAGCCCCAGCGCCTTGACAAACCCCCTCTCCCGCCTCCGCCCCCGCCCGCCGAGGAGCCCCCCACCCCCTTCAAATTCAAGCTCCAGCCCCCTCCCTTGGGGCGTCGCAACCGCGACAAGCAGCAACCCCCTGCTGCCAGTGCCGCCGCCGCCACCACATCCTCTGAGGCCCCTGAAGAATCCCACGGCGGTGGCAGCGGTGGTCTCTCGGCGGCCTCTTCCGCGACAGAGCTGCCGCTCCCTCAGATCAAAGTGGAGCCCATCTCGGAGGGCGAGTCAGAGGAGGACCTCACAGTCGAGGTGACAGACATCAGCGAGGATGAGGATGACGAGGAGGTCTTCAAGCCCCCTCCCGCGCCCCCCGAAAAGGCCGACGGGGAGGGAGAAACTCAGGTGGCGGCGGCAGCAGCGGCGGCCATGGCAGCAGTGCCATTGGCGTCCCAGGTTGGGGAGAGCGGCAAGTGCATCCCGCTGAAGCTGCGCTTCAAGCGCCGGTGGAGCGAGGACCAGCGGCTGGAGGCCGGGGCGGGGGCCGAGGAGACGGATGACAAGAAGGTGAAGGGGGAAGAGGAGGCCGGGGGGACGGGGTTAGGCGGCCGTCGGATCAGCACGGAGCTCCAGCGGGCCACGGCGGAACTGACCCTCGAGAATCGGGACTCCTAGGGCGGGGCGAGCGGCCCCCTCCTTGCCCCCCGGGGGCAGACGGACACACAGGTGGGCAGGGGGTGCTGGTTTTGCTGCCTTAACTCAGAGATTATCTTTTTACCTTTCCTCCATTTCCCCCCATCTCCTTCTGTGTTTTATCCTGCAACTCTGTAAATTTTATTATTTCTTTTTCTTTCTTTTCTGGACACTCAGAAAAAAATGTAGGGGGTGGGGGAAAATATCAGAACAGTTTTTACTTGTCTATAAACGTATATAAATATAAATATGAGTATATATATATATATAAACACTCTTTGCAGGGGTGGGGGATTTATAAAAGTCAATATGCCAGTGCAACTTTTAGGTATTTCTCCCCATTTCCCTCAAAATCCTTTAGGATGTGCAGTTCCAGGGCCTTTTTTATCAAGAGAAACAATCCAGGAGTAAGGAATAGGAAAGAAACCACCCTCCTTTCTTTGCCTTCACAGGGGATGGGGGTGGGCGGTAGGGTGGTCTTACAAAAGCTACCTCCCCAATTTCTGTCTGTCTCCCCCCCCAGCCACCCTGCAGTTGGTGAACATAAGCACAAGGTAAGACTTTTCAGCCTCCCCCCACCATGGGACTGGAAGGAAAATTAGCCATATCTATGCACTTCCCCATCTGAATAGCACTATGTGTGTGCGTGCGTGCGTGAGAGAGAGAGAGAGAGCACAGTGATGGGGGGGGGTGCATGCCATTAATTTCCTCTTTCCATTTTTTAAGAAATTAATCCAATGGAGAAGTGACTTCTTGCCTTATATTTTTTTTAAAAAAGTTACTAATCCTGTTTCCCCTCCCCTTCCACCCCCTCTGTAAAAGTGGGCAGAGAGTTTGGTTCCTGGGCAACCCTCTTCTTCCCCTTTCCTGCCCCCACCCCGATTGTGAGCTGAAGCGAACGGTTGAGATCAAAAGCTGGTCCCCTTCCCCGCTCAGCCCACCTTCCAAAGAAACCCCCTTCATAGTAACCAAAAAGAAGCCACGGTGGGCACCGTGCATGTGGCAGCCACTCCCCCCCCACGCACATTGGGTCTTGCTGGGTGGGGAGGGAGGATGGGGTGGGGGGTTGTTCACGTCCGAAGGGGCTTTTAAGTGCCTGTTGAAGTCCTGTTTCAAGGGAGAGGGGTGCCGGGGGTGGGCATGCCCCTCTCTCTTGTTTCGCCCTCCCCTTCCCAGTCCCCTTTGTGCATGAAATCTCTCTCCCCACCCTACACAAGCACCCTCCTTGAGGAAAATTAAGGCACCGGTGGGGGGGTAGTCAGTGCCCCCTTGAATCGATTCCTTCTTTCTTTTCACTCCCAGAGGGTGTCCAGAAATTGCCCAGGGAGAGTCCTGGGGAGGTACGGCAGGGTGACGGTGCCTTCAAAAAACAAAGCAGGGATCCCCCCCCCTAAAAAATACAGCCGGTCCCCAAGTATCTCCAGATTGTGCCCCAAGCCACGGAAGGGTGTCTCTAGGCCTTTGTTTTTGGGTGCTCCCTGCCGAGACAGCAAAAGTGAGGGTCCCGCTCCCAGCCAGAGGTTGGTGGGCAAATGTTTCTCCGGCTTTTGTCATGTTGGTTCTGTTGTTGCTCCCATGCGAAACCCCCCATGCCTCATTTTTGGGGTCTGGGGTCTGGTTTCAACATGGGAGCAGGAGTGGGGACTTCTGCTGCTGTTTGTTGGGCGAACACAATGCTGGGTGGACTTGGGGGTTTTATGCAGCCTTATTCAGCTCCTTGTACATATCAAAGAAATGGGGGGCCTCATTTTAAGAATGTAAGAAGAAAAAGACACGTTAAAAAGCAACCAATAAAGGGTTTTGAGATTTTATAAGCTTGCGCTCACTGCCTTGGGGTTTTTTTCCCTCTTTTTTTAAATAGTAAAACTTTTGCAAAGTTCTGTCTAGCGAACGCACACAAACCAAGTGAATTGCAAAGTTGCTGAGGGGAGCAATTTGGTCTCTCCCAACCTGGTGACTTCCAGATGTGCTGGATTGCAGGCCCCATCATCCCCACTCAACATGGTGGGGGAGGGTGGGAATTCCATTGCAGAGGGCAGCATGTTCTTCAGTCCATCCGGCCACTGATTAGCTGGAGATGGTTTCAGCACATCGCAGAATCAGAGAGTCGGCCATCCGGTGCAGCCCCTCCTGCCACCCAGGAGGACGCCATCAAAGCCCTCCCTTCGACAGGGGCCCAGCTGGCCTCGGTCTCCAAGGAACCCCCATTCCATGCTCGGTGGTGGTCAGGCAGGTGTGGGGTGATGGGAGCTGTAGTCTCAACAGGACAGGAAGGCCAGCAGGGTGTGGGGGGGCAGGTTGAGGTAGCCACTTTAGGTCTCTCTCAGGCAACCAAATAGCACTTTGATGCCACTTGACCTATGGTGGCACCATTTTTGGCACCCTGGGATTTGTAGTTTAGTGAAGGCAGTTGAAGTTCCTTGCCATAGAGCTCTAGTACTTCAAACTATAAATCCCAAGATTCTGTAGGATGTAGCTGTGGCGGTCATATGTGGGACCCAAGTCCCAATTAGCATCTTTGTGGGCTGCTTGGAGGGGGCTCTGTTGCTGCGCCCTTGGGGCCCCCATGCTGAGTCCTCGGATGGGGCCGGCCTGCTTTTTGGATACTCCCGGCGGGAGAGAAACAGGCTCCTTGGTGCTTGTTTGCTGGGTGGGTGAACAGGACACCCGAGTGTCTTGTGCTGGGCCAAGAACAGGCCTTTCCGGTTAAAAATTTCCATGCTCCTTCTTTGTTGCTGCAGAACCTGGAGTGGAAAAATCTGGAGAGAGGGAGGGAGGCTGCCCCCTGAGCTCTTTTGGGTGCTCTGACCTTCCCCTGCTTAAGATAAGCCCCGGCGCACTCTTGCCCTGAGTCCGGCCCACGCTTCCCTTTCCTGGAGGGCCTGGGAACTCCAGCAGCAACAGTGGTCGGACAACTTTGGGGTGGGAACCCCGTTTTGACACAGTAAGGGAGATTCAGTTTAATAACCAAGTAAACTTTCAATACCTATAGAAAGCAAGCATGCTTTGCATCTTTTTCTAATGATTTTTGGGGAGCTCCTGAAGCCCAGGAGGAGGAAAAAGATTTGAAGACAACTTTTATCTGGTGTAACATTTTGCATTTCCCTGCGCCCAGATACGAAGGATGCCATTTTGAATCTCCCACTGTGCAGGCTGCCAAACTTGCCTTGCCCCGTTCAGGATCTTCAAAGCATGGCAGATGCTTGGCTGTGTTTCAGTCCTGTTCCAGAAACTCCAGGCGTGCTTTTGCTTGTCTTTGGTGTCTCCCTGCCTGCCTTTGAGCGTTGGGGGAGTGCTGGTGGGGTGAAAAATGATCCCTTCTGCTCCTTTTCTTTGGAGAGGACAGGGAGGGGGGAAGGATCATGCGGCCCCCAAGCAGGCCTGGCTGCTGCCCCCCATGTTCACTTCCTGATACCTGCTGTGGCACCAGCCCCACCTGCCTGCCCGCCAGAATGGCTGATTTGCGCAAGGAGAGGAGGGAGCCAACGTCTCTGCCGTGCCCTGGGGCGAGCCGTGCCTGCTGTCTGCAGAACTGGGCGCTGCCTCGGTTCCAGCCCTGCTGTCTGCAGAAGACTCGGCGTTCAGGCTCGCACCGCCTCAGGTGCGGAGATGGCAAGAGACAAGTTTTAGCACCTCCAAAAGAGAAACGCCCACATGCCACGCTCTCAGGTTCTCCCACACGCTTCCTCTCCCAAGACCCTTGGTGTTACCCAGGTGCACTGGACTATACCTTCCACTGGCCAAGGCTGGCCAGGGATGATAGGACATGCAATCCAACTGCATAGAGATCATGGGGGGCTGAATTTTTCTTCCTGAGAGCAGTTGGGGGGCGGGATCTGAATGCAGTGTGCCTGCAGAGTGGTTTTCACTCGGCATGTTTTCTGGGATGGGTCCGTGGGTCCAGGGGGCAATCCAGGAAGGAGCCAGGCAGGGGTGTTGTGTGGGACTGAGCAGCCACAGCAAAAACGGCCCCTCCCTAAACTGCAAACCCCAGGATTCCATAGGAGGTTGAAAGTGGAATCATAGCCCTATAACAGTCCAGTGCGGAAAGGGCCATAAAGTTAAAATACTTAATTAAAAACACACCCATATCAGCAACGCAGCTAACAATATCCAGCACGTCCTCTCAGACAGGCCGCGGTCTAAGCACACGTCAAATGCCCATCTTAATAAAAAAACTGCTTTGCTTGCCTGGAGAAGATAGCAGGAAGGACACCAGTTTGACTTCTCTGGGGAGAGACTTCCAGAGCCTGGGGGCGGCCACCGAGAAGGCCTCATCTCTCCCAGGTTCCCACCGGGTGCAGGAGTGAAGGTGGAGGTCAGAGAGAAGGACCTCCCCTGCTGACCTTGAAGCCTGGCTTTAAATAACCTGGACCTAAGCCACGTAGGGCTGTAAGGTCATCACGAGCACTTTGAACTGTGCCTGGGAACGGACCAGCAGCCAGTGGAGCTGTTGCAATAGGGGAATCGGGTGATCCCCATAGCCAGCCCCAGTCAGCAACTTGGCTGAGGCTCTTTGGACCAGCTGAAGTTTTGGCGCACTCTTCAAAGGCTGTCCCACGCAGAGCTGGGTGTTAAGAGTAATCCAGCCAGGATGTAACCAAGGCGTGTGTCTCTGTGGCCAGACCTGACATTTCAAAGAACGGGTGTATCTGGGACACAGGCTTAACTGTGCAAACACACTCCTGGCTTCCAGGAAATCTGGGCTTCTGGGCTCAGAGCCAAACCCAGAAGTACCCCCAGGTTGTGGACCTGTGTCTTCAGGGGAGCGTAGCCCCATCGAACGCAGGCTGAATCCCTGTTCTCTGATCTGCCTTTTGAGGGAGCAGGAGCACACCTCCGTCTTGCCTGGATTAAGTCTCAGTTTGTCCTCATCCGGTCCGTTACTGATGACGGGCACTGGTTTGGGACCAAGACAGCTTCCTTGGCTCGTGCTGGGAGGAGTAATAAAGTTGGGTGTCCTCTGCATACTGATGGCACTGAACCCCAAAACTGTGGACAACCTCTCCTAGGGGTTTTGTGAAGATGTTAAATAGCATGAGGGCAGTCACGGTTTTCTAAGAACTCTCGTTTTGTTTTAAGCCAGGATTAACCCCTCCCTCTGCCCAGTCAGCCAGTCACCCTGCAGGTTGTTTATAAGAGCACACGCGGGGAGGACTCCCCTATCTCCAGGAATCCCATCTGCATCCCTGGTTTGCACAAGCTGGGAAGTGTCCATTGCCACTGGACAAGCAGAGACCGGGGTTACACCCCCACAGGATCTGTTTATCACTCACAGCATCCAAGTCAGAGTGGATCCAAGCAATTGTATCTGCAAAGTGCTGGGCAGGTTCTCAAGGGATTTGAAGTTTCCAATTTTGGGCCTCAAAAACCCCTGACCGCTTGAAACTGCCTTGCTGGCCAGTCCCTGCAGACCCAGCAGAGGCAGAGAAGAGATTTACCTGGGCTGCCGCTATGGCCACAGAGTAGCCTCTGAGATAAGCCCTGGCCTGTGTTAGATGGAGCAGGCTCCAGGTTTTCTGCCAGTGCGGCTCTAGTTGTCTTCTCACGTGCTTCGTTGCCACCAGCTCCCTGAAAAGGCAGGGGGCCGGCCGGTTTGGCTCCGCTGTGCGAGAGAGGACGGCGAGGAGCAATAGCATCCACCACCCTGGCCATTTCTCCGCTGCAGAGGTCGGCCGGGACTTTGTCAGGACAGCGAGAAAAAAGCAAAACCCCTGAATGATATTCCCCTGGAGAGATCCACAACGGCACAGTTGTTTAAAAAACCAACAAAAGCAAGACTGCTGGAAGGGTCCCACGCGATTGTGGAATCCGGGGCCTGGAAGAGGCCATCCCGCCCAGCCCCCTTCTCAAAGCCCTCCTGTGGACAGACTCTCTTTGCAAATGGTCTCCAGGGAGGGCAACTCAACCGAGGCAGTACCGCTCTTGACCTGTAAGCAGAATCTTTTCTCCTGAAGTTTGAAGCCCTTGCCCCACAGTGTCCTCGGCCATCCCTACACTAGACTGCTTCAGCGCTGCGATTCCACTGTCGACGTCCTATGGGATCCTGGGGGCTCCTCCTCAAAGGCCCCTCCCGAAACTGCAAGCCCCAGGATTCCCGAGGGTGTTGCCAGTGGAATCATCGCGCTATAACTGCCTAGTGCAGAAATGGCCCTGGTCTCTGGCGCAGCAGACGACAAGCTCCCTCCCTCTTCCACGGGACGTCCTTTCAAAGACTTCAGCGTGGCTCTCCTGTCCCCTCTTAACCTCCCCTTCCCCGGGCTGAGCCCCCGCCCCTGTCCCTCAGCCGCTCCTCCGAGGGCTTCCTGGTTTCCAGACTTTCGACCCTGGTGGTCACCCCCCCCGGACGCCTCCCAGCTCCTCTGTGTCCCTCTTGGACGGTGGCGCCCAGAGCGGGAGGCGGGGTCATTCCAGGTGAGGCCTGACCGAACCCACCGAACCCCGGACTCTCGGAGGGAGCCTGAATCCGCCACGCCCCCCCCCCGCTGGACTGGGGAACCAACAGTGGCCGCCAGGATTAGCAGCAGCCCCTTCCTCCTGATTTGGGTCGAAGCAACCTCTTGGAAGTTGGCCGGATTAAAAAAGGGGGGCAGGAAATGGCAGAGGGCTTTGGGGGTACAAAAGGGTCTTGGGGGCCGGAAACCCTCCGCCCCGGCCCTCCCAGGTGCCGGAGAAATAACAAGCGCCGACTGGCTTTAACCCCGAGGGTGCTCCGGGGTGGCCCCCGAGGAGGGGATCGGGGCCGCGGGGAGCGGGGGGCCTCCGTCCTGCCCTTTCGGGCGGGCCGGAGGGAAAGGGGAGATCGGGCCGCCCGGGCGGAGGGACAGCGCCGCGGGTCCAGGAACGGCCGCCCTCTCCTGCCGAAGCGCCTGCCGGCGGCGGCGAGGGGACCGGAGGCGGGGAGAAGCCCCTGGGTCGCGGGAGTCCTGCAGGACAGGCGGCAAGCCCGCCCCGGAATATGGGGGGCCCCTGGCCGTACCCCCCGCCAGCCAAGAAGGGGAGGGCGCTTCAGCAAAGAGAGAGACAGACAGGCAAACAGACCGGCCGGCCGGGGCGGGGCCTTCCTTGGCCCTGCGATCCGGGCCGGGGCTCCTACCGGCGGAGCGAAGCCCTGGGGCCCCGGAGGCCCGAGAGGGCCGCGCAGGACGGGTCGCTCGCCGCCCGCGCTCCGGGGAAGGGGAAGGGGAGGGAGCAAAGCCGGCCGCCGCCTCCCGCGCGGGCCCCCCAGGGCGACCCGGAGGCGGGTTGCCCTTCCGCTCCTTCGGGACCGAGGGCCGGAGCCTCTCAGCCACCGAGGCCTCCCTCTGGCCCCCGGGGGAGGCGGGAGGGGCCGCCCCTGCCTTTGGGCTGCGTGCTCCGGGGGGCCGGCGGCGGCGGGGCGGGGCGGGGCGGGGCGGGGGCGCTGGCGCGAGATGCGGTGCCGTCATCCTCTAATTGAATTAACCGCCCGCCTCCCACCGGGAGGCTCTTTGCTCCTAACCCCTGACTTACTAAATAATTCATGCGCCTCCTCTCTCCCCCTCTCCTCCCCACTCCGCCCCCTCCCCCGCCCCCCGCGGGCGCTCCTCGGCCGGGGAACCAGCGGCCCCTCCCGCTCGGCCCCTCCCCGGCTGGGGGCTTTTCTGCTGCGCCCGGTGCCGCTCGGGGTCGGCAGAGCGCCGGGGCCCCCGACCCCCAGCCCCCCTCCGCCGGGCCAGCACTCTCTGGGTCTCCCCACCCACCGCGGGGGAGGCTTCGCCGTCCTGCCTGGCGGCCCCCATCCTAGCACGGACCGGGACCGACCCGCCTGAGCTCCCAGGATCCGAGGGGAGGCGGCGCCTTCGGGGCAGCCCTTAAAAGCCACCCGCCTTGTCTCCGGGGCCCGCCGGAAGGGGCCCGGCGCTCGGTCCCGCTGGACCCCTTGGCTTGGCTCCGGAGGCTGGAGCGGGTGGGCCGGTGGGTGGGGGGCTGCGGGAGGGCGGGAGGGAGGGAGGGAGGGGGAGCCGGGGCAGTGGCTTTTCTGGACCGCCACTCCCCGGAGCCCCCGTGAGCGCGGCTGGGCAGGGGACCCAGGAGCCTGGATCGCGCCGGGGAAACCCACGCAGAGCAGCATCGCGTCCGCGGGCCTTGCCCCCGGGTCGGCTGGCTCGCCAACGGCCGATTCCACGGGTCTCTCCGGGTGGGGGCTGACCCCCGGGGCTGCTCGGGGCCGGGCGCGGTCCTTCCTCCTCCACAAGGAGAGCCACGCCTCCCCACCGCGCCGAGGGAACGGAGTGCACTTTGCACACGCTCAGAGGCACCCTGGCCTTCAGGCTGACCTCATCCCCCCGCCCCCCGGGAGAGGACGGAGAACAAATCGCCCTCCGCCGGCCCGACCGCGCGGGACGTCAGCTTGCAGGGGCAAGTCCGCGTTCCTGCCTCCGCCCAGCCCGCCCGCCGGCCCGGGCAGCCCCACGGGGGGGGAGCGCCAGCTTGCAGAGGCTGCCCGGGCTGGGGGGGGGCTTAGAGCAGCCGCGCCTTCCCGGGACCCACTCCAAGCAGTGACGGGGCGCAAGGAAGCCCCCCGGTGCTGCTGCTGCTGCTCACGGGGGGGGAGGGAGGGGGGAGGGGGAGACGAGCCTTCTCGCTCCCCAAAGTGCCGCCCCCTCCCCTCCGGTCGTGCTGGCGGGGGGCTGAGGGGCCCCGGGGTGCCCGGCCCCGAGTCAGGGGTCCTCCGCCTGCCGGAGAGGGGGAGGAGGAGGCGGCGGCGGCGGCGGCCTTTCGGTCATTTTGAGTAAACCGCTAATTCACGGCCCGGAATCGCGACGAGGTCACAAGACCTCTTCCCGACCGTCCGGCCCCTCCGGCCCCATCTCCTTCATTCGCCCCCCCCGGTCTCTCCCCGGCCCCCGCAGCCGGACGGACCCGCCGGGGAGGTCCCCCGCCCTTCTCCCGCCCCCCCCCGTAGCTCGCCCCTCGGCGGAGAGCCGGGCGCGCTCGGGGTCCCGCGCCCCTCCCGGCTGCAGAGGCGGGGCAGAGGGACGCGGGGTTCGCGGGGGGGCGCTCAGGGAACCCGAGGAGGAAGGCGGGGCGCGCGCGCCCTCTCCTGGCCGCCCGAGGCAAGGGCGGCGGCGCCTCCGGCTGCGGGCGGGGGCGGGGGGGCCTCCGCCGCCTCTGAGGCTGAGACGGGGTGGCCCCCGCCCCGCCCCGCCCCGCCCGGGAGCGGGCCCCGGGGCGCCTCTGGCCCAGCGGGGACTCGCGGGGGGCGGGCTGCCGGACAGGGACCCCGGCCCCCCTCCGCCGGGGAGGGCTGCGGGCCCCCGCTTGGCTCCGGGGGTCGCCGTGATTCCGCACGTGGCGGGGGGAGGGGAGGGGAGGGGAGGGGGCCGCACGGCTACCCTCCAGCCTCTCCCAATAGGCAGGAAGGGAACGTGGTTACGGCCCGTTTCCGGCCACCCTTCCAAACGGCACCAGACCAACGGTGCCCTTCGCGGCCCCCCGCCCGCCCGCCCGCCCCTCCCGGGAGAGGCCGGACGCTCCCGGCGGGACCCAGCGCCCGCCCGCCCGCCCGCCCGCGGGGCTCGAGCGTCGCTTGGACTTCGACTCCCGGAAGCCCCGGCCGGCGCCGTCCTGGGGCTCGGAGTCCGCGGCCTCGGGGCGCCGCTCTCGGGGACCGCGCGGGGGGCCGCGGTGGCCCGGACGGGCCGCCAGGCGTTGCCCCGGGGCCTCCCCGCCCCCCGCGCGAGCGAACTACATCTCCCAGGAAGCCCTTCCGGCGTCAGGGCGATGCGCGTGGGCGGCGCGCCCTCCGGGGAGGCGACAGGACCGCCCCCGGCTCGCCCCGCCCCCCGCCCCCCGAGGCCCCCGCGGCCCGCAGACCCCCCTCCGCCGCAGAGGCCTTCCTTCTCGCGAGGCACGACGGGAACCGCGCCCCCCGCGCGCCGAGTCACGAGGCCGGCGGCGCTGAGCATGCCGGGAGAGCGGGGCCCTCCGGCTCCCGTCGTGCACCGCGCCACGCAGGCCGCCAGGCCGCGGCCCGGCTCGCTGTCCAGCCCGGAGGGTCGACAATGGATCATGGCGCGCGAGGGGCGAAAGGTTAAGCCTCTTTCTCTCCCGCGCCCCGTTTCCGGGCGACCGCGCGTTCGCGACACTCGGCCGTCGCAGCCCCGCCCCGCGATAGGCTGGCCGCGCTCGCGCGGAGGGTGCTGGGAGGCGCAGTTCTCCGGCCCCGGCGCGCGCGAGGCGGGGCGCGGCCGGGGACTCCCTTTCCCGCGCGCCCTCGCTTCGGGCCGCGGGCGCGCGCTCGGCAGGCCGGGACCCGTAGTCCTGGGGCCGAGGGGCGCGCCGAGGGCTGCGGCGCCGGAGACTCGCCGCCCCGTCATGCCCCGTGGCGGCGGAGCGAAGGGCCCGTCCCCGCGCCGCGGCCCCTGGGAAGCGGAGTCCCCCTCCGGCCAGAAGTAGGCGGGCGGCGGGGACTCCATTTCCCGTCGGCGCTCGCGGCAGGGCCGGGCTGGGCCGGCGCTCGAGCCGCCTCAGACGGAGCCAGCCAGCCAGCCGGCCGAGCCAGCGCGGCCCCCTCCCTGCCTGCCTGCCTCCGCCCGCCCGCCCGCCGGCCCTCCCTCCCTCCTCCCGGTGCCCGGCGGCCTCACCATGAGCAGCGGCAGCGCCGGCTCCTCCCGGCCCCGGACGAGCTCCTTCGCGGACCCCTCCGGCGGAGCCCCCGCCAACGCCCCCGCCGCCCCGGGCCCGGCCTCGGGGGCGGCGCCAGGGGGCAAGGCCGGGGGGGCCGCCGGGCCTGGGCCTGGCGGGGGCGGCGGGGGCGGCACCGGCACCTCGGTCGGCGCCTTCCCGGGGCTCAAGCTCGGCCGTGAGTCGGGGGGAGCGGGGGGAGGGGAGGGATGGAGGGGGGCGCGGGGGCGGGGGCGGGGCGGGGCGGTATTGGGTGGGGTCTTGAATGGACCCCCGGGGGCGGGGCGCGGGGGCGGAGGCCGAAAGGGCAAAGGACAAAAGGGAGGGGCGGGGCGGGGCGGGGAGCCGCGAAGGAGAGAGGAGGGGGCGCGTGGGGCGGTCGGCGCTCCGCCAGGGGCCCGGCCAGCCGCTCTCCGCCGTTGGGAGGCCGAGGGCCTCCGTCGTGTGTCGGGGGGCTCTGTGCTTTTGGGGGGGCGGCGGGCTTGAGGCCCAGGCCTCCCCCTCCGGCTGGCGATGTCTCTCAGCGGGGCGGGGGGTGAATCCAGCTGGGGGGAGGGGAGGTGGGCTGCCCGCCCGCCCGCCTGCCTGCCTGCCTGGGGAGTGGGGAGGGAGGGAGGGGAGGAGCCGGGGCGTGCTGGGGCGGGGGGGCCCTCAGGGGCTGTCCGTGGGCAAGACCAATGGCCCGGGGGGGAAGAGGGGCATTTGAGGTCAGCAGCCGGACGGGGGTCTGGATTTATCCCGGTGACGTCAGGATGAAGTCATGGGGGTGGGGCGGGGGCGGGGAGGGCTCCCTGCGGCCGGCCGTCCTTCCGTGGGGCTGCCCGCTCTCCCTCGCCGTGGCCCGCCGGGGGCTGCGGTGACCGGGCTGCCCCGGAGTGGCCCTTCTGGCTTGCAGAGGTGGGAGGGAGGGAGGAGTCGGGGATGCTTGAGGAAAGGCTGGAGAGAGCTGGAGGAGGAGCCGGTTGCCTGGCAACCTGGGAGGTGGGATGGGCGTGGCCAGAGGAACACAGGTGAGGCCCTGCAGGTGTGGGCGGGGAGGCTGATGGGGGGCAAGGCCGAGGCTTCTTAACACCTGTAAGGGGAGGCGGTTTTGCGTGCGGGAGCCGGGCGGTCGGGCCAGAAGCGCACAGTTCCGGTCAGCCATGAGCCGTTCTAGGCCGAGACCCTCCTGGCCTCCGAAGGACCTGCGGGAAAGTTGGTTTTCTCGCCGCTGCTCTGCTTCTGCTCTGTGTGGCTGGGGAGTATGGGAGGGGCAGTGTCACCCCTTTTAAAGTTTGGCGCACAGGCCTAGATTGGTTTGTCCACCCAAAAACATTTCGGTAGGGGCTAAGCTGCAGTGGAAGGCCAGTGGTTCTTAAAATCTTGGCTCTCCGGGTGTTTCGGTCCTCACCTCCCCAAATCCCTGGTGGGTGGCCATGCTGGCTGGGGCTGCTGGGAGCTGTAGGGAGTTGTGGTGCAGTACCTTGGGGTACCAGTCGGGCTTCTCTTTGGTGTGGTGGGTGGGAAGGACAGGCTGTGTCGTTGTGTGTTGGTGGGCAAAGCGATGGAGTGGTTGGGGGACCGATGCAGCCAGGAGGGACCGGCGACCAGCCTTCAGGCCAGAGCTGGGAGCATTGTGTGCCGAGTGTGTTGAGAACGGCTGGAGGAAGATCCAGGTGTGTGTCTGTGGAGAGGGGGCGGCGCAGTGCCTGAGATGCTGGGCAGCGAGGCAGGGCTGGTGCCTGGAGCCCTGGGCCCCCACCTTCAGCACACCCCTTCTCCTTTCAGGTGATAGCAGCAAGGTGACGACTGTGGTGGCCACGCCTGGCCAGGGGCCAGACCGCCCCCAAGAGGTCTCCTACTCCGACATCAAGGTCATCGGCAACGGGTCGTTTGGGGTTGTCTACCAGGCCCGCTTGGTGGACTCCGGGGAGTTGGTGGCCATCAAGAAAGTCTTGCAAGACAAGCGCTTCAAGGTGAACACGGAGAGGAACGGTAACCCCTCTGCCTTTCCCAGGTTTCCCACTGAAGTGGCGTGGCTCACCTCGATCTTTCTTCTCTTGGCTTCAGAACCGTGAGCTGCAGATCATGCGGAAGCTGGATCACTGCAACATCGTCCGCCTGCGGTATTTCTTCTACTCCAGTGGGGAAAAGGTGAGGGGGCAGCCCTGGAAGAGGCGGGGTAAGGAGGACAGCTTGCGTGGGACGCTCAGCAGTGGCAATGAAGGCAGGGGGGAAGTCATGGTACCCATCTCTCCCCCCTGCACATGCAGACAGGGTGCTGCTGAAGGGGCTGGGGCTGGAAGCGCATTGTGGGAGAGAGAAAGAAGGGAAGGGAAGGAAGGAAAGAGGGAGGGAGGCGTGCTTGATTCCCATAGACTGACACCCTTTAGCCCTAATTATTCCAGCCTCCCTTCTCTGTACAAAACTCCCCCTGCCCCTGACTGGACACCACTTTATGAAGCACAGAAATGCAACCTTGACCACGGAGGGAAGAACAGCTTCTGGCCGTTTCGTCTTTGTACCGGCCCTCCCTGAAAGGCATATGGGGTTCCTCCTCTGCCCCCTTCTCCTCAGGGCACACTGCCTTGTGGCGCTGATGAGGCTGAGAGATACCAGCTGGACCAAGGCAGCCCTATGAGTTTTTTGGTTTAGTAGGGACTTGACCTTTGTTGCCCATAGTCCTAATTTAACTCTTAAGCCGTGCGGCTGGCTCTTTCCCCCCAAAATCTCATTGGGAAAAGTTTCTGGTGAACATGTACACCTTTCTTGCGCACACTTCACGTGCCTTGGGCAACGAACACCCCAGTGGGATTGTCAAGCACCTTTTCTCTTATTTTGCAGCCTCTTTGGTCCAGAAAATCTGGGCCCGGGCTTGGGGGATCTGTATTTGCCAGCCTAAGCCGGTGAAAGCGGGGAGGTCTACCAGCAGCAGCTACCTGGGGTGACTCTGTTCTGCTTGAAGATTCAGGCTGCAGGGCTGGTTGGTCAAGCTATCAGAGATGCCCCTTGGTCGGCCTCCTTGTTGATGTCTTTGCCAAAAGTGGATTTGGGGCCCAGCTCACTAGAGGTTGGATGTGGGATGTTCTTATTTCTGGCATCCAGTTCATCAACCCTCCCCCTGGGATTTCTGCTGGTTCTTCCATGGAGGGAAGCGAACTCTTCCCCTTGAAAATTAAGTCCTCATTTTCACCTCTGCAATGTCATATTTTGGTGCTGCAGCCGGCAGTGGTGCCCATGAAGGCTACGGTCTTTATTTTGATTTTGAAATGAAAGCCAGGATTCTAACGGGGGCCCGTGGACAGAGAGGTGCACACTTCTGTGTCCCTGTGTTGTCCGTCACAACTTTTGAGGGCATGGTGGGAATTTAACTAGAGTGTTCATCTTAATTCACCTCTTTTCCAAATTCTGTTGCAGAAGGATGAAGTTTATCTCAATTTAGTCCTGGACTTTGTGCCAGAGACAGTCTACCGTGTGGCTCGCCACTTCATCAAAGCCAAACAGACCATCCCTGTCATCTACGTGAAGGTATGTGTCCACCTGCCCTTGAAGATGGTGGTGTCCCAGGAAGGGACGGTTGACGTGTCTTGATGCTGAGGGTAGGAGGTGGCGGCTGGGAGTCCTTCCAGTGCATTTCTAGCTTGCTGGAAGGAGATTCTTTGCATTTCCTCTCCCGCTTTGATTAGAAATGGTCATTTCCCTTGCAGTTGTATATTTTAACAATACATTTCCACATGTTGTTACTCATGACTTCCTTGTGTCTGCTTTTAACTTTCATAAACCATCTTGAGTCCTGGGTCTGGGAAAGAGAGGGGATAGAATTGACTAAAAATAATAACCGCCACCTATATTTTCAGGGGCAGTGTTATGCCAGATTTGACCACTGAGGAGTGGGTTGGGATTGGCCCCCCAAAGTTCCCAAAGATGCCTGGCTGGTGGCCAGAGCAACCAGAGAGCTGGTCTAGACTGCACAAAACTATTCCGTTCTTTGTTGCTTTAATGCAGGGGTGGAAACCAGGCGCCCTTTCTCTGGATTTAGTTGGACTGCAACTCCCAGCATTCCTCACCCTTGGCTATGGAGGCCTGGGGGCTGATGGAAACTGCAGTCCAACCACATGTGACTCCTGTCCCTTCCTGAAGGCCACATCCCAGCAGCTGTTGCATTTTCCATCATGATGATGAACTCCCCAGGGGGGTTATGGGTTGCTTAGAAGGTTTATCTCACACTCCTTGAACGTGCAGTGCCAGTGGCGTTGGGTGAGAGCGCTCACTGAATAGGGGGGAATGCTTCCGTGTGCTGCTGTATCGCTAAGCTTTCATTTTGTTTAAGCTAAAAGTCTCTCTGCTCTCTCCCCTTCTCCTCCGCTTCCCTGGCTAAGGTCTACATGTACCAGCTGTTCCGCAGCCTCGCTTACATCCATTCTCAAGGCGTGTGTCATCGGGACATCAAGCCCCAGAACCTGTTGGTGGACCCAGACACAGCAGTACTGAAGCTCTGTGACTTTGGCAGGTGAGGGGGAGAGTCCCGGGGAGGGGCCCTTTGCACCATTCGCTCCCTTGTGGGGCCCCTGAGCCTTTTGGCTTGCAAGGATTTGCCAGGCAGACCCAGGCGATTGCCCAGTCGCCTTGTTTCTTTCTCTCTGTCTGACTCGAAATCCCAGTTGACCCTTTCCCTGCTGTATGGGCAGCGGTGCTTCTCCCGTGGCTCATGATTTGGTGCCAGGCCGTCCCCTGGTGATGAGCTGGAAGGTGTCCGGGAAAAGTGACTGGGAAGGCCAAAGGCACCACTGAACCCTTTGAGCAAGGGGGGAGGGGAGGGGAGGGAAGGGGGGTGCTTAGCCTGGGGAGAGAAGGCCGAGAGCAGTATGGCAACAGTCATCTTGAAACATCTGAAGGGGCCTCATGTGGAAGATGGAGCCAGCTTGTTCTTTGCAGCTGGCAAAGACCAGCAGCTGAGGAAAGGTTGCCCTGTGGTGAACTTTGGAGCTTTGTGTGGCTTTGGACCCTCATCTTTCTGACCTTAAGCCTGACACTGTAGTTGATGATCACCCATCTTCTGCCTTTCCCCTTTTCAGTGCAAAGCAGCTGGTACGGGGGGAGCCCAATGTCTCCTACATCTGTTCTCGCTACTACCGGGCTCCTGAGCTCATCTTTGGAGCCACCGACTACACCTCGAACATAGGTGAGATCCCGACTTCTGTGCTCCCCCATCCACCTCATATCGCAGGGCACCTCGTGCACCTGCGCAAACCAGACGTTCTGCTGCTGTAACACATGACTTGGGCCTGGCTGCTGAGGGAGAAAAATTGACCTGTGAACCGAAGTGAGGGCTGCTTGAAATGCCACATGATGCTGCCCATTCCACCACAGGGTTGTTGGGTGTTGTGTTATACAGGTGTATGGGCGGGGAGGCATATGTGGCCTTCGGGTTGTGTTTGGGCTGCAGTTCCCAGCATCTTTCAGCTTTGGCTATGCCAGCTGGGGCTGATGGGAGCTGCAGACCAACAGCCTTGGTAGTGGGGTCCTTCGCCTTCTCCCTCCCTCATCAGTGTTTGCAGCTGTGCCCAGCGGAAGCCCTTCCCAGCCTTCCCTGGAGACACTGGGTGTTGCACTGGGACTCTCTTCCGTGCAGAAGACATGTGTGCCCCCCCGCCCCACTTAAACTGCAGCAGGCGTCTCTGATGCTGTCCCTGCAGATGGTAATGAAATGGAGGTGTGAGGCTTGTGGCTGTGGTCTTGGGGTGCTGCTCTTCCTCGCCACGGGAGCTGGCTGCCACTGAATGGCCTCTCTTGTTCCTCTTCCTCCCTCGGCTAGATATCTGGTCGGCCGGCTGTGTGCTGGCGGAACTGCTTCTGGGGCAGCCTATCTTTCCGGGGGACAGTGGTGTGGACCAGTTGGTGGAGATCATCAAGGTAATGGATGGGGCGCCTTTTTTCACTGGTCTTCCCCTCTCCCGGGGCCCAGGGAGGCGCCCTTGTTTGGTGTGGCATAAATGGATGGCTTTCTACCATTGGCCTAGGGAGCAGGGTGGGGGATGCTCTGCTTTGGCCAATCCTGTCTGCGTTTTGTGTCTGCTCACCCACGCCCTTATGAGGGGGAGGGATACTGGGGGTGATGCTCAGGCTGTCTTTGGTGAAGCTGGACCGCCGTTGCCCATCTTGTCATGTCATAACATTGCCAATCTAATAAGCTTCTGAGCAAACTCAGTCTCCTCCAGCCCCCCCCCCGCCCGAGGACACCGTTTAAAAGTGTCAACCCAGGTCTCTCTGAACTACGGTGTGCTTTTCTATGTACATACTTCCCCCTTCCCCTTGCTCCCCCTGCCCCCCTGAGGAAGGAAGATTCCTGTCCTGACGGCAGCAAGAGGATCAGTGAGACTCGGGGGGGCTGAGCAGTTACTCATCTCGCAGAGAGAAGGCTGAGGCCTCACTTTGCTGTCCTTCCCACCCTACCCAGGTGCTGGGGACACCGACGCGAGAACAGATCCGAGAGATGAACCCCAACTACACAGAGTTCAAATTCCCCCAGATCAAAGCACACCCCTGGATAAAGGTAAGAGCGTGGGGGGCATGTGCCTGTCCATGGAAGACTGTGGGAAGGGTGGGCAGCACTCTCAGGGTCAGTTCCCCCCAGGCAGGGTCGTTTCACACTGAGCTGCCAGTGAGTTGGTGTTGAAACTAAGAAAGTACTTTGAAGTATTCTCCCCACTACTTTCCCTGTATATGCCTTTGCAGCCCCTCCCCTCCGGCCTCACTCTGTACAGTCCGGATGCAGCCACGAAACTGGAGTCCTGCTGCCAAAGGGGGCTGTTTCCTCGCAGGGTGAGGGCAACGCTGGAGTGGCAGGACTTTGGTCACCTCTCAGGTGACTGTCATCCAGCTGGGCAGTCAGGAAACAGAGACAGGGCTCCTTTGCCACACAGGGAGTAGCCAGTAGTCACTTAACCCTGGTGGCCCAGTGTCCAGGGGAAAAAAAAATTGCTAGGTTCCCCCCCATGCAGTAACTTGGGAAGTCCTAGACTAGTTTCTGTTTCACTGGGCACAGGCGCCATTAACCCTTTCCACAGAGAAAAACAGGGCTTTGGAAATGGCGGCAAAATGCTGGCTGTGCCATCTTCAGGTGGTGATGCAATCCATGCAAGATGGGCATACTAGCAACACCTGATGGCAAGACTGGGTTCCTCTCTTTGCAGCTGTTGGGGTGAACTTTGGCAGGGTTCCCTTGTGTCCTTTCACTTCTTAGAAATCTGGTGGATTTTCCACCTTGCGGTCTCTGCACTCACCAAATGCACCGGCTCCTCGCAAGAGCTCTTACTGGCTAGGAAGTTCCCTGATGGTTTCTGGGGAAATTCCCACATGGGACATGGGTGAGGGGGGATTTTAAGGGGCAGGGAACTGTGAGCATCAGGTAACTATGTGCCCTAGCTGCCAGCCTCTCCTTGCCCCAGGTGTTCAAGCCCCGCACGCCGCTGGAGGCCATCTCGCTGTGCAGCCGGCTGCTGGAGTACACACCTGCCACACGCCTCTCCCCGCTGGAGGCCTGCGCGAACAGCTTTTTCGACGAGCTGCGCGAGCCCAACGTCCGGCTGCCCAATGGCCGTGAGCTGCCCCCGCTCTTCAATTTCAGCCCTGTGGGTAAGTGGCCAGGATCTGGTCCCAGGGGTATGGCAGCGCTGGGGGAGGAGGTTGTGAGAAGAGACTCAGAGGTCTAGGATGGTGGTTGTTAAAATGTGAAGCGAGTCTTAAGAAGTGAGGGCCTGAGAGTTTGTTTAGTCCCCTGGCAAGCGTGGGGCCACATGAGCTTTCTCCAGCTCACTGTATTGGCTGCAGGGGCTGCTGGGAGTTGCAGTCCAGTGAGACCTGGAAGAAGGTTGCATGATTCCTACCCCTGCCCTATCATTACATTTCTCAATTATTTCAGAAATGGAATTAATTACGGATGGTGAAAGGAGATGTGTGTTGTAAATCCCCCCAATACTTTTTAAACCCACTTTTGGCTTCTTGGCCTTCCTCTGCCTTTTTGAGCTTCCTTTCTTGCACCCTTTTCTGGGGCTCTTAAGTTTCCACAAACTCTCTCCTGGTGATGCGGTTGGGCCTACAACTCTCACCAGCCCTAAGCAGCATGGTCAGTGGTGAGGGATTGTGGGAGCTGCAGTCCCAAAAGCTGTGGCTTTTTTTCCTTCCCACCCATTCTGTTGAGGGAGTTTGTGAGCAAGCTCAGCCTTCTCTGTGGCTGCCCACAGGCTGTGGAACTTCCTTCCACAGGAGAAAGACAAAGCATAAATTAAAGACGGAACAGAATGTGCAGGGTTTCATTGAAGCCACCTTGGGGTGGACACCAGTTGAGCCAAGCCAGGTATGGCCCTGGGGTCCCACACAACCTCCTTGGCTCATTTTGCGGCCCTCCACACACACACCTCTGAGCCTCCCCTCCACCATGCTGGTTTCTGCTGCATCCACAAAAGTGAATTGCGTCCCTTGCGAAGACTTCCAGAAGCAGCTGTTGGCCCTTAAATAGGCAGCAAGGCAGGATCGTGCTTCTGCTGCTGCTGCCCTGTTTTTAGAAAGAGGAGCTGGGCTTCTGGCCACTCATTTTTAAATTTTTTTATTTTCGGCTCTCAGTCCATGTAGGATCCCACAGGTAGGAAGTTGGCCCCTGGGCCTGGAGGAACTGCCCACACCAAGTTAAGCAAAATTGGAGCGGGGGAAATGAGATGTGGGGTCTGCAAAGAGCCAGAAGTCTACAGAGGCCCTCAGGGTGGCTTGTTGTAGCCTGGCCCCTCTGGCACTCGTCCTCTCCAGAGGCAGCTCTCACCAGCTCTCACCATCACCACTGTTTCTCTCTGTGACTCAAAGAGGCTTTGGAGGAGAAGGAAAAGGGGGGGGGTGGCAGCCAATTTGAGGCCTGTCCTGGTTGTAACTTAGCTGTGAGCAATAGTCCTCAGCCATATTGTAATTTTCCCACTGGCATGCTAAATGAGGAGCGCCACCCCAGCATCAGGGGAACACTGTCTGTTTGCAGAGGGGAGGGTGAAGCCTTCTGGCCGCCTTTTTCCTGTTCTTCCCTAAATCTTTCAAAGGCAGCTGCAGGACTTGAATCCTGGGGGGCTCAGGCAGTGTGTGTGTGTGGGGGGGGTCTCAAGCTGTATGAAACCTTTTCGTGGACCAGCCTCCCCTTGCTGGGGATGCACTCGTGATTTATGCCCCCTCTCTCTTCCCCCCCCCCACAGAGCTCTCCATTCAGCCAGGCCTGAACTCCAACCTCATTCCACCACACATTCGGTCCCAGGCAAGTTCGGTGGGATCGGTGCCTGGCCCCGCAACCGCGCACAGTAAGTGCCACAACAGTTTTTGGGAGAGAAAAAAATGGTGGGGCAGGCGGGCAGGGGCCATGGCATTACCCATAGGCTCTGCCAGAATGTGGCGGAGGGCTCAGTTTTCCCCCGTTCTCTTTCTCCTGTGCGGCAGATGAGGGAAGACTGGGATCTGACCGAAGCCAGGTGACGCCAGGAGACGGCGCAGGACCCATCGCCAACGCATCCTGAGGGGCTGTTGGGACGGGGGGCAGGTCCCCTCCACGACCCCCTCCTCCCCGGGCCACCCACATGGACTTCTCTGAACTGTGAACGGTGGGGAAAAGGAATCGTGGCCGGGGGACCCTGCGGAGCCTGCCTGCCTGCCTCTCTCCTGTTGGCCAAGGAGGCGGCCGGCTGGCTGGAGAGGACAAGAGGGGTGCTTGGACAGGAGGGGGGGGGGAGCAGGAAGCGGGGGGGGAAGTTCCATGTCTCCCCAAATCGCTTGCACTTCCCTCGGCACAGCATGGGGAGAGGGGAGAACAAAAAAGCAGTCACAAAGTCATCCTGCAGCTTCCGGGCTCCTTTCTTTGCCAGTGGTCCAGGTTGGTGCCTCTGGCGGGGGGAGACCAGAGCCCCCCTGTTGCTGCTGCTGCCACCTCCACCCCACCCCTTTCCTCCCCTCCCCTGCCCAGATACCTCCCTGCTCGTTTTTTAAGTTCCTCTCATTTTTAACATCCCATGGAGAAAGCTAAATGATAATATGGTTTTATTTCCAGTCCTGTGTCACCCACATTCTGAACGGCAGCCCTTCGCGCTGTACGATTCTCCCGCTGGCCCCCCACCCCCCGCCTCTGCCGGCCTCCCAGGCCTATTTGCTCTGAAACACGGATGCTGTATTTTTAAGCGGGTTGGGTTTTTTCCTCCCCTCTTTTTTTTAAAATCCCAATTTCAACTTGCTGTTACATTCAGGTGGGGAGCCAGGGCTATTCCTGACCCCCCAACCCCTCCCCCAGGTTTGCTGGATGTGCCTCCACCACAGTCTCTCAGTGGGAACAAGCACCTCCTCCCCCTGCCTCGGGCTGTGCAGTGGAGGGGGGCGGCCAACCATTCCTTCCTCCTTGTTTCTCATCAGCAACAGCACCCTCACCCGTTTGGGCCGGTATTAGAGGTTGGCTCTTCCCCAGGCAGAGGGGCTGATCGCAGTCCCCCTGGGGCCCCCTTTGGCCACATGCACTCGATCTCTGGGGGGCAGACCCTGGAGTGGAAGGGGGCTCTCAAAGGCAGGGTGGAGAAGGCAAGTTCTAATTCCAAGCCCCTCATCTCCCCCCATGTAAATACATCTTTTTTTCCCTTCCCCTTCCATCTCCCCTCCCCACAAAATAACTTCCTTTTCCCGTTCTTCCTGTAAATAGGTAATTTTTTTTTTCTTAACACAACATTTGCAATGATTGCCCCAGCCCCCATTTTCCCCTCCACTCCAATTGCTCTAGGATTGAGGGTTCCCCCTGGGGAGCCAGGTGCAGCCTGTGGATACCCCCCCACCCGGTCATCACTGCCCTCCTCTCCTCCCTCCCAACATTGTGTGTTAGTTTCTTTCTTAGGTTTTTTGGCTGTGTACAGACATCCGGTTCAATAAATTATTGGCATGAACGGAAAGAACGGCATGGGTGCCTTATTATGATGGAGGGGGGCTGCTATGCTTTGTGAAGAAGGGAAAAGGCGGATGGGTACGGGAGGCATAGATGGTGAGCCCTGGAAAGTGCCAGCCACAGCCTGGGGTAGGAAGAACCCTCTTGGTTGAGAGTCTGGCGCTCCTGGCCCCCTTCGCGCTCTGCTTCAGCCCACCGTGGCTTCCCCATGCAAACCGCGAGGGTGCTGTTCCCACAGTGGGGGCCTGCACAGCCTGGCTCGCAAATGTCCATGTGCCACAAGGGTAGGGTCAGGCTCCCTGGAATGTCACAAATTCTAGACATGCAAGGCAGTTCCACATCAGAAAAGACACAGAACTGGCAAGTGGACCAAGCAGCCATGATGATGCAGCCACGCTCTGTTTGACGTCACATGCTGGGAAACCAGGTAGTGCTTCTTGATCAGGGCAGACGATGAGGATCCAAGCCATCGCCGTTTGCCACTAGTTATACCTGAAGCAAGCCCCGAAACAACATGTCTAAGCGATGAGCGTGCATCGTCCTTAAAGCCCCAACTCTTGTTCCACGCATTCTTTGTCACGGAGACTGCGCAGCGGCGAGATGCTGTGGTTACCTTGACACGGAATCTCTGAACAGCTCACTGGGGTTTCCTGGGTGGTTAGTCCCTTTCTGCTGTCTGGGGAGCAAGCCGGCGAGTCAAGGCCTGCCCCAGGCTCTCCTTCAGTACAGCTGGGGAAGATGGCGTGTTCATGTGACTGCTGTAGCTACTCTGACCTGTTGTTTTCGCTTTCACGCAGTATCTTCTTGTGGCAAAATTACTGTTGAAGATGTGGAAGAACTTCCTTTTCTGACATGGTTGTTGCGAGAAGGGCCTGCTGGCAAGTTAAAGGAGATGGACCGTGAAACAAGGCTGCCTCTCGCATGCCATTCTGGTGGGCTTGGCCTGCTGGGGGCGTGGTTGGACTGTGGGAGCTGCTTAAAGAGGGTTGCATGGAAACAGGCTCAGCATACAGGAGAAACTTTTCTGAACATTTTTCCCCCAGCATGCAGAGCAATTATCCAGAACACAGGTGGTGTAGTTTTTCAAAAACTGTGCTGGAACCAGTTTCATCAAGAGCTCTAAGCCACTGCCTTGGGCTTCCCAGATGATGCTCCATGGGATTAAGAGGAAACCTCTTCCTCCAAAACAGGGCTCGCTTTCCAGGGTGGTGATGCCAGTCCCCAGCTGCACTGTAGTTACATAAATACCTGTGATTTTGGTGTCAGGGATGCCTTAAGACCCATCTGCTGGGTTATAGTTAGCATAGAAAGCATTGCATTCCAGCACAAATCTTCATATCTGGCCTACAGGAGATTCCCAGGATAACCCAGTTTAATGTGGATAAGCAGCCTATTTGAATCCTGAAAACCTGAGCTGTGGTTTTTAAAACGGCTCTTGGCTTGCAGTGTGTAGAAGTGTGACTTAACATGGGTGCATGCTTCCTCCATAGATGCCCCGATGACTCAGGGCTTGCGTCATGCAGTGTGTGAGAAGCATAATGCTCCACATGCATAGCAGCCCCTTGCTTCCCCTATGGCTGTTTAAAACACTGGTGGCTGGGGGAGGTGGAGGCAACCGAACAGGAAGGACTGCCTTCTGTTCCTGCTGCGGTTCTCCAGGCAAAGGATGAAAAACCACCACCTTGTTCCTTTTCCTCTCTATCTCTGGAGGACTGTAGCAGAGACAGGAGGTACTCCCTGCTGCTCGGTTGCCTCTGCAATTTTCCCCCGGCCACACGTTTAATCCAAAGGTTTGGCAGCAGCAGCAGTAGGTGGAGGATTTGGGTGGAGCATAGAGGGCTTACAAAAAACTGTCTACTCCGTGCAAAACAGGACCTGCATGTGCATAGCCCTGAGTGGCCCACAGGTGTGTCACCAAGAGGACCCACTCTTGCTCTGTGTGCCTGGGGCAGGGAACGACACCTGGTTGCAGTTCCCTCTGTGGAATGAAAACGCCTGCATCAGAATGTGCCCGTTTAACACTGCCTGCTGGCAGTTTCAAGTGTGGACATGCCACAAGCGCTATAACACAGCAGCAAGGGGAGGAGAGGGGACTCAAAGCCACTGGTTCTCAACCTTGGGAGCTCCCAGTATCTGGGCCTACAACTCCCAGAAGCCCTTGTTCACAGCATGGCCAATGATCAGGGATTCTGGGAGCTGAGGTCAAACGACATCTGCAAGACCAAAAGGTGGGAACCCATAATATTGGGTGGGTGGGTTTTACACATTCCAGAGTGTGCAGCAAAGTGGGTTCTGGCTGTGCTCCGGCCTGTGGCAGGCAAGACACTGGAAAAAACAGGCTGGTAATGGTGTCCTGCCGCTAGAACAGTTGCTGCTGATCAACCCTCCACCCCCCAAAAAAATTTAATGCAGACTTTAAGTCAGTGACATGCTGGTGGAGGTGAGGTTAGGAAAAGAAACTGTTGCAGGAACATTAGTTTGGATTTAGGCCAATGCAATTATGTAAACATGAACAAAAACTTGATCCGCAAAGCAGCTTTGCCACCTTTTGCCTCCTCTGCTTAACTACTGCTGGCAAGAAAAGTCTTTTGGAGCTTTGTCCTTTTGGCTCCGGCTAACTTTTAAGAGCTTATCAGCTGGATTTTGCTCAGCAGCAGAACCTCTCTTACAGCACGTAACTCCCTTGGCCCACGTCAAAGGGAAGCATGGCAACTCTGTGTTTCATCCCTGCTTCTCCCAGCCTCCTCTCCCAGACATACAGGACCTTACTGGCAGCAGGCGATACTCTGTGTGCTGCCTGAGTGCCTGGTCGCTCCCTAGGAAGGAGGCTGCCCTCTCACTAGGCGATGCACATGATCCCTCGCAGTCAGCCATTCTGAAAGGAAAGCAAGGCTCACGGCCACTGCTATCTTGGTCTCACTCTCCCCCCAGAAACACGGAAAATCAACACAACTGACAGCTACCACAACCCCACTTGTAGATCAGCTGCCGAGTAAACGGCCAGGAGGACCTACTTCATGCAGACAAACACCTTCTTGGCTACAGAAATAAAAGCCCTCTCCCCATCGTGGTGCTCATCTCCTCTGTCCTAGGAATCCTGGACTCTCCTCTCTTCACTTAGTTCAATAACAAGTTCACGAAAAGATGTATGCCATTTCCCTCCTTTGTTTTCAATAGGGTGACAAATTTGGCCGAAACCTGACCCTGCTTTACAGAAGCAAGAGTTTATGCACTTGCATCGTGTTCTCAGAGGTCCACGTGAGCCGGAGAAGCTGCATTTGCCAAACTCTTCCTTCTGCAAAATTACCAAAGATGGAGGTGGCCTCAGTGGCAGCAAAACATGACAACACAAGCCCCTCCCCTGCAAAAAGGCACATTTTTGCTTTTGTTGCTCTACAATCAACACGAGGCACTTTGTTTCCTAAGAGCAAAGGAATAATTTAATGGATTGGCTCACGGGAAGTGGGCTTGCTCTAAGTCTCCTGTCCCCCTCCCGGAGTCCTCTCTGGCAGAGACAAAACCAGAAGAAGAGCTTAATATACTGTAATGTAACCCTTTTTTAAAAAAATAAATAAAAATCAGAACAGGTGTGTGGACGCAGCACAGGTGGGTGATGGAGCCTTGCTCTACACACACGGCTGGTGTACACATGGCAAAAAGGCCTCACTCCGAGGAAGAGGTGCATGGACCGGAGCCTGACTCCAAGGCCAAGCGCAGCTGGCTGCCTCTGGGCTTGCGTGACTGGCACCCAGGCCCAGCTGGGAGAAGGGGAGCTTGTGTGGATGTGCCCGGAGTCCCTGGCCGAGGGCTGCTCTGCTCCTAAACAAAGGCGTTGACCTGGAGGCCCCCTTCCAGCGTGGCCTGGTAGATCTCTATCGTCTCCACCAACGGGAGGGGCTCAGCACTCTCAATGATGGCAATCGTCTCTCCAAACTCAGTGCACATGATGGTCTGGACAGGCGCCCCCAGAGCCGCTTCAGCAGAAGCTGGTGGCAGACCCTCTTGCTGCTCCTCTGCTGGCAGCCGGCAGCCAGGAACCTGTTCTATGTGGGTCTTGCGGTGGCTCCGCAGGTGGGAAAGGGTCTTGAAGGTCCGGGGACAGTGGGGGCAGGGGTGGGGCCGCTCGCCCGTGTGGACGCGCCGGTGCTCAGCCAAGTGCATGGACTGCACAAAGGCCTTGCCGCAGTCGGGGCAGCGATAGGGGCGCTCCCCCGTGTGCAGCCGCCGGTGCTCGCGCAGGTGGGTGGCCTGCCGGAAGGCCTTGCCGCAGTCTGGGCAGGGGAAGGGGCGCTCCCCTGTGTGGATGCGCTGATGCAGCTGCAACCCTGAAGCCGCAACAAAGCTCTTGCAGCAGACGGGGCACTTGTGAGGCCGCAGCCCAGCGTGACGCTGCTGGTGCCGACTAAGCCCACTGGGGGTGGTGAAGGCCTTCCCGCAAAGCGGGCAAGGGTACGGGCGCTGGCCTGAATGTGCCAGCTGGTGAAGGGCCAGCTTGGCAGGCGACCCCAGATGCTTGCCACACGAAAGGCAGGGGTACGACTGAGGGGCAGCTGGCTCTTGGCAACGGGCACAGCGGTGTTCCTGCAGCTTGGCAACTGTCACAAAGAGGGCGCCGCAGTCTGGGCAGTGCTGGGGTTCGTGCCCAGCATGGCTGAGTTGGTGCAGCTCTAGGAGGCGCCGCCGGGAGAAGGACTTCTCGCACTCTGGGCACGGGAAAGGCAGGCGGCCTGTGTGAACCGTCCGGTGGAGAGCCAGCTGGTGAGGACGGGCAAAGGTGGCCCCACAGTCTGGGCACGCATGGGGGCCCTGGCTGCCGGGGGCCAGGTGGAGAAGGCGGTGCTGACGGAGGTTGGAAGACTGGGTGAAGCGCTTGCCACACACCTGGCACTGGTAAGGACGCTCTCCAGTGTGGGTGACGTGGTGCCGCGCCAGGTTAGCCTGGGAGACAAAGGTCTTGCCACACTCAGAGCACTGGAAGGGGCGCTCCCCCGTGTGGGTCCTCAGGTGGTTCCGCACGTGCACCAGCTTCTTGAACTTCTTGCCACACGTTGGGCACTTGTGCTTGCGCTCTAGGACGTGCACCACTCGCTTGTGCCGCACCATCCGGATGTACGTGGAGAAGCCCTTGCCACACTGCGGGCACAGGAATCCCGTGCCCGGTCCCTCTGCCAATGCCCCCCGCATCACAGGGGAGGAAGAAGAGGAGGAGGGGGAAGACAAGGAGGACCGGGAACCAGCAGAGAGCTCAGAGCCATTTGCAACCAGCTCCCCATTATCTGTGGCCGGCTCTGGAGGCTGCCTGTTGCCACTGAGCCCGTGGTCTGTGGCCCCGCGGGCAGGGGGCACGCCGCTCTTGCCTGTGTGTGTGCGCCGGTGGTACAGGAACTTGGTCATGTTGCTGAAGGTCTTGCCGCAGTGGCAGCGGTGGAGGGGGTTGGCCGTGTGGCTCTTGCGGTGCACAACCAGCGTCATCTCAGTGGAGAAGCCCAGCCCGCAGTCCATGCAGAGGTACAACGCCTCCCCCTTGTGGACCCTCATGTGCTGCTCCAGGGACACGGCTTTCTTAAAGATCTTGTTGCAGTTTGGACACTCATACGTGCCGTCGACGTGCACTCGCTGGTGAGCCAGCAGCCGCTTGGCTGTCGAGAAGCCACGCTGGCACTCGCCACAGAGAAACTCCTCCTGGTGACTCTCCGCGTGCTCCTGCCGGTGCTGCCGCAGGGCCTCTGCTGTTGCAAATGCCCGGTCGCGCTTGCCACAGCCGGTCGCCTGGGCAGAGGGGAGCGCGGGTTCTTCCGGGCAGGGCGATGCGCGGGGGCTGGGGGTTCCTTGGGCGGTTCCTGTCCCACCCTCGGGGGGCTCTCCGCTCTCCTTCTCGCTCTCTGTGAAGTGCTCCCCCTGGTGCTCCAGCAGCTCCTCGGGGGTCAGGAAGAGGCAGGCGCACTCCGAGCATTCGTACGGGTGCACAGGCGGAACAGGCTGCGGGGAAGGCAGCCGGGGAGGAGAAGACCGGGAAGGCGGCGGGGGGGAGTCGGCCAAGGCCTCTTCCTTCCGGTGCGTCTGGCGGTGGGCCAGCCAGAGGGCGGTCGACAGAAAGAGCTCGTCACACTCGTTGCACTGGTAGCGGATCTGCCCGGCGGCGGCGGCGGCCGGGGGGGCCGGGACCGGGGCGGCGCCTCCCTGGGGTGCGCTTCCTGGTGGGCCAAGAGTTCATCGGGCGAGCAGAGGATGCGCCCGCAGTCCAGGCACTGGAAGCGGCCGTCCTGCGGGGGCCCCGCGCGGACCAGGGCGGCGGAGGCGGGGGCGGGGGCCGGTGGGCCGGCCGGGGCTCGCAGGGCTCCTCCAGGTGGCTCCGGTGGTGGACCAGGACGCCCTCCAAGGTGTCGTAGAGGAGCCCGCACTCGGAGCACATGTACTGGTGCTGCAGGAAGAGCGGCTGGGCCGGCTCCTCCGCCATGGCGCCTGCAAGGGAGAGGGGGAGAAGCCCCGGTGAGCGACGGCGGGCGGGGCGCAAAGGCCGCAAAGGGGGCCGCGCCGCGGGGGACGGGGCGCAGGAGCCGCAGGGAGAGCCGGGCGGGGACGGGGCGGCCTCGCTCACTCGCACCCGCCGGCCGGGCGTTCCTCCAGCTGCCGCCGGCCTACAGCGGACACAGGCCCGGCAGGGGTCGCAGGGAGGGGTCGCGCTGCCGCCTCCCACCGGCGGCCGGCCAAGCGGGAAGGAGGGAAAGGCCAGGCGAGCCGCCGATGCTGGACTGACCGAGAACGGGGGGGCTCGAGGGGGCGGCTGCCTCCGCTCCGCAGGGCCCAGTGGGCGCCGGGACTTGCGGTCTGGAGAGCCCCGCCCGCCCCCCGCCCGCCCCCCGCAGGACGGACCGGTGCGGACGGCTCAGGCCCTTCTCCTTCCTTTTAATGGCGGCGGCGGCGGCCCTGCGCTCCCCCCCGGCTGCCTCTCAGGGGACGGGGCCTTTCCGTGAACGGGGGCCAGGGGCCCCCGGAGGGAGGGGCTGCCACACTCACCGGCCCCCGGGCGGGCCCGCCTCGCCTCGCCTCGCCTCGCCCCTCCTCTCCTCTCTCCTCCGGCGGCGGCGCCGAGGCGCCTTCCTTCCTCCTGCCTTCGCCCCTCTCGCCGGCCCGGCCCCAGGCCACCGCGCCCTCGCCGCCCTCTCTGTCGGCGGCTCGGCCTATCAGCGCCCTCGATACTGGGGGGGCGGTTCGGCTCACCACAGGCCCGGTGACGTCATGGCGTCCGCGGCGTCGCCCAACCGCCTTCTCTGGGGGCGGGGAGAAAGGGAGCGCGAGGGGAAGAAAGGAAACGGGCGGAGCCGCGAGGGGGCGGGGCCCGAAAGGGCGGGGGGCTCCGCGCGCCTTTGGCTCCGCCCAGTCACGAGGCAAAGGGCCTGCGCGGCTCCCCCTGCCTGTTACGTAAGCCCCGCCTCCGCGTCGACGCGCCGCCCGCCCCCTCGTTACTTAACCAGCGCCGCCCGTCTCCCTGACAGCGCCCGTGCCGTTTACGTAAACACGCCTGGGCTTTGCGTCTGCGGAGGGCGGGGCGGGAGCAAGCGGCGTTCCTACGCTTGTAGCCCAAAGCTGACGTAAAGTAACTCGAGTTGGCTCCACGCAAATCGCGCCGCGAGAAGCGCTGTGACGGTCTCCCGACACTGTTGCGTCGTCCCCTTAAGAGGGGGCCGGGCTCGGCGGAGCCCCACCCCCTCACGTGGGTCACGAGGACGCCTCCGCACCGTCCGCGTGAGCAAGCCGTCGGGGGAGGGCTGCCGGCGGGCGCATGCGCGGTGAGGCAGCTTGCGACGCTGCTCGAAGGCGAAGAGAGGGGGAAAAAACACACAAACAGGTGCCGGGCGCATGCGTGGAGGGAGGGGGCGCGAGGCGAGGCGAGTCTTGCGCAGGCGCAGATGCGTCGAAGGTACCAGAAAGACCAGAACGACGGTGAGGTGAAGAGGCAGCCGGCGGAGGCTCGGTGAGGAAAAAGCGGTTGCTCTGCGGCGGGCGGCGGTAACGTTCATGGTGGCTGACGGAGTGGGAGGTGGGAGAGGGGACGGCAGCTGGAGAGGCGGCGCTCCCGTCCGGGGCTCCTAGTTTTAGTTCTTCTTTTGAGGGGAGGAAATTGAGGGGAGGGGGCTGGCGGCTGAGGGGGGCCAGGGGGGAGGGAGGGAGGGGAGGAGGAGGGAGAAAAGGGGGCAGCTGGGGAAGGGGGAGGGGAAACAGGCCGCTCTGTGGCGGGGGGGCGAGGTCCTTCGGGACGGTCGGGGCGCCCCCGGGGAGGTTCCGCCTGAGGACCGAGCGAGCGAGCGAGCGAGCGGGGGCTGGGCTGGCGCGGGGCGGCCCTCGCGGCCTCGTCTCGGGCGCTGCGGGCTCGTGCTCGCCCTCGTGACGGGAGGGGCGGGGGCCTCCGCTGCGCCCCCGACGCTCCTTGGGCTGCGTTTGCGGGGGGGGCGCCCCCTGGCGGCCGGTGGGCGCTCGGCCTCCTTCGGAAGGGCATGAAACAGCAGTTTCCTTGTTCCGGTGTGCGGGGGGGGGTTCGCTGCGAAAGGGCGGGCCTGGGCGTTTTCCTCCCGCTTGTCTGCCGCCGCTCCTTCCCAGGTTCCTCCCACTGGAAAGGCAGACGTGAGGGCGGCCAGAGGAAGCGGGGTTGGCCCGGGCAGGGGGCGAGGCTGTTAACGGCGCCCCTTCTTCCCTTGCAGACACTCGTGCGGCGGCGAAGCTCCGTGGGTCTGTTCGTTTCAAAAGCTCCTTTCCGAGGCGGGCGGGCGGGCGGCTCCTCCGCTTCCCTCTGTCGCAGTGCTCTCGCGTCCTAAGCGGTGCCAGTCCGTCCTGTCCTTGCAGCCCTCGGGGATTCGCAGCTCCCTACATGGCTGACATGCGCAGGCCCCTTTTTGCCCACGTCTGGGAGGAGGAGGAATGCCTCGAGTACTACGGGATGATTTCCCTGCACCGAATGTTCGAAGTGGTTGGGGCCCAACTCACGGAGAACGACACGGAGGCGCTCTCCTTCCTTCTGGATGAGACGCAGCCATGGACCCACCCCCTGGATCCAGCCCTCTGGGCCGCGGCGGCCGCGGAAGAAGGGGGTCCAGAGACCAGGTCGCCTGTGTTAGAAGGCTGGAAGAAAAAGAACCAATCCCAGTGTGGTGTGGCCAAGGGGGAGGGTAGCCTTGAGGTGGCTGCAGCCAGGCAGCGGCCCAAGAATGGCGTCCAGCTGCTCCTGGAACTGGAGAGGAGGGGCAAGTGTGACGAAACCAACTTTGTGCAGCTGCTGCAGCTGCTGCGTGTGCTAACGAGGCACGATCTCTTGCCGTACGTCACCCTGAAAAGGCAGCGGACAGGTACTGAATCGTAAAGGGGGAGGCGAGAAAGTATTAAGCCTTTAGCTTGCCAGTAGAATTTGCCACAGTAAAGTAGTTCTTCTCTTGGTGGATGTTTAATTGTAACTTACTGCCTAGCTTGTTTTAAAGAAACATTGGTATTGGGAGTATCGGTTTTTATATTGGTGGGACAGAGGGACACTTGGAGTGGGGTTGCATATTTCATGGTTTTGGGTGTTGCTTATACTTCTGCAGAAGTTGCTATGTGAGCTAGCTTGGCAGGCAGGTTCTGTGGTCTTATATCCCTGCTTTTCTCCCATGGAAGTAGCTTGAGCTTTGCTTGATCTCTGTAACTGTTTTCCTCCTTAGTTTCTCCTGAAAGATACACCTATGGACCGTCTGTCCTGTCATCAGACCAGCAGGTGGACAATTGTCTCAATTCGGCCTCTGCAGAGCCTCGGAATGATCAGTGGGAGACAGGTGGGTATTGGGCAGCCTGGGAAAGGAGCAACATAGTTTTGTCCCTGTTCTGGATTTCTTTTTCTTCTTTTTTATCTGTGAGTACAAGACTTGTGCTGTAGACAGGAATGTATTACCGTGCAGCTTCTCTTTGCTTCCGTGAAAGGTGGCAGATTTTGCAAAGAGGTCGTGCTCTGTATGTAGCACGGTGGGATTAGGGGCAGGAGCCTAGTGGAATCTGAGCTGCTTTAATGGGGGTTCTGGTACACCACCTAAAACTTCTTGTGTCCTCTTTTATGTCTCTTCTAGGCTCCAATTCCAGCAAAAGGAAGCGAGTTAGCAGAGGCCGGGCAAAGTCTGCTCCTCCCCGCAGGCGCCGGGGAGCCAAAGCAGCCTCTGCTCCAAAGCAGGAAGTCCAAACTCCAACCAAAGTGACTTGTGGTAGGTGTCTGCCTGGCTTATGCCATGTCCTTAGGGCTCCCTTGAGTCTGTTTTCATGGCCACAAAACCCTTCTCAAATGCTCGTGAGCAGTTTCGGTTTCTGATAAGGAACGATCAGACGTTCTTCCTCTCTGGCTGGAGCCAAAGGGGGTTGTAGGGGATGCTAAGGGGAGGAGAAGGTTAAATACACGTAGCTGCTAATGAAAAGTCTCCTGTGGTGCGTGAGTGAATTTGACGTTTGGCTTGCATTGTTAGATGCAGCTTGAATCCACAGTGCTTTAGTCCATGGGAATAACAGGGATTTTAGTCCCTTCCTTGGGGTGAGGGTGGAGCACGGTAGTCCATTCCTCAATATGTTGTCTTCAGTTCCCAGTGTGGTGTGGTTGGTTCCTATTTTTGTTAGTCATTTTCCTAATGGCTAACTTCCATTTATTCCTAACCAGGAAGCTTTATAGCTTGTTCATGATACATAATCATACCACAAAGCATTTCCCAGGGCATTTTCGATAATATCAGAAATTCTATGAACATGGAAAGGGGTGCCCTGATAGTCCTAAACTTCTAGCATCAGTTGCTGGGAAAACTGTAGAGACTTTTAAATTCTGGTCTGTTAAATGCTGGTCTTGGAGAGAGACTGCTTTTTGTTGCCTTTGTGTTTTCTGAAATGGAGAAGATTCAAGGCAGATAATCTGAGTTAGCTTTGATTATATCATCTGCCATTTCTGTGGTTTGCCAATTTTAGATTAAAAATAATTTGAGCTATTGCTGAAATAAGTAAATAATCCCAATGAGAACAAGAATTCTGAAGGAAGGTCTGATAGAGTGGGAATGTGTCAAGGTCTGAAGGTTTGGTGGAATAAAAAATAATTCCCGAAGAGCCAAATTAAGCCCCATTGATGATAGTGAAGCTTGTTTCACACGTCAAGGTATTTTGGAAATGAACAGTTCCTAGTAACTCTGCCGGGAGCTCACATGTGCCATGTCCTTTGCATCAGATAGAGCTAAAGTGGTGATGAATCCTATGAATAGTTGATGTGTATCCTTAAGTTGTGGCCAAAATCGTACATTCTGTTGAGGCCACGTGGCTGTAGTATCTTGAGCAAGGCTATCCTTACATCAAAGGCCTTGGTGTAGAGTTTGGGCATTAACTATCCCTGTTGGCACTGCATGGTTTTAGCCTATCCCTCTTAAAAGGTCATTCTCATGACTTGGTCCATTGTGCCAACTTGTGGATCCAGACTTTGTTTAAAACCCTGAGTCTTTGCGAGTTCAGACTCCTCTAATTGAATTACATTCAGATTTCTGGCTTGATTTCTGGCTTAATACTCAGTTGTCTGCCTCTAAGACCAGCATCTACCATCTTAATCCTGTTACCTCAGACTTTTTCAGCCATGTGTTTCCTGTATGGTTAAAAGTTCCACGCAGAGAAGCTGTGAAATCTGCATGTAGACTGTCGTGTGTGATGGTCCACACATAGTTTTTACAGTTTTCTTATCTAGCAGTGCTTTTTGTTAAATGTGGACAACTCCTGAAGTGGTCCGCAGGAAGGAGGTGGGTGTCCAGGGCCAGCGTGGGATCCCTGTGTTACTCAAATGTGCTGTTTTCTTTGTCTCAGTGCAATGCAAATGAAACAAGCGAATGCACAAAAACACTTGTCTTACCGTCTGACCAATTTACAGGCAAAGGGGTTCTAACGAAGAAGGTTCAAAAATAATACAATGAGTGTCAAAACTGCAACTTCAAGGTGCAGCTAAGGCTTCTGCCGGGTAGGTGCAAGGATCAAACTGTAAGCTCCGTTCAACACTAGATTGTTGCCTGTATACATGTCCTGTTACCTTGCTTTTCTGGGGCAGAACTGGAGGCTCATGTGACCTAGGCAGCTGCTTTTCTGAAGTGAGCTCTACTTCTTACAGCCCATCTGCGTTGCACTCCTGACTGTCAGGCGGGGAGGGGGCTGGCTTCCATCTCCCTTCCCAGTGTGCAGCCTCTTGAGGCTGTGTCACCCTGCAAAAGATAGACTTTAGTCGCTACAGGGGAAAAAAGTAAAAGAAAATACATACAAGCCCTCAAATGGTTTTTTTTTTGTTGCTGCATGCTTTCTGCCAATTCTTTCTCAATCCACCATTTAAATTCCAGGTTGCTAAGCAAAAGTTGATGATAAAGAGACTCTGTCTCTCTTGTGCACTCCTCTCACAGAATGGTCTCGCAAAGGTAAATGAATCCATGCACCCAAGTTTCCACCAGTTCTTTGTGAAAGCAAAACTGTTTAAATATGTGCTGAGTTAGTTCATTCTGGAAGAACCACTGGCTCCCCCCACCCGCATGCCAGCTGACTCACAAGGGCACGTCAGCTATCCAGATGTTCACTGGGGGTAGGGCTGCCTTGGCAGCTCTCGGGTTGGTGGCCAGGGTGTAGCAGGGTGTAGTAGAGCCACTCCAGACTGGCACTGCAGGGGGCTTGTGTCGCAAATCTCCAGCAAGGTCTGATGGAAACAGGCTGGGGGGGCTGAATTTAGCAGGGGTGTGCCCCCTGATGGGGCTGTTGCTGTCTCAAGTATCAGTCCATGGAGGGCTTTGCTCAACCAGTGTGGCCGGGAGCCAGTTGCTCCCATGCCAGGGGATCACCTTTGTTGTGCAGGGTAGAGCTACTGCTGCAGATACCAGGCCACAAGGTGTTGCTGTGGAATTTCTTGGGCTGCTTGTAATCCATTTTGCTTGGGGCAGAAAGAGGCACTTTGCCTGCCCTTCTAATGCTATTATTGGTTTTCTGGGGCAGTTTTCTCCTGGCCAGTCGAAACCTAAGATTGGCATACGTCTATCTAAACTGCTAATAGCCCGGAGAACTAAACACACTTAGTGTTATTTTGGTATTCCACTTCTGGTGAATCCATTGTGAGGCTGAACGTGGCCTTGTGTTGCTCTGTGTGCCCACTTGGTGCTCCTCAGGAATACATGAGAACAGATGTTCTGCGTCCTTGCAGTCTCCATTCGCATGCTTTGTCTGGTATCTGCAGCAGTCCGCAGCAGCTGAAACCCAGAAGAGAGCCTTTGTCCTTTGCACCATTTTGTGTCTTTTTGCCATGTTGAAACGCAGAATGATTTCTTGATGTTACCATGTGCTAAAAGTCTTGAACCATCTTTCTCTCGGTCCACAGTTGAAATCCATCCCTGGAAAAGCATAAGTATTGGCCCAGGCAAGCGGGCCAAGTACCAGACAGTGGTAAAAATACCCAGACAAACTAAGAGCAAAAACTTAAAAGTGTGGCCCTCATGATTGTTTCAGCTGCTTCTTCAACGCTTCTCCTATATTAGAAGCGACCCTGCATCTGGACCCTGCAGTGCTCTTGTTAAGCAAGCTGTGAGGGACACGGCCTTGGACTCTGGGACTGTTTGCCTTCTGCAGAAGGGGGCACTTTTCTGCAGCCAAATTGTCTGTAATGGGTTTTGCCAGCCTCCGAAAGTTAATCTGTTTGTCAAGTGTGTGTGGGGAGGGCAGAAATGTGCTGCGAGGCACTGTAACTAATCAGTACTGTATGCGGTTCCCTTTTGTGGAACCGGTATTTTATGATCTATTAATTCCTGCTGGACCCTCTCATCTTGACTTGTAATAATGCTCAACCTGTGTTATGGAGGTTGCACGGATGATGAGGTGGCAGGCCTCATTCTCTGAAAGCATCCTACTTGAGTGGTAATGGAGGCTTTTTCAGTCTTGCAACTCTGATGCAGAACTTGGGAAAATCCATTTTGGTAAGAGCCTCGGCTTCAGGGGCTCAGTGACCTGTTCTCAGGTAGCCTGTATTTGCCAACAGAGTAACCACTGTGGGATTATTTCACTGGAACTGGGGCCTGGAAGTGCAGGGGCGGGCGGGCAGGTGGGTGGTGGTCTTTGTGCCGCTGCCACAGCTACTGTTCTTGCCAGTGTGGGTCCATGTGTGAATCTGACATGGCTGCTCAGGGCTGGCATTACTGCTGGCAGGGTATGGTCGTGGAACCAGTTCCTGTTTCATGCATACCAGTTGTGTAGAAGCCCTCTCCCACAACCTTGTGGTTGACGTGCACTCACCCAGCGTGTCTTGACACGAAATCTGGGCTCGCTTCCTGCAGCCTTACTGGGGGGCTCCTACTTTGTCTTGGGGAAAAAAGTGTTTCTTGTTGCTTAAGAGCAATATTGGTGGCAGAAGGGGTGCCAGTGTGTTAATGCCAACTCTGACAGCTGTGGTTTCATTAAGTGCTCCAGCGCATTTTTGATCTTGGAAAGTGGGTGAGCTGTTCTGTAGAAATCATGTGCTAAACTGTGGGTACCAACAGTCTGTATCTGAGCTGTATTCAGTGCTAATAAAGATGGAACCTCTCAGCTCTGTCGCATGTAGCCAGCCAGCCGGGGGGGGGCTGTGGTGAGGATGTGAAAACAGTTTCCAGTGGGCCCAGCAGCTGAATTCCTTGACCATGCGGTCCCATCAGGGGGAGCAGGCGCTGATGACACACTCACAAGGGGTGTCTCCACCCTTGGAGCTTTTTATCTCGTGCAGAGGTGGCACCGCTCCGAGGAGGAACGCTTCTCTTCCTTGCTTGCATGGACAGAAATGGTTTCATTGACTGTCTAGTCTGCCATGGAATAGAAAACATGAATGACAGCTGTCCAAATGCGGTTTGCAGCACAGCCTTGCTGTGGCCCATCTGGAAAGAAGGTTTCCAAGCATCCTGCTGGTTGAGGACTAGCAGTTAGCCACTGGGACGCCGCCACCACCTTGGACTTGGCCGGCAGGGGTGGGGATGGACTCGAGGCCATTAAAAGTTGCTGGTAAAGGGCTGTGACTGCACTTTGAGTTGATGCTTCTACAGGTGATGACCACAAGACACAGAGAAATTAAAGCTGACGGCCTTGTTGAGCGTATGTAATATACCACCTGCCTCATATTTTTAAATATATTCTGCTTTGTATTTGTTCCATTTCTCCCTCCCTTTTGAACCTTTCAAAGTTTCATCTACAATGCTGATAATACTTTGGGCAACTAAACAAAACAAAACTGTCCTGCTTCCACTCTTATAGTTACAGCTGAACTTCACTAATTTCAGGAGCATTTACAACATGGTAGCGAGCCTCTTTTGCCACAGATTGTGTGTTCTGTGGCAAGAACATAGTGTCCTTAAAGCCTGAGCTTTTGCACCAAAGCGTTTAGCTGCCTCTCAATGGGCAGCCTTAGTTCTGGGTTTCCTGTTTAGCTCTTCCAAGTCCAGACGGGGGATTTCTGCTAAGACTCTTGAAAAGCAGCAGTCTAGGCTGAGAAAAGGCCTGTGTTGAGATAACAGTAGCAATCGGGACATTAGTAGAGGTTAGTTCCAAAATTCTGGGCTGAAACTGGCTTTAGGGCTTGTGAAGGATCACTCCCCTGGCATCGGCTGTCAGGACTAACAAGCTTGGGAGTTTGGATGGAGTTGAAGGTGAGGCTGCTGGGTTGGCTTGGGGCTGGCACTTGGGGAGGGGTGTCGCCACCGCCACCCCTTGGTGGGAGTGTCGCATGAAGGAGCCACGGTGCAGGATGGGCATTAGCGAAGTTCAACTCTAACTTGGTGCCACACCAGAGATTCCAGTTTGGAAACAAGAGTGCGAACACCCCTTGCTGGGACTGACCATCTCAAGGACCTGAGCTTTTTTGGGCAACCTGAGTGGCCTGGACCTTCAGCTTGGATGATTTTAAGTTCAGCACATGTTCAGGGTTGTTGGACAGCCCACCCCTGGGATGCTGCTGCTGCTACTGCATGACTCTGTGTTGTCTATGCGTCCTGTTTGGGACTCCCAGCTCTAACGCTTCTCTCCCTTTCTTCCTTCCCTTTCCCTCTTTTTCTCTCTGTTTCGTATGTCTTGCTCAGACATCCGGCTCCGTGTTCGTGCCGAATACTGTGAGCATGAGTCTGTCTTGCGTCAGAATGTGATGTCGAACAAGCAGAACCGCCTGGAACGCCAGTTCGATGTCTTTGGGCAGTCCAACACCATCCTCAAGTCCCGTGACCTGGGCTCCATCATCTGCGACATCAAGTTCTCAGAGCTGTCGTACCTGGATGCCTTCTGGAGCGACTACATGAACGGCTCGCTGCTGGAGGCCCTGAAGGGCGTCTTCATCACGGAATCTCTCAAGGAGGCCGTCGGCCAAGAGGCTATCCGGCTACTAGTCAATGTGGACGAGGATGACTACGAGGAGGGCCGGCGCCTCTTGTTGGAAAGCGTCGTTCCGCAGGCCTGGTAACGCTAGCCTGTGGGAAACTTGGGTAGGTTCCCTTCAGAACAGCTTGTGACAGATCCCTGATCGCTAGTCTGTTTCCCACGTGGCAGTGAGGTTTCCTGGGGCTGCCTCGCTGTGGGGCACGAGATGCTGACGCTGCTTGTCTTTCAGCGGGTGGTTTGTCCTCTTCCTTGGGACCTGCAGACCACAAGTTCTCCCTTCATCCAGGGATTGGGGAGTTCTTCCCTGTTTCCATTTCAAGGCAGGCCGTGATTATATTATGAGGCAGTTTTCTTTAAAATATATAATACAAGCCAAAGCAAATGCAGCAAACTAGAGAAAAGCATGGCTAGGGCTCAAGGAGTGTCTGAAGTAGAGGGGCCTTGGCCTGATACCCAGATATTGACAGATTTCTGTGTGGGAAGAGCCCTACTGAACACCCTCTTTTTTTTCTTTCAGAGCACTTCAGTCGTCCCCCCATTACCACGTGGTTTATCTACATTGGATATAGACTTGGGGAGGACTTCTAGAACAGGCATCTTCATCCCATTGTGGGACAGGGCTGGATCTTGGACACGACGGGACTCCAGGGAGTCACCATTACGCTACCGTTCCTCTTGTAGAGGCTGAAGGACTGAAAGAGCTGCAGGGAAGGACTCGCGACCATAGCTGGGCCTGAGCAGTGGTGCCAGCGCAGGGCAGGTCCCTGCCATCCTGGGCCAAAAGGGCCATCTTTGGGGGAGACTGTCTTGTCCTGATGAAGCATAAAGGGGTCTCAGGACCCCCTCAGCACAGTGGGTGTGTCTGTCGTGCTCAGTATTTGTGGTGGTGGTTTTTCGCCACCTCTCCTGTGGAGGTGGGCAGCAGGCTCGTTTTGCAAAGTTGCAGGCTGGCAGCAGAGCACTCTGTGTTAACTCTTCTTTTTCTTAAAAAGGAGAAAAATCTTTTATTTCCCCCAAATGGGATTTTGGGGTGGACGACTTCCCTTTAAGTTAGGAATACAACCAAGCAAGCCCCACGGACTGTAAAGAGGGACACAAGTCACTTTTCTAAGGACACTTTTCAGCTCTGTGGCTATTTGTATATAGTATAAATAATAAGGTTTAAAAAAGGTGAAGAACCCATACGTGCAGCACCTGTGGGTAGAAGAGACTACATAACTGCAGTGTGGAAGGCCAGCGTCCAGAAACGTGTAATTTAAAAAGTTGTATTTTTTTTACACAAAAATGAGAGACTTTTGGACAAAATTCTTAATGTGTTGTATTTGCAAATGACAATGTCAATAAAGAAGAGAATTTGCAGCTGCCTGGGTTAATGGTTAATTTTTTGTCAGAGCAGATGCAGCTGGCATCCAGGGGCAGGATCCTGGCTTGGGATCCCTGTGGGAGGGGGTGGGCCCTGTGTTGCTGCGGCTGTTGCAGCGTCATGCCTCCCGGTCCCAAGGGGAGGGGTCCCACCCTCTCTCTTGCAGAGTTTGTGTGACCATTTCCCTTGGGCTACAGACTGTGCTCAAGCCGCCTGTCCCTTGCAGTTGGACGGGGGGGGCAGGGCATCCCTTAACTCCCCCCTCCCCAAGTGTTGAGTATCTTGGAAAAGGCAGCAAAGCACGGTCTTGGTAGCGAATGCGGAGGAGGTTTTGGCAGCGCATCACTGGGATCAGCCCTGCCACACGCAGGTTACTGAGCCGCCGTGGGGACTGGTTTGGCAGGGAGGCTCGGCCTGGGGCAGAAGGAAGAGGCCCGCTGGCAGTCAGTAGCTTGTCGCTTTCCCTTTGGGTTAGGCCACAGAAGGAAAATGGCGCAGCCCTCCAGGCGTTGCAGGTCTATGGCAACTCCCAGCTAGCCTGGCCAGTGGTAGGGAATGCTGTGAATTGCAATCCAGTAATCGGGAGGCTTTGTGATTTCAGGGTGAAATCAAAGTTAGCAGGGAGGGAGGGAGAGGATGGAACCAAGCCCAGTACAAAGAGGGGTTGGCCTGAGTCTGTGCTCCTGTAGGCCTTGGGCCAAATACGTTCCCATCAGGGAGGGTCGTCCCATGTGGGACAGGTGTCTTTCTATCGCCCTCCCAGCCGGCCTGGCCATTGATAAGAAAGGCTGAGTTCCAGTTCAGCAGCTGGAGGGCCAGAGGTCCTCCCAGCCCTTGGTCTAGGGCAGGGGTGGGTACATTTGAAAAGCTGGGGACAGCATTGCCTCCCGCCCCACCAGAAGACCTGGGAAGGCTGGAGCCCTGCAAAACGAAAGCTGTTCGCCCTCAGGTGCCCTCTAGGGGACGGGAAGGGTGTTTTTGCCATGGTTAGGTAGGCACCTGTCGGTCCTTTTAAGAGACATTTTTAACAACAGGAAGTGGGTGGAAGTCACATAGTGTTTACTTTCTGTTTCAAAATAGGCTCCTCCTGGGCCTAAGGGAGGACCCAAAGGTGGCACAGAGAACATTTGGGGCCAAAAAAAAGACTTTTTACCTGTGGCTGATGGGGCAGCAAAAGCTTCCTCCAAAGTCAGCCAGAGTCTTGCAGACTTGTAAACTCTTGGAGAAGAAGAAACCATAGCTGGCAGAATTAAGCCCAAGACCATTTCCTCTACAAAGAAGCAAGGTTCTGATTTTCTTGGCAGAAACAACATTACGTTTACTCGCTGGTGCCTGGTGGCCTCCATGCCAGGGGCTGGTGAATGTGCTCTGGGTTTTGGTCCAGCCCATGGAGAGGCTACCCGTGGTGCTGAGGCAGGCCCACTGCTCCACCCTTGGTAGAAAGACAACGTTCGCTGCCGGGACAGGGCTGGGAATGGGGCGTCCCACGCCCAACAAACCCCATCATTCCTTACCATTGACAATGCTAGCTTTTGGGGCTTGTGGGAGGTGCAGTACAGCAACTGAGGCCAGGCAACTCCCACCCCTTATTTGTGGTGCAGGGAGTCAAGAATGGGTTGGGTTTGCCCCCCCAGCTATGTGAACAGTCCCAGTCAGTCCTTGTGAGCCTCACTTGTGTGAACCCCATTCAGGCTCATGTCATGTAAATGGCTCACCCCCAGCCGCCCCTTCCCCACTAGCATTGCTCTCCATCCTGTGGGGAAAAGGACAATCTTATGCTCTGTGTCTGGAGGCTCTCCCCCGGCCTGGAGAATGCTGGGTTTTTTGGTTTTTTTTTGCAGGGGGGGTGTCCCACCATAGCTCCATGCCAAGCAGAGCTTCTTATGTTCTGACTGTCACTCTTGACGTGGGGAGAGCAACCAGCGTGAAGGTGGGGTGGGGCAAGGCTGGCATGTCCCTTTTTCTCCCTGGCCAACTGATCTCCCAGATGGGCTACGGTCTCGAAACACAAGATGTGCTGCTATTCCTGGGTTGGTCTTGGGCCAGATTTCTTTGGCCGTTGCTTCTGTGGTTCCAGGGGGAACCACACTTACGAGGACCACGCTTACGAGGACCTACCCGAGCTCCTGAGGGCCCTCCAGCACTTGGTTGCTCTCCTCCTCCTCCTCCTCCTGCATCTTCTTTGGGGTCTCCCACAAGGTACAGAAAGGATCCTCAAGATCTGTATCAGCAGCAATTGTGGGGGAAAGGAGAAGAGCCACGTTGCAGCCCCCGCCACTTGGACCCAGGGCTACCAGGCCTCCCCTGCCCTCCCATCTCTGTTGCTGTTTTGGACTCTCAAGCACATGGAGGAGGAACGGGCTGGTTCACATGGACAGATGGTGGCCCAAATAGCCCAAGGGAATCACAAACTGAAGCAGGAGGCACCTGCTCAGGGAAGAGCAGGGGTGCAGCTACTGGGGAGGCAAAATGAGGGCACGGCCCCTCCCCATCAGAATTCTCTCCCAACCCCCAAATTTTTCTGCAGTTCACACGTTCCTAGCGTGGCAGGCAGGGAGATCTGGAAGAGCACCCACTAAACACATTCGGCACGTTTGCTCTCCTGCTGCCTCAACTCTTGGTGGCCTCAACAATTTCTCCGTGCTCAACAGACCTTGTAAGGGACAGCAGTGCTAGAAAATGGAACATTCCTTTGGGGCAAAAAATTCTTGTTTTGGGCGGGGTGTCAATGCCCTCATTTTGTCCCCCTTCCCCTGACTGAGGACATGTTGGAAAACTTTCCTTGTTTCTCCCACTAGAACTCCCATAATCCTCCAGCCAGTGTAGGCACTGGCCATGTTAAGTAGCTCCCAAGGAAGGAAGGAAGGAAGGAAGGAAGGAAGGAAGGAAGGAAGGAAGGAAGGAAGGAAGGAAGGAAGGCTTTGCTAATTCCCAGTCGACCACCAGGTGGCTCCACTCATCTATATTTGCCTGGCTCCCAATAGTTGTCTATATGGTTGTCCTGGGCCATTTCCACACTAGACGGTTGTAGTGCTATTATCCCACTTTCAACATCTTATGGAATCCTCAAAGGCCCCTCCCTAAACTGCAAACCTGAGGATTCCATAGGATGTTGAAAGTGGGATAATAGCACTGTAACAGTCTAGTGGGGAAATGGCCCTGATTTCTGTTTCCCGGTCCTTGGATGAATGTCGTTCCTTCCAATGAGAAATCAATAGTGCGTCAGTGATAAATAATGGGGTAGGACGGGTGGTGGAAGCCACCAACTGAGCATCTCTGGAAGAAGCGCGTTCCCCGATACGCTCTCCCCTTCCATCTCAATCTCACCAAGCAGCTGCTCCCAAATAGATAAAGGGAAGAGCGCAATCCAAAACTATCCTAAGGGTCTAAATTGTGGGCACGTGTTTATGCTGGAGGGAGCCAGGATTGATTCATTCACTGACGGACGAACTGATTTTTCTGTGGCCTGTTGGGTAACAGCCAGGAAGAGGGACTGGGAACTCAGGATGGGTGAGCATTTCTTCGCGGCTTGATTTTTGATAAGAATTCGTCCACATTTGCAAATATCTGCATGGTCTGGATGGGAGGTACTTTCTAAAAACCCGAGTGTGATAGAAAATGAAATTTATAGATTCCTTGCTCCGGTCCAAGGCTCTGAGTGCCTAACTCTTAAAAATTTGGCTTTGACTCCCCCCACTGCTATTTATTCTGCCGTGACAGTGATAAATTAGGGTTGCCACCTATTTTTTTCTGGGAGGCTCCTTCTCTGTAGCAGCCGCAGCCCACAGGGCGCCCCCTTCCACTCTGGAAATGGCTGCTCCTGTTGCTTTCAGCAGGTGCAAACCGGGGAGAATTTCATTTGAGTTGGCTTTGCAGAAAGTTACCAAGCGTTCTTCACACTGAAGGAATTGTGAGAGTTCTTTTCAAACTGAGTGTGGAGTAAAGAGCAGGTTCCTCCATCTCTCCTCCACACCAGGGCTCCGATCCAGCACGCTCAAGACATTTTTTGGACAGCGTCTGTATTACTGTCAGAAACTCCAGTATATTCACAGGGTGGGGAGAAAATCTTACTGGTCCCACCAACTACTTTTGAGAAAACCTTTTCCCTCTCCGAACTATGGTGGTTCCCTTCCTCTCTGCACTCCCTGTGCCGCCCCTTTGCCTGAGTCTGACTTCTTCTGCTTGTTTGCATCCTGCTCGGGTAGCTCGAAATGGAGTCACCAACCTGAACGTGGGACGTGCATTTCTCCTGCACGGAGCCTTCAGAATGCCTTTGCACGGTGCACCTCAGGGAAACTGGTGGCTCTTCTCTTGTTGTTGCACTGCAATGCCCTTCACCCCTCTCCAACAGCGATGCTAGCTGCTGGGGCTGATGGGAGTTGCAGTCCAGCAACACCTGGAGGGGCAGTCTTTGCCAAAGGCCAGTAGTTTTCAGCAGAGGTACACACAAATCCTCTCCCACACACAGACGCAGAAAATGACCTGCGGAGAGCCATCTCCCAGGCATGGGACTAATCCAAGGCATTTTGCTGCGGGAGGCAAGGATGAGATGGTGCCCTCTCTCTTTCTGAACAAGGTGCTTGGAAGGACAGGTCTGGACATCCTTAAGCTGGAGGACTGTTGTTATCAACATTAACAACTGAGGTAATCGGAGTCTTCATGTTGATTGGTACCTTCCTCACATAGCTAGCTTTCAGAACAGAGCGTGCTGTGGTCTGAGGCAGGGTGTGTGGGGGCGTGGAGTGAAGAGCAGAATTGGGGGAAGAGGGGAGAGATGAGATGCAGAACAGCCAGAAGAGGTGCAAATGGGCAGGAGAGTGAGGAGCTTCGGTTAGTCTTCTAAGTGCCTAGCACTGTGTGAGCAATCAGAAAACACTAAAGGAGTACAAAGGGGGTTCAGTGAAGCTCTGCTCAAATGATAGCATGCAACAGAAGCCAGAATAAAATCAATAAATTTTAGAAGAAAAGTGACCACCCAGGAAGACTCCCTGCAGTCCAATCAAGGCGTACGCGAAGGGACCTAGCCGTGCCACCTCCCGCACTCCTGCAGTTCCTTCTTGACTCTCCACTTCTCGTCCTCCCACCGTCTTGCCTCTAACACCCACGAGTCAGCAAGCAGACCGGCAGACAAGCCACTGGCCGGCACAGGGCCTCGGGGTCCCTGTCCTCCTGCCCTCATTCTTCTTCTCCTGAGGCCTTCCTCTCTCTCTGTGTCTGGCACCCAGAGAGTGAGACCGAGACGAAGAGGAATGGCGGTGATCTAGCCCCCAAACAAATTTTGACGGTCTAAAACAACAAATTAGTTAATGTGTACAAATAACTGCAGCATTCCCCAGGAAATCTATGGCACTTGTCCACACTGCCATAGGGGAATCCAATGATTTAACAAACCGTTCTAATGTCTCTTCCCAAGCTCTGATGCTGGCATGACTGGGCTGCCCCTTGGACTTTAATGCAACATTGGGGGCAGGTGGGACACCATTCTCTCCTACACCTGAGGACAGTTTGCCAGATGCAAAACAGGACACAGGCAGCCCCGTCTTCCCACAGAGGGGAGGGCTGGGTGTGGGGAGGGCTTTGGGGGATTTTTGAGGGCTGCCGTTTCCGCTCCAGCATCTGCTGCCTGAGGCACTTGCCCCCCCTTGCATTATAGAGGCGGCAGTCCCAGCCCCTGCTATATAAAGGGCTGTGGAACACGTGGGGCTGGGGGGGAGTTATTTGTGGTTTTGCCACTTTTGCAAGGGTTCTGCGCCCCAAGCGCTCACAAAAGGGGAGGGGCCAAGTATTATGCTTCGGTCAGACCCCAACTGGAATCCTGTGTCCACTTCTAGGCACCACAGTTCAGGAAGGATATTGGCAAGTTGGAGCGTCCCCAGAGGAGGGTGACCAACATGGCAGACAGCCTGGGAGCCAGGAGGGCCTGTGAGGAGTGGTTGGGAGAGCTGCGGAAGTTTAGCCTGCAGAAGAGAAGGTTAAGAGGGGACGTGAAAGCCATGCTTACATATTTGAAGGGATGTCATATGGAGGAGGGAGCAAGCCCATTTTCTGCTGCTCCAGAGACCAGGACACTATGGAGCCATGGCTTCAAACTTCAGGAGAAGAGATTCTACCTAAACTTTAGGAAGCACTTCCCAAGGGTAAGAGCAATTTGACAGTGGAATCTGCTGCTGCTAAACCAAGAGTGGTGGAGTCTCCTCCTTCTTGGGGGGTTTTGGAAGAGAGGCTGGATGGCCCCCTGTCAAAGGGAGGGCTTTGAGGGTGCCCTCCTGCCTGGCCCTTGGGGTCTCTTCCAGCTCTATGGTTCTACGATTCCATCGGGAAGCCCAGATCGGTCTTCAGATGGCCAGGTCATGCAAAGAGATGTTCCTCATGGAAACCCATTGAGATCAGAAAACGGGCTTGCCAAGAACTTGGAGAGTGCCTACATCTCTGTGGAGCACCAGAGCCATTTGGGCAAGACATTTGGGACTATGGAAGGGTGTTGCTCCGCAACACTGCAGTGTTGTTCCAAGGGGTGGGTCGCATGGGTGGATGACAACAGGCCAGGCCAGAGGCAGATCGATTGGAATTTAAAGCAGGGTCAAGCTGGAAATTAGGAAATAAAAAAAGAATGAGTTGCTTGTAATTAATTATTTCCCCCATAACAGTTATGTAACTACATTACATTAGAAATGTTAACTTAATCAGAGATGCCACTTCTTTTGGCAGTGTTACGGAATCATTTTAATTGGCTTTTGTCATTACAGGGTTGTGAGCCTCATCAAGCAGGGAATACCACAAGGTGCAAGTGCTGGTGCGGGACACACCTGCTGATTTGTTTGGTGTCGTGATGAGGATGGGAGGAGACTGTGCTTTGGATCGCTGGCCACTCTGTTGCTGTTCTTGCTGTTGGTTTTAGCACAGAAGGGTTTTTTGAACTTAGAGTTGTAAAACCCAGAAGTAACTGTGGTTCTTCTCGAGAAAAAGGAAAGCCACCAAGGACTCTGCCCGCTTCTGGATTCCGGTACGTTTTCAAAAGCAACTGCATCCCCCCCGGCATCCCTTCTGCCTCCGGTGCCAGTGACCCAGCTGGTCCTACGGGCCTTTCCCCTCCTCTTGGCCAATTTGCCCAGCAAAGCACTGCTGTGGGGCACGCATGAATGTGGGGCCACCCTCTGCCTTTCCCTGTTTCTGCCACACTTTCTTCGGGCTGCTGCTCTTTTTAAGGTTCTCTTGTTTACCTGGCACTCCCTGACCTTCCTGGACTCCCTCCAAGAACCTTACTTTGATTCCTTTTCACCAGCCGGTTCTTAATGAATGCCCACATAGGAACACGTGCACGCACACACACACATTGGGCCTAGCTCTTCACTCACACACCCCTGAGCCTGTAAAGAAGGCCTGGGGTCCCCCCCCCCCCACGGGCACAAATCCACACCACTGAAATGCGCGGGCAGCTCCCCTAGACTGCGGAAGGGAGGGAGGGAGGGAGGGAGGGTTTTTGCAGCCACCGTTCCCCAGCTCTTGGGCAGGGGGCGCCACCACCCTTTTCTGAACCGGCTTGTTCACTTTCCACTTTAATGGTAATACATGTGTTCCTGTCCCCCGCCCGCCCGCCCGCCCGACTGCCCGCTCGCCTCTGCCATCGCACTCTGTGAAATGGTGGCAGTGGGGAAAAAACAGTCATCACAGCAATAACCCAACAGGAAAAATGAGCCAGGCGCTTCAGCATCTAGTGGCTCCCTGAGCCAAATCTAGCCACCCCAAAAGCTGCCCTTCGCTCTGTAGGTAGCGGTTGAGAATGGCCAGAAATGGGGGCAGAGGGAGGCACCAAGGTGTCGGAAGGGCCAGCGCTCCCTGTCTGCAGAGGCTGACTCCCCTCCCAAAACAGCCATCCGGCTGAGGGCCCACTGAGGGAACGGTGGACAATCTAAGGGGGTACGGCTGCTGCTGGGCTCCAATTATTTCTGGGAGGCGAGTGGAGGACGAGGAGGCTGGAGGTGAAAGCCAGAGTTACGGCCTGCTGGGGGACCACTCTGGCTCACCGGGGAAACCCTCCAGACCAAGGCAGGAGAATGCACGATGGGATGACAAACGGCTTCACGCACACCTATTACTGCCGTTTCCACGCTCAGTGGCATTCTTGGTCCATAGCGGTTTGCACGCCGCGAACTCACCACTTCCAAGACTCTCCGCCATCTTCCCTTGCTTCATGGGCTCCCAGCCATTGGGTTCTGAGGAGGCATTGCTGCCGGGACCTCCAGCTTCAGCTAATCCTCCGGCGCCAGCCTCCGCAGCCACGGCTTCGAGTTGAGGCAACAGGGCTGAATTCAAGGAAACCATGAATTTCATACAAACAAAACCTTTCCCTCTCTCTCTCTCTCTGTCTCATTACAAAGAATTGCCAAGATCAATCACACGCCAATCTTTTTGCAACCCAGAATTCTTTCGTTCAGGGTGCTGGTGATTTTCCATCAGGATTTATTTCTACCCCCCTCCCCACTCTCCTCCTTGGCTGTATGTGGTCAATGGAAAAGCATCCCTTTCCGTAATTTGCCCACCCTCTGTCCGCCTCCCCCAGCGTTTGTTTACAAGATACATATGCTGGTCAGTGCTATGCTAGAGAAGTTACCTTTCAGTAACTCAGCCTTGGGCGAAACTTATCAATTAAAGGTGTGTGGCGGGGTACAAGGCAGATTTCTGAGATTTTTCCTGGGGGCTTTTAAAATGTGTCTTCCGGGCCTTCGTCATGTTGCAAACTGGAAGACACAAGCTTTGTGCAAAGTTAATTAAAAAGCCAAAGTGGGATGCTTTAAATGCCATTGCTGAAGGCCTGCTAAGCCAACAGTGTACAGAATAATGGCTGGTCCTTGGTATTTCCAGCCGTGGCCCGGCCTTCCACATCAGCATGGTCTGCAGCTTTGTGGCCGGGCGCATAGACTGAAAGGACATACAAAGCATCCGGCATGTCAGCGAGCCAAGCCGAGAGACTGAGGCTGAGTTAGCACACACACACAGCAAAAAGAGAGCGAGAGAGCAAACATTGCCATCTGTAATCCATTGATCTGAACATTTCAAAATAATCGGTGTAATTCATCTAACCTTGTTTCATCAATAAAGATGGATAGTGAGATTTGGGATATCTGTTGTTGTTGTTGTTGTTGTTGTTGTTGTTATTATTATTATTATTATTATTATTATTATTATTATTATTTAGCAAAACCCCCAGTGCACCTTTCTTGATGATGCTTCCAGACTACGATCCTGAGCTGTGTCACACACACAACACATTCTCTCCCCCCTTGGAAACTAATAGAATCGGTATTTCTCCGCTGAACGAAAATTCTCTGTGTTGTCCTTCACTTGCAACCATTTCACGTAAGACTGAAATAAAACATATTGTACGGAGTTTAGATTCCTCAGTGAGTTTCATTTAGAGATCTTTTAATTGCTATTTAGAGCAGTCTGTAGATTTGGAACAGATCAATTCTTTCAACAGAGATAATTTCCTCTTTTCTAGCAGCTAAATGCAACAGTTCCTTGTTTATGCTTAACTGTTTCTCAAATGCTTCATCAGAATGCCTGCATTCTCAATAATATTACCACTTGCCATTATTTTGACAACTTTAATTATCTCCACAGCTTTAATTATTTCATAGGATATTCCCTATTTTCATTGGAATATTAAATAGATTGTTAATTTTTTAGATGAACAGATAACGTTTAACTTTCACTACACACTCGTATTAAGCAGCATTTATTATATAAAATTGTGTTTCACGCAATGATCTGGGAACAACAGGTATACCTAATGTCCAACATATTTTGTGCTAATTTTGGATTGATTTTGAACATTGTATCATGTTAGCATAATCATTTTAGCCACTTGAGTAACATAACACTAAAAACCTTTTTACTGCAAACAGAAATTACGGCTATCTGGTGAAAGTGGTATGCATTATTAACCCTAACTATTTGGCTAATGAGAATTAATTCCGAACCACCCAAAGCTTACAAGAGAAATGGAAGCTGCAAAATGCTGCACAATGAAGCTGAACGCCAGGTACGTGGCACCCCCAAAATACCGAATGCAACTACCCACAGATACATACTATATTCTTGTTCTACATCAGTCGCAGGTGCTTCTCAACATTCCTATGAATTAATTGTTGGAAATATTTCTAAAGCAACTACATTTATTGTTTTAATAATGATTGAACACATTGTGAATACTTTTGATATAACAAAGAATACCATGAGATGTTTGTGTCTTAAAGTTAATTGTCTTACATTACATTTCATTTGTTTAATGTTCTTTTATTTGGATCTGGAAATTAATATAAGTTATATAAGATTTGGCCTGCATGTTTGCATCTGCCGCTGGTGATTTTTTCCCTTTATCTATTGGCATACAATACTCTGAATTATTGGATATAAAGGTTTTATTTGTCTGTGCCAGTAGTCCCTTTATCTGAAAGCAGGTATTCACTGGTAGGCGTTTTATTCTGTGAACAACACTGTGCAAACTGTCATATTAATTCTTTGCATAAAACTATTGAAAATTCTTACCAGAAATCCAATCTGTTTCCACTAGGCTTTAAACATGGTCAGATAAAATTTTCTAGGGAATCGGTGACACACTGGTCTGAATTGTTTTACATATAATACACCAATTGAAAAGTAATCAAATTTAAATATTACACACGAATTTCCTAATTTTATACCATGTTATGTATGCAAAGTGTGTTTTTCAATTATAATTCAAGCACAACTGTTTCCACTTTGTATTGGTACATTTTGGTTACTAATTTTCTATATTCACTGTATGCAAAATCTTTCAATTTATCCACAGTTTGAGTATTTGTAATGCCAAGAGGCATTTTATATTCTCATCTATATACAGAATAACCCATAGAAGCTTACATTTGTTTTATTTGCATATAATGCTGTTTATCTTTAATATTTACAAGATAAATTTACATGCAATATTTGCATGAAATATTTTTGCATACAGAACATAAAATCCTTGATTTTTTTAAAAAGAACTGCCATTAAACAGTTTTTTTTTAAAAAAACCACTTATTAACAAACTTGTAAATCCTCCAGTACACAGTAATTCTCTTTTGCTATCAGCTATGTTCATTTTTTACTTCTAATAAGTAATGGTATTCAATAATGCTATGTTTGCTAACAGAACAATTAAGACTTCTGGTGCGTGTGTGTGTATGAATTTTATACATGTATTGCTTATATGTAAATACTTACATTCTTCACAATTAAGACACTTTATTATGTATTTTTATAATATCTTAATCTAAATGGCATACAGGATTCAAGCATTGTGATGCATATATTACAATATAGCTTTAATATTAGTAGTAAACATTCTGTGATGGAACAATTCATAAATATGGATTTTATACAATCAACCGCCTGCATAATCTAATGATATTTCCCATCTTGTTGCTTAAAAGAGGGCATCCACATGTAACTTTTATATTTTTAGAGAAGCTATAGCAATCTTAATATGCACTGCAAGGAAATCACGTAACTATTCTGACCCATCAGCCTTTTCACTTTCAAGATGTCAGGTATTTAATAGGCTAAAAATGTTACCAGTTTTATGAATGCTGCCTACCATTTCTACTGTTAAGTGGGATTATTGCATAAAGTATGCTTAATTCTGAGTAGGCACTTAAACCAACCCTTTACCACGACTTTATCATGACTCCTTCCACAGCGGTTGCTGACATGTGATTGTTTTTGGTATGTCTCGCTAAGCAAAGTTTGTTAAAAAACAGGACACCTATTTTCTCCTGATATACAGGAGGGATTTTTAAAGAGGAAATTCTGACCATAAACTGATTTTAAAAGATTTTCCCCCAAGAAATCTTCCTTTGTAACTGTATTACCTTCAGTACCCCAGATTTTAATATGACACATATAATCGCCAATGAGTGCAGAATATTTGGCCAAGCAGGGAAGTTTTAGAGCGATGGAAATTGATTTGGGAGAGGACTTCCAATTCCTTTAGGGCGCCCTCCTCCCGGCTGCCCCTCTTCTTCTTTTTCTTTCTTAAAGGAAAGACCTTGCAGAATGTCCTGGGTTCCGGGCGGACGGTTCTCAGGGGGCGGAAGCCAATGAGGGGCTGAGCGGGGGAAACCCCAAGACGGCTTCAGGGCGCGAAGACTCCTGCATGCCCAATGGGGGAGAGGGGAGGCCCGCGCCGCCAGGAAAGAAGGGCGCTCCCACGGGCCCCGGAGGTCCCCTCGTGCCGACCCCGGTCTAGGCCGGCGCCTGCCCCGCGGCCCCGACCCCCGACCCCCCCTTTCCCTTCCCGCCCCCTCGCTGCTAAAACTCAGAGCCGCCGCCTCCCACCCTGAGGGCTCGTCCATCCTCCCTTGCCCCCGATTTAGGACAGCCCCGGTCCGAAAGTGGGACGCTGGCTTTCCCCGCACTTCCAGCCTTGGAGGGTCCGGATCCTAAACACCTCTCCCCCCGCCCAAACGCCGCACTTTCTCCTTTGCCCCCTTCTCCCCCACCTCCCCGCCCGGGGTGTTTTCTGCCTCTCCGCTCCTCCAGATGTCCCCCCTCCCTCCCTCCTCAAATTTGGGGACTTACTCCCTGCTCCCTTCCGCCCTCTAAAATTCGGAGGCCCCCCTTCTTCCCTGCCTCCCTCCCTCCCTCCCCTCCGCTCTGCCCGCCGCCCCCTCCGCGCTTTCTCCTCCCTCGCGCGCCCGTCTCCCTCTCCTCCATCCCCATCTGCTGCTCGCTGGTGCCGAGCCCGCTGCCCTGAGCATCTTTCATCCCTGGTGCTGCTGCTGCTGCATCTTTCCCGTTGCCCGGGCAACCGTCGCCGGGAACAGGGAGGGAGGGAAGGAGGGAGGGAGGGGGAGGATGATGGAGAGGAGCCGGCGCGCGCCCCGGCTCGCGCCCTGACTGCCGCCGCGCCGCCGCCGCCGCCGCTCCTTGCCATAGCCATTGCCTTGCCTTTGCCGCTGCCTTTGCTTCTGCTGCCCCCCCGCCCCGCGCGCGCAGCCCCTGCCTGCCTGCCTGCCTGCCTGCCTGCCTGGCCGGCCGGCCGTGTATCTGGGCTGCACCCGCGCGCGCATGGAGGAGTCAGCGTGCGCCCACCGATGGAAGCAGAGGTAGGTGCAGTCTCTATGCCATCTCCCCCCCACCCCGCCTCCTCCTCCCGGCTCCTGCCTTCCCTCGCTCGCTCGCTCGCTCGCCCTCTCTCTCCCCCATTTAAAAATCTTTAAAACTTTGCATATTAATATCTGCGCTTTGCATAAATCTCACCCGCTCTTTATTGATTGCAAAATGCTTAATGCAGCAGCTGGTCCCTCGCACACGGGCAGACGCGCACACACGCCGCGGAGAGAGCGAGAGCGGCGCACAGAAACCGGGGAAGCGGGGAGACGGCGACGGAGGGAAGGAGCGGCGGCCAGGCAGGAGCCCCGCGGCCGGCCGGCTCGCCCCTTCCCTCCGTCGCCCGCCGCCGGCGCTGCGGCCGTGCCTTCCCGGGGCGCGGGCTCCTTCCCCCGGCGGGGGGGCTCCCCTTTCTCTAAGCGGAGGGAGCCCTAAAACCACACGCACAAACACCCACACTGCGAAGGGGAGGACGGAGAGGCGCGCCCGTGGGTACATGGGACTCGGGGGTCTCGGAGGCCGGATTTCGTGCCAGATGGGACGGGTCGGGCGACGTTTTTGGAAGGCGTTTTCTGTCCTTGACAAAGGCGAGAAGGTGTTTTCCGTACGGTGTACGGACGAGCGGTCTGCTGGGCGGCTCTTTCTTTTCGCCGGTGCCTTTGTGCGCAGCTCTTCCTCGCAAGAACGGAGACGAGGCCGCCGGCGCAGGGGACGAGGCGGGGAAGCGGCCCCCGGCTCGCTCTACCTGCCGCCGCCGCCGCCGCCGGAGCCTTTTGGTGCGCCCCGGCCGTGGGAGGAAGGCGGGGGGAGGAGGAGGAGGAAGGCGCCCGCCCGGGGAGGCAGCCGAGGGGCTCCGCCGCCCCCGCCGCCGTCCCCGCGGTTCCCGAGGCCGAAGGCGGCTCCGGTGGCGCGGCGAGATGCGGCGCGGCGCCTTCGCCTCTCCCGCTTGCGCGCCGGGCAGGAGGGGGGCTGCGCTTTTCGGGGTGCGGGGGGCCTGCGCGCCCCTTCGCGGGCGACACCCAGGGGCGTGATGGCCGGAAGGACCCCGCGGCGCTCGGGGCCGCCCGGGAGAAAGCGGGGCGCGGGGGGGGTCTGTGCGCGTAAGCCTGGGGGACGCGGCGCCATGGCCGGAGCGAGGCGGGGGCGCAGATCCGAAGAAGGCGAACCGGACTCCTCTTTTGTCTGTGGCGGGGGGGCGGAGGGGGAGCGAGGAGAGGAGAGGCCGGGAAGGAAGGGAGGAAAGAGGGAGCGAAGGGAGGGGGGTATTAATAATTATTAGCAGCCCCTGGCAGCTATTGTTAGGGGGGGGGACGGAATATTCTCAGGATCTGGACGGCGGGGGGGGGGCGTGCAGGGAGGAACTGGGTGAAGAGGTCAGATTTGGACGGGGCTGCGGTAGAGGGGAGAATGGGGGGTCCTGCTAAGGGGGGAGAGGGGGGAGCCCGCAGGAGAGGAGGGAAGGAGAGGCCGGCGGGTGGGTTTCTACAGGGGGGCCCTGGAGGGAAGAGCGGGGTGGTGGGCGATGGCATGGCCGCCCCATGGGGCCAGAGAAAGAGAAGGGGCAGCCAGCCAGCAAGCCTGCTGGGGCGCTTGGGGGGGGGCGGCGAGGCATTTCCCCAAGGATGAGAGGCAGGGGGGTAGAGCTTGGGGTGTGGCTGGGGCTTTCAGCCGGCCTGAACCCCCAAATCCAATTTCATCCCCCCACAACAGGACTGCTGTTCATGCTTCAGGTGATACCAATATCACACACACACACCCTGCCCAAGCTGTGTATTTTCATGCTTGGAGCGCTTCCTCCGTTTTGCAACACTGATGCCGTTGTGTGTCTCTGTGTGTTTTTGCCTGTGGTGTGTGTGTCTGCAAGAGAGAAGGGGGCGCAGGACACCAATGCCGTATGATTTCAGAAGCTTTAAAGTGCTTGTTCAGAAGTACCATGAATTTCTCTGCTTGTCACCAGACCCTGGCATGGCTGGGCAATTCCTTCTTTGCATTGGCACCCCCTAACTTACCAAAATTAGTTGCCTGGAATTCAGAGGTAATAGAAATGAATACCACGGCCTTGCTGTAGGGAGGAGGAGAGGAAGCACCTACAAGGGGGCTGTTGTGGGGCTGAGCAGTTTACAGGGCACTTGCAACATCATGGGTGGCAAAAACTCATCCTGGACCTGCCCTAACAGTAGGCAGACCCCCCCTTCCTTTATGAGTGTGACAATTTCAGACAGTTCTCCCCCCCATTGCTAAAATCTTATCACTGTATTTCCCCCCTATTCTAGTAGTTGCAGCCCTTATGTGTAAGCTGTGGTGGGAAATAACTCATTGGGAATAAAGGCCCATATTTTTTCAGGTACTTCTGTGACAAGGGAAGGAGTGGAAATTACTCTGGAGAAATTTGGCATAAATGTCATAGATGAAGAAGCCCCAAAGAGCTTGCTTTTAACAAAAAAACCCAACCTTTTCCTGCCAGTAGCATTGGTGGACAACCACAGTTTTCTCGTCTTACGTCATATTCCCTTATTAATCTTTGTGTAATTTGCAGTGTGTGTGTGTGTGTGTGTGTGTCCAGATTCCTGCTGGTGTACAAATGCCTTCCGTAGTTGTATATTAATCTGCCCAGCTGTCATCTGTGAGAATGTACACTTTCTTGTAAGGATCGTATTCCCGCCTGTTCCGTATATCTGCTTGCATCACGGTTGGCATCGCAATTGTGTGGATCACACAGTTTCCTTGAACGCACACCGAATTTGCGTGGCAAGACCACACACTTTTCACCTCAGTTTTGGAAACACTGTTCTCCCCTGGCTTGGTCCTCACCCTCTGCACCAATATTAAGTTAAACTCTGGAAAGAAACTAACCTTTCCAGGTATTTTCAAGCAGCCTAACGTCATCTGTGCACACCCAGACCCTTTGACTCCGGAGTCTGAATTAATTTGGAAAACCTCACACCGCCTTATGTGGTGGAGTGGATTTGAATCCCAGCTTTATCGGTAAACATGGATTGAAAGGGTGACGGAAATCCAGCCTTTTCATCACCCTGATTCCGAGAACAGCCGACTGATTAAACGGCACTGAGGTGTAATTAATCTGCATTAAGTGGTCAGGGGGTGTGCGCCCTGAGTGTGTATAAGAGGGCAGTTAGAGCAAATTAAGGGGGAGAGGTTATACGTTATCTGGCCCCCTTGCTGCACGAATCCTTGTGTGTGTGTGTGTATGTGTGTGTGTGCTTTGTCAATGTATTTTGGGGAGGTCTCCTCACTTTTCAAAAAGGCCCTTAAGCCACATGCTAAGTTCTCTCCAGTGTTCCTGCCTGGATTGGCTCTTTTCCCTGGACTCTAGGAAAGGGTCATCCATTCAGGTTGTGGGTGCAAGTCCTGGTCAAGGGGGCCCTCCTTTTGGGGACCCCTCTCCAATCGCAGAGGACCCTCCCCTGCAGCTTCTTCCTCAGGGCAAGTTGCTGAGGCCTGTGGAGGATTCCAGCCTGGCACAAGGCTGCGCGAGGCCTCGTCGCTAGGCGGAGAGGCCGGGCCCCGAAACCCTGGCGCGGTTGAGGTAGGCCTCCACGTCCACCAGTGCGAGAGGCTGGTTTGATGGGCCTGAGGTAGTTGACCACTCATTGGCATGATCAACCACAGCCATTAACTCATTGGGTCAGTTAACCTGGGGCGGGGCGTACAACTCGCTGGTCGTTCATTTGGGGCTGTTAACAACACGTTGGCTTGATTAACCCGTGGTCATTAACCGGCTGGATCCATTAACCGGAAGAAGTAGAAACTCACTGGGTGGATTAACCTGAGGTCCTCATACGCACCGTGTAGTGGTGTGAGCATTGGGCCTCGACCCTGCAGTCCAGGGTTTGATTCCCCGCTTGGCCACGGAAACCCACGTGGGCAGGTCACACACTCTCGGCCCCAGAAGCCCCACAGTAGGTTTGCTGTAGCTTGGAAGTGACTTAAAAGCACATGGCAACAGCAGCAACACAACTCCTCATAAGCCACTGGTTTGACAAAACCGAGGCAGTTAACAGATGCTCTTAATTAGATTGTATACCCTTCACTTGATTAGCGTGAGGTAGTTAACAACTTACTGGATTCGTTAACCTCAGTTATCCGTAGCTCACTGGTTTGAGGAAGCTGAGGTAGTTACCACATTAGCGTGAGTCACTTTGAGGTCAGTTTATTGGACTGATTAACCTGAGGTGGCCAACAACCCATCAGGTAGGTTAACCTGAGGTAGTTAATGCATGTGGGTTGCTTAATCTGGGGTCCCCCGAACTCACTGGGAAGCGGCAGGCCCCTGGCTGGGTTTCTCCTAAGGAGAACGGATCCAAAATGGCTGGGAGCGGAGGGCTGGGATCCCCCCTGGCTCTGAGGGGCTGGGGGCTGGGAGTGAGGGGAGGGTAGCAGGTGCCTCCCGTTCCAAAAACGGGTGCCACATCTTTCTGCCCCAGACCAAGTCTGTCATAGCTGGAATGACTGGCAGGTTCTGATCGTGGATTAACCCGGCCGGCAGTCCAACCTCTTGCCCTTAAACGTTTGCTGAAAGGGTGCAGAGAGTGTACCTGTGTTGTGTGTTGTGTGAACTGGCTCCCTTTGGCCGTGCTCGTTGTGAGTAAGACGTTTTGGTTAACCATTAAGAACAAGTAAAATATCTTTTGTATTAGGAGTACCCGACTACAGAAGAGTGGCATGGAATCCCTGTACTTTTAAAATGTGGAATTTGTCTCTCAGTTAGTCCAGTGTTTGTGTGTGTGTGTAACTCCTGCTTTTTTGTGCAATACTGTGGCTGGGTCTCCCCGCTTTCTCCCGCTTTTTTAACAAGCATATGGGCTTGGAGGGGGTCTTCCGTGGAGGAAGGCCGGGCTCTTCTGTTGTGGTGTGTTCTGTGGGCGCGTGTGCGATTGCTTGTGAGTGTGTGTGCTTCTCTTTCTCTGTTGGATAGGCATCTGCTGTTGTCAAGTGAGACCTCATTTCTCTGCAGTGACCTTTTTTATTGCTGCCTGGTGTCTGTGTGTGTGTGTGAGAGAGAGAGAGAGAGAGAGAGGGAGATCGCGGGCAAGAGCATTTGTGTGTGTGTTGTCTTCTAGTAACCCCTTCAGCACCTTGGCTGTGGTTGGGCCTCTCCGCCCCTGGCCCTCCTTCCACAGCTCGACCTGCTGGTTGGGCCCGTTGGCTCCCACTCTTCCAAGGCCTGGCCGGCCAGGAGTTCCTTCAGCCACCTTTTTGCCACTGGCTTCTTTTGCTGCAGGGAGTGTGTGTGTGTGTGCGCGCGTGTGCATGCCTGTCCATCCGTCTATCCATCCTTGATGCCTGTGTTCCCTCCATCTCCTGCCCTGTCACAGGCCACTCTTCCAGCTTCTTGGTGCCCACTTGGAACCCCCTTACTGGCACCAGACTTTGGCCCCTGCAATGCCTGCCTCCCTTTACTGGCAGGAGGAGGAGGGAGACCCCAAAGTACGTCCACGTATTTGGCTGCCTCCCCCTCTCTGTCCGCCCGGGTTTTGTACACTGCCTTTTATCCTGAGCCCTTTCGCTGCACTTCTTCACCCCTCGTTTGTTTCCCCTCTTAATCTTTTTCTGCCTTCCTTCCCAGTGTTCACTGCATGGTGGAGATGATGATGGCAACCCCTTCCTTTTCCTGTTGGGAGCCCCGGCCCTTCTGTGCTTTATGCAGCCTGCGCTCTTCCCTTTTCCCTCCCCGGCCTCTGTGATAAAACCTCACCAAATCCTGAGCCTTCTCTTCCAGGGCCCTCGTCCCCTTTGTCCAGACAAGCGCTTAGGTGCCCCCCCCCGCACTTCCCTGGAAGTCATATTTCTGCTATAAAGAAAGCCTACCCCCTTCCCCCTCCCTTACATCCAGAATGTGAGATGGGGGGGAGAAAGAGAGAGAGAGAGAGAGAGGGTTGTTTATTTTTTTTTCAAAAAACCCCCAAATTATATCAGAACCGCATCCCTCATTTAGCTTTGTGGGGCCCAGTGCGCCCTGCTCCCAGTCGCGAGAGGCGAGCACCTTGATGGAGATTGCAGACCCACAGTTTTCTCCAGTGGTACGGGAGAGCAGCCATTTCCTGGTCAAGAAAACTGACCGCCAGCTCCATCTCACCCGACAAAGAGTCCAGGTCATTTATTCCATGAATGTCACCTGAGGAGGAGGAGGAGGCGGCGGCGGCGGCGGCAGTGGTGGAGGGGGGGGAGAGCACTCTTACCCTTCAGCCATCAAACACTTCGTGCCCCTCCAGCCCCACTTTGGTGTCAGTTTCTCTGGGAATTAAATGCTTCCCACCCCACCCCACCCCCAAACACACCTTTACCATATTTTTTGAGGGGGGGGGCGGTGGTGGTGGTGTCCAGAAGGCCAGGGATGTGGCTGGTGTGGGGCTCTGTGGTGGAGGCAGAAGGGGGAAGGAAACCTATCTGGAATCAGGGATCTGTTTGCGTTATCACTGGCAAAACAGCCTCACACTCTTAAGCCCAAGAAGAAAGGCAAAGACCACAGAAGGCAGCAAATAAAAGGATTTCTGTTCCTTTTTTCACCTTGAGTCTCCCGAACAGCTGGATTTTTTTTTTAAAAAGGAGGAATCAAAATTAGAGGACCTGTATAGATAATGTGCGCACGCATGCACACACGCACACACACACACACAAGCGTTTTAAAGGCGAAGAAGAGCAGGCCCCAATAATAATTAGCAGGAATCCGCAGCCGTCCTTCTGGCTGGTGTGGGATTTACCTGTGAGCCAGTTGGCATAATTGTGTGACTTAAGAGATCCATTTACAAATCAATGTATGTTAAATGGGAGACAATCAATTTAATTGCCAGTCTTTATAAACACGATCCTCCCATTAAAGATTTATTTTTAAGTCGGTACGAAATCTAATGATCTCTGTACAAAGCTGTAAATTACTACTGTTAGCTTGTTTTTGAAACATGGCTAGGAAAAAGATTGATTTTCATGTAAGTATTGGTGCAGTCAATTCATAAACAGCAAATTGATATGTAATTAGAAAAATCCAGACATACCCACTGTACAATTTAAAACTAACCTTTTGAAACTCCAGCTGTTGCAGCTGTTCCTTTCTCTGCATGCCATAATTAAACATATTTTTTGCAAAGTATCTCAGTTTGATTTTCCTTATCAGTGTTATTTTATAGATTTCATGCGAATAAATACATCTGTTCTAAATAATGGGTGATTTGCCTGAGATGAACACATGTATATTAAGGAGATTTTTTTTTTTGTATTAATAATAGTTCTACTAATGAAAACCAGTTACCTCTACACGTAACACCACATTTGAAAGTGCCTTTTGTTTTGAGTGTCTGAAAATGGATATATCAATTGCAGGATCAGCCAGTAAATACATTCTTCTGTATCAATAATATCCTGTATCTATCTCTAGAATATGGTTCAATAAATATAAAGGGATCAATTTACAAACCTATAAATAATATACATCACTACATTGCGTCCTTCATTTTCCATTACGCCAAGAGCCCTTCAAGGCTCTTATGCAGTGCAAAAGGACTATTGTGGAGAGCCGGCCGAGCTGCTGGCTGCAGTTTTTAAAAGGGGCCACTGACAGAATAAAGTGCAAGGCCATCAATAATAAACTCCGTTTCTAAATATGTTTGCATAGATTTGCATAGACATTTTTAGATGCAAATAAATAATATATTAAGAAAGGCTTCCAGTTTCCTGTGAAATTGTGGTACAATATGACTGGTTTTCTCTCTCCTTCCCCTCTCTTTTCTTCTTCTCTCTGAATATTGTCATCTATCACAGCCAAATTAAGTAAAATCTATTATTAGTTATCTTTCTTCCAGATAATACATTCAGCTATAATACAGACAGAATTGAGGGAACACAGGAGGAGATCTGTGATTCTGGATCAGCTAAATCGGTCGTAATAATCCCTCTTTTAACTATTTAAAAATAACTGTAACAGGTGCATAAGCAATATTTAAATGCAGTATCTCAACACGTAAAATAGAAATAGATAAATAAAAACAGTTGTGGACCAAACAATTTTAAAGGGAACTCCTTAGATTCTTTCAGGTATAATGATTATTCCTTAAGCAGAGTTTTCTACAAATACATGTTTGTATGTAGTTCCGGCCTTCCCGTCTCCTTAATGATATAATTCTGATTTATTCTGAAATATGGGCAACTGCTAAGTGCTAGGTTTGTGAGAATATTGAAGGTACTGTAATGAACTCGTAACACTAGTATGTATATCAATATAAAAAAATACTTTAGGGAAGTCAGATAGAATTTCACAAGTAAACATGGCTTCTGCAGGTGAAAATTAATATTTTAATCTTCAACCCAGTTCATCACAATCTTATGATCTCAAACCAGCCTTAAAATTTGGAATACCTGTGTTTGTCTTTCTTGTACGGCGGGGCTAAGATGCTAATTGTTCCACAGATACGAACCGGCTGTGCGAGAAGGAATCTTCTGGCAGCTTTCGAGGGGCTTCTGCCGACTCCGGCTCACAGCTGTAAATAAAGAGATGTTGGGGTGATCAGAAAGTGGGCTGTGAAACAGCAAGGGCCGGATTAATGACCGGAACGAGGGGGTTTAGTGGAAGGGCAGGTGGTGAGGCATAGGGAGGGATCGGGGTCTCGTGCTCCTGGTCTGGTTTTGGGACCTCGGTTTTTGGGGCCCTGTGGCCTCTTTGGCACCCCTCCCTTGCTCCAGCCGCCCCGCAATCGGCTTGCTTTGGAGACAGCCACAGCCATTTGGCTCCTTGTGGTGGACAAGCAACCAGTATGCTAAATTTCCCCACAGCTGTGAAGACGGACACCTCCTCTTGCAGGGAGGAAATGGCCTCCATGTTCTGAACAATGATGAACATTAGCAGAGACCAGCGCAAGAAGCAAAACAGGATTGGTGCGCTCTTTGTGCTGGGAAAGAAAATAATTGTACCTCAATGCTCTGGGTGTGTATGTGTGTGTGTGAGAGAGAGACCGTGTGATGGTGTGCACTTTGGCAAAGGCTGGGTACCAAAACCTGTGCTTAATTTGGAGCTGTAAAATCCAGTTTCTTGTGCCTTTTCCCAGCAATTTAGACTGTGCAAGATCTTTGGACCAGGTGTGAACATGTTTTTGCCTTCAATGCTGAGGCCTAGCAGCTGTTATCGTGTGTTCAGTGGGACCTTCGCCCTGATACCGAGTAGATTGCATGTTTCCCATGATGAATATGGGGTTCTATGAAAGCTATTCTGTGGGTCCTGATTGTGCAACATGCTTGTGTTAGGTTTGTGTGTCCCAGCTGTCTTCCCAGCACAATTCTGGCTCATCCTGAAACTGGTCAGTCGCACCTTCAAGGGTTGTGCAACGATCCAGTGACTTGGCTCCGTCTTCCAGTTCTCTAGTTGAAAGTATCTCCCATCAAAGACTTCATTAAAAATTTGCTCATTTAAGTGGGCCAGGAAAATTGGGACAGTGCCAGCTTAGTTACCTTGTGGTTAATCAGGACCAGTTTGGCGTAAAACCAGTCCTGGTTCAGAATTAAGGTTTAACACCACCGTCCAAATTGTGTAAGTGACTTGGTGAATTACAGTGAATTATAGTCCAGTGTAAAATCTAATCTAATCCCCCTGCAATTCCTTACATTTTATTTTAATGTGGGCCAAATGCCTTTGGTCCTCAAGACTGATTCTTGTATGCCGTCTACAAGGTACTGGAAACAGAAAATGTCTTTTTAGCTTTGAAATGATTAGTAGAATCAATGCATAGGAGAGACCAAGAAGAGCATGTCCCAGGCTCAGTTTGGGATGTTGTAGCATTTTGATTAGTAACGAAATTAAAGAACCCACTTGTAAAAGTGTGTGGGACTGTGCCTGCCGCAGAAGAATGTCTCTTGAAAAAGCAGGTGTGTGCTATTATTACTGATAACAGTCTGTGAAATGTTTCTGTCTTTCCCTAGAAAATATATCTATTTCTCGTATGTTGTGTTTATGTAGGATTACCATTTTATTTTGAGGTTATTTTCCCCCTACTTTCTGGTTCTCAGTTTCTTATAAAAATTATTCTCTGTTACTGATGTAGGAAAAGTAGAGGTTTTATAATAAAATAATAAATGGACCAGAATAAGGAGGATAAATGTTGTTTTTCCCCCCTCTAAACAAACAAACAAACAAACAAACAAGCAAACATATAAAGGGGTGGTCAGAAAAACAAACACCTAAAGCCTGTCCCCCTCACATTTCTAATATTTTAAACAAATAAATATATTTATTTGATTTGGAACTAAATCTTATGCTTGTAACATTTTGAGACAAACTCTTTTACAAAAAAAGCTTCCTGTCATTCTTAAAAGGCACATTGGCTCTGTTGTGATGATGAAGCAGTGTCCTTGTGTTCAATACTAATTAATCTAGACTTACGAAGACCCTTTTGCTATATATCAGTTATTTCTTCAGTCAATTAGAATTCAACGTGGCCCATAAAGATGTATGGATGTGGTGGGAAAATACGCTTTCCGCCTCACCAGAGTGTGAAAATGGCTCTGGTTAAAGGGTTTTTAGTGGTAATCAGCATCAGGTGGTCTTGACAGAAATATATGCACCGGTCTTGGGGTGCATTACTTTCCAATTAAAGTTCATAACAATAATAACAATGTTGGCTATTTATCCTATGCTTTCCGAAAGTGCTTCAGGGCAAGAGAACCCCTCTGGTTTGTTCTCATCTTGTCAGATAAGAGGCGGTGCTGGAGAAATAATACATACATGGCATCCGCAGTTTAGCACAGATTGATTATCCTGTTGGTACATTTTACTCTCATTTTGTGCTCGCAGCCCATGCCCCAGATTATGAAAAGGTGAATTTTCTCCACCCTTCTTGCTGCACCTGTTCCGGAGGTGTCCTGGGGAAGGGCAATCTGGGTGGGGGGGTCACTGCACTGGGCTAGTATTTATTCCAAGCTACCCGGTTTTCTGGTTAAAAAGGTGCCCTGTTTTGGTCCGCGCTCAGCCAGGCCAGCACAATGAAGGGGAACTCAAGAACCCCAAATTTCCCTGTTATTTCAAGGAGGCGTTGCCTACCTACCCTTTAAAGAACTGGTCCTTATTCTGGCTTCTTTGTTTCTAATGGATGCTCCTTATTTCGGAAATCTACCCCTTTGGGGGGGAAAGGCAAAGCAGAGTTGTTGTGGGACGGGTGTAAGGAGAAAGGCCAAAATCCTAAATGGAACGACAGCTTAAAATCCCAGTCTGTTTGGAATGCGATCAGGGCAAGGAGAAATCAGTTGCAGGCGTAGAGGAATATGGGCAAGTGACAGAGAGAAAACAGTGTGCAGCCCCCATACCTTGGTGCAAACGTGTTGGCGGGAGATTAACCGTTGTGACGTTGTTCACTGTGGGCAAAAGCGTCCCTTTTGTAGGGTTCTTAAGTTGTGACGGCCTCCTTTGGAAACGCTCTACCGCTCTGAACATGGGAGCTGCTTCTTTGTCACATGGTGAGGAGCGGCAGCGGCCATCTTTAGGGCTGCCAGCCTTTCTCCCCGAGAGAGGTGCTGGGGTCTTAGCAGCCCCTCCTGACAGGCAGAAACTCAACAGGGCTGGGCTCCATCCTGGCCCCACCAGAAGAAGGGGCGAACTTCTGCACGTGAGGTGGCAGTGAAAGGTTCGCCGTGGGGCAGGAAGAACAAAAGGGACGGCCATGTTTCTGGCTGTGAGGAAATTAAAAATGTGCTGGTGGCTCGTGCAGACTGGAAATCAGGCGGGCTCTGCTGTGATCTGGGATTACTTGGCCTGGTTTGAGTCTCTCAACAGTTTCCGTCTGGATTTGTGAGAGCGAGGGCAGGAAAGAGTGTGTGGCGACACTGTAGGAAAGGTGCGTGCTCCAAGGTGCGCGTTTGGAAGCGGAGGAAAGAGGAAGGTCTGGATAACAGTGAGTGTTACACCTGTCAGGCCACGCTCAGTTTTCGTCTGTAGGCACACGGGGCCCCTTTCCGCCCACAACGGTTGCTGTCCCGGGCTCCCCGTTGCAGCACGTTGCCTGCGCGCAAACTGTGACGAAAATGAGCTGGAACACGCCTGGGGCGCACGGAGCCCCCGTCCCGCACCCAGAGTGCCTGCCAGGAGATGCCCCAGAGTTTTGCTCCCAGCTTTCATGTAACTGCAGTTTAGGATCTCACCTCAGCCCCTAAGCTGTGGCTAATGTTAGCCATGCTTAAACCTTCTGGATTCATCGCCCAAAATCTGAAAGTGGAGATGACTTCTTTCAGGGAAAGCACAATTAAAATACTCGGTTTTGTTTAGGGTTTTGGGTGCAGGGCTGGGACTTACTGGGCGACCCTGGGCTGGTCTTTCCCAGCCTGGTGTACTTTAGAGGGTGGGGACCCCATGAGGAGGGAGAGGGGGAGAGCGAATCTGAGGCAAAACAGGACATAGAAATAAGATATAGAGTCCTTTCGCATGTTGTAAAAAGTTCTCTTTCTGTTGTGCACTTTAATAATTTAATCTGCAAACGCATCTCCTGCAAGGCTTCTAAAACCAGCTTATTAGTAAAATGGCCATAAAAATCTCTCTTAAACGTACGATATAGGGATTTCCAGTGGAATTTTTGATCTTGTTATTGTAGTAAATATTATCAAATAAATACAATTCAGCAACATTGTTGAAAAACCTGAATAGTTAATTAGGCAAGGTCTGGGTCCTATATGTGTAAACTGACAGTGTTTGTTTAAGGGTTTTGCCAAAATCTTGCCAAAAGGCAAAGTGGGTTCAATTCCTGTTAAGCGGGGAGGGACGCCTGGGACCCCGGCAGGGATGGGACGCTGGCTGTGAGTAGCCACTGGGCAAGCAGAAATGCATGTGGGTATGAACAAAAGCAACAGGAAACTCCTCTTGTTTCATTCTCGCTTGCGTGAAGGAATAATTTAAGAAGTTATCCCTGCAGGAAGAGAGTACAAGCAGTTTTTCCAAAGTTTTCAATGCCTTTTTGCATGTAGTAACTTTCTTTTAGAAAAATTCATTTGTGGAAAAATCTTGGTTCTTGTGAAACAAACTTGGTTATTCACAAGTGCCAACATTATCCATAAGAAAACACTGTCCTTAGTGTGAAATACACTGTTGTCTACATAAAAATGTTGTGGGTTTTTTGGGGGGGGGGTACAAAATGCAAGTGGTTTAGGGGCTTTCTTTTTTCTTTTTACAAAAATGTCCCAAAAAAATCTTGTGGCAGTTAGGCATTTTCTGGGCCGGGTTTCCCTATGGGTAGAAACACTCTTTCTCATTCAGGATAAGAAAATCTGCAAGTATTCTCTCTGTCACTGATTATGCATTTCTAAACTGTCCCACATTAACAGGTACAAGGGAAAGATCGTCATGTTATCTGCCTTCAAGTTGACTCCGATTTATTTATTGACTCCGAAAACCCTCTCGCGGGCTTTCTGGGCCAGATTTTTTATTCAGAAGAGGTTTGCCCTTGCCTTCCTCAGAGGCTGAGAGAGAGTGCCCTGCCCAAGGTCACCCAGTGGTTTTCCATGGCTGAGTGGTAATTCAGTCCCTCTTCTCCCAGAGTGTTAGTCCAGCACTCAAACTGCTACCCGATACGATCCATTTAATCACCTTAAAGCAATCTACAGAAACCCCATCACTTTTGAGCACTTTAAAAAATATTTTAAACACTTGAAAAGCATCTAGGAAAAGCCAGCTCAGCTCTGCACACTGATAAGAGTCCTGATATCACAAGGTCCTGAAGTCTTGGGAGAACAGCTGGATTTGAACTTGACACGAGGGGGAGGGTGATGCCGGGGCCAGCTGGGCCTCCACGTGGGGGGCATCCCACATCAATTCACACTCCTCGCTTCCTGGATGTCAGGCTGGGCTGCATGCGAAATTTGAATACTGCTAGCCACTGGGTTGCACAGGGACATGTGCACACTCTAGCAGAGCTAGATTCTGGGAGTTGTAGTCCAAAAAGTAATGTTTCCAAACTCCAGTAACTGCGTAACCGTGGTGAACGCAGTTACCCCGAGAGAGGTATTTTCTCCCCATTTTCACTGCCTGAAGGTGCTTCCAGACAGGTTTCTGTAGTACAGTTGGATCTCCTCATTCATGCAAGTTTACAGGAGATCCAGATGTTGGTGTCTTAAATTTGCAGCCCCCCCTCCCATGTTCTCCCTTTGTTTCTTCTGTCTTTCCTTTTTCTCACCAGAGAAAAACTATTAAGGCAAAGCTCACAGCAGCAGTAGCGGCAGCGGCACGGCAGCTGGCTTTTAATTATCAGCGATCCCTCTATGACTGGAAGCGTCCAGAAGCCTGAACCCTTTTGTTGGTCCCACTAGAGTAGACCCATGGAATCAGGGGGATCTCCCTGTACGTGTTGACTCCCCGTTCAGCAGCCGAATCAACAGCCCTCCTCTAGTTAGGAGTAAGCAGCGGGATTGTGCTGACAACGCTAAAGAGAGTTTACAGTTTCACATACAAAATAGTAGGAGGAATAACAAACAAGTACAGTAGCAACAACAAAAGCTATATTTATTTGTAAGCCTCCTTTCTCCCCAAAACAAGACTCTAAGCAGTTTGAAAATTAAAACAGACGGTATACTTAAAAGATACAAGATGACCAACCTTATAGCAGAACATTAAAAATAATAATAATATAATGATAAAATAAAAAATGGTAAAATAAAAGAAGTAAAAATATTTAAAAATAAAAAATAATAAAATAGATATTATTAAATAATATGAAATAAATAAAATAATAGAAACACAATACAATTAAAACAGTAGATGAAAATGTCTCTGACCAGCACTGGATGTATAGTTTGCTCCATGAAGAATGTATAAGAGGCTCCATCCCAACCAGGAAGCCTTGCACTACAACTCCCATCGCTCTCAGCCAGTTGACTACTGGTACACCAAGGACAGTCCCCTCCTCCGCAGTTCACACGCACGCACGCACGCACGCATGCACACGTGCACGCGCGCGCACACACACACGGCTTGCTGTGTGAACAGATTGGCTAACCCTCCTGGCTAGTGTGTTTTTAAAAACCGCGCTGTACATGAGCCCTCCGTGTCGGCTGTGTTCCTAAGGGACGCACCCAGGGTCACTGGCCTCACTTGTTTGGAAGAAAAGGAGTGGAGTCAGACGTTTTGCCTTGCTGTCCGCTGATCCTTGTCCCTGCATTCGATGCCCCTCTCATTGGCAGCAAAAACGAGCCTCAGATTCAATCCTGGAAATGTCTGGATATGGGTTGCGCCTGGTGCTAGAGCTAGCACGGGTGGACGGCATCTGAGAAGCTCATGGCAGCATACACAACAGCCCTGTGAGGTCTGTCAGGTTAAGAGGTCATACTGTGCCCAGGGCCTCCCAGGGGGTTGATCTTGCACCTCCCTGCTCTCTCTCCTGAGAGTGGGACACAGTTTGAAAAGGCAATTCGTGGTGGTGGCCAGTGGCCAGGAAGGGCGTGGTTGCCTCAGGGCCTTTTAAAGGGGTGGCCACAACTGTCCCCCGGCCCCCCCACCTAGGAAGGGGGTTGAGGAGGGTTAGGTTGAGAGTTTGAGACTAGCCCAAGGTCACGGTTGAGCTTCATGGCTTCCGGGGACTAGAATTTGGATTCTCCAAGTCCTAGTGCTGGGATCTAACCTTTATCTACCCCAGTCCCAGGGAAGGGGCTCCCAGGTGTCATTCTTTCCTGGACCCTCCCCCGGCTGGAAAAAGGCCCTGGGTTGGACCCCTCTTTCCCAAAGTCGTTTACTTTCGCATTTACCTTTGTGGCCTCTTCCGTTCACACACTTTGCTTTGCTTTCTGCTCATGCAATATGTCTTGCTTTTCTGTTCACACAGTTGGCTTGGCTTTGCTCTCATTTTGTGCAGGGCCGACTCTTTGTTCTCTGGCACTGAGTGAAGAAGCTTGAAAATTCCACTTTTGAAAGGGACACTCTGCCCATCATGTTCTGCCCAGGAGAACAAAAATAAACAATTGTCTTAGTATATATGTAATTAAGCTTCTGTACAAACTGCCTGGTTTGCTCAGAAGCGGATCTTTCCCACACCTTTCTAGTACCTGCTTAGCCTCCGAATGTCAGTTCTCAATGGTGGCTATCCCAGTGAGGTGGATGCTTACTCTGGAATAATTATTTCAGAATTAAAGTGCGCTAAGTGCAGTCAAGCACATCGTACACTAAAAGGAAATGTAGACATGATAAACAGTAATATTGATCTTTTTGTGTGTGCCCCTTAGGGTGATGTTATCATGTCTTGCGGCTATTAAAAGCAAAAAAAAACAAAAAACCTCAGAGATGGTAAAACCTCTTGTAGCCAACGTGGCTCTTGCTTCCCCTCTTTCTCTGGAGAGGGAACAGCAGCTTGCCTTCAAGGAGACTCTCCGAATGTTTAGTCTCCGCATTGCTAGGAGGGGTTGTTTCAAAACGTTCCAAATTCCAGAAGAGATGTTTTTGGAACAGACGTGGTTAAACTTTCTGCCTGTCGGCCGGCCTGCTGAGGGTCTTATCAGGGATGCCCTGGAGGCGGAGGAAGGTCCTTGTGGGAATCACCTGGGACAGGGTGGGAAACAGGGCAGATTTGGGATTTTCTAGTAAATCTCTGGATGTCTGGCTGTAGGATGGCAAGAGTTTCTGATTCCCAAGTGCTGAATTTAAAGAATGTTATCTAGTATGGCTTGTTCATTTTATTCTGAAAATCACTTTTCTATAAGCCGTGATGCTATTTTCCTGTAAAAGAGGAACATTACTTGGTTGCCTTTCACCTGGTCTTTGTGCAGCTCGGCACACTGGTTTTGGAGCTTGTTTTAAAATTCCCTGCTAAGAAGCTTCCTTTTTTTCCGATGACAGTTTCCAAAATGCCCACAGTCAGCACGACCTGTAGAAAAGTAACTTTCCCAAGCTGTGATGGAATTTCTGAGCTGTAGTAATGAAAATGTAGATTTGTATGTGTGTGAAAACTGTGCCAAGCGTGTGGGTCATGCACTGCAGGGGGCTCTGCTCCAGAGGCCCCCACTCCGCTGTTTGGCTGCATCTCTGCAGTCCCTGTTTGGCCCCACGGCCCCACAGCAACCAAGAGCGCAACAACAGCAAAGGTAGCCAGCTCCCCTCCGCAGTGGCAAAGGTCAGTAGGAGTTGGCTAGCGGCTCTCAGGGTGGCTGGCCCACCGGCATTGCTCCTTTCACTGAAGCCAAGGATTCTCAAAGAACAGAAAGTGCTGAAAAGGGCTGCCGTGCCAAACCTATCAGAGGACCACCTAGCGAGGAGGGAAGCTGCTGTGGAAGTCGGTTGCCACAGCTGCTGATCCTTCTTGCCCCTCCTTTGCCCCTGGACAGGTAACGGAGGCCCAGGTGACTCCTGCACGGTTTTATCTGAGTGTTGCTCTGACACAAACAAGGCCGGTGTGGTGTTGAGCCAGCCGTGGTCACAGTTATTTGGTTTGTGTCACCAAAGAAGGGGAGAGAAAACCAGGGAGCACAGAACTGTGTCTGAAAGGCCCCAACAGTGCTTGTCACATTCAGGACACTTCGCTTGTGCCAACAGTGGGAGCGTGTTCTTGCCTACATTTTTTCTGACCAGGGCATTTGTTTCCCTGTCTGCAACAACGGATGTGTTGGGCTTTCATAACTTCAGTATGACACATCTTCTACAGAATTAGGTTCTCCGGGACAAAAAGCACAGGGGTAGACTCTTTCCCAATTTATCCCCATCATTCTTTCTGAGTCGGCCCCCTCCTCCTCTGGCTGGCACAATGGTAGAGCCACTGCAAGGCTGAGGCCTTTGCAAATTAAGGCAGCATTCAATGCCTGCTTGTTGAGCACCTCTTCGTGAGGAATAGCCTTTTGACCACGGCAGCCAGGTGAAGAAGGGGCCAGGAAGAGGGGCCGCCCCCTTGCCTTGTGGTGAATTCTAAAAGTTAAGGGTGCCCTTCCAAAGAATCTGTCCTTTTGTCCATCTTGAAGCTGTCCCACTTAATGTCTAAGGCACAAAAGAAAAGCCACAGAAGTGGTAACCTGAGGAAAAAAACCATACTATTGCTGGCCTTTTTTTTCTTACCTGTTTGGTTTTTGGCACAGCAGAACTGTGGCAGGGGATGCTGGGATCTATATGGCCTCTGGGTTGTGTGCCTGTGTGCCCTGAAAGAAGCGCCCAAGTGCCACAAGGGCTTGCACAAGCTCTTTGGAGGCCTATTTTGACTCTGCCCTTCTTGGTCACCAAGTTGTGATGCCCTTGTGGTGTCTTCAGTAGGAATCCACTCCTTACATTATGTGCCGGTAAGAGAATGGTTGCGCTCCCTGGGACTTGGTGCTCTGGAGCTGGGAACCGCGATGATTTGCAGCCGGCATGGGAGGAAAGGAGGTCATAGCCCACTGAGTCTGGGTTGCCAATTTTTGATGGACTGGACTGCCTATCACTATGGAGCTGGCAAGTAATCTGAGTTGTGAGGAAAAATAGGAAATGTTGTGTTTAATTTCCAGTATCAATCAGTATCTCTAAGTAGTTGCATTACTAAAGTGTGAGACACCTTGCCCTCTTGCTTTGTTGGGGAAGAGTGGGAGTGCTTTTAGAAACAGCCTCCAAAATAATTCTGGGGGTGTGTCCCCAAAAAAGGAACTTTTCCAAGCTCCATCCAGGGACCGGCAATGACAAAAAGTCAAGTAATACCTGAAGGTGAAATCAGGGGACCAGAGTCTTCCTGTTACTGAAGCATTTGTTCTGCAGCATTTGGAATGTCACCTTCCTTGAGTGTATGAAAAGTGGAATGTAAATGTTTTATATGCCTGACAGTAAAGCCCCTAAAAGAGAGAGAGAGAGAAAGAAAGAGGGAGGGAAGAACATGGGTGGGGTTTGTGGCTTGGCAGGGGAAACTCCTCAAATCACTTGGGAACCACTTGCAGGGGAGTAGAACTGAGAGGGTCCGGGCCTGAACCATAAGGTCAGCTTTGGGGGGCAGAGACTCTCCACCTTTGGAGGTTTGTAAGCAGAGGTTGGATGGGCATCTCTCAGTCAAGAGAGTTTTGGTTGTGGGTTCCTGCGGTGGCATCCAGTGGCTGGGCTGGGCGGCCCTTGGGGTAACTTCCAGCCCTGTAACTGCGATTCTGTGAGCAGCACACATCTTCTGGCAGAAGGGAACAGCCTCCCCAAACAATGGAGATGCGGGCGGGGGGTGGGGGTGGAATAAAGGCTTATAAAGACCTCGTCCTCAACCGTGACAGTGAATCTGAGGCTAGGTAGACAGCTTGGGCTATCTGGGCGACAATAACCGTCCGTCCTGATCAATAATACATAATGAACACCGCATCATTAAATAATTCATCGACAGCAAATAATTTCTGTGCCCTGAGGAGGAGAAGAAAAGCCATCTCTTTAGTGCCCCGCTGGGCCAGCCTTGTGGTTTGCAGTGATTAATTAGTTTTATTTCGTAATTAGCTCCCTGTCCTACTCCCTCATAGAAGATTCCCTTGCAGAAAAACTAGCTTTGAAACCCAGGGCAGCGAGGTTGGCAGGAAAGAAAGCAGAATGCTTGTAGCATTCCTAAAGCAATTTCCCTCTTTCATTCTTTCTTTCTCTCTCTCTCTCTCTCTCCCTTCTTTTTTTCTTTTACTCCCCCTTCTTTTTCATTGTTCTCCTCAGTCTTAATCTCTTTCTCTCTCCCTGACTTTTATTCCTCTCTTTATGTCGCTGTTTCTTGTTCGCTTTTAACTTGCTTCCTGTTTTTTTTTAAATTCTACATTGTCTTAATGGCAGGACAGCTGTTACTGAAAGCAAGCCAACGAAATAGCTGGCACAAAATAACCACTGAGCGATGCTGCCTGTCCTTCGAAATCAGGAGAGAGAATCTTCCTGGAAGAATTCTCCAAGGGAGATGAACCCCTTGGCAAGTGTTGTATCTACTCTGGGGTGGAGGAAAAATCCACTCCCACAAAAAAAAGGTCCATCTTTGCTGCAAAACAACCAACACCTTTGTGGCTGTCATTTAAATTGTGAGTGCATTTTCTGCTTTGCATTTTATTGGCTGCCGAATAAATTAATCTGAATACAGGCAACAATCTTTAGTTCTGGACCGATCCCCAGAGCTATTAGGCGTGATAAGTGTAGACAAAATGTAAACAAAGAGAGAAAACTATCTGGACAGGAGCCCGTAACAACATTATTCTGGGCCTGCTTCCACTCAGCTTTATCTCAGATCCCCAAAAGACAACACACTGATTGTTGGTCGGAGGGGCAAGGCGGGACCCAGAGGCCAGGCTTGCACACCTTAGTTTTTGCTTTGACCGCTCCTCCTTCCCTTGGCCCTTCTCAGAGGTGGGGGGGTCTTTTGCTTTGGCTGTGCTCTCCCCCTCCCCCTCCCCAGTCCCTCCTACCCGCCTGCTGATGCAGTTGGGCTGTAACTGGATTCTGCTAACCGGATTTCTGAAGCAGATTTTCACAGGTTCAGCAGTTCCTGACTGGGGATGGTGGGGCGTTTGGTTCTCCATTTCCCCCATCCCCGTTTATTCAGGACCAGCATTTTGGCAACCAGGGAGGGGAAAGGGGAAGAAAAGGTTATGTATGGTTCTTGTTTTTTTCCCTTTAACCGTGGCTGGGGATTGTGGTGTGTGTGTCTGTGTGCGTGTGCGTGTGCGTGTGTGTGAGAGAGGATGGGGTCCTTTCCGCCTCCTCTGACCTCTTTTGTTTCTTTCCAATGGGCTTGGTGTGAGTTATGTTCTTTTCCTCTCTTCTGCAGCAGAAGTGGAGGAAAGGGACAGGTGCAGTCTGAAATGGATCATGGTCCCTGTAAGCAGCACCTTGGAATACACATGTGCAAATTGGCAAACATAGAAGGGACTGCATGGCCCATCTAGTCCAACCCCCCCCCCATCATGCAGGAGAACACAGCTTAAGTGGAACAAACAGTAAATGTTTGGCTGGTGTACCTGCCTTGCACTTCAAATGACACTTTGGGCAAATTGCACACATGGGATGATGCACACCAGAGTTATTGTAACAGGTATTGCTAAATGCCTTTAGGGAGATCCAAAATATTTGAGTGCATGTGTGAATGAGCACCGTGTATTTGCTGAATGTGCAAGAATCCAGGTGTTTTTTTTCCCTGAAAGGTGGGTCCTTTTGGAATGTTGATTTGGATCTGCAATGAAGAGGACTGCATGGACTCCGAGGCAGCAGCGTTGGTGCAGTAGTTGGACTGTTGGAGTAGGACTCCGGGAGACCAGGGTTCCCTTCTCCCCTCAGCCCTGGGAATCCACCAGATGGCCTTTGGCAAGTCACACTCTCTCAGCCTCACCGGTTGCTCTTTGTCGGCCTCAGAGAGGAAGGCCATGGGAGGAAGTCTCCTCTGAGTAAACCTGGTCAAGGAAGCCCTGGGAGGGAGTCACTGGAAGTTGGAGCCGACTTAATGGAGGCCGCTAACAACAGAACGCTCTCTCTCTCTCAGGTGCACAGTGCCCTCTCTGTCTCCGTTGGGGGTGCATCAGAAGAGTACTGCTGGGTCAGCCTGGCTCCCCTTCTTCTCCATCAAAGACTGGCCAAATGCCCCAGAAGCCCACCAGAAAGACATGGAATTGATGGGTGTCATCTTTCTCCTCCCCAAGAAGATTCTTTGCCTGATCTGGGGGGACAGGCTTCCCATACTAACCCATAGTTGGAGTTACGAGTGTTCTTTAGTGTAGCTGCATAATTGGTCCAGAGTGTCTCACTCACTCCCCCCACCTGTTTTATCATTTCTTTTTGCTTTTTGCTTTTCTGGTACAGGACAGACATTTGCGGGCTCCTTTTCCCCAAAAACTGAAGGCACTTTGGAAGAGCAATTAACACTTTGCTGTATTTTCATTTTTGCCAACAGATCTGATAGGCTCTCTGTAGTCTTTAAAAAAAACCTGCTAAAGCTATTTGACCAGCAGTGAACAGAGGTGTTTGTGGAAAAGAGATGTTTGTGTCTGCTATGGTGTAGAAATAACCCTTCTGACATGAGTTTCAATTTTTTGAAAAGCAAATGGACAAATATAACATTCAAGACCCCTTATGTCCCTATTTTAAGGGGAGAGAAAGACCCAGAGGGGCAAAACCATGCACAGAAATATATGACTTTTTCCCCTGGGAGGATGGGAGTGCATCCCCCAACAGTCTCCTCAGCCCAGGGTGTTATTTTTTCTCCTTGCCTACTGTGCAACCTGGATGAATTTCTCTTTTTTTGTGTTGGTGCCGGGCTGTCTGCTTCTCTCGGAAGATGCGCATCCTTCTACTTGTCTGCAGTGATGCTTGGTCTCTGGTGCCCTGGTATCCCTCCCCGTCAGATTTGGTCCCAATGCTCTTCTCTCCCTTCTTAGCCCCTTGGCATATTTTCACGCTGCTGGAAACACCAGAGCCTGATCACCAATCATGTCCTCAAGCCCATTATTCCTTCCCTGCCCTCATGACCTTTACCAGGATGGTTTCAAATTCATATTTATGGGGTCACAAGGTGGGGGATGGGGTGGAGGGGAGGAGAGGCGGGAAGGGCAGGGCAACACAATGGGATGGAGGGCAAACATGACCCCTCCAACACCCTATGCATAACTAGCCATGTGGACACCCAAACTACATGTGTCTCCAAGTATGACAGATGCTCCTTTGGCACAATCCAGCAGTGTCCAGTTACGTTGTGGATTTCTGGTGTGTGATTTTTTAAAGTTCCCAGATTGGAATGTGCTAGAGCTGTCTTGTTTTAGAAGTAACACACACAAGGGGCATAATTCATTAAAACAGGCATGACAATGGCCACAGATGACCAAGAATGTGAAATTCATGGCCCTTAGTCATACCTGGGCTTGTCATCTCCCTCTCGTCCACACTCCCCCAACAATAGTCTGCGGACAGCAGTTGTGCAACCAAGCTGTAAAAAGGCCCAGGAGGTGACTGAGGCCGATGGCGCTGTGTTTGAGGGACAGGAGCTGGACGTGTCTGAAAGTGAGACACACCTTTGGGTGGCATGTGAGCGCTGTGTCTGGATGTGTTCCAGTTGAGTTGTCTGTCTGAGGTGGGGAAGTCTGGATGCCACAGAAGAATATTTGAAGCAGAGGAGTCTAGGCTTCTGTGTTTATTTGTGAATATCTGCATCTGGATGCTGTGGACGTGGATCTGTGGCCTGGTTGCCGGTCAACTGGGACTTCTGCAGCTCCTCTCTCTCTCTCTCTCCCTCTCTCTCTCTCTCTCCTTCCCTCCCCATTGCCACCTCAGTTCCCAGACTCAGAGGTGGTGAAGCCTAAATTTTAAAGAAAAAAGATTTTATTTCTTCCCTGTATCTTCTTCCGTGCTCGTGTTATGTTTTCTTAGGTTACTGGGACCTCCTCGCATCCTGTGTATCAACATTATTAAGCCACCTAGCCATCATCTGGCATTTTACTATTTATAAAGGGTACACTGGGTGTCTGACACTGAAAAAAAAAAGGATTTGATCCCAGAGTAAATGTTTGACTGGCACAGGTGTGAGCTGAGAAGTACGTCTTCTGAGGATGGCTCTTAGGTTTTCTGAGAGAGTCACACTCAGATGTGTCTCAAGATGAGATAAAGCAGCTTTCCAAGGCCACGATCTTAGTAGTGTAAATATGCATTGATGGAGTTACGGTTTTCTTCCCCTAAGCTGGATAGTGCCGTGGTGCAACAAATGCCCACGGGGGGCCAATGCGCATGACTGTCATCATGTAGTTTCGTGAATGGTGCGCCTCCACATTTTTAAATTCTGTTTTCTCTGTCATCAGCTGGATACAATTACTGCCCTTTGTCCAAAAAAGCCCGCTCCTCTTGAGTAGCGCAACGTTGTTGTTGCCTACCTTCCAGTCCTTTTGGACTCACCATGATGCTAGATTTGCTCAGAGGAGGTTTGCCTTTGCTGCTTCCTTTGAGGCCAAGAGAATGTGACTTGCCCAAGGTCACCCAGTGGGTTTCTGTGGCTGAGCAGGGATTCAAACCCTGGTCTCCAGAGTCACAGTCCAGTGTTCAAACCACTACGCCATGCTGGCTCGTAGTAGCCCAACTTAGACCTGCATGGGATACCAACAGGACGTAGAACTAAATATCCACTTGCACGGTCACTGCTGGCAAGAGAGAAACTGACTGCAGGTGAACCCCAAGTGGTGAGGCAATAAATGCAAAGGGAGTTGGTACCTTTTCTTGCAAATTGGTCAGAAGTATCCCACAAGCAGCTAGTGGAGAAGGTGGGCTACTAAGTCCACATTTATTGATGTATTTGCACATTTGTTCTTAATACAGGGCTGGTGTGTGCGAGGTGGGTTGGAGGCTGGGTGTGGACTGTGAGGAAGGAAGACAGACAGACAGGCACAACCAGTATGTACCTGAGGCCAGAATTAAGACCCAAGTGGGTTGCCATCATATCATTAACTAACCTGAAACCTCCGCCTATTCACTTTTTAGTGCTTGTATTTCTTGATCACTTTCTAAGTATTTCCTCTCCTGCCCCACATTAGCACACCAGTGCGTGCACACTCAAGCAATATATGCTCTCAGCTGGGGGGTAGCTACATTAGGGGAGAGGCAAAATGATGGCATTGCCCCCCAAATAAGACTCCCAATGCAATGTTCCTTCAGTCTTAAAGTTTCTAGCACTGCAGAGAGTGAGGTGCTGAAAATCATGCACGTCAAAAAATATTATATTTTCTGTGTTCACATTGCCTTGGTATCTTTGCCTACCCGTTTTCTTTGGATGCACAAACCTTGTGTTTCTAAATATTCAGGTGAAGTTGTTTTAAGTTATTGAAATACTAGAAATTTGGAGACTGATGGAAAAGTTCATTGTAGCGAGGAGACAGAAGTCTTATTTGAGGTGGCCATGCTCTCATTTTTCAGGAGCTGCACCCCGGGTCTCATGTCCCTCTACGTTTTGCTCTAAAGGCCGAGGTCTAAATCCACTTACTGGACCAGACTACAGTGGGGCCGTTGGAGCAGTTGGGGATCAAACTTGTTTTCTGCTTCTCCAGAGGCAAGAATATGCACCAGTGGATTCAATTTTAAAGAAAAGAGGATTCACCTAAACTTTAGGAGGAACTTATTTACTGTAAGAACTGTTTGACAGTGATGGAACCTCCTTCTTTGGATGGCCATGTTTTAGGAGCACCTTAGTTAGGTATTCCTGCATGGCAGAGAAGGGGGTTGGACTAGATGGCCCTTGGGGTCCCTTCCAACGCTATGGTTCTAGGACAAAAGATTCACACAGATGTTGACTTACCATTCAGCAGTTTGCTCAAGAGATCTCCTATCCGAAACTGGCAATCGGATTTAAACCTTGATACATTCTCTGTGGTGGAAATGGAATAAGAATGTATTAGAACTACATTTTGGTAAAGGCTTAAGGTGTTTCAGATTAAAGACTGACATATCTTTAGGGCCTGTTTCCCCCTCTGTTCTCTTGAACATTTCTGTGCATATTCAGCTGCGTGACACAAGAGAGTAGACCCACTGAATCAGTGGGAGTTACGTATATGTTGACAAATAATTCCACAGTTGATTCAGTGAGTTTGCTGCCCTTGAGACTAACTCACAGGGTTCAGGATTTAAAATGGGACATATAGACTGGGCCCTAGGAGAAGTGCTTCCTATTTTGGGGTATTGTCCATTGTAAAGTGGGGTGGGAAAGTGGTGGTGATTTGTGCCCTTGGACAATCCAGGGGCCTTGTGGGTTGCTGAAAAATGTCCAAAGAACCAAGAACCTAAAACAAGTGGCCAGAAGTCCATGTCTGTCCCTTAAAAATCAGGGTTGTTTGATATTTATTGCCAGGCAAGCAATTTAGAAAGTTATTTGCCTCCTTCAGGACAGGAAACCCGGCCCTTCTGCTCCAGAAAAAGCACAATTCCAGATGTCTGGAGGAGTCGAGGGCCACGGGAAGAGACTCGGAGGGCCGCCCTTTGCCCACCCCGTTCTCGTGGAACGCACCAGGGCTGCGTGACAGAGCTTGTGCGAGATTTGTGTGCAGGTGCTGGTTAATTGACACGCAGTTAAGACGGCCCGTTATTAGCGGCAGCTCTCTGCTGTGTGGGGCCGGTGGCAACGGGGTGGGGAGAAGGTGGTCTCCATCTTCCACGTGTCCCCTCCCCCTCCCCGCCTCCCCTTTTTCCTCCACAGAGGGGTCGTTTCCTGCACCTTCTACCCCCCAGCCCAGTGTGTTTCCCCTTGCCCCGTTCCTGTCGATAGGTTAATTGCCCGGGGTCAGGGTTATTGACAGCCTGATTAGTGCCCCTGTCAGCTCTGTACCAGGCTAATCTAGGCGGCCACAGCCCGGAAACGCCAGCGCATTGATTTTTTGGGGGATTCCTTGCGACCCCCGCGTTGACACATTGATCCGGCTCCCCGGAGCGAACTCTCTGTCAGCGCCTGGCGGCAGCTCTGCCTCCCTGTCCCGCGCTGGCTGCGGAGCTGGGCCGGCAGGCGGCGGAGGGGGCCTCGGGTTCTGGCTGCTGCTGCTGCTGCTACGCCGGAAGGGGGCTTTCTTTCATTTTTAAAAAGGCCTGATTGATGCGTCCCCCCTCACTCTAACCACTAGGCCACAGGGGTGTCCCAGAAAATGGCGGGAACAGGGACAGGTGGGCAGGCAGGTGGGCTTAACTCTCCCCCACCTTTTGCCAGCGCAGGCTGAGGTAAAAGTGCTAAAATGGCCGCCCTGAATTCACTAGCCCAGTTTCGCTATGCCCTTGGGCCTGGCGGCCATGATGAGCCTTTTTCCCAAAAAGGAGGCCTGGGACATTCTGGTGCCTCGTGGGGGAATGAAGCCATTTAGGCCAGAGCGAAAACGGGAGGGGGCTCCCGTCCCTTTAAAAGTTTGGAGAAGAGGGGCTTTGGGCAGGGGCTGCTCGTAAGAACAGAGCCCAGGAGGGAGATGCCACCCCCGCCCCCAACCCCCCCTCCTCAACAACCGCCAATGAAAGGACAGGAGCCCCCTGGCACTCCTGGCCTCTGTGAGGGAGTGTTTGTATACGTATAAGATATCTTACACACACACACTCTCAAATATGTTTTTTCTTTTTGTAAACATGTAACAAAACAAGGAAGTAAATGCTTGGCAGTTTGACTGGCTGTTTACTAAACAAGGACTCTTCCCCTCATGTTTTCGGGAGGCTTCTTCCCCAGACAACGGCCAGGAGGGTTTGGTGCCCCCGCCTTAAATGGCCTCCTCTCATGAGACCGAAACGTGTGATCAGGAGCTAAACTGCTGGCCGTTCTGGTGACTCTTCAAGTGGCGGCAGCCGGCTGTCTGCTCTTAGGCCTCTCAAGGAAAAAACCACTCGCCCGCGTGGGTGTACTTCCAGCAGGGCCCCAGTCTCTGCCCCCTCATCTTGGCCTGAGGCCTTCTCCCCTCAGGGAGGGCCCAGAGCGCCGGGAGTCCTCAGGCCGCAGCGGTCTCCCCTCATGAGGTGAAACATGCGGCGGGGAACTAAGCCTTTGACAATTTTGTGGTCCTTCCTCATGGATACCTTGGTGTATCTGGCGCTTAAGGAAGAGGGGCTCCTTGCATGGTGTTGCCTCAGGGACTTTGTCCCTCAGGGGAGGGCCCAGGACATTGTGGTGTCAAATGGGGTCTGCTTGTGAGGTAAAAAGTGTAACAGGGACCCCGACGCTTAAGCATTTTTGCTGCCCTACAACAGCCCTGTGAGGATGGCTCGGCAGCAAGCCTGCGACTGGTGCCAAACCCCCAAGCGAGAGCTTCATGGCTGAGCAGGGATGAGAAAGCTGGTTTTCCCAGTCCCCAACCACTGCCCCATCCTGACCCAGGGAAGGGGCCTCAAGGAACTGAGCTCTTACATTAAAAGAGGGTGTAATTTCTTCCATATTTTTGGCAGTCCCTCATGGAGTGCCGCCCTACCTTGGGCATCCTTGGGGGCTGCCCCCTTTCCAGCGAGGCCCTCCTTCTCCCCTGTTGTAACAGCCGGGCCCACCTTCTCTCCTTAGAGTCCTTGTCTGTTCCTCTGATACTCTTGGCCCTAAATACGACCTTTGCACCCAGAGAATAGGAATAGCAATAACCCTGAACCCCCCCGGTTGTCTTTCCCTCCCTCTCCTTCTGTCCCTGGGAAGGCATTAGGAGGATGCCCGTGCTAACAATTCCACGAGGAAAAATAAGGAGAGAAACTCCCTGGGCCCCATTCCCAAAGGGGAGAGTGAGCATCAGATGCTGGGATCTCCCCTCATGCGCACATGTGCTTGTACATAGCCAGGCAGGCAGGCAGGCAGGCTGGCTTCTTTCCTTTCTCTGCCTTTCAAGTGCTTTAGTATTGGACTGGGGTTCCCCCCTTCTCTTTTCTCCCACCGCCCCCCCTCCAGCTGCCCCCTGCCATCACTTACACAAATATTGACGCTAATGGCATGTAGCGGGATGTAGAACATCCCAGCCTTCTAATTGTTGTGACTGGGGATCGGCAGGCCGATTAAACGCCATTGATTTTCTCATACTAACCGCATTGATTTTTAAATTTCCTATTGATTCCTGCCCTAAATCTCTTTAAGCAAAGACTTCACTCCGCAGATGACATCGGCTGATTAGCAGGAACAACTGTGGGTACTCTCTGAAGCCGGGGGGGGTCAAGGAACAGGGGGGCAGGTTGTGTCAATTCTGGAGGGGCTGAGAACTGAAACACCGGGGTTCTGGCCTTCTGGAAAGGGGATGGGGTTTGGTGGGTTGTAGAGCAGGAGAGAGCCGCAAGGGAGAGCCAATGTGTGATTTCTTAAGAGGGCAACAGTGGGGGCAATAGCCTTTCGGGGTGACCTTGGTGTTTGCAAGCACACTTGTGGATTCCCTTGGCCCTGCATCCCTTTTGCATCTGATTTTCTCGACACACTTTTTTCATCTCCAGAAGTGCTTTGAAATGGTTCCCCTAAAGAGGTATGTGTGTGTATGTAGAAAAAGAAGACCTTAGGAAGAAAACACTTCCTCCTCATCCCATTGACCATCTCCATGGGTTTTCCATAAAAGAACCATAATGCTGCATTTCTGCTACATGCTACTTAAGCGGTGACCCTGAATAATTCATGTACATTTTTAGTTTCTTTGTAGCCTGTTAAAATTTCTCTACTTGGTAATTCACAGGGGGTTTGTCGTTCTTTTATGACAACTTTACTATGAGCAAGAATACCCAATCACGTTTTCTGCATAATTGAGGAGTGTAGTTTTGGGTTGAGAGGGTTATCTGAGGAACCAGCAGAGTTTCCTAGATGCCAGTTAGAAGAAGGAAACTGCTTCTGCACATCATTCAGGTGCTAGCTGATGGGCCCAATTTTTTCAGGCACTGGACATTTGCATTCTAGTGCCTTGATGGCTTGGCAATGATCACGGGTAGTAACGTAGTGGCATAGATGTAAAAGGGCAAATGTACCAAGACTGGCTGCTAGAAGTAGGGGCCCCATTTGCAGCTGGCAAAGAGCCAGGTCTGGTGGTCTCTTTTTCTCCTTTTAGCATTCAGCTTTCCTCCTCAGAAACACATTGAGGCTTTTTTCCCCTTTTTTAATGGGATGTGTGTGGATGCTCATATTATTTCTCAACAAATGGTAGACCTACAGGGCTGGTGTGAGCTCTTGGCATTCCTAAAGGCCTTGGCACGCAGGCACGGCCCACAACAGATTCTTGTCTTGTCCTCTCTTTGCCACTATTCACATTTCCTCTTAGTGCCACTGGTGCAACACATTAAAATAGCTGATACATCCACCCACCCAGTGCTGCTTGGAACCCAGTCACCCCTTGTCAAGGGGCTCATTAAGACCTCCTCATCAGGATATTTTCCCCCCAAGAGCAAACGAGCCACTGAGATGTTGTGCGGTGGGCAAAGAAGGGACTGGTGCCTTTGGGAATATGTACGTCTCCCACAGAAAGGGTGGACAGTGGTGCCTTTAATATTTTGCCTAGTTTACTGATACCCTTTCTTCTCCTTTCTCCTCAGGTTCTGGACTGGACTGGAGTGAATGTACTACAGCTGCCACTTCTGCCTGAAAGGTTAGTGGTTCTACCATATCTCTTTTGGGAGTGGTGAGGGCAGGGGGGATGCTTGTTGGTTCCCCCACAGGTCAAAAAAAAAAAAAAGAGGATGGGGAAGAAGGCCCACTGTTGCAACAGCACTGGAAAGCCCATTTGGGTCTCTCTCTGTCTCTGTCTCTCAGCATCATGCTTGTGCAACATGTCAGGGCAGATCTGCATGGTTTTATACACAGGTACATTCCGAAAGTTTAATGGCTGCGTTTCTTAGAGAAAAGCCATGTTCTAAGAGGTGATTTTGAGCAGAGGAGCTGCTAAGTGTTTATAGGGTGCTAATCCCCCTTTCCACCCACTGCTTGCCCGACTGTAGTCCTTCACCCATGCTCACCTGTCCAGACAGCCACCCACCCCTCTCACAGGTTTCAAACATGCCTTTGGGTGAGTAGATGTCCTTCTGGGTCTCCATGAGGTCAGAATGGGCTACACTTGGAGCAGGCAGCAGGCAGGCAAAGGAACTACCTCACCACTTGTCCCTTCAAAAATTGCTCTACAAGGAAGCTGTGCTTTCTTTACACGTAGTTGTACCATAAATGTCACTCGCATGGGAGAGAATGTGGAAGCAGATAAATCCTACACAGGTACTGCTGGTTTTCCCGTCACTTTGCAGAGCAACAGAAGTGTGAATGCAGGAACTCTCTTTCCAGATTAGGCTTGTATTCTGTAGCCCCCCTGCCTCACTCACAGGGTTTTATGGGATGGGCCAGATGTTGTCACTGTTGTACATTTATAACCCTCCTGTGCTTTCCTGCTCCTTCTGCCTTCCTTTTTCCTTTACAGAAAAAAAATTTAGGAGGAAAAGATAAGTGCTGTGCAATGATTTTTATTAGTAGCACTAGGAGCTGTCTGTCTGAAAAGACCCTAAAGCCAACTAATTCTATTCACAAAATGTGCCTGGCTTAGACCTTCCCTCCTGCTAGGAACTTGGGGTGGGGAGCCTTAGGTATCTCAATCCCCTGGGGCAGGAAGTAGAATTCTCAGTCGTCTCACTGAGCCACAACACCCTGCATTCTGTCAGGAAAGCAGTACTAGTATACAGGTAACATTTGTATTTGGGCAGCTACACCCAGAATCTTACCTGTTAAAACATTCCAACGTTTACTGAAAAGGAAGGAGGCTGCCCCACGGAAAAAACTACATAAGGATGTTGGGAGATGGTACTTTGTCACGTTGAAGAATTTCCTTTTGGGAACAGTGGCCAACACCGACTGCAAGAGTTTGGGGGCTGGATTCCAACCCCCTCCAACAAACCTCTTTCTCCAAGCACACACATGCCTACCCTCCACCCCTGCTAGCTGTTAGGCTAGCAGAACTCTCCCTGGGCTTTGGGGCTGCTTTTAGTATACATACTCTTCCCTTCCCAGCTGTCCCTGGAGGTTTACAAAGAAACTCTAAAGCCTCCCATGCAGGGCAGCCTTTGCATCCCTTTTCTTCTTCTGGCCAGGAGGTGGGGTCCTCAACAGCTGTGGAAGGGAAGACACCCAGGAGCTCTACTTGTGCGATTTGTCCTCTGTGCAGCTAGCGTCCTCTGCTAGCTAATAGCAAGGAGGGTGGGTGAAAGCTTTTCCCTGAAGAAGCATCACCCTGGTGTAGGGTGGGCAGCCCCTCCCCACTGCTGCTGTTTGCCCAGACACTTTAGGGAAGCTTATTTGCACAGCTCCGACACTGTAACTGGTTTGGTCTGAAGTGACCAGTAATGGAGTAATTGAGACAGGTGTTCTAGTTTTAGGTTAGCAGTGCTTTGGCATCAGGAGTTCAAAAGTGAGAGGAGAGGGGCAAGTTGTGAGTACATACGGGCAGATGTTTAGAGATGGGGACGCCAGCGTAACAGATCTGGCCTAGCAAGGTAATACCTTGACTTTGTAGACAGACACTGGTTGTGTGAGCCTGACTGTGAGATCACAGTGTTCCTTGTTCAGTATCTTTTTGTTTTCTGTAGAAGCTGATAGGCCAAGATGGTTTGTGGGCATCAAGGTGGGGTGTGAATGAAGCAGGTTGTTTCCATTGGGTTCACCCAAAAGACCTTCATCTGCATCAGCAGAAGGGCAGGTGTAGTTAGTGCACTCGGTAACAGTTTTAAGTGCACACAGTGAAAGCGCTGGGAAATCTTGCCAGTTTGCCTGCCTGGGATTGGAAAATTCTCAGTTGGTACCAATGAGAGGCTGCCTTGGTGGACCTCAAAGAGGATAGTGTTTTTGGAAAATGGAGCTTGTAAATACTTAAACTCCCAAGGTTATTAACCTGTGGAAGGGAAGGAATTAAAAGTCAAGATCAAAAACCAGTTGTGCAGCAGATGCCTCTGACACACACATGGCAAGTGTTTCACTTCCTGAGTGGCAGCAGGAGCTTTTTCTGCCAAAGAAGCAAGCATCTTTCAAAATGGAACAGTGGCTTGATGCGTCAGTGGAAGTAGCAGCAACAATTGGGCCATTTGTCCTACTGAAAACACCTTTTTCTTCTTTGTCTTCTGGCTAGCGCACATTTAAAAGGCTAAATAAAAACCCACCACCACATTCACCATCTCTTCACCCCACGTAGACACTGTGGCAGGGGATGTTCACTCATACACTTACCCTGTGTCATGCTACTAAAAGTTCAGACTGACACATACAGACTGAGATCAGACATTCATGCATTTGAGCCAAACGTCTGCAGTGACTGAGTTTCTACTCTGAATGGCAGGATTCGGTCTCGGAGTGCCTCTGCCTCTAGTTCAGGGCCGGAAATACTAGATGAAACCTATCCATGTATGTGTGATGCTTGTATATTATGTTTCTTTCAAGGGGAACCATTGATTCTGCAGTGCTATGAAACAAGGGACAATCTTCAGTTCCTTTTAACTTTTTTTGCTGTTATTCTGTGGAACATTGTGTGTGTGTGTGCATGTGAAGCAACAAACTGTACAGTCTTCATTTCTGATAAAGACACAAATGACATCAGAGGAATTTCTCTGCACACCAAACCTTCTGACCCTCAGCTCTTGACCTCACGGGTAAAAAATGGGAAGACCCAGGAGGGCGCCTTTGCCAAAGACATAGAGGGTTCTCCCGAAGGCTGCCTGATCTCAAAGTCAGGCGCGGGGTGCAGCCAAGCAGAGCCCAGGGGCCTTGCTTCCTCTTGGTGGAGTTGCTGCTGTTGTTGTGTGTGCCCGCAGGTCATTCCCAGCTTATGGTGACCCCAGGGCAGGGTTTTCTTGGCAAAGTTTGTTCTGAGGAGGTTTGCCTTTGCCTTCCTCCGAGGATAAGAGAGTGTGACTTGCCCAAGGCCTCTCAGGGTGGTCTTCAGGGTCTTAGTCTAGTGCTCAGACGACTGCCCCTGGCTCTGCTGTTGGGGCTGGCTTACCCCAAACACCTCCTCCTCTTCCTCCTCCTCGGAGGTCTTCCCCCATCCGCATCTTTGCTGTTCTCCCACTGCAGCAATCTGGTTGCGAGATATTTCAACTTCCCTGCCTTCCTCTTTGCTAGGAAGTAGGAAAGGACAGGTAAGAAGCTTTCCAGGTATCTCCCTGCCTACACCTGAAAAGCAGATAAAGGGGAAACAGGCAGAGTGTGATCCCCCCCCAAGCGCACACGTTCCCTGAGGACGCCCCAGTGACTGTTCGGCAATAGCAAAGGAAAGTCTGATTTCCATTCTCCCTGCCTTGTTGCTTTGATTCCCTCTTTTGATTGTATTTTATTTTGTCGAGAAGAAGAGCCATTTCCGACTAAATTTCTTTCTCAAAGAAAAAAAAGACCACTTCCTCTAAACCAAATCCCAGATTTTCCCACTGTTGCTTCCAAATAACACACAGCATTGTTAAAAAAACAAGAAGATCAGACAAGATTTTAATAACGTTAGAATGAAAAATTGGAACAAAGTTATTAATTCTAGATTTCTCAAGTAATTTTTCAGACAGTCTATTAACCACGGTTACGTCTTTTTTCCCCCTTCATTTTTTCCTTTCTCAAAGCCTTGTTGCTGTTGTATTGATTTTACGTGCCTGGATGTCGTCCTTTAGACCCTTGTAGTTCTTTGAAAGTAGGTCCAGGTTGTAACATAAATGCGGGGTTGTATGGGAGAAAAGGTTGTAATAATTCTACCCATTTTCTGAAGAATTATTAGAAGGTGAAAAAATGTGGGGTGGCACGGGAGAGAGAGAGAGAGAGAGAGAGAGAGAGAGAGGATATGCATTCTCCACCTTTTAATTTTAAAAGAAGAGAGGAAGGACATTAATGCACGCAAAAGACAGAACGGCAGAGTAGCCGCTCTTGCACAGCACACCACAAGACGTGCACTTTCTAAAGAATATTTATTGCAGCTTGCCTAGGTATCTTTCAGTCCACCTTCTTGACTCTCAACCCACATATTCAGGATGGCAAGAGGGTCTGTATATGCATGTTTAGGCATGATTAATTAATGTTTAGTCAGATTAATTAATTCAGGACAAAACACACACCCAGAGATGCACATGCAATGCCAACAGTCCGTCAAGGGGGAGACAGGAAAGGCTGGGTTTCTTTTCCACAGGCAGCCTCTCTTTCTTGGTCAGGGTGGGCTTGCCCAAGGCCAGGTCGCTGCGTGGCGGGTGGCTTGGCTGCATGCCGGCACCCAGCAGCCCAGGGTACACAGGTCCGGTGCCCGGTCCCCAGCTGGGAGGCGCTTTCCCGCGCCCAGGGAATCCGTGCCGGCTGGCTCCGCCTCGGCCTGGTGCGGTGCGGAGAGGGGCTGCCGTGGCTCCCTCTGATGCGGTGGGGCGGGCTGGCTTGGCCCCTGGGCCTTCTTACCTGGAGCCTCTGAGTTGGCTGTGACCGACCGGCGTGCGCCACTGTGGCAGGGGCCCTTGTCTGCACCCGAGTTGCCACCTAGCTGCTGTTACAATGCCCAGTGAACAGTATAAAAGCTGGGATTCCAAAAGGAAAGGTGCAAAGTGACCCTCTCTCCCTGGGGTCTTCTTCTCCCTCGGAGAGGCTCAGGCCCCAGAGCCGGTCCCCCAACCAGGAGGGCCCAGCCTGCCCTTCTCAGGCAGACACCATTTTTGGGGGAGAGATTTTCCAAAAGCAGGTCCTCTCTTCAGAGGACTAAGCAGTCCCAAACAGTCCCGGGCGGCCGGGCTCACCTGGAGTAGGGCTTAGAAGGCCGCCCGGGCCGCCCAGGGAAAGCCCGCCCCCGACCCCCCTTGGCCCTCTCCGGTGCTGCGGGACCAGGGCGGGCCGCGGGGCGCGGTCCCTGGGACGGGCCTGCTGGCGGGAACAGCCGCTGTTCCTTCGGGCCGCGGGGTCTCCCCGGGCTTCTCTCCGCCCCCGGAGCTGAGGCAGGCTGCGTGCGGAGGGAAGGGGGGTCCCCAGGCCCGTCCGGGCGGGGGACGGGGAGGAGGGCGCCCAGGACTTTGCAGAGCCCGGCCCTTCGCCCAGGGAGCAAGGCGCGCCCCCACCCCGGGGTTTTCCCCGGGGCCCCTCCGGGATCGGCGAGAGGCCGTCCTCGGGCGCTGCTTCGGGAGCGAGAGCGAGCCGGGTCCGCGGCGGTCCGCGTGGCCGTGGCGCGGGATTCCGGCCGAAGCGGCCCCCGCGGAACTCCCGCCGGCCCCGGCCCCCTCGCTGCCCTGGGGTTCCTCTGGGTGGGCGGGTCGGCGGCCAGCTCCGCTCCTCTTCCTTACGGTTACTGTCCTTATCCTTTGATTACTGTTGGCGCTTGGGCGGGCCGAGGGGCTCGCCGCTTTCCCCGCTCCGAGTTCCAAAAGCCAACCCCGCCGCCGCCGCCGCCGCCGCCGCCGTCCCCTCCGGGTTGGCGCTGGGAAGGATGTCCGCCGGGAGGCACCTGCGGGGAGCCCGTCTGGTCAGTGTCATCTTCCGGCGACCTGGGGGCAGAGGGAAAGGACGGGGGAGAGCCGGAGAGCGGGGCAGGGAAAAACATTAACGCCCGCTCGTGAATGCCCGCGCCGGTTGATTTTTGACCTCGGCACCGGTACGCAGCCCCCCGCGCCCCCCGCCCCATGCATGCTCATCTTTTTGCCCCTCCATCAATCGGCTCCCTATCCGTATTTCCCCAGAAGTGCCTCTCGCGGCTCCCTTCCCGCCCCGCTCTCTGCCCGGCCGACCGACCGACCGACCGGCCCGCGGCCTTCCTCTCCCTCCCTCCCGCTCGCTCGCTCGCTCCGTCCGTCTTTGCCTCCGCCGCCCCCTCTCTGCTCCCTCCAGGATTCCGGGGGGCTCAAACGAAACAGGAAGGAGGGCGTCCAAATGGGGCGCCGCTGAGGGCACCCGCTCTCCGTCTCCCGTTGGCCCACTTGTTTGAAACGCTGCTGAGCGGGGCTTGCCGGGCCCCCAGGGAGGAGTAACGGGGGAAAAAGAGAGAGAAGCAGGGAGACCCCCCCCCGTAGCCAGGTAGCGGAAGACAGGCGCCTGGGAGGGTGCTGGGGGGCCGCCGGGGCCAGGCCTTCGGAAGAGCGGCCCTGGGCTCCGGGGCTCCCCCGCCTTCCTCTCTCCCGGGCCCGACGTCGCCCCGTGGCCCGCCGAAGCGGGAAGGCCGGGCGGGCGGCGGGAGACCTCTGCGGACGGGGCCGCGGGAAGAGGCACCAGCTCCCGCCCGCCGCGGAGCCCGGCGGCTTCCCCGTCCCAGACTCCGGGGCTGAAGAGGTCAGCAGGAAGGGACGCGGGGCGAGGGGGCTCCGCCGCCGCCCCATCAAAATCCCGGCCGATCTCTCTGGCCAGAGGGGAAGCTGGAGGCCGGGGTCTCTAATGCCGGTTTGGGGGCGCGGGAGCGTGGAGGGCCCCACCCTGCCGCCTCCCCGAGGGAAGCGCCCCCGCCTGGCCTAGCGGGGGGCTCGGGCCGCTGCCTGCCGAGGCCCTCCCTCTTCGGGCGGCGCGGTGGCCCCGTGTGTGCTGGGGGAGGGCGGGAGGGGCAAGAGCTTACTCCGGAGTGTGGACCGCGTCGCGGGAAAGAGGGCGGGGAGGGGGGGGACAGGAGGAAGGAGGAAGCCGAAGGGAAGGAGAGCGAGCGGGGGGGCGCCGACCCACCCACTCCGGAGGCGCTGGTTTGGGGGTCACCCCCTTGCTGTCACTATGGTGCTGGTCGCGCTCGTCGCCATTCCCTCGCTTGCCGTGGGGCCCCGTGGGGCGGACCGAGGCCTCCTGTCGGGGGGACGAGAGGCCACGGCCGTTCACCGGCGGCGGGGGGAGCTGGATGGGGCCCATTTCTAGCCCCGGGAAAGTGGGGGCCAGGAGGGCCGCCGGGGGTGTGGGGCTCCCGGGGTGTGTGCGCTTGGGCGGGCGCGCGTGCTTTTAATTTTTCTCCCGAAAGGAGAGCAGGCGAGCGGAATATGGTTTTGCTTTGGGGGGGGTGTTGTTCGGCGGTTGCCTATAATTCCCCCTTCTTGCTCTTCTCCTCCCCCCCATTTCATCAACACCCCACTAAGCTGGTGCACCTACGGAATAATTGCTTTTGTCTGGGTGGACGGTACTTGGGGGAAGAAAGCGGGGAGCGGCGGGGGGAGGAGGGAAGGTTGGAGGCCGAGTCTGCCCCCCACTGCGGGGGGCTCGCGAGGGACGGCCGGCCGGTCGCTGCCTGGGATGTCATCTGTCAAAGCGGGGCGGCGGGTGGGGGGCTGAGGAGAGAGAGAGAGAGAGAAAGGGGGGTAAAAGAGGGGGCCGAGGCTCCCTCTGCGCGCGCGCGCGTGTCTGTGTGTGTGAGAGAGAGGGGGGAGGGGTGGTGGAAAGGGGGAGAGAAACGGAGGAAGGAAGGAGGGAAGGGAGGAAGGAAGGAAGGGGAAATTCGGATGGAGCGACGGGCCCCCCTCCCGTGACCGGGTGACAGGGGGCGAGGCGCTGCCGCCGCCGTGTTTACACACACACTCTCGCACACTTGACCGCCCCCTCGCGCTCTCCCCGCTTCCTCTCTCTCCGTCCCCCCGCTTTTGGACAGGCTGCCCCTGTCCGGCTCTACCGACCGAAGTCCCGGCGGCGGCGGCGGCGGCGGCGGCGGCGTCCTCGCAGCGCGGCGGCGGGCACCCGGGCACAGGCGGGCGGGCAGGGAGGCACCCCGGGCCCGGCACGCACCCCGGACACGCACGTGTGCAAGCGGAGCGGTGGGGCTCCGCGGGGAGGGGGAGAGAGAAGCGGAGAGAGCCCGGCCCGGCCCCCCTCGCCGCTGCGCCCCCCGCGCCCTCCCCCTCCGGGGATCGCCCCCGTCTGTCCGTCGCCCCTGGGCAGCCGCCGGGGTCCGGGGGGTGTCGTCCCCCAGCCCCCGCCGCCGCCGCCGCCTCGGCTGCCCGCTCGCCTCGCCTCGCCCTCCCCGCTTTCCCCCTTCCCCCGTCCCTGCCTGGCCGCCCCTTTGGGCGCCCTCCCCCGTCCCTCGTCCCTTTTTGTTTGTTTCCGCCCGCCCGGTCCCTGGTGCCCCGCGGGGCTATGCGGAGCGTCACTCACGGGTCCCCGACATGTTCATCCCGCTGCCGGTGCCCCTGGTCTTCCAAAGGTCCGCCGGCCCGGAGAACGGATGGCGCCTCAAGCCGCCCCTCGCCCTCCGCTCCGCACACGGTAAGGGCAGGACGGGGCCGGAGCGCCGGGGAGAGGAAAGCGGGGAAGGAGGGAAGGAGGCGGGGGGAGGCGGCCGGTCCGTCCCTCCGTCCGTCGCGCGGCCGCTCGGGCAGGGGAGGCGAGCCGGAGGAAGGCAGGCGGGCCGGCAGGGCGGCGGCGGCGGCGGCGGCGGGCGAGAGGAGCGCGGCCAGGGGGAGCGCGGCGGCGCGGCGGAGGGAGGAAAAAGCGGCGCGGGGCGAGCGGGGTTTTTATTCATGCGGTATTGATCCGGAGTGTCACTGCTCCGTATCGAACCTCCGGCGCCGGCATCCTGCGGTCGATAGACGGAGGGGGTGGGGGGCGCGCCGGCCGCGGCGGCGGATGGAAGGAAAGGAAAGGCAGGGGAGCCGAGCCGAGCCGAGCCATGGGGGAGAAAGGGAAAGAAAGCAAGCAAGCCAGAAAGAGAGGGGCCGAGCGAGCCAGGCGACCGGAGGAGGGCGAGGGCGAGGGCGAGCGAGCCAGCCGGCGGAAGGCCCGGCGGGGCCGGAGGAGGGGGGGGAAGAAGAGAGCCCCCCAATTTTAGCATTGCTTTGGTGATGAGGAAGGGGTGCTCTCTTTCCCTCTCCCGCCACGGAATAAACACCCAGCTAGGATTCACCCTTCCCTCTGAGGGTCTTCCAGGTAGCCGCCCCTCCCCAAATCCCTTCCGGACCCTGGAAGACGGGCCGGGCTCAGGGCCGGGCGGAGGGCGGGAGCCGCCCGGGTGTGTTGGGGGGGGGGCAGGACGTTCCCCCTCGGGCTCCTCTCTTCCGCCCTGTCCAGCCTGGACCAGGCCTGCCCATTGGCCTGAGCGCCCCTCTTCTCGTCGGATCCCTCGCCCCAAAAGACACGCTTGGTTTTCAGGTGCAGCGCCGCCCCCGCGCTCGGCTCCTCTGCTCCAGGCAGTCCAAATATCCCGCCGCCAACGGCCTAAGGATCAGGTCTCTCTGCCCCCAAGGGACCCCCTACCTGTGCCAGACCCCATCCAGACTCAGCTCGGACCCTCTCCTTGTGTCTGAGGGGGACCGAAGGGAGTCCCCGTCTGTCGTCCCTCTCCCCGCCTCCGCAGGCAAAATCTGGACTTGGAAACAGCTTGGATTCTCGCTCTCCTCAGGGTCCGACACAGGGCCCACCCCCAGAAGTTTAAGGAGAACACCCTCCTTCCATCCATTCCTCCAAAAAGACTGGGGCCCATTTTGTGGCACACCGCTTCTTGCTCCCCCCGTCTCTAGGCATTTCCTTCACAAGCCGGCCATTCTCTGTTGTCATAGTAAGCAGTCCCGTTTCTGCATTTTCCTCTACTCAGCTGTTTCTTTCTGCCTTGCCCACACATCACCCCTTGCCCACCCCTCACTAAACAGTTTGGGATTGGGCCCTTGAACAGACTGCTGTGCTCGGAGACAAAGTGGGAATATGCTCCTTTGAGAGAGCGGGTCTTTAGGACAGGGGATATGGGTTTGTTGTGGCCTAGCTTTGAGAGCAGCGGGCAAAAGGGGGAAGGGGGGGTGTTTCCAGACTTTGTGGGGGGCTGAGGTCTGGAAAGGGCTTTGCTGGGTGACCTGGGGAGGATTTATCTCCTGCCTCCCCAGACGATGAGGTGGTCGATGGGAGGAGGCCTGCTAGGTCAGGACAAGTAAGGCTTGACAGGGACGGAGAGAGTGATGGGGGTGATGCTGGCTGGAGGAAAGGGGGCTTATTTACTAATGAAGCAATCAGCAGGAACTGCCAGGGGCTCCCTGTCGTCCCCCTCCATCTTCCCCCCACACCACCCTCAAGAATCAGGAGGACGAGGAGCCAGGTGTCCTGGGGACGGATTTTCCTTCTCCTCCTCTCTAGGTGATGCAAGGGACCCTCCTTCCCTCACAGGCCCCACACTGTGAGGAGCTGTGGGGTGGGCTGGGGAGGGTCAGAGGGCCAAAGGGAGGAAACTGGGGAGGGAAAGGAATCTGGAAAGGGTCGAAAGTGGAAGTGACCCCAGGTAGAGGAGGGGGAGACAGAAGGGACCCTGTTTCCTCCCCTCTTTCATTCTGCGGGTGGGGGGCATTCAGAGAGGTGGCTTTGCAAGGCTAGTCCTATTTGCGCACTCCTCCCCCCATCTCTGCTGCAGCCGCTGCCGTGCATGGTGTGGAAATTGTATTGGTGTCAAGCCCAGTCCGTGCTAATGAACCCGGAGATCTGGGAAGCGAAGCTTGTTCAGAGGCAGAAATCGATTTTCCTGGCTGTAGTAACTGCCCCCACCTCCACCCCCGCATATTTCTCTCTCTCTCTCTCTCTCTCTCTCTCTTTCCCTGGCCAGAGAAGTCAGTATGTACATATGTGAGGTGTGTGTATGTGCGTGTGCACACATGCCCCATGTTTGTGAGATTCTGCCTCCTTGTTGCCTTTGCATCCCAGGCTAGAAATGAGGTGCCACAAAGCCAACTGGGGGTTGCAGAAAAGTTGTTGCAGCAGCAGCTACAGTGTGTACAGCACCTGGGCAGCTGATGTACAAGGGGCAACATGGATTGTGGCTGCCTCTTAGCATGTTCCACAAAATGTTCACCATTGCATGCAAGGGTGGGGAGCGGGAAGAAGAAGTGCGAGGCAACTGTTAAGATTTTAAGGGTAGCGTTGGTTGTTTAGGGTCTGCCGAGTTGCAGGTACAGTCTGGGCCTGATTGTGTGTACCTGGTGGGGTTGAGTCAGTGTGGGAGGGTGTTCAGTGTGACACAGCCAGAAGCCCACATGGCTGAACTGGCATCTTGTGACTGTGGCGTAATCACAGCATGTCCATCTTGTGTTGCAATGTGTGGGTCTCTTTTCATCCGCGTGTGTTTGCCACTGGTATCTCTTGCTCTTGGTGTCTCACCATCTGTTTGCAATGCTGTGCACATGTAATATGGAATGCGTTTGCATGTGAAATCAAAACAGGGCTGCTGCTGGTTAATAGCTCCCTTATTAAGCATATTCCATGGAGCCGTGTCTCTATCTTCCATTAAGACATTAAAGATTTTGAGACTGACAGGCCACTTGTGATGATGCCGTCAATGTGTTGTGACTGTTTTTAAATAATGTGATTTGCAACCTAAAGAGATCTGAAAGTATGTAAGCAATGTCTTTATTGGACAGGTTTTCATGACGAGGTAACAGAGCGAGCTTCTGAATCAGACAGAAGTCTGATTCAACGGGGAGACACCAGTCTTTGTATGATTAGGTGGCCATAAAAGATGACAGGAGAGGAAGGAACGAGGTGCCTTTCACTAAAGAATTCCCCCTATGTCCTTCAGAGAAATGGTCCTGCAGCTCAATGCCCTCCCCTCTCCTGAAATCCACTCTGAATGGGTCTCGGGTCTTCAGTGAGACCCTCAGATTCATGGTTTCTTTGAGCATCCATTTGCACCAGTGGCTGTTGGGATTCAACCCATGGAGAACCTCGCTCTGAACCTTTCCTTGACTAAACTTTGATTTGGGTTCCATGGCTTTGGTAGCTGGGAGCTCATTTTGTTTGCTTTGAGGGCTGATTAAAATCAAAGCAGGCACCTGTCAAAAAATCTGAGTACAAGTTATGTGGTGAATTCCCCTGTACCCTCCTGACAGTGGCAAGCCATGTGCCTGCTAATAGCAAACTAAGCCCTGCTCCAGGAATATGAGACCATTGTGGGTTTGAAGGACAACGTCCAACATTTCCCAGGAGGAGGAGGAGGGATTGGATTTGGGTGGTTTTGGAATAAAATCCATTGTTTTATAACACAGCAGCTGGCACAGTACTTTGCTCTGCTAAAACCTTGTTGGAGACTTTATTCTTATTATCATTTCATGTGTAGAACCTACGCCAACAAGCAGCTGGGCAAAGGCTGGTGCAAGGACATGCCAGCAACGGTCGTCTTGTGCAACTGGATGCTTGGCTTGGCGGTAGGCCTTGTGTCCGTGTGCTTGGATCATACAATGCCTCGGGTGTGTGTTGAGCCCACCCGGAATTGGCTCAGACCAAGAGGTTGTGGCTCTTGACTGGCAAGTGGTGCCACCAACATACGGCAGAAGGTTTGCTATGCTGGGATTTCTCGGTGTTGCTATTTAAGCTGGCTAAGAAGGTTCTTTACGTTAGTGGGGACCCAGGTCTCCGGTCCTCAGGTCTGCGCTCTCCTGATTCTTGAGCACATGTGCGCACATGGTTTCTTTGTCACCATTGCTACTGGCTCATGGCACCTGGCTTTGCGGCGTGTGTGCCTGTCTTTGCGTGTGAGAAGGTGTGCGTGGACCAGTGTGGCCTTCCACCAGCTGTCGTGATATAACCCGGGCAGAAACGGGAAAGGCACCGACCCGTCTGTCTGCACAGGTGCTGGAGGTCCAACCGTGCTAGCCGGTCAGAGTCAGCATGGAGAAACAGGGAGGAGGTTTGGCTCTGACCCCGAGGGTGGATTCCTTGCCTAGGGAAACCCAAGGAAATGCACAGGGCGCCATAAATCGACAGGCAACGTGAAGGGGAGGGAGGGAGGGACGGACGGACGGACGGAGGATGGACACACACACACACACACACACACACACACACACACACGGCTCTGCACGACCGAATCTCCGACCCAGGAGTCTCTGTTGGTTTGGCTCCCACTCGTGGCAAACCGTTCCATGCTGGAGCAGGGGTGTTCCCTGAGGGGGTCCGTGGGACCCATCCGCCATTTGGCCCGGGGGCGATTTCCCCCGGGGCTGGGGGCTTGAGGGCCTGCTCCCTCTTGGTGAGGGCGGGGAGGAGGAAGAAGAGGCGGCGGGCCTTGTTTCCTGCAGGGCGGCTCCTTGGGGTGGTGGCCCCCTGGGAGGGGTCCCGTGGCCCCCTGCCCCGTGCCCTGGCTGATCCCGGCCGGAGCGCGGCCTCCTCCTCCTCCTCGCAAGCCTGGCTGGGGCGGCGGCGGGGGGCGGCGGGCCCTCTCCTTGGCCAAGCTCGCTGCCTGCCTGCCTGCCTGCCTGCCTGCCTCCCGTCGCCTCTGCTTCTTCCCTTAAATAATAATCATAAAAAGGTCAACGGCAGGAGAGCCGCACGCCCTGATTGGCCGAGCGGTGGGCCCTTTGTTCCAGCCGAGCCTCCGGGCACAGCCACGCGCCGGGGTCAGCGGGACGGGGGCGGGGAGGGGGCCGCCTTCCCGGGGGACTGGCCCTCGGCAGGGCGGGGGCGCTCCGGGCCGGGGCTCTTCCGTGCGTCTGTCTGTGCGCGGAGAGCGGCGGGGCGGAGGGGCGCGGGCAGGGCGTTCAGCCTCCTCCTCTCGCGGAGAGAGCTGCCCCTCCGCCCTCCTGCCGACCCGCCGCCCCGGCCGCCGCCGCCGCCGCCGCCGCCTCGGCCCTCGCTTCCCCCCGGGGGGGGGAGGGAGGGAGGCTCACCTTGAGGCGGCCACACACGCCCGGGCGCAAGCGCCGCTGCGGGGGTCGAGGTGGTTTTGGGCTAAACCTCCCCCCACAGCCTGTCCGTGGCCCCAGCGCCCCCGGCCCGTGGGCCGCTCCTCCCTCCGGCCCTGCTCCCGAGCCCCTCTCTCCCATCCTCCCTTCGCCCTCGGTCTCCCTCCAGCGCCCGTCCCTTCTTCCTCCTCGTCCCTCTCCGCCGCTTCCTCTGCTCCCAGGCGCCTCTCGCAGCTCCCAGGCTTTCGCCCCTCCGTCCTCTCCCCGCTCTGGAGTTCTGTCCCACACGGGCGCTCCTTTGCCTTTCACCCCTCCGCCTCCTCCTCCTCCTTCTGGATGAAATGCAGGCGGAGAGTCTCCCAGTCGGTCGTGCAAGATGTCATGCCGGCTGCGGTGCTGATGGGTCACCCCGAGCCACCAAGACCAAGGGTGTGTGTGTGAGTGTGTACACGTGTGCCTGCGTGCCCGCACACCCATGTCATCCTCCACTTTGACTCTCCCCCTCTGCTTGGCACTCTTTGCTGGTCACCCCTCTTTCCCAGGGCGGGGACGTCTGTCTGATGCCCCTGTGCACCTGCCTTCCTCCCGCCCACCAAGCCTCCTTCTGCTCTCCCCCTTCCCTGCCCTCCTGATCTGCTGCATGGTGGGTCGTCTCCTCCTTCACCAGGTTGGGGGGGGTCAAATTCCCACCTGGTCCCCCTTTCTCTCCCTAGTTGTCCTCTTGCGCTCCCCTGTTCTGTTGCAGCTGGACTCAGGACTGGTGAATTCTGGTAGCAACGGTAATAAAATGGCTGCTGCACTCATGTGAACAGTGACCATGGAGCTGTCAGGAGGCCAGCCTGTGTATTAATGGGGAGGGTGGCAAGGAGGACGGCACGTGGAGGAGAGGGCTGTTGAGCAGCCACTGGGCCAGCCGTGGCCCAGCCCACCGGGTGGCTTCAGCCAAGCCTGTCTCACCCTTTGCAGCCCTTTGCAACTATAATGGGGTGGGGGAGGGAATGAAGCAGTCCTGTCTGTCAGTCTTCCAAGGGCATTTGAAGACAATGTCCCAAAATTATCCCTAGATGCGATGCTCCCTCCTCGCCCGGTCCAGGCCTCTTAATGAGCAAGATGAAGCAGCTGCCTCAGGTGGCAGAAGACGGAGGGCGGAGATGATGGTGGAAGGCAGTGTCTGTGTCAGAGGGAGCAGTGGCTCTGATCTGGGGTTTAGTTTGGATTTTAAAGGAGCTCTCTAAAATGCCGAATGGGGTTCCCCCTCGCATAGATTGGGCCACGGCATTGGCGCCTTTAAAGTCTGGCGTAAATCCTGGGGTGGATTTGGTACCTGCCACAGGTGGGGTGCTGCTTCTGGGTACTCTGTCCCCTTGGCTGTTTGTAAGTATGGTGTGGTGGCTGCTGGCCCTGGCGACGATGGAGGGAAGGCCAGAGCAGGCACCATCTTGTCCTCTCTTGGGCCAGCTTGGATTTTCCCTGGTAGGAGAGAAGGGAGCCCACCTTTTCTGTCCCACAGAATCTGTTCGGAGGAGCCACTGAGATCTGAGCCACAACTCAGATCTGAAGAGCCTGTGGCTCTGCATAGGCACGGAGAGTGCAGGCTCACCAGTACTGGCAGTTGTGTCTTGTGTTCGTGTGTATGATTCATATGAATTGTGTGTGAGTCAGCTGCCATGGGCACATGTTGCAAGCACACATTGTGTGATGAAGTAGGTGTGTGGATTTTCACGCAGCCCTGCAAGCCGTGGTAGCAGGTTGTGTTGCTGGTGAACAATTTATGCAGCTGATTCCCTGCAGGGTTTTCGGCACACAGGGTCTTTTGCAACTCTACACTCTACGGCAAAAGTCACCATGGGTGGGCAAAGGGGTTGTGTGAATGAATCCTGCTTCAGTCTGTGTTCTGTAGAAAATGGGAGCCAGCTGTGGCACTTTGGGCTCTGTGGCAGTTGATTGTTGGCACAGGTTTTGGTGAGTGAGCTTGTACCTGTGTGTCACTGTCCTTGTGTGCAAACTCTGGCAGGCACATTCATGTGAGCGTTATGGGTTGTCTCCTTGAGCGCTGTGGCAAACAGGCTGTGGGCTGAGTCTTCTGGGTCAAGCCAAGGCTGAAACTGAGATTGGGCTGCCATTTCCAGGTGTGCCGGTTGCAACTGGGGTGCCATCTTGAACATCCAAGGGACTGGGGGGAAGCCTTTTGCACATCCAGATGCTTACAGGACAGCTGTTGGATTCCTGTGGGATTAGACGTGTAGAAATTTTTCTAAGGGAGCTTAGAAGCTTATCTAAGGGAGCTGCGTGTGAATTGGGGGCGGGGGCTGCTGCGTGTTCATGTTACTGGAAATCTAAGTGGTTAATAACAAGGTTTTTGTTCCATCTGCCACCAGCTTACCTTTTAATTTGTCATTGTTGCCAATGAGCATCTTGTTACTCTTCTGGTTTGTGTTTTTATTGCAACAAAAGAATATTCAAATAGTCAACAAGATGTTAGAGGAGACTTTGTACTGTGCAGCTAAAAAGTATTGATTGATAGATAGATTGATTGTATTTCTATATTGTTTCCCAGGCCACAAAGCCTCCTGAGCTAATGAACAACAAATAAAAACATTTCAAACTATTTAAAACACATTCAAATATTCTTTTAAACCCTTGAAAAGCAGTCTAAAACAATCCTTAAATATGACTTTAAAGACAAATGATTAAAACAGCAGTTTCAAGCATCAAGGGCCATGCAGAACAGTACTGTTCTGGCTGCCCACCAGAAGCCCAAAAAAGAGGGGCCAGCCAAACTTCCTTTGGCAGGGGGTTCCACAGTCAGTGGATTGTTACAGAGAGAGCCCAGCCCTGGGTTTGTCTGCTGGCCACCTTGATCCCCTGAGGTGTTTGGAAGTGCAATAGGGCCTCTGCTGTGGACCTCAGATTTTGGACAGACTCGCTTTTGAGCAATATGGGCAATCAAAGGAATGGGGCCCCAAACTGGGACCACCTGAAAGGGGAAGAGGCAAGCAAGTCTTCTCACCTTGAAGTTGAGAGAAAGAAGTTGGTAGCATAAGCTTTGCTAGACTAAGCCTACTTCATCAGACTTAGCCTATGACGGTCTCAAAGGTCCAGACAGACATGGCTATGTCTCTGAATTCTTAGATTTGTTAGGAACTGTCCTGGTATTGAAAGACAAGGCAATCCTTATCCTCAGGTTCACAGTCTAATATGCTCAAAACAAAAGGAAAAAGGCTTGAGGAGGGCAGAGGGGAAAAAACACTGGAGCAGCAGCTTCTTTCCTGGCCAAGTTGGGTGGAGCCACATTGGCCCCAGTTCTTGTCTTGAGGGAAAGTGTGAAGCAAACTCCCTGTAGCTGTTCCTTCTCTGGCCAGTGTACATGGCTGGGCTGATTTTTGCCTTGGCTGCGATGCTCATGTTGGGAGCCTGCGGGTGCAGCTGTTTGGTGGCCCTGCCTTACTTGACCAGTGGAGGAGGCAGAATTTAATGCCCTCCAGTCCCTGGGCAGTCCTCAAGTAGGAACTCCATTCCTCTGAGGAGCTGAGATCTGGGGACAAGAAGTGGAGTTCCTTCCTTGCTTGTCTTTTCTCATGTCATGAAGAATGGCAGACAATCTGGTGTAGCACAAGAGTGCTGGACTGGGGTGGGTGAGATCCAGATTTTAGTACCAGCTGGACCTTGAAACCCACTGTGGGATATTTGTACAGTTGCTCTCTGTCACCTGACTTACCTTCTGTCTTACTCCTCCCCCCTGCCGGTTCCCCCTCGCCAGCTTCAGCAGATGCACTCTTCTGTGCTTGGCAATGCGTAGGGGAGGACTGGGCAAGCCTGTCAGGTCCATGGCCAACATCCAGGCCCTGACTGCTTGTGGGCTGCCCCAGCCCTGAAATGGCAAACAGTACATTAAAAATATTGAATCAGGGAATTGCCTGGGAGTCCATTTCTAAGTCTGATTCTTTGGGAGGTGGGTATGCTGACCTTTGCTGCAAAATGGCTGCTTTTGGAGACTTCCAGAGAGTCAAATATCCATGTTTTCCATGTTTTTTGAATGAAGGTTTGGGGGTGGTCTGGGAGGGGCTTGGGTCCCACCAAAACATCTTTTTGAGGGTCCGTGTAGCTCACGGAGCACGCATGGCCCATCGGAGGCAGTTTACCTACCCCTGGCCAAGGGAAACAGCCTTGGTCAGTGTTAACTTTGCATCACATCTCTGAGACCCGTTGCAAAACCACTTACAGAGATAGGCATACCGGAGCTAGAAGACATTACTTTTCTTTGGGTCCCAGCTCACAAAATTCCCCAGGTAGTACAGCCAGTGTGGCCATATTGGCTTGGGAATTTCTGGAATTAACATTCAAATAGTAATATTTCTGAGCTTAGACACATGTGTGCGCATGCACCCCTCCCAACTATTGGCTGAAATAAGCAAAGATTTGCTTTGTTATTTAGTTATTTAATTAAAACGTTTGTATCCTGGGCCTTTCCATCATTACCAGACCCTTGAGGCAGTTTACAAAAATCAAGTCAGTCTACTGTGAAATCCCATAAAAGCACAACTAAAACGAACAATTTGTCACCAGAGGGAAAACATCATTTATCAAAACTCTGGGCAAAAAAGTCAGTTTCTAATTCCTATCTAGATAGATGTTTCTGAGGAGGGCATTGCACACTGACGAAGGCACTATGGTGAAGGCCCTATCCTTCTTGGCCGTGCTGGCAGGGGATTCTGGGTGTTGCTGTCCAAAAAAGTAACTCATTCCAAGCCCTGTCCTTCACCTCACATCTGGGGGAAGGTGTAGATGGCCTTTGGGGCTCCCTTCCTACTCTTGATTCCATGATTCCATGATTCCAGGTGTTACAGTTGGTCTGTGGCTGAATCATTAAGACTCAGATGCTCTTCTTCACGTACCACATATGTGACTCCCTCCCACCCCAACCCTCCCCGCAGTGAATGCGGTTGCTCTCTTTGCAGGTTTAAAAAGGGGGCAGGATTGTCCCAGTGAGCAAGGTAAAGACTGGATTGGGGCCCAGGGGAGGGAGGAGGGAATTTGCACAGCGAAAAGAGGTGGCAGTGCAGATGTAGGTATGTGAGGTAGGTATGTAAGAATAGCTCTGTTCTAGATTCTTTTCACTTTTATGCACAGCCTTTGTGCCTAATGTTTCACTCGAGAGCAGGGTTTTATAACCTCACTGTCTCTGGACCTGAGGACCAGAACGTGAGGCTGACTCGGGTGTCTGTGCATGGGCCCGTGGACAGACACACACACACACACATGTGCATTGTAGTCCAAAACTCTGCTTCGCTGAGCTCTGGTGAAGCCCCTGCTCAGGGTGTGGATCATTGCGGGGTGTGTGTGTGACTGTGAGCCAGTTGTTGCCTCAGTTTGTTATGGTAATGAGGACAAAATGCCTCCTCCTCTTGAAAGAAGGGGCAGGATGCAAACAAGGATGGGGGAGAGGGCCTGGTAGTAGGTGCCCTAGGATCCGTCAGTGAGCGTCCCACAGGTTGCGCTGCTGAAAAGGTACACCAGGGCTACTGTTTCTTTTCACAGAAGCATTTGTGCCTAAAAACCTGCAAGCGGCTGATATTTCAGAACAAAACAAAATTTGGGGTTGGATTTTGAGTTGTGCTCTTTTGATGTCAGTATGGGGCCAAGGGCCGAACGGGAAACGTCATGGGTCACATTAACTTTCCACTTGGTTTCCTCCTACCTCAGGACTTCAGCGTCTGTAGCTGGTTCAGAGCTCCAAGAGGGCCACACTGGCTGGAGGATTCTGGGAGCTGCAAGCCAAAGAAAGTAATTTCCCTCAGGTTCTGTCCAAAGCTCCACTGTGGGACGGTTGGATCTGAGACACTTTCAGGCCAGCGTGCTGGGAGTGGAAGGGCTGTTTTGTAGGGTCTTCAAAAAGGTCCCTCTCCCATCCCCAGGAGGAGCTGGAAAACTGGGACCTCTAAGGAATTCACTGGAAGATTTCCTCTAAATCCACGACGGGTTTTGATTCCTTGGTTTAGTTGTGGCAAGGACAGCACTGCCAGCCCCAAATTCACTGTCAGTACCTACCCTTGTGAACAACCCAAAACCAAATATCTCTCTGCCTGTCTGTTTTTCTGTCTGATATTCATGGTACTTGATTGTCTTGGCCTCTGTAGCCCTGATTTGCGCTTAGTTCTCTTTGTTCAGCCTTTGGGGCTTGATCAAAACCAAGGGGATCCTGTGAGTCTGAATTCTCTCCATGCCTCTTCTAGGATGATGCCGGATTCCTGTGTGAAGGTAGTGCCCCTGCCTCTCTTAATCCATTTCCCTTACACAGTGAGGCTAGGCCATAGGAGGGAAGTGATGGAGGGGAGAGCAAATAAAAAAAGGAAAAGAAGGGTTGAATGATTAAAAAGGAAGGAAGGAAGGAAGGAAGGAAGGAAGGAAGGAAGGAAGGAAGGAAGGAAGGAAGGAAGGGTGAAATATAACAGAAGAAAGGATGTGGCCCAGAGCTGAGCTGAGGTTTAGTGAGCGATCATGATCATGTTGTATGTGTTTCTCTCTCTCTCCCTCCCTCCTCCCACTCTCTCCCCTCATCATCATTTAATGAGGTCGGAAGTAGAGCTGCTTAATGAACTTTAACAGGGTTTTAATTACTGGCAGCTCAGAGCCCGCTCTGCAAGGACGAGGCCCGGCTGCCTGCCTGCCTGCCGGAGTGATGGGGGTGCCACTTCCTCGAGAGCCTCAGGGAAAGGGCTGGCAAGAAACTGAGGAGTTGGGGCAGGGGGTGGGAGTGGGCCCCATCCGCAACCCCTGCCTCTGGCCCTCTGCCTCCCTTCTCTCCCCCCATGCCCTGCCAGTCAGATGCCCAGCACGGAGGACTTTCTCCAGGGGGGTGCCTGCAGGTGAGCTGGCAGCGGTGGAGGACAGCATGGTAATTCCCAGAGAGGGGAGGGGGCAGCTTGGGGAGGTGGTCCTATGACTGCAGGCCTTGGTCAGAGGGAAACGGCCAGTTCCCTGGGGCAGGGAAGGACCTAGGACCAGCTGGCCTTCAGAGAGATCTTTTCCCAGCATGGAGGTAAGAGCAGGGCAGAGTCTCCAGTGGTCCCATGTTCCTTTGCTGTTGTTAGTGCGTGTGTGCGTGGGGAGCCATGTGCCACCCAGCTGCCTTTTGCCACCTCTGCCCCCGTGTCTGCCAGCCCTCCTTCCTTTCTTTTCGGTGTGGCCTGTTGGCGGAGGGGGAGTGGTGGCCCTGCCCCTGTGCCCACCCTGGTGCTGGAGGTTGGTGGGAGAAAGAAAGAAAAAGAAAGAAAGAAAGAGAGAGAGAGAGGGCAGCCTGGGAAGAGCTGGGGGCACGGGAAGTAGAAATGCCCTTTCTCCTCCTGGCTTTGGCTCTTCAGAGACACAGGGTGCCTTAACGCTGGTGGCTTGCGTGCCTGTTGTGGGCCAGAGTTTGCTCCAAGCAGCTTGCTGAAGGAAGGGCTCGCATCCTAGTAGTTAGAGCTGATGTGCAAAATCTTTCTCTGTACCATCCCTTCTCTTAACACAGCAGCATCAGGAGTCTCCCCGTTCTGGCAGGTTGGGGGGTTGGGGAGGGAGGGAAGGAGGGAGGGAGATAGGGCTACCCCCTTTGTTAGAGGAGGGGGGTTTGCTGTGACCCCCCCGACCCTACTCCCGACCCCCTGAGGGTGCAGCGTCCCCACCTCGCAGCATGGCTCCTAGCAGCCGACGCGGGCCTGACGGACAGGTCTGGCAATCGGGCAAATTGTGTGTGTGTGTGTGTGTGGAGCAAGAGGCCCAGTTAGCAGAAGCTGGTGAGGGCCAATGTCTTGGCAATGCACTTTTGGTCTTTCTGTCTTTGCACAGAGGCTCATGGTCAGAACATGTACCCTGCTGAGTGCACTGCAAGGTCTTTTGCGGGATCTCAGGGCAAATCGGGCACCAATGGATGGACGGAGGGAGGGATGGAAGGACAGACAGAGAGGGGCCCCTCTGAGCAGTGGCGGGTTTTTTCTCTGAGATCCACCCACTCTCCCAATTTGAGCCTCCAGACAGAAAGACACAGAGATGGATTTCTGTGCTGTTTTGCAGGTCTCCCTGAGTCCTGGGCAGGTTCATAGAAAGAGAGAGTGTGCTGGGAGAAGGGCGGAAGAATGTCAGGGAATGAGTTGTGAGGTCGGGCCTCACCAGCGCCTGCATCATCAGGGGGCAGATTTGGGGTGGCAGCATGCAGATAGAGAAACTAGGCTCCAGGGGCTGTAAGGGCTGAACGCTGTACAGCTCCCATTTGTTTCAGTGACACAGCAATGGCAAATCCCCCCTCTCCAAGGTTTGTGGCCCCATATTAGTCTCCTCAAGGGAGGCACTTAGTTTTCCCACCTCATGGGCTTAGTGGGAGGCCAAGCTGAGAGGGGTCAACAGCCCCCGGTGTGCTGGGGGAGAATACAGGGACTCCCTGTCCTCAATGTCACCCCCATGTACTTCCTGTTGCATTTTACTCCATTCTCCGCACTCCAGACCAACAGAAATGATTTGTAGCTTTGAAGGTGAAAGGAAGTTGCGTGTGGCATAATGCTATTTGATTTGCAATGTAATGTTTGGTAAGTTGTGTTAAAAGGTTTTCCTTGTCAGTTCTGTGCCCCAAGATCTGCTGCTACAGGGTCAGCTGGAAATATTAAGCTGCTACCTTTGAGTCTTGTCTTGGTTGTACAGTCTCCCAGGTGTTGGCATTTTGGACCATCAGTGTTCTGATTCTGTCCAGGAATCTGGGAACTCTTGGAACCTGGGGCCTGTGTGGAGCATGGTGTCACCTTTTGCAATTGTGCTCTTGTGAGCTTAACTTGTTCGGGTGTTTTGTCCATCCGGCAACAACCACGACAAAGATATTTATATCCTGCCAGTGTGGTGTAGTAAGCTCTGGACTACGACTCTGGAGACTGGTTTTTGAATCCCTGCTCAGCCAGGGAACCCCCCTGGGTGGCCTTGGACAAGTCCCGCTCTCTCAGCCTCAGAGGAAAGCTGTGCTAGCACATCTCCTCCGAAGAAATCTTGACAAGAAAAACTCCACGACAGGTGTGCCCTATGGTCGCCATGATTTGGAAATGACCAGAACGCATGCAACAGCAATAGCCCAGCATACAATAAGATCAATGCGGACTGTTTAGTACAATTTGAAACCATAAAAATAATGTAAAGGGTAGAAGGACATTAAACCATTTAATGCTTAGGGCAGTTTTAAAACAGCCAGTAAAATCAAAGCCACTCACATGTGCAAATCTGGACGGCATTTGCCACCCACCCCGGTGTATACGTTGCTTCTTCCACAACAGCCTAGTGGTTGGTGAGGTGAGGTAGAGGTGAGTTGCGCTTGCATTCCCATTTTACGGACAGGGAGTGAAGGTGAGGGAGGAAGAACTGCTGGATAATGCCTTGACCCCCATGGGGTGGGCGTGGGGTGGGGGTTGGGGCCTGAGGCCTCAGGAGGAAGGGACTGCCTCTGCTCTCGCCTCGGGTTCTGCCTGTGGGCTCTCTTGCTGTGAGCAATACGGCCATTTTGACTGCAAAGCTCTCTGGGGGAGAGGTGTAAAGACAGGTAGATAGGTGTGTGTGTCTGTGTGCACGCGCGCATGTGCACACGGGGGTAAGAGCAGGGCGAAACTGACGACTGGCGCAAACATGAGCATCGCTGTGGCATGCTGTCCTGGGTGCTGTGCCGCGCGGAGCCTCCAACCTGCCGTGGAGCTGAGGCAGCGAAGTGGCCTCAGCCGTGGGGAGCGGGCATGCCCATCCCCAAAACGTGCTGGAATGGCCTTGGACCAGCCTCTGTCTCTGGGCCTAACCTGCCCTGCAGGGTCGTTGTGAGGATGAAAATGCAACGTGTGCCAGCCAGCTAGGTGGAGAGGGCAGAGGAAACGTCTGGGGGGCAGGTGATGTTTCCTGGGGGGGGGTTCAAAAGAAGCGAGCTTAAGGAGAATGTGAAGAAAGGCTGGTCATGGGGAGGAATTGGGAGGGGGCGGTTGTGTTTGTAGTGGGGGAAGGAAGAGAGAGGAATGGGTTCTGCAGAAACAGAGGGGAAGGGGACAAGTGGGGTGTATGTTAAAGACCCCAAGAACAACAAGGTGAGGGAGCATTACGGAGAAGAGGGGGCAGCCATCAGACTGGCCTGCGTGTGGCACGGAGGCATATGGGAAGGAAAGCGGAGCTATGGACCCGTTTTTCCCCAAGGGGGCTGTAGGCTCCCCCTCTCTATCCCCTTCTCCATTGGAGCCCACCCACCCTCCCTCCCTTCCCCCTTCCCCCAGAAGAAACCTCCAGCGGTGTTGCAGAGATGTCTGGATGCCTCAGGAGGAGGAGGAAGAGGAAGAAGCGGAAGATCCCACATCTGACACTCTGGGAGGAGGGGGCCATGGTAAATTAAGCAGCCTTTAATGATACCCCGAAGCCCTACAAATGGGGGGCTTGAGGCGGATGCACATGCTGTGTGTGAATGGTGCCGGATGGCCCTATTGCCTTCTTCTCCCTGAGCTTGACCCCCAAAACAGGACCCGTGGGGCAGCCGGGCCTTCTCTCCGAACCAACCCCAGAGGTCTGCCCCAGACCTTCTGTCCTCAGGCGTTGCTCCCTGCAAACCCTTGCTTTCCTTTTTCTGTGGTGCTGAAGACTTCTCCTCCCTCTAGAAGAGCAAGTGGGGCGGCTGGGGGCTCTCTGGACCTTTGTGCTCATGGGACCCTCCTGGGGAGAGAATGGGAAGGACTGGGACCAGTGTTCCTGCTCTCAGGCATTGTGTGCAGCTTGTGACGGGGGGGGGCACCATCTTCCACCTATCCTACCGTTCTGGGGGGGTGTGCCTGTCAGCAGCTGGCTGTTAGTGGGGGCTGGCGAGAGGGGTCTGGGTTCCTTCTTGCTCCTCGACTCTGGGTGTTAATTTAATGCTGGGATGGGTGGGTTGGTGGTAGAGGGGAAAGCTGTCCAGCTGTTCCCCCAGGTTTTGCTGCTGTTATTGCTTTTAAAAAAAATTATTATTACTATTATAGCTTTGGCAAGGCATGCTGAGAACTGCGAAATTGTCACACACACACACACACAGAAAGACTAGACAGGGTGGGGATGTCACCTGCCCCCCATTCCGAGCCCCCCTTCGAGGGTCTGCTGCAACGCAGAAACCAGGGAATGGAATAGGAAAGAAAATGAAATGCGTCTGAAGCGAGGAGAAGGGAGAAATGGTCGGGTGGAAAAGGTGGGGGGAGGGGGCGAGGGAGCCAGTGAGTGCGCGGAGAGGCCTGGCCCTGCCATTGCTCGGAGCCCCCTCCCCTGCACAGTATCGATCGGCAGCCGCCGTGGCTCGAAACCATTTTCATTGTCAGGCGCTTGGGCTGACGGATGCTGCCCCCCCCCCACAAAGCGCAGCCGCTGGGGGATGGGATGGGATGCTGCGGCTTGGGGGCTGGTTCCCCACGCCCCATCATATTAATCCTATTTATCATCCCTGCTTCAGTTTTATCCCTCCAAAATAATATCTCACTGCAAATTCCAGCGTCCCCCCCTTGCTCCTCTGTCCTTCCGCCCCGCCTGCCTTCCTGGCCCCCTGTCTCCATCCCTTTCTTTTCAGTGTGGTTCCTTCAAGAGGTCCATTGTTCATTGGAAGCTTCCCCCCACCCCGCCTGCCCACCCGCCCCCCATCTCACGCTTCTCAGCTTCCCCTTATCATAGGGGGCATACTCCAGATCCCTTAACATGGATTAGTTACCCCTTAACACACATTAAGCATCCTCCTGTACTTGCAACCGGAGCTCTGATAAAGCTGCAGAGAGGATGGGATTTCTTTACACCCCCCTCCCATATTCCTGTTCAATCTACACTTCAGGGTTGAATTTGATTCTCATCAGTTTTGGGGGATTGTGAATACTGAACCAAGATCTGAGAAGTAATTCCCAATTAATGAATCTGAGGTCAAGACTGAGGAGGAAAAAAGACCTGGCGCTCATCCCTGATGTACCGGGGGCTGCTGTGGGCTGACCACGTCCTTGTGGTAGAATTCGATGTAGTTTGATGGGCAGTTGCTGGGCCAGGCATTGTAAAATTGAGGTGCAAGATCGTAGCGTGTGCCTCGCATTGGGCTGAGGATGCTGGAGCTTTGGAAAAAGGCTTTGCAAGGTGTTGGAGGTGAAGGTTTGCTAAGAAGCAAATTTGGGAACAGGAGTGGAAGGAAAACGAAAACGCTCGGTGCAAAATTGTGCATTGGGCACCCACAGCGGAGGGAGGGAGCCGTGAGCCATTAGGGTCCTCTGGCTGCTCTCTCAGCACCATCGGGGCGACAGAAGGGGGGCTGATAACCACCATTTCCTGCTGGATGTGGTTAAGCCTGGATGGGTTGAAAAGTCGCAGTGGGGTTGCTCACTTTAGTCGGCTGCAACATGTGTTGAAATAATTCCACACCCTCACTTGTGGCCGTGTAGTAGTGGAGTCAGCTCAGCTTGGCTTCTCACATCACAGGGCACGAGGAAGCAGTTGTGTGAATCCATTCTGACATGTGGCTTTCCACATGTAGGGACGCAGACCCAGCCGCCCTCTTTCCTTTTTCTCTGCGACACCCGCCCGGTCCTCATCCGTCTGCATCCAGCCTGCTCCTTTCTGCACCCACGCAATCAGCCTTGTGTGAATACGGTCTTCAGGTCACATACTTTGTGCCTTGTAATTCCTTTATTCTGGGGCGTGGATTTGCACCCTTGCCTTCCCCTTGTGCCTGTCCCTAAAACACACTTTTTGCACCCGTGTGCTACCTGGCAAACATTCTCGGTCACACAAAGCATGGGTGTGCATGTCTGTTTCTGTCTCTTTCTCTGTCTCTTACATGCTGGCATCCGTTCAGTTTGATGGCTCCTTAATGACAGAAGAGTCAGTAGCAAATTTCCAATTGCTTTCATTTTTTCCGTCTCAAGCACAAAAGACCTATGCCTCGGTCACACATCTGTATACGCTGTTTGCACTGCCTTTCGTGGCCATTTTAACACTGACTGAAACGCATGCTCATGCCCTTCGGAGCCCATGTTCACAGGGGGTTTCCTCCATCCTGAGGACATGGAGCCCCCTCCCCAAAACAGGCTTACTTAACCAGCAAACATCTCAGGCAGCCTGGAGCACTTGCTGGTCAGAGACGCGTGGGTTGCTCTTTGAGTTTTCCACACCTTTCAGAACAAGGAGAGACGAAGGAGAGGGGAGGTGGCGGAAGGAGGGCTCGTGTGGACGGAGGCCACATAGAGGGGGCAGTCTGGGAAGAAAGGCTCACCACCTCTCAGGGGGCTTTGCGTGGCTCCCTGGCATCGCCCATGTGTTGCAGCCATGGTTCTTGCCACAGTTCTGCCCAGGGCTTTGGCAGGTGGGCGCTACGGGTGGGCTGGCACCAGAGCTTAGACGCAACGAGGTCCAGGGAATGCAGTTGGCCGTAACAAGTTATCTTCTTCTGGCCCGGGGGAGCAACAGCAGCACCGGTCAAAAGTAATGTAAATAACTGGGACCACAGCTGCTGTGTGGGCGTGATGGGCCCGTTTTCTCCGTACCCTTGTTGGGCTTTTTCAGGCAGCCTCAGAAACCTTGTGACAGGAATTTTTTGCATGTTATGCTCTTCTTTTTCCAGTCTTAAGGTTTTCTTTTTCAAAAAGAAAAAACGATGGAAAGAAGCACAAAATGTAGCAATCAGTACAATCAGTTACTTATCAGATATTGTCATGAGCAGCAAAATGAATTACTTTTAAAAAGTAATTTTCCGTGCTTTGCCTCTGATTCACAGAGGCAGCATGTTTGTTTTCTGAAATGGGTGCTGGAGCTTCAGCCGGATGAATCCGTGCTCTGAAATCCAGGTGGTGGGAGGAGATGTTACGGTTTGTTTGGTGGTGCAGAATAAGGCCCTTTTCCGCATTTAAAGCTGGGACGCCGACTGGGCCCGTTCCTCGAGACGCTGGATCTGGCCATGGTGGCACGTGCCTTAGGTCCATCCTTTTTGGACTACTGTCATGCACTCTGCTTGGGGCTGCCCTTGAAGCATGTTAAGCGACTTCAGTGAGTCCAAAGAGCGGCAGCCAGACTGTTAACGGGGGCAGGTTGGTGGGGACACGAGAGAGGGGCTTCTCCGTGGCTGCCCCACGTGTGGAGCTCTCCTCCCAGGGAGGCCAGAAGAGGCCCCTCCTTGTTGTCCTTCCACTGACAGGCTTTTAAGCAGAAAGTTTTAAAAGAATGGGCTAGCCGGTGCTGTACAATTTTTGTCTTTTAAACTGCATTTTATTCGTAAAACTGAGGTGTGAATTGTTTTAGTAGCATAAGTAGTTTAATTCTATTTTAATGTTCACTTTTTATGCGTTTTTTATTGTATCCTTATTCTTCTAGGCTGTGAGCCACTTTGAGCCCCTATTTTGGGGGAAATGCAGCAAATAAATAAATAAAGAAATAAACAAATAATTTGCCTATACTCAGAAAAATCAGGCTCCCTTCTTGAGCCTGAACGATGAAACAGGCAGGGTGAGACTCGGCTCTCCTCCTTCGTGTCTGGCTGCCTGCCTGCCTCCCCACCTCCATCACATATGCCCGTGTGTCCCTTGAGTTTGCTTCCCTGTGGATCCGGCAGAGATTATTTATTATTCTTATAGTGCTTAAAATAAACGAAACGCTTTGCAGAAATTGAAACAGAGCCCTGTCCTCATCCGAATGCTTACAGGGTAATTATTGAGAAGAGACAGGAGGGAAAAAAAGTCAAGAGGGAGATACGGATAAACGGAATGTGTCATTTATACAAATGTAGCAGGTAGACAGCCCCTTCCTTTCTTAATTTATTTAAATAATAATTTCTAAAAAAGAATCAGAAAAAAAATATTAAGAAAGAGAAAGAGGAAAAGGTATTTTAAGAAGGCAGAGGAGAGGAACCAGAGGAAAAAGGCATCCCAGAGGCGGTGAGACGCAAGGAAGGGTAGGAGAAACACACACACACACACACACCCCTATCCACCTACCTACCTACCTACCTACCTACCTACCTACCTACCTACCTACCTTCCTGGCTTCACATTTTTCTAAAAACCGTTCGCACAGCTACTGACTGCCCTGTCCATCTTATTGACACGGAAGAGCTGGGGGTGGTCACAATGAGCTGAGTGCTCTTGACAATAAGAGGTTCCAGCACAACCTGCAACCCACAACCCAGTGCCTTTCGGGCGTGTTAGACACCGTTTCTACAGGCTTCAGCCTTTTGTTGCCCAAGGAAATAAATGGGTGTTGTAGTCCACTGCGTCTATTGGGTGCCAGGTTAGTGAGGTTCAAGTTTAGCACCTTGTAATCCTGAACGTGCTTTAGTTGCCCAGGTTGTTTTGAGTGTATACCTGAGGGAAAGGCTGACTTGTGCAGTCTTTGAAAATATTTGCACTTTAGAACTTATTCCATGCAAAATTTGTATGTGGCCTTTTTTTTGTACAGAAATGATCATTTTCTGTCCAGGAGACAGCATTTTCCTTTGCAGAAAATTCTACCTCTGCACAGAAATACTGTTTTTGTACAAAAAATGCTGTTTTCTATGCCTAAAGCCCATTAATTAACTTCAGATAGAATAAGTTCCAAATTGTGAAAATTCTGCTCAGTGCAGGAATTTTCTTCAGGGTTTGCCAGCACTTGAGAACCATGTTTTTCAACCATTTTTGAATATTTTAAAATGCTTCCCGTCCTTTCTCTCTCTCTCTCTCTGTCTCTCATTGTATGTACTAACATGCCACACATGTCTGAGGGCGTGTGGGGGACGGAATGGGAGCCGTTCCGAGCGAGAGCAAGGTGAAGATCGTGCTATCCTTCCTGGTGAATAATGCACCCTCTCTCTTCTTCCCTGCATGTTTTTGCCAGGTCATTGGAAATGCTAAGCAAATTCAATAGGAGGACTCCTGAGATTTTAAGCCTATCTTTGAAGTGCTGAGATCTAGAAGCTTACAATTTTGAAAGAGTGGAGGCTGAGATTCTCTGAAGGCTGAATTACGCCCTCACCGTTTCTGTAGATCTTCTGTGCAGACGCAGAACACAGACGGCCTTCCGCAGCCCTGCCTGAAATTGTAGCACGTTCACCCAACTAGCATTTTGGGCGTGGTTTTACGTGGTAAATTCTTGGCTCTTCCCAACGGGTCTAAGGCAGCACAAGGCCTCCCAACAGAGCTCCTTGGGTTTTGCAGTCTTTTGCCTCCACGCGTTCCGGCTATTTGAGAGAGAAAGAGGCTGTTTATCAGATTTGCCTTTCGGCTGTTCCAGGAGGTTTTCAAAACCGGAATGTGGTTTGTTGAGGTGGCCATAAAGTTTGCAGGGCAAATTTGTGTGTGTGTGTATAAAATTGTTCTTAGAGTTATGATATAAAAATGCTGTAAGACACTATAACCCTTTCTTTAAGAAAAGCATTTAGAAGAAAAGAAGGATTGTAAAAATTATTTTATTTTATTCTCGTATGTTTTGGCGTTTGAAAGAACTTAAAATTTGTTCTTAGCATTATAGTGCAAAAGTGCTGTTCACCTAATGCACTAGAGCACTATAACTCTTTTTCTTTTTTTAAGAGAATGGAGAAGAAAAGAAAAATACTTTTTGCTTCTGATGTGTCTTGGAGTTAAAAAGAAACCTGCTCAAGGGTTGGAGTAAGATATTGCAGCTGATGCTGGGAATGGCCAGGAAACAGTCCAAGACGATAAGAAGGCCTGCCTGACGAGCCTCACTTGCTGAAATTCCCTCTTCTGTGCAACCAATAAAGGGACAGAGCCCTCTCCGGTTCTCCACCTGGCAATCCTCACCGCCACTCATGCAGCCTTCCAGGAGAGACGATTCACTGTCCCACTTTCTTGGCCAGGAAAAGGGTGGTTCTGGAGAGCAAAGGGCCACAAAAGCCTCATTTGAGACATATGCCTCCTGGGGGAGGGGCACAATGCCCACCCCAACTGAGAGGAAAGGCAAGTGTGTGTGTAGAGGGGGATGGCCAGAAGAATATGGGACCCCATGCGCTGTGGAGGGAGGGATTGGAGCGGGAGGAGCTCTTCTCCTTCATAACTCAGGAACCCAGTGGGGCCACCCCATGAACCTGGACAGCAAAAGAGTCCCAGTGGGCGAAAGGCAGGACGCCTTCGCACAGGAAGGGCTGAAAGGTGGCACTGGGGTCCAGTAGATGTGGTGGGGATGGACCAGTTCACGGGGAGTCGGTGGGAAAGAGATTCTGCCAGCCGGTGCATTGCCCATCTTCCCCCTACCCGCTGCCCTCCGGATCAGTTGGACTACAACCCTATCCTCTCCAGCGAGCATGGGGTGTGGCCTAAGTACTTTAGCCAGAGCACACCAGGAGGAGGGAGCAGGTGGGGAAACAGAGCTCTGAACCAAGACGAGGACTTTTCTTGCCTTCCTAATCTCTTCACCTCGGAAGAAATCCAAAACTCTTCTGTCTTCTTCTCATTTACTGCTCTCAAGGTGTCTCACGCAGAGCTTAGAAAAAGCTCCTTCCCTCCCCACCAGGGGCAGCTTCCAGAATGTGTTGGCCAGGATAACCACAGTTTGGGTCCAGCGTAGTACTGGCCCAGTGGGCTGGCATGGATGATCTGGATCAGGAACCTATAGCTGTGACTGACCATGCTAGCTGGGGAATTCTGGAAGTGGTAGTCCCAGAAAGTAACTTCTCCAAATCCTGGCACAGGTTGTTTACCCTGTTGCTCTGCCAGGGGCTCTCCAGGTAAGTCTTGACTCGATTGGTGGCCTGGGTGTCCTTTGCTAGAGATGCCAGCAACTGAAACCAACCATGTCCCCTCTTAAGAGGAGACACGTCTTTCTTGGGGGGCTGCGTTCCCTGGGGGAGAATCCAGCGAGTTCTTGCAGGTGAGGCCAACAGGGCCGCCTGTCCTTCTCTCCCTTCCTCTCTCTCCCACATGCAGCCTCCCCTTTTCCTGCCTACCCGCCCCTGCCATGCGTGCTTATGAAGCTCCGTGGCCTCTTTGTTGGTGGTGCAGCAGAGGCAGAGGTGCAGATACAATCTTCTTAGCTGAGGGCTCTCTGCCTCTGACCTCCCGAGTTTTGGGACGTCAGCCCCTAAAGAACTTGGCTGTGAGGCTGATGTGGTTGCAGCCAGGCTCTGAGTTTTGAAAGCCTACTGGCCAAGCTGGCTGGGACCTCCTGGGAGTTGTAGTCACAGTAAAATGAGACAAAGGAAAGGAAAATAAGAATTCCAAGCTCTGATTTACAGACTGTAGTGCCAAAAAAGTACCTGACAAATGATGCTTAGTCTTAGCTGTGTTTCAGCTTTCCCTGGTAAACAGAGAAGCTTCAAACCATTGCTTGCAAAGATGGTTTGTTTCGACTAGCCAAAGTTAACAACCACAGTTTAGGGTTCCGTTGACACACTAAACAATGTTTGACCTAAGGTGGAGCCAAACAGAAATTTCCAAATTCTTTACAGCTCTTGTGAATCAGAGAGGTGGATGCATGGAGTTGCTCCAGAAGCTCTATGGGTCACTCTCATCAGGCTAAAACTGTGGCCTCGCATAGGTATGGGGATCTTGTGGCCCTCTAAATTTTGTTAGTGTACAACTCACGTCATCCCTGACCATGGACTGTGCTGGTTGGAGCCGATGGGGATTGTAGTCCAGCAGCATCTGAAGGACTAAGTTAGTGTACTCCTGAGTAGCTGAAGGTCCATGCTTGGCTGGTGAACAGAGAGGCCACTGAAACTTCACCCGAAGGAAAATTGGCGGTGTTCCTTGCAAAATCCAGTATCTGGAGGAAGCCTGATACGAGGCCTGTGATCTCTCTGGCGGGCTTCTGCATCTTCAGAGATGGTCACTAGATTTCATCAGAAGTGACATACGAAGCCCGGAAGATTTTGGAGGTTTCTTCACAGATAAGAAGTCTTTGAAATTATGAGAAAAGCCAGAAGTTTCGACTCAGCTGACAAAAGTTGGCAAAGTTTTTGCCCATCTCGTCACTGGAGATCTAGCCTTGGATAACAGTATAGTCCAAGTTTGGAGGAAAAGTTCCTTTTTTGGTATGCCAGCTCCCAGAACTGTCAGTGGCCATGCTGTTGGGGGGATTCTGGGAGCTGCAGTCCCAAAAGTAACTTTCTCAAGGTTTGGGTGTAGCCCCTGAGGTGTACCTGTGAACATTCATGTGGAATGAGCCGTTACAGGGATGGGAAGAGAGAATAGCCAGCCATAGGTCCCCTCCTCTTCCCTGCTCAAAAACTTGCCCTGCCTCCTGCCGCTGTACCCCCAGCTCACCCCACAACCTGGCACGTTCACTCCCTGCAACCCCCCAACTGCCTGCTGCTCCCTGCTCCCCCTCCCGCCCTGCTCCCCGCTCCCCCGGGAGCACACTCTAATAATGTATTTGATCGACTGGCGGCCGCGGACAAGCGATTATTGTCTTGTAGGGAGTCAAAAGTATTGATCGGGGGAGAAATATGAGCAGCGCGATGGAGCTGGCGCGTCACATACAATAACCACAACCCCGGGGGAGCGCCCGCGACACCGGCCGTCTCCTCTCATTACCGCCCGCCTCAGCCAGCCACGGGAACAGGGAGACAGGGACTGGGCCGGGCAGCTCGGTTCTTGCCCCTTGACGCTGACCCCCCAGCCTCCTGGCTCCTCTAGCTACCCATAGGGTCCTTGCGTGCCGTCCCGGCGGGCGGGGCAGTATGGGCCGGGGCGGGGTAGCATGGCTGGCTTCTTAATGAGCTTCCCTGCCACCAGCAGTACCAGCCCATAGTCCCCGGATCTGCAGTTTCAACATGTGGCTCCCCTCCGGTTGGCTCTGGTCCTGCTGAGCGAGGTGCCAGCACCCCGAGTGTCCTGTTGGCCCCCCTCTTCTGACCTGGATGTCTGGGGCCCTGGTCTCAGGGCTTCAGTGGCATGGTGTGGGGAGACAGACTCTGCACATGTTCAGAGGCAACCTGAACTTTGTGTTGAAGGGAAGGCCTGCCCGCTGGAGATCACACACCTCACAGCTGGGACCTTTAATCTTCATGTCTGTGGCTGAGACTCAGTACCTTTCTGGTGCCCCTGCACTGCCCAGCACTCTTGTGGGTCTTGTTCCACCCCTTGTCCTGTGACTAAAGAGCCAAGGAGCCGACCTGAGCAGAAGGGGAGTGTCTCTGCTACAAAAGCTGAGCTTAAAAATAAATTTGAGAACAGTCCTTCCCAAGAACAAGACCCTGGCTTCTTGCTCTTGCACATCAGAGACAGCCAGCCGGGGTGCTTGGAACCTCAGGCCCAAGTCCCTTAAGTTCAGGAGGACTGAACAGTTCAGGACTGGGTCACTAAATTCCTAGTTTTGCCCTTAACTAAAATAGCCCCCGCTCCCTTTTTGCAGAGTTAATCTGCTGAGGAACAATGTGGTATTTTAAACTTTGCCCAGAAGTTCTTATGTTTTGTTGCTGCTGTTGTTGAGTTGACTGTTCACAACAGCCTTGTGAGGCACGGTGTAGTTTTCTCTTTTTCCACAGAAGCTGAACTCCTTGCTCAGGGTTCATCTTCCATTAACCCACACCTCCCTGCTCTATCTCCAAGCCACTGGGCCTTTATGAAGCCAATTGGGTGGGTGAAATAGAGAGCCCTGCCCCGTATGGAATCTCCTCTGCCCAGTACTGGCTGGCAGGGGTCCTTGGGGGACTCGGGCACCAAGGAAGGTGGTGTGTTCTGTTTGCCAAAGGAGGCCCTCTGCTTTCTGCCAGCCTAAACGCAGCCTCATCCATGGCAGGGGACCCTTGTGGCCCCTTCCAGCTCTGAGACCCGCAGTAGTTGCTCTCCCGTGCTTGCAAACTCCTGTACACCCAGGGAGCCCAAATTGCTCCATATGTGCATGGTTTTCTGAACAAGGGTGGATTTTACCTTAACTGGGTAAGAGCCAAGGCAAACAAAATGATTGTAAACTGTTGCATATCTTCTTGCCTCTTGACATCTGAGTGCTTTTTGAAGGGGATGTGGATTGCAGGATTAGCATTTTTGATGCTGCGTGTGTGTGTGTGAGAGAGGTTGCTTTATTGGCATATTTCAAGGGCCAACAACCGGCAGACCCTGATCAAAACCTTGCCTTCCAGACAGGGAAAAAGTGGAGTGCAGACTGAGCTGGGTGTGGGACCTTGGAGCCCGGCCTCTTGTTAGCCAACATCCACCCCACAAGTGGCCCTCTGGCGGAACTAGTGACTGACCTTGGCTGTGTGCATGGTCACACCCCACGCAGGGCCTGTGGCATTACGTGGCTTCATTCTGAGTTTGGCAAATGAAAGATCTCAGGTCCAGCTACAGAAACCTCTGATTACACGTACTGCTGGCTGCTTGACCAAAATACGTGGCAGTGTGAGTAGCACTCTCTGGGTACAAGGACACTTCTCTGTGTCTCTGTGTGTGTCCGTGTGGCATGTTGGAAGCGAACGTGAGTGCCATCATCGCATGTAGGGTCTTCTAGCCTGAAGGTGGTGGTGATTATGGACTGCAAGGGACTGCACGGCTACAGGTGAGCGCCAGAATTGGTGGCGCTCTGCTTCCCCCAGTGGCAAGTGTGCAGGAATGCTGGTCCGGACACTCACATCCATCCGGATGCTTCCCATTGCTGGCTGCTTCCTTGTGAGGCGTTTATGGTGTAAGGCACCCAGTTCCATTCAAGTCCAAGCCTTCGACTTCATGAGGGCATAGTCTAGCAGGGCATTTTGGACACTTGGACTCAGCTGTTGTGCACGTAGAATAGTACTAAAGTGTTTCTGAGCATGAAGAGAGAGCATTTCCCCTTTGTACTGACTAACACCAGAGATGTAAGTATGCTTATTTTGCCCTTTCATGCAAGGACAAATAAATAAAGCAATTCACTCTCTGCTATGCAAGAACACAAAAGCTTCTGTGCAATCTTTGAGCACTATTTGTACTCTGGGACTTTGTTGAGGAAAATTCATTTGCACAAAAAGACATCTTTTTTTTCCCTGTGCAGCGAGCAGAGTGCATTTTGTGCAAAATACGAATGTTGAGTTTTTGCATAGAACACACGTGCAGGAAAACCAGGTCTGATTTTTCTGTGTCAGAATCTCTGGATTTATGCAAAATCCTGCTCAGGAAAGCTCCTTTTGTGTTTTGGGGTAAATGAATTTTCTCTCACAAAGTCCCAAAGTGTGAAGAACTCTTTTTCCATCGTTTAGTGAGGATGAAGATATTAACGGGCAGTTTCCATACCCATCACTATCAGTTGGATTGGACCCCAGGGTTTACCACTCCTGCAGTTGCACGGAGAAACAGGAGGGGAGAGTCCGGTTGGTGGGGTCACCCGTCCGCCTGCAGCCGGGGCAAGGGGAGCTCTGGGCTGAAGCCTCTGCAGGGTGTCCTAGTGCTCTGTCGTGAGTTGTAGGGTTCACCTGGAGTGAAGACTGTCTCTTCAGTTCAGGAAAATGTAATTACAGATATGGATTCATGCTGTGCAATTATAGCCCTTGGATCCCACTTTAATGGCTATGACTCTATCCTTCAGAATCCTGGGACTGTTAGTTTATTGCAGGGACTTAGAATTCTGTGCTAAGGAGCTCTTCCAAGGCTGCTGCTTAGGTAAGTGACTTGTAGCACCGCATTCTCTATCAGAGAATGATGACCACTTCCTCACCAAACTACAGACCCCAGGATTGCATAGGATAGAGCCATGATACAAGCAGTGTAGAGATGCTCTCAGGTGCACTGGAGGTGGCAGGGCCATGGGCAGGGCGGGCTGTTTGGAGACCCTGAAAGGGCTGCTTGTCTGGTTGAGGGGTGAGGCCCCGAGGGTGGGGGTGGCCTGAAAGGCATTGGGGTGCTGGTGGTAGTGCTGATGGCGGTGGTGATCCTGGGGCTCCAGGCTGGGGAGTAGGCATTGGGGCGTCACTCTTTCTGCTTCCCAGGAGAAGGACTGTTGGTCCCAGTCGTCTTTGCGTAACTGGCTTGACATGCGGGCGACACCTTTGTATGCAAGTGCAAGTGTGGGGTGCAGAGGCCTTGGCCATGTGCCTCGGCGTGGATCCCTTGCGCCACGGCTGCACTGGGCATAGGGGAGGAGCACGTACACAAGAATCCTTGGCGCGCAGCAGCAACAACAAGCATGGGCACCTGTGGGTACAAAGGGCAAGGGAACTTAGCACCCACACAGACGTATTTGCTGTGTGCCAGTCCTTGCAGCAGCACTGTTCACTCTCCCCGCCTGCATGCGCGCATGCACACACACACACCCTGCCATGGCTCCTTCCTCCCAGCTGCTTCCTGCCACATTCACTGCTCTTGCTTCTCAAGAGCCGGGGACTCCCCCAGACCTGCCCCAGAGACAGAGGCCCTTCCTCGTCCTGCCAGCCATCCTTCCCTTCTCTGGAACATACACCATCTGTCAGCTGCCTCTGCAGGCAGGCGGGCGGGCTGGCCTTCTTCTTCCTCCTCCTCCTCCTCCTCCTCCGCCCTTTCCCTCGTCCCAGACGGATCCTAGCCATGGTGAACTCAGGCCTGTGGGCAACAGGTAAGCAGCCACGGCTGTGCCTGCCCAGCTCCTTGAGTCCGGGGCATGCTTTCCTTCCTTTGGTGGCTTCTTTTCATGGGCTTCCTCCTGTACACACATTGCTGGTTTCCACCTGCCTTCTTTTGTGCCAGGGTAATTGCTGGCGGTTGCATTGCCACATCTTTGCTGGAGGTGGAGGGTCCATTGTGGGGCAAAGGCTCTGCTCAGCACGACAGGCAGGCTCCATCCCACACCTGGCTTCAGTTCCAGGGGTCTCGGCGCCCGCCTGGGGATTCTCCTGTGGCTTTGCAAGTGCTGCAGGACAGCAGAAACAGTCCTGTGCCATCATCCATTTTGCCTGGGTCACACCTCGCACCTTCTTTTCACCAAAGAAATGTTGGCCCTCTCTGGCCCTGTCTGGTGTGGAGCTCAGTGCAAAGGGGAAGGGAGTGAGGGGCAGATTTGGGGAAAAGGAGAGTACATGGATGGAGGGTGATGGGGTGGGGTGGGGGGCAGCATCCAGTGACCCCCCCCCTTGAAAGGAGAGTTTTGTGGGAAGTATGGAGGGGCATGTTGGTTTCTCTGCAGCAGAGCTCCAGTACCAAAGGGCTGCGTGCTGGGCAGAACCCTCTTTCACGAAGATGGGGCTGGGCCAGGGAGCCCTCTCCAATTTCTGCATGTCATTCAGTTGTGGAAATGTACGTAAACTCTGCTTTAACAAAAAGGAAAGAAAGAACATGGCTTACTTGGGCGAGCAGGTCAGGGCCCCAGCTTTTCATCTCCTCACTGCAGCGGCTGTGCCTGTGTGAGCAGCTCGCTACACAAGTCATGTTTGTTTCCTCTCTGTGAAAAGCTTCCCTTCTTGATTTCAGCGGACCGGGCACCAGATCACAGGACGGAATCATGCAGCCCTCCAGATGTTGCTGGACAGCAACTGTCAGCTTCCCTCACCATCGGCGATGCTGGCTGAAGCCTGCTGGAAGCTGCAGCCCAACAACATCTGGAGGAAGGCTGCGGGGCTCCCATCCCTGACCCAAAGGAACGAGCAGGACAGAGGCACGGAGGAGAGACAGTGCTCAGGCTGCGCCCCCCTCACCGCGCTGGTTCCCACCTGGCAGGACAAGGGTGGGCAAAGCACCTCCCAAGGTTGCTTTTGGGCCCTGGCTCCTCAAGGCTCTTCAGATGACCCCCCTTTCCGGCCCCGCTGCTTGGTAAAGTGGTTTCCCAATCATGTCCAGTCTGGGGTCTTTTTTGGTTGCCTGTGCAGTCCTCCAGTGGTTCTGGGCAGAAGAGCTCCCACCCCTCCTGGCCTGCTCCTCAGGGCTGGCCCGATGCAAAGGCGGGCAGGGCTCCTGCCTCTCTGTTCATCGGTCTTAGCAGGAGAAGAGGAGAGGGGCAATGGCGTATTTTTCTCTGAAACTGTTGCTGGGCACAGTAGCCCAGCCTTTGTTTGTGTCTGGCCAGGGTGTGCCTTTGGGGGAGGCATTGCCCCCCCATAAGAATTAATGACACCCCCCTGCATGAAGTTTTCCTTCTGTCCCCACATTTTGAGCACAGCAGAGGGCGAGACACTGAAAGTCATCCCCACCAAGAACTCTTCTTCGCTGTGCTTGCCTCCCCCGCTCCCTTGGCCTGCCGCCTTTTCTCTCCATGCCAAGCTCTATTTCTCACTGAAGTTTGAAGTTATGGCCATGCCAGCAATTTGGCGACCAAAGGAAACTTTCATGGGTGGGGGAGAATTCTTATAGTGGGCCACCGCCACTGCCTCCTCCTTCTCCCTCCTTCCTCTTCGTCCCCCTGTGCCTGCCCACCCCAGCCCTGGGTGGCTCTGCCTCCGTGGCCCACTGCGTGGGGAAAAGCGGGGAAAAGACAGAGGAACCGGGCAGGCTGCTCTGCTGGTGCTGCCGGGTGGGAGGAGCCCTTCCCGGAGCTGCCAAAATGGTTTCTGTGTGTCTGTTTTTAGCCGGACTTTCAGTAAACTGGAAGCTGTTTTTAAAGCATCTAAAAATGTGAAAGGGAAGCAGAAGTGAAAGAGGCAAAGGGGTGGCCAGCAGTTTGGAGGAGGGGGAGGGGAGGGGAGGGAGGCTGGCCAAGCAGCACCTCAGGTCCTGCGAGAGGGCCCCCCCTGCCCCCCGGCCCCCAGGGGCCTCCTGCACCTGGGGAAAGGAAGGGACGCCTCTCTCAGGGAAGAGAGAACCCCTCCAGGTCTGGCGTTGCCAGTTTTCTGTTTGTCCGCCTCCAGGTGGCTTTGGCTGATGGCGCCCCTCTTACTGAGGGACCTCCAAGAGCCCCTTGGCCACTGCGGCCCCACTCAGGTCTTGCAGCCTCAGGGCAGCAGCTATGGCGTCTGTCCACCTATAGTGTGGCCCTCCTCTTTTCCTGCTGCCTCCTTCAGCAAGCATTATTGTATTTTCCAGTGAGTCATGTTTTCTCATGATACCCTCAAAGCACGACAGCCTCAGTTGGTTGTTTTGGCTTGGAGTGAGAGCTCTTAATGGCTTTCAGACCTGTCTTTTTGGCAGCCCACATATCTGCAGAGCTCTTTCAAATGAGTCAATTCTGTTCTTCTCAGCTTTCTTCACTGCCGAACTTTCACAGCCATACGCAGAAATCAGAAATGCTGTGGCACGGGCTGTCCTGACTTTGGTATTCAGTGTTCCGCCTTCGCCCCTGAGAATCTTGCCTGGTGCCTTCTCAGCAACAGCTGTTCTCCCAGGTCTCCGTCTCCTTCTGCCCTCTTGACTCCATTCTCTGTTTTGGTTAATGGTGAAGCCAAGCTTTAGGAAATCTTCCCCAGTCACAGCACTTACAAGCTGGGAAAGCTCCAGGGGAGGAAGTTTGGTGCAAAACCAGAGGCGCTCTTTAGGAGTCTGGGCTTGTGGAGGACTGTGGAGCTACCATGTTCTGTGATCATCCTTGCTCCTGCCTCTTGATCGCGGCTGATGGGGCTTTTTCTGGTGGGCAGGTAAATGCTGGGAAAGGCATTACGCACAGGAGCAGAACCAAGGGGACAAAGGACACTCCTTCTTCCTCAGAGCCACAGGCTGGCACCGTGTCAGACCCAGCCACCATCTCTAGACCAATGTACTGCATGAGACCCACTCTTCAGTGTTGCATCCTCTCTGTGTTTCTGCTCATTTATTTATTTTTTAAAACCTTCTTGTACTTTATCTTTCTCTTCTGTCTCTTCCTCCTCATCTCCCCCACCTCGATTTCTCTGCTTCTCTCTCTCTTTCTTCATTACTTTTCTTCTAAAAAAAAAATCTGTAGGAAACAAAAATACCTGCAGTGCCAGTGGTCTGACCCACTTTAGGCCAGGGTGCCACCCAGTCACGTGTCCTGGCCCTTCCCTTATCCACTTACGCAAACTGTCTTGCTGATCTTTAGGCCACCTTTGAGAGTCAAATCCTCCTAATACACAAAAATAAAGTCTGGAAATTGTTTTGGTACAAAGAACCTATTTTTCATTCAAAAATGTATTGGAGAGGTTTTTGTGCAAAACAATAATTTTGTATATAAAAAAAGTCCTATGTGTTTTTCTGAAAGCTGTGATTTTGTGTGTGTGCTTTCATACAAAACACCACAAATTTCATGCAATTTTCATGTGTATTTCTACACAGAATAATTTCCTAAAGCAGTTTGGGATGTACGAATATCAGGCAAAAGTGCTCAAATTCTGGTCTTTGTGTTGTTCTTTCTGACCAGATTTCCCCAGTGTTGGGAACTCCATTTTTTTGGTTGTAAATGAATAACAGTGGATAATCTCTCCATCCCCAACCCATTTCCCTCACCCCACGTGTTTGCACCTGGCACATGGAAGAATAAATGTTCTCCTTTCTGTGTGCTAGCTGGCAGATGGTCGTGCTGGCTGGGATGTTCTGGGTGTCCAAAACTGAGAGAGGCGCTGGGGTGTCTGACACACGCTTGGCATTTATTTTCAGACGTGATGCTGCTCAAACTTGACTGTATGGGAATTAACAGAGTTGCGTCACTTTAAGCCTCTGGTGTCCCTCGTCCTCTTCAGGACCTTTGCCACCGATTGCTACCCCTGCTCTTGGGCAGACCTTTTCCACTGAGCTCAACGGGCATCTTTTTCTTTTCTTTTCTTCTCTTTTTTCTTGTAGAAGTAAGAATGTCTAAGCCCCTGGAGCTGGAGAAGGCACGGCTGGAGCTGCAAGAAGAGCACACAGGTAGCAGTGCCTTCTGGGAGGGAAAGCGGATCTATTTATCCATATGGCTCATTAACTAACGAGATGAGTGAGAGGAACTGGGCACTGGGGAGCGGAGGAGGAGCCGAGGAAGCGGGCACGCCAGGGGAGGAGGCATGGCCACTTGCTAAATTGTTTCACGGGCCAGTTTGCCTGTGGGGGCAGGAAACTCTTCCAGCCCTCCTGGTGTTTTCGTCTGCAGCCCACGGCCGGCCGACACAGAGATTGCAGAGCGTGGGTCCCCAGATAGTTGGGCAGCCAGAGATTCCCCCAACCTTGCCTCAGGGGAAAGAAGGAGAAGCACCCCACTCTGGGGAAAAGTCCCTCCATTGTGTGCAGAAAAAGGATGTAGCTCTGTGGGGAGGCAAAACTAGGGCATTGACTCCCCTGCAGAAAAAAATCTGTTCCCTCCCATGAAGTTTTCCTTCAGTCTCCAAATTCTAGCATTGCAGAGAGTGAGACATGAAAATGGTTCCCACCTGGAACTCTCACAGGTGCTCTGATCACATTCCCTGGGCACTCTGTGTGCCTCTTTGCCCTGGATGGCTACGCTCTATTTCTAAATGCTCAACAGAGGTTTTAAGTTACTGCAATGCTAGGAATTTGCGGACTGAAGGGAAAAAAATCATGTCAGGGCAGACTTCTTATTTGGGGGAGTGCAATGTCTTTATTTTTCTCCTCTCCATAGCTGCAACCCATGGCACAAAAGAGAATATGTTGCCCCATGCCAAAACAAGATACATGTACAGCCCATGAGTCACTGAAGATGAAAACTCATGCCACGAGAATAGGTTACAATATGAAAATATGTATAAATATGAAATACAAAATAGAATAGCAGAAAAAAACAAATCAGTTAAAAATGCCATTCATAAAATGAAATCTTGCTTCTTTAAAATATACCAGAATTGTCAAAAACACCAGCATTATTCCTGTGGTTTTTAGCTTGGGAAAGTTACTTTTTGGGGCTATAGCTCCCAACTGTAGTGCCATAAGAGACCTCACGGGTCAGGGCTGAAGTCCCACCAACTGCTGCAGAGAATGTTACAGGGGCTCCTGAGGAGAAAAGGAGAAGAAACAGGACTGGCTCGCCAGGCTCTGGGATGTCTGTGTGTCTGGGATGCCAGTGGGGTGAGGAATGGGGGGTCTAGGGAGGAGCGTTTGGTACAGCTGCAAGTGGGGATTTCTTAGATCCGCTTTTTAAGACGGCTTTGTGATGAGTTTGTCTTCTTTGGTCTAGATACAGAAAGAAATGGACCTGACACGAACCACCAGGTGAGAGAAGTTGGGCAGAAGCCAGAGGTATAAAGTGGGGCAAGGGAAGACATTGTGGCAGAGCTGTGGGTCAGCCTCCTCATTTCCTTCCTCTCTTTGTTCCCCACAGACCCAGCAGAGCAAACCTTCCCCGTTCTCCCCATCCCCAACCAGCACCGGCACCAAGGTAAGGGCTAGTCTCCCTGCCCCCTGCAATCCTCTTACCACTCAATTGGGATCCATTTCTCTGCCAGCTCTGAAGGACGGTCCCATGGATGGGAGGAGTCTCTCCCTCGCATGTCCAAACAGCCAGGCCATCTGCAGCACTGTTAGCAGGCAGGGGAAAGGCAGCCCCATCTGACTGTGGAATCCTTTTTGCTCCATTGTTGTGATCAGGGAGCTTGAGCCAGATTTGGTGGCCCTCCTCTCTTCAGAGAGCATCTTACCTGTGTCTTTCCACTATGGAATCAACTTCCAGAGTGGAAGAGGATTCTGCAAAGAGGGGGAGCTAGTCCCCATTAATTTGCTGCAGACAGATGACACCCCCCACCATAAGGACCAGCTCCCAGCCCTCTCTGGGGCCTACAGTCCGCTCTGAAGAGGAGGCATTCCCATATTCATCCTCCAGGTATTACCAGGGGAGCCCCTACCAAGAGGAAGGCAAACCATTGTTCAGATATCATCAACGGGGTGGGTGAGGTCTTCACCCTTTCTTTGCAGCTCTGGTGGAAGAAGCTGGAGAGGAAAGGCAAAGCCAAGTGGCCGTTGGCAGGCTTAACCAGGAAAGGCCCTTCTGCTTGGGGGTTTGGGGATCGTTATGGGGCGGCAAAGCCAGAGGCTCTGGCTGCATTCACCAGAGTCCCTGTCCACTGGGCACTAGCCATCAGAGCGTGGCCTTGGAACGGAGTTCCCACCCGCTGCCCTCTTGGTGGTTTGACAGCAGTGCCCCTCAGACCCCACTGAACATCGCCCGTCGTGAGGAGCCAGGGGGGCTGATGGCCAAGACATCTGGAATGGAGGGGCTGGAAGGGGTCTACCCAAGAGGGATCCAGTTCTCCCCTCTCTTGGAGGGTTATCCTCCCAACACCCGAAGGCAGTCTGTGAGACTGGGGGAGAGCGGACGAGGGGAAGAGCCGCTTGAGGGCTTTCCCTGCCTGCTTCTGACTACCTAAATGTTGCCACAGTGGCTGCAGGTGAGACAGAGTCCTACCTGTTCCTTCTGGAAAGGAAGAATCTAATACGTACAGGAAGAATAATGTCTTTTCTAAAAAATTACATTTATAGCTCATTCTTGCTTTGGACGGTGGCTCAGATAAGTCTCTCTGGCCAGTGCACACTGTTTCTTTCATCTTTTCTTCTTCCAATTAAGAATCTGTTAAGGAGGAAAAGACGAAGTGGCTGCACAGGGCCTGCCTTTTGATTAGGAGCGCTGGGAGCCCTCTCACCAATGTGCTTTTTCCCCCTAAGCTCTGGTTCACAAAGGAAGCCTGCAAACCCTGTTTTTGTTCAGAAACTGGAGCTGCAAAATTATTAAAGATTTTTTGTTGATTAATCACCTGCCTTTTGATTAATACATCAAACTGAAAAAGATTTGCATGTTACCCAAACCACCATCTTCAGATGGGAGAGGAGGTATCAGATAACAGGCCCAGTCTTAGCACTTGAAGTGAACCAGGAGTTGCGCCCTCTCCTGCAATGTTGCAAAGAAATCTGGGTTGCATCTCTTGGATGGCAAGCTCTTGTTGCCCAAACAACTGCTTCGGTTGCCCGTGTGGTAGATCCAGAGGGAAAGATCAGAAGTGTGTGTGTGTGTGTGTGTGTGTGTGAGTGAGTGAAAAAGGAAAAGGCTAGGTGGAACAGGGGTGGGTGGGACGGGGTGGTGAGCTGCTTTGCACTTCTGTTATCAGTCTGGTAGGAACTCATGAATCAAAGTTGGTTTTGGGGGGAATTCCCTGTGTCCCGGACCAGCAGCAAAACAGGAAGCCAAGAAGTGATGTGTTGCAGAGATAGCGGCAACTTCCAGGGGTCAGTGGGTGGGAAGCTGCTGTCTTGCGTTGTTCTTTGTTCCTCCATGTGGCCCACAGCAACAGAATGCGTGAAACGTACGCAGAAGGCCCTTACTCAGCACAGGGCATTTCAGTGACAGCATTTGGGGCTCTATCACACATGGCCAGTAAATCGCCATTACAGCAGGAGAACAGGCGTCTTTGGCTGGGACTTACCACATTTACAAAGAACCTCACAAACAGATTGCTTGTATTAGCAAAAGGGACGCTGTCCAAATGGTCTTGCATCAGTAGAACAGCAGAAGAGGAACAAGGCAATATGATTAAGTCCCAGCCAAAGACACTTATTACTCTGCTGTGGTTGTGGTTTATTTGCCTCGTGTGATAAAACTCTTAGTCTGCCCCGATGTGTGTGTGTTTGGCTTTGCACGTAGCACCCCCACAGCCAGCCTTCCCCAATGCTCCTCCGCCCTGCAAAGCTCCCATCCTCTCCCTGCATCTCTGCATCTTACAAGCTTAAATACAGGAGCGCTTAAGATCTGATCTTTCTGGCCCCAAGAGGCTCCGCTGGCCCCACGAAAGCTCTTTTGTAGGGGAGCTGCTTCCTCTTGAAGAGTTTCTCATGGGCTGATGACTCAGGGCCTTTTCACTAAGTCCAGATGGATGCCAGTCCTGGCGTTTGGACTCCCAGTGTAGACAAATGGACACAGACAGATTAATTAATCAGTGGACTGTATGATTCCCAACAAGTTACTCCAAAGAAAAAAAATAAAACAATCCACAAACACCACAATCCCAGATACATTGAATTCTTCTAAGTCTTTTCTAAACTTTGATAAGATGTCTAGGGATTTTTCTCCTTTTGTATTCAGGTATTTTCTGGTATTGGGCAGGGTAATAAAATTGCTAGGATATTGAGGTACATATTAATTTCCTCTTTTTTTTAAAAAAGATCATTTTTGTCACAATCTGAATGTCAAGATTGCTTGCTGCAGTGACTCTTCTGAACCTTTTCATAAAACTTTTGAATGGGAGAAAGGACACACAACAACAATTTCTTCACTGCATATCCCAAGATTCCAAAGGGCAAAGCTGCGGCAATTAAACTGGAATCGAAGCGCTATAATTGTGTAGTGTGAAAGGACAGAGATGGTGCCGGCCATGGAGATGGGGAAGAGAGTGGGAGGAAAGTGCCACCGAGCCTCTCTCAGAAGTGGTCCTGGAAGAGGGCGGAACGGCCTTCCTCACGAGCAACAGAGCCAGAAAGAAAGGGAGCCATTGCCATTCTGTCTTCTCTTCTCCCAGCAGATCAAAGCCGAGGACCCCACAGAGATGCCTCCAACTCCGGCTCCAGTCCCGGCCCCTGCTCCGCCCCCGGCTCAGCAAACGCACCTGCCCCAGGCCCAGCTGATGTTGGCTGGCAGCCAGCTTGCTGGGGTAAGTAGGGGGGCCCGGGAGCAGAAGGAGAAGCTTCTGGGGTTCAGCCAGAGCTGCTCGTGGGGTGGGGGAGCTTGGTGAGAAAGAAGGAGAGGGCTTTGGGGTCATTTTTATTTACTTTTTCTGGCAACAAAACCCCTGAAAGCCATTTCATCCCCCACCCCCCAGGACTGTTGCTGGATCAGAGAAAGAAACTGAGGGCTGGGGTCCCTCCCCAGTGGGCCGAGGGGCTCTTGAATCCCCCTTTACTTCCCTCCATGGCAGGAGGGGTTCCATTTCCAGAGAACTGTTCCATGCATGATGCAGTGACCAATCTACACTATTTTTTGCCGGGAGTGCAACTCCTAGAAGACACATTGCTGGAAGTTCTAGTCGGAGGCATGGAGCTACACTCCAGAATTAGAGCTACCTGATCCCACTTCAGCTGCCATGGCTGCATCCTACAGAACCCTGGGATCTGCAGATTGGTGAGGTGCCTCCCCTGAGTGACAGTGCTGGAACTTTCTTTTGGAAAGTTCAGAGCACCCTTGACCAGACTACAAACCCCAGGATGGCATAGGATGTAGCACAGGGCAGTTAATGTGTTGCTATAAATGGATAGCATGGACACGCTCCAGAAAAGTAGCATTTACAAGCTCTGTCAGGCAGAGTGGCCCAGCAGAGAGCCCCTCGGATGAGTATCCCTGTTAGTCAGATGGTCTTCCTTCCAAACAGTGGTTTGTTACATTCATGTTTTAGAGGATTAGTCGTACATGGGTGGCAGGGTGGGTGGCGGAAGGACTTAGCATACCCTTAGGGACACCTGGAAAGGCTCGTGCCCCAAGGTAGCTGCAAAGTCTGTGTGTGGCGGAGGCACCTGGGTGTTCTTGGTTATCCTGGATCAGCCTCCTGAAGAGCGCTTCTGACCTCCAGACTCCATCAGCCAGGGGGCTTGGGTCCTCTCTATCAGGGGTGCCTCGTTCAGGTCTGACCCTGGACCAGCACTTTGGGGGAGCCAAAGAAAACAAGAAGTGGGCAGAGCCCCATTTCTCCTTCAGTCCCCTTTTTATTTTGCCCTTTGTGATACTACAGAAATTGAGAGGAAGAGGCAAGGTGGGAGGCAGGCTGGCCATCTTCTTTTTGAAACTGGGGGTCTGATGTGGACCCCAAAAGAGGATGAGGGTGAAGCAGGTAGTTTTGGAACTGCACCCCTCACCCCGCCCCTGAACACTGAGCCACCTCTGTGGTGGATGGAAGTCTGTGGAGGAAGGAGGTGCTGCGGGGGGCTGGGTGTGACTGGCTGAGATCCTTTGCCTGCTCCCGGCCCCGTCAGACTCAGCAGACGCCCCGGCCCATCCATGGCGCTCCATTCCTCCTCAGCCTTGGAGAAAAGCACTGAGCGACTCCAGCTTTCCCTGGCCCCGAACCTCCGTGAAGAGAAAATCCAGCACCTCCTTCTCTTCTTCCCCTTGGTGAAATTCAGAGGGTGGAAGGGAGGCCTCACTGGTGGTCCTGTTACTTTTTAATTTTTGGTAACGACTCCCAGAACTGGGAGGAGGCTTGCTTGGCTCTCTATTTGCTTGCTGGCAGGGCTGAGGGGGTGCAAACTGCAGCAAGCAGCTAACCCACTTCTTCTTTCTCTCTTCTGTCTGGTTTCTTGCTCTCCCTTGTCTGTCCTTGCTTCCTTGCTTCCTTCCTTCTTCACCCACCTCCCTCTTTCCTGCCCCTGCTGCTGCCCTTGGCCTGTTTCTGTCTGCATGCCTCCCTCTTGGCCTGCCCCATCCTTTCCGGTGCTCCCCTTCCGCCCTCTCGCAGCTGACGGCTCTGATGCCAGCCCAGCAGCAGCTGCTTCTCCAGCAGGCCCAGGCGCAGCTCTTGGCGGCAGCCGTGCAGCAGTCCAGTGCCGCTGCCGCCGCCGCCGCTGCCTCCTCTCAGCAGTCAGGGGCTGAGCTGCCGGCCCCACAGAACCAGCCCCAGACGCCGCAGCTGGCCCTCTCGCAGCCGATCCAGCTCACGGCGCAGGTAAGGGCTCCCTGCGCCCACCGGTTAGAGCGGCCCCGGCTCAGCAGCAGTCTGGGGTCACCGCTGTGCAGCCATGGGCTCCAGTACAGGAGTTAATTAAGAAGAGCACGTGAACTGTTCGCTTGCGGCACCGTGGTGCCGAATGATGGAGGATCCAGGAGGAGCAGCAGCGCTGGACTGGGACCTGCCCTGTCTGCTTAAGCTGTTCTAAGGGTGACCCCCCAGGAGGCCGTGGGCAGGAGGGCTGTTAGTTCCCTGAGAGAGAGTCTCTCCCCCGGGTTCTCTGGGGCAGCTCCCCCATGTCTCCTCCTCCTTTCCTCCTCTTGCTCCTCCTGGTTATCCCTCAGATGCCCCGGTGGGTCCCTCTCTGTGCCGCTCTGCTCACTTGCTTCCTTCCTCCCTTCCCGCTCCAGGACATCCAGCAGCTACTCCAGCTCCAGCAGTTGGTCCTGGTCCCAGGACACCACCTCCAGCCGCCCGCACAGTTCCTGCTGCCACAGGCCCAGCAGGGGCAGCAAGGTAAAGAAAGAAGGCCCACCTGGGGATGCCTGCCTGCCTGTGTGCGGGGGGCAGGGGTGGGAGTGGGTGCCGCCTGGCAGTGCCAGCCTATGCCTCCCTTGTCCCCAGCCGGCAAGGCCGATGGGGGCTTCTGCCCGACACATCCAGGAAGCACCGGCTGGGGCAGGTGCCCGTTTGAGAGGAGGCGGGCGGCAGGCTGATCTTCTTTGCTGGGGATGTTTCCACACAGACGTCTCCTGCATCAAAGGAGGGCAACTCCTGGAGGAGGTGCATGGTTTTAAAAATAACACACGCACTGTGAAGGCCCATCCTGGTGGAGAGTCTCCTCAAAAACCTGATACCCAGTGCTCACCTACCTTGTGTATGTGGGAAGGAAACCATTATTTCTACCACTTTGTTAAATTAGTGGTGTTGGCAGGGCTGCAAGCACAGCTGAGGGGAGCTGCCTCCAGTCTGTGGCCGTGAGTTCCCCACCCCTGCCAGCCGTGGCCCCACCGTGGTCTCTCCACACACTTGCCGGGTACCTCTTGCCTCCTTCCAGCTGCACCAACGAACCTGGCTGAGCAACCAGGGCAGGGTGCCAGCTCCACTGAGCAGCCAGTCATTTCTTCCAAGCCGCATTCTAAAACAAATAAATGCAGTTATTCAATTTGCACCAAAGCACTCGTTCGTTTCAGTGCTGTTGTTGCAGCTAATTCCATGACATTCAAATGTTTTCAAATGCCAGAATATCTTTTTAAAGTAAGCACAGTGATAACAAAGAAAGGAAACCGTGAAGAGCTGCTGAGGTGGCAACAAGCTCCCCTGCCTGAAATGTGGCTGCACATTGCCAGAGGTCAGCCTCATGAAAAGAAAAAGGAGTGTGGCTGCCCGAAGGCAACCTGCATTTGCTGTGTGGTTGTTGTTGTTGTTGTTGTTGTCCTTGTTGGATTTTCTCTGGTGATTCTCTGGTAAACACCTGGGAGAGATTGCTGCAGATGTTTAGCCAACAGAGATCTGTAGAGCTTGCTGTCCACTAGCACCTCCTTCCATTCAGGGTTTGGCCCCGAACCGGTCAGAAAGGCCTGCTTTTATTTTTATTTATTTATTTATTATTTGTATCCCACCTCTCCATATGGATCGAGGCGGCGAACAACTTACAAATAGCATGTATTTTGAAACATTTCTATACACGCCCCCAACAAGCTGGGTACTCATTTTACCGACCTGCAAAAGGATGGAAGTCAACCTTGGAGCCAGGCAGGATTGAACTCACAACGTTGTGGCTTGCAGTACTGGCATTTAACCACTGCGCCACCAGGGCTCCAGGGCTTTTAGCCTTCAAAGTTGAAAAAAATATAGTCAGATTGTATCTGAGCATTTGCAGAGTGATTTTCTCTCACCAGAAGGTAACCACAACCCAGGTCCCCCCACTCAGGATGGAGGAACAGACAGGCCTTCTGTGTTTGTGGGGGACCTGTGAACTGGCCACAGTGGGTATGTCCAGCCTACACGGTTATAGCTTTAGCTGCCGTGACCCCATCGTATGGAATCCTGGGATTTGTAGTTTTGGGAAAGCTCTGTCAGAGTGCATTTAGGGAAGTTTAGTGGAGGTTTTGAAGTACTCCACAAAACTGTAGATCCCAGGATTCCATGGGATGGATCCATGGCAGTAAATGGGGTTCAGATTGTTAAAATGTTGCTGTGTGGATATACCTTCCATAAAGTTGGCTTGTTCATTGGCTAGATTTTGTATTCCGCTTTTCCACCCAGTGCTCCTCAGGTCTTGTCCTCCCTCAGATGCTCTTCTCTCATGGCATGTAGTGGGGAGAAAGACAGAGAGCTCCGAGGGGGATTTTGTGGGACGGAAGAGCACCATTCTCTCAGTGCCACACCAGCACACTAGGCTTCCTTCTTCCCTGTGTGGATCCAGCCAGAACAGTGGCTGTGCACCTTAATTGTGCGGGAGGATTGGGAGACTGCTTTGCTTTCAAAAATAGCTACAGAGGAAGACCTGGAACCTACAGGCTATAATACAAGACTCCTTTTTGAAGCCTGATTGGAAACTGGGCGCTGACTTCCTCACCACGGCAGCTGACAGGGCATTGGCCGTGGAGCTGATCTGTTTTTCCCCTCTCTTTCTGCAGGGCTGCTCCCGACACCAAATCTCTTTCAGCTACCTCAGCAAAACCCAGGGAGCCTCCTGCCGAATCAGCCTCGTGCAGGACTCCCAGCACAGGTGAGTGGCAAAGGGGACGGCTTGACTCTCAGCGGAGAAGCATTTTAGGAATAGTGTTGGCCATCATCTGGTGCACTTGTTTTTCTTCCTTAGCCCTTCTCAGGGGTGTAGCAGTGGGGGCTGGGTGGTTGGAATGAGAACAATCAAAATTGCCCCTCATGAAATTTTCCTTCATCCCACAAATTTCTAGCATTGCAGTTATTTAAAGCTTCAGTTGTGTTTCTATGAATCTGTGGAGCAAAGCCAGTTCAGATCAAAGTATGCCCTTGCTCTGAATAAGCAAACACTTCCACACCTTTTCTGTAGCCTCCCAACACTGAAAGAGGGTGGGGATTTATTGATCAAATGCATTTGATGAAAGCTTTGGTGAAAAATACCTCCCTCCCTCCTCCAGCTGGATATTCAAGATATGGTGAATGGTGATGTGGCTAGGGTGGTCCACTTGTTCTGGCTCACCTTGAACCCTGATGCTGGGGAAACAGGCTGGATATAAATAACAGGAATTATGTCAGTTTTACCCTTTGGCTTGTGTTTGGCTCCTCTGTGCCCCTCAGAGAAATCACTCTTTCTGAGTGGCTTTTTTCCACCCTCCCTGCTCCACAGCAAGTGACTCGGCCCGGCCTCCCCGAGTCCCACCTCGCTCACTCGCAGCCGCCCAAATGCCTGGAGACCCCTTCCCACCCCGAGGAGCCCAGTGACCTGGAAGAGCTGGAGCAGTTCGCCCGCACCTTCAAGCAACGGCGGATCAAGCTGGGCTTCACGCAGGTACCAGCGAGGCTGCTGGGTTCAGGCATGTCTGTGGCGGGGTGGCGGGAGAGGAGGAGAGCGCTGGCAAGGCTTACAGATCACGCTGGGGAATGTTCCTCTTCAGGCATTTTTAGGGTGAAGCCATTTCAGAGACTGAGGCTGGAGAACTTCCCTTGCTTCCCTCCTCTGCTAGTGACTGGCTTCTTCAATGTTTTTGCTGTAGTTTTGTGCCATCCTCTCTCTGGCATGTAATCCAAGTCTGTCGAGAATCACAGGTGAATAGGACAATACCACAGTGATGTCAACCAGAGTTGACTACCTGATGGTGTCACCAAAGCCAGTTCAGAGTGAGGACAGCACTTCCTTGCCTGGCTCTGTTTTGGCAAGTTGCTCAATCCATCCTTGCCTGGGGTGAGGAAAAGGCAGCTTCCCAAGGTTCATTTCGTACCATTTCAAAGTGTCCACCCAGCTCCAAAAATGTATTTTTGCAAAATCTCAAAGTTCACTGCCTGTTTGCCACTGCTATACACCTGCTCCCCACTAAATCCAGATTCCATCATTTAATGGAGATTTGCGGCTTTTGGACTTTCTATATTTTTGGCCAAAGAAATAACAGTAACATTGGAGGTTGTTAGTAGGTTGAATCTTTGAATGGTCTTTGGGGAATCGGGCTATGTGGATTCTGCTAAAATATGGAAGAGTTGCTTCTTTGGACTAGAAACCCCAGAATCCCCCCTGCCCCCAGTATGTCTGCTGGACTTAAGAACTGGAAGGTTTTGGCTTGGTACAGGATGAGAGCGTTGTGGCTGGGTTGGCGTCCGCCTGCGGAACCCACCGCCTTCACTCACATGCCTGTGGTCATGGTTTCTCTCCAGCTCTCACCTTGTCTCCGTCCTTTGCAGGGTGATGTGGGGCTGGCCATGGGGAAGCTTTACGGGAATGACTTCAGCCAGACCACCATCTCGCGCTTTGAGGCCCTCAACCTCAGCTTCAAGAACATGTGCAAGCTCAAACCTTTGCTGGAGAAGTGGCTCAACGATGCTGGTGAGTAAAGAAGAGCTGAAAGGGCCGGGGGGAAGAAGGGGAGGCCGGCCGGAGGGGAGGGGAACCGGGAGGGGTTTCTGGCTTGAGGGTGGTGGTTGTTATTGGTCTTCAGCTTGGCTTTGACTCATAGTGATCCTCTGAAGGAGAGACTGCGGGAAGCCACCCTGCCCCGCCCCGCCTGCACGTCATCAGTCTGGCAAACTCCGGGCGGCCATGGCTTCCTTGCCATGCCTGCCCACTTCCATCACGTGGGCTTTGACTGATGGTGACCCAATGAATGAGAGATCCCCAGAGACCCTTCGAGGCTCAGGGCAGGGGCCGTGGCGTCCTTGATGATGGAACCAATTCAGCTGTAATGGGGTCTTTTTTTCCTGCAGCTGCCTACTTTACTGAGCATTATTGTCTTTTCCATGACTTGTGCTGTCCAAAGTACAACAGCCTCAGTTGAGTGAGAGTGATGGGAGTTTTAGTCCAACATGCAGGGAGAATGCCAGTTTGGGGAGGGGTGCTCTTTGGGCTCCCAGCGTTTCCCCAAGGGGCACTGGCTTTATTGGCACAGATGCAGGCAGCTTTAAAACTGACCACTGTCATGGTAGACCTTGGGGAGATTTCCTCTTCCAGTGTTTTCCTGAGCTTTGGTGCAATGAATATACGGGTGGCTTAAAAGCCTCTCCGGTGAAGAACAGAGAGGTGTCGCTTCCGGAGGCCAGCGAAGGGGCAGAAGGGCACTGAGGGGGACCGATGAGGAGAGTGAAGGTGGGGTGAGCCACAGGAGAGTGGGGATGGGCCTGGTCGGTTCCTGGGGGTGGATGCTGGGGGAGGCCTCTGAGTGACGTGGGGCGGGAGGAGAAATCCCTCCCCACACCTCAGCAGGCCCCTCCTGTCTTGCAGAGACCATGTCTGTGGACTCCACGCTTCCCAGCCCCAACCAGCTGACGAGTCCCAACCTGGGCTTCGACGGGCTGCCAGGCCGACGCCGCAAGAAACGGACCAGCATTGAGACCAATGTCCGCTTTGCATTGGAGAAAAGCTTTCTCGCGGTGAGACACTCCCTCACCTCTGCCGGGCAGGGCAGTACGCATGGCCAGAGTTAGAACACAGGGAACATCCTGGGTTCAAATTCCTGTTCCCATATGGGAAGGGCAGAGAGTGAGCGACCTTGGGCCAGCTGCTGCCTCTTAGCCGGACCTTCCTCCCAGAGTTGGGTGGGAGGGTGAAATCAGAGGGGACCAGCCCAGCCCTCTGGCGGAAGTGCCTGACAGAGAAACAAAAACATCATGGAGGAGCTTCTACTGAGGCTCGTTGGCCAAATTCAGTAGCCTCCCCTCACGTTTCTGCCTTTCAAGTTTTCCTTTTCTCCAACCTGGCAAAAAGTGGGGGATAAAGGGTGAAGCCATGGAGAACAGCCAGAGGTGAGGAGGCAGAACTTGGAGATGTTCCTGCTTTGGACTACAGCTCCCAGAATTCCCTGATCAGCATTGCCACCAGCTTGAGGATTTTGGGAGCTGCAATCCAAACCAGTCATTTTTCCATGCTTTGGGCAGGAACTGCAAGTGAAGGAGTTAGAATCAAGGAATCCAAATAGAGGCAGGGAAACCACTGCTGCTGTAAGCTGTAACTCTAAGGGAGTCACTGCCACATGGGCACATGTGGGCCAACTGCAAGGTCCCCGATGCCCCCTCCCTCCCTCCCTCCCTCCCTCCCTCCCTCCCTCCCTCCCTCCCTTCTATGGCAAGGGGAATCCCAAATCTGAGAGAGATTCCAGGCTGAGCTGGAATCTGGCTCTCCCAAACCCAGGACTGACTTCTCTGTCACCCCAAATAAATAAAGCCCGTTTAATTTCCTTGGCCTTAAAAGAGTTGTCCAGCGGATGTTTAAGCCTGGGTCATTGGCATGGCAGAGACAGGGCAGTGGTGCTGCGTGAGGAGGCACAGCTTTCACACTGCTTCTGCGCAGCTCTTGCATCTTGATTCCACTATAAGGGCTGTCTCCTAGTGATTCCTGGGATTTATAGTTTGGTGAAGTATTTAGGATTCTGCAGTTTCTTGCACTCTATCTGCTTATAGCACTTTGATCTCACCTTAAGTACCATGGCTGCATTGTATAGAATCCCGAGGTATGAGCTATTTAGAATTCTCCAAATGAGTGCTCCAGTCCCTCCCCAAACTACCAGTCCCAGGATTCATAGGATGGAGTCATGGCAGTCAGAGTGGGACCAAAGCACTAGAATGGCCTTGTGGGAAAGAGGGCAGCCACTTGGTGCCTCTGGTTCTGACCGCTGTCTCTCAGACTGTGGTGAGAACGAATGAAGCCGACTCCCACACCCCTCTTTTGCCTCCCCCGGCTGTGCCTGGTGGTGCTCCATGCCATCACTTGCCCAGGCATGGGCGTTATCACACCACCCTCTCCTTCCTTCCTCCCTCCCTCCCTCCCTCCTGTCCTCCCCACACACCCTGCTGCAGAACCAGAAGCCTACCTCAGAGGAGATCCTGCTTATCGCTGAGCAACTGAACATGGAGAAGGAGGTGATTCGCGTGTGGTTCTGCAACCGCCGCCAGAAGGAGAAGCGGATCAACCCCTGCAGCTCTGCTCCCATGTTGCCTGCCCAGGGCAAGCCTCCAGTCTACAGCCCTCACATGGTACAGTCCTCCCGGGCTGATCCTCAAGCCCCCCCACCCCCGTACGCACTGCTACGGTCCCTGGTAGCAGGAGCAGGACACCCTACAGCCTTTTCACAGAAGTTGCTGGACAGCAGCTCCCATCGGCCTGCCTAGCCAGAAAGCCAGTAGTCACGCATGAGTTGCAGTTGCTCCCACAAACATCTGAGGAAAGGCCACAGGGTTCCTGCCCTCCCTTACATGCCGTGCCTGTCAGTCTCCCTGTTTTGTAGGCTTTACTTGTGTTCCTAAATGCCATTGCTCACTCTCCCCCCTCCCACCGCCTTTGCTGTTTGGCAAAACTCCCTCATGGAATTTCCCAGTACTATATTGTCTCGCTATGGCTTTTCTTTACACCTTCCCAAGCATGTCTTTTTGCCCCCTCAGCTAAGTCTCCCCAATGGGACGTGCTTACCTCCCCTCTTGCAAGGCACATCACTTCCAGTGCTCTTTCCTTGATACAGCTTTGAATTAGTTTATAACCCGACCACCACAGAAAACTCTGCTGAGCTCAGAAAAGAAAATATTTTTGGACTAAAGCCCCATAATCACCCCAGCAGCCTGCTGCTGTGGGGGCTGGGAGATTATTTCCCATGATTTTCCCATGCTCTGCTGCTCAGGGTACCACATTTGGCCCTAACCATCCCTGCGTAGAGCCCCAGGGTGACCTTGTTCTGCCTGAGGCAAAGCACAAGATGGACTCCCCTCCACTCCCGTGTCCAGAAGACATGAAATAGGCTTCCCTTGGCACCGGCAAATGGGGTGGCATAGTCCAGGCTGGGGCAGTTGTGCAGTAAGGTTCCCTGTCCCCATGAATGGGGCCAAAGCCACTGGCAAATGGGACAGGATCACCCACACCCCCCCCCCAATTGGGGGCAGAGGGTCAGTTAAGGGAGGGCAGAACAGGCCGCATGGAAAGCACGAGTTCGTCCTCCAGGAGACAGAAACAGACAGAGGACTCAGTTGAAAGCTCTGTCACTGCCTCTGCTCTGCTGCCCAACAGGATTGCCTCACTCTGCCCAGTGGGGGGCTTTCAGAAGCCTCTCCTGCGCACTGAGGCTCCCGAGAGGGGTGCTACTCAAAGTGGCTGGCTGCTGGTAGGAGGAGAGTTTCCAGGAAACTCTGTGACTACGACAGTCGCCTGGCACAAATGTTGTCCCATTTTTTGGCACTAAGAATTGCAAGCCCACCAGCTCAGATGGCTCAGGGAGCACTGCTCTGTGTCTCCTGCTCCTGGTTAGGACCCCCACCGAGGCAGTAAAGAGGAAGGGCAGCGGATGGCGAGGCTGTCCCCCCATCACCTCTCTCTTGTGACTCCTTCTGTTTTTTCTCCCCAGGTGACCAGCCCAGGCCCCGGCACAAGTCTGCCTCTCTCCCAGGCTTCCAGCAGTCTGAGCACAACAGGTAGTTTGTTCGGTCTCTCCCCAGGGCCTCTTTCGCTTTCCTTCCCCGGGTGGGGGGAGCTCAAAGCAAAGCTGACCGTGGGGGGGCCTGCGAGGACAGAGCTCCAGGAAGCTGTCCTTCTGTGGCCCTCTGGGAATGCCCGCGGCAGCCCCAGAACAAGCCTCAAGCTGTGTGAGATGCCATTTTTGGGTGGTTGCACAACGGTCACAGATGCTTGGCTACTGTCTGCTCCCGTGCTCCAGTCTGAACAGTGTGGGCCACGGGAAGGAGAGAGGCAGCCATGGCAGAGAGGGACGCAGTGAGGCACAGAGCCATCCACCCAGTGGCCTAGGTGGGGAAGTGGCCCTTTACCCCCCAGGATGATGGGACTCTGATCCTGATCCCCTCCCTGAGTGGCAACTTGTTCCTCCAAGGCCTCCGGAGGGGCCGTTGCTGCTTGTACCCTTCCCCTCCCCGTGGCATGAAGCTGAGCCCTGGGTCTGGCAGGTCCTGGTCTGAATGTTCTTGACCCCTTCAGCTATGAGCAGCCACACAGAATCCAGTTGGGGAACCATGGAGTATTTGGGGAGAGCTGGGGTTGAGGCCAATTGGAGCCTCTTTCATCATGATGGGGAGACTCCCAGTGAGTGTCCAAGGCCCACTGCGTAGCCCTTGTGGAGAAGAGGCCCAAGGCTGCACGTGTGCACATGTGTGCAAGGGTCCTTTGGAAGGGTCTCCCCCTCTGCTCCGTGGGACAGGGCCGTGCAGCCTCTGAGGCTCAGCACGATGTTAGCAGACACCCCCGTCCTTTGCCCTCTGGAGTCCTCTGGTGAGAGAGAGGCAGGACTGGCGGGGACCCTGACCGAGGGGCCGCCCCCTCACTGCTCCGCTCCGCTTGCAGAATGGCCCCTCTTTTAACCTCCCCTGCTCTTTCTCTTGGGCAGTTACTACCTTGTCCCCAACAGTCTGCTCCCTGACCCCCAGTCGGACAGCGGTGGGCGCAGGGGGCGCCACCCTCAACTCGGCCACACCACCCCCAAGCAACAGCACAAACCCCAGCCCCCAGAGCGGCACTGGTGGCGGCGGCAGCGGCGGCGGGAGCACCCATCCAGCGATCGGCTTGCAAGGCCTGAATCCCAGCACGGGGTAAGTGGCTGGGGAGAGAGCACGTGCTCTCCATGTGTCTTCCTTGGACTGGGCTGTGGGAAGAGAGGCCTGGCCCTGCCTTCTCCCCATTTGGGGCCCGTTCCTGCAAGGGGCATCATGCAGCCGAGAAAAGGTCAAGGCAACTGGGAGGGAGAGCAATGCGGGATGGGTTCCTGCAGATGGGGCAAAGGGGTCGGGAGACTGCTGGAGGTGGCAGCATCTGACTTTTCCCTTGTCTCGCTCTGTTTCTGGTAATTCCTGGCACCAGCTTCAATATTTTAGTCCCACCCTTAAGTGGGGTTCTTTTTAATTATGAGACAACTCGGAACAGAAAAGGTTCCTTCACTGCTTTCTCTTTCTTAAAGTGCATCACTAAGGTGGCATTTTGGCACTGTAACACCATAACTCTAAAATCCACAAAACAGTGATACTTTATTGGGCCAGCTAAAATGTGCAAGCTTTCAGAGCTTCACTGGCTTCTTCATCATCAGGCAAAGGTGTTGAAAATCATACAGGACAAGAAAAGTGATGAAGTTAGAGTCAGCAGCCTACATTCCGTTGTCCTTAAGATGGTCAACAGGGATATCAAGGCAGGCAGAGGCCTCTCCCTGTTGCGTTTTTCTGCATGGCCATGAGAGCTACCCCTGAATACTATAAGAGATTTAAAAAAAAAATCAAAGAAGAGAAAATAAGCCCTTCAGACCAGAGGACCACCTCAGCAACCTCTACCCTATTTTTTTTAAAAAAAAGTATTTGGAAGAGCACTCTTGCAGAGCCGAGCGATCATCCCTGTCCCCCAACATGGAACATCTTGGAGGTGGAAGTGATGACAGCCGTAAAAGCCTAGGAGCTCTGGTGTGAGAACTCCCATTTTCTTAGCTGCATCCTCACGCTCCCATTTTGGATACCTCTGAAAGGAGTGAGGAGGACCCTTCTAATGTTTTCCACTGTAGACCCCACCCACCCCACCCCCACAACTTTAACTTGCCGCCTCTGGTTTGATTGCAGAAGCACAGTGCTGGGGGTGAATGCAGGGTTAAACCCAGCGCTCATGGCCACCAACCCGCTGGCCACCATACAAGGTTTGTGGAACGAAGAACCAGACATGATGTCATTGCTCCCATCCGCTGCTCCACTGGCCTGCCGGGCTCTGTGTGTGTGTGTGTGTGAGAGAGAGAGAGAGAGAGAGAGTGAAAGTAGATGGGCTGTCATGCAGACAGAGACAGAAGACCCTCTTGTCGCTGTGCCTTGTGAAGAGACTGCATGTGGAGGGCGTGGAGTGGGCATGGTGACGGCATGTCTGGAGATGTGGGGAGTTCTGTGAATGCTACACAATATGGCTGCCACCTGACCGGGGGGCCGGTCATCCTTTCCTTATACACACTTTACCCAGTTAAAACGGACAGCTACATTTTACTAATTCCCTTTAGTGCTGCTGGTGCTGCTACTAGGACCACCTCTCTCTCCCTCCTCCTCCTCCTCTCTTCCCCTCCTAGCCTTCTTTCTCCTCCTCACACTATTATTAATATTATTATCATTATTATTATGCCTAGGAGAGAGATGATTATTGGAGAACTAGTATGGTGTAGTGGTTTGAGTGTCAGACAATGATCCCAGGAGACCAGAGTTCAAATTCCCACTCAGCCCCCTGGCTGTCCCAGGGACCCTTTGGGGAAGTTCCACTCTCTCAGCCTCAGAGGAAGGCACTGGTGGCAAACCTCTGCTGAAGAGATCTGGCCAAGAAACTCTCCTAGGAGAGGGTGGCCATAAGTCATGTTTGACTTGAAGGCACGCAAGAGCAACACAGTTATTAACTTTATTTACAGCCCATCTTTTCCCAAAAGGTGGCTGACACACTCAAATATATGCATCACAGTTGAAACATGCGAGAGATTGACATTAACATGGAATTAAGCTACGTGCACAGGTTAATAGATAAGGTTGCCTTGCTTCTGGGACCTACCAGGGGCGTCTCTAGGCCAGGACTGAAATGCAGAGGGAACATCTGCCGCGAACTCAGCCCAGTCTCCCCTCTGGGCAAAGCACAGAGTCTGCTGCTGTGCTGGGGGCTTTCCTTGCCGGCTGTCTCCAGGCCCATCTTTGCAAAAATGTCCTTTTGGAACCAGATTTCCCAGAATCCGTCACCAACGTCTTGTAGCAGTCAAAAGGAGGGCCGTCCCCCACGGCCCCCACAGGCTTCTGCTTCCCTTCCGGCTTCCAGCATGGGCCATAATTGTGTCTGGGTGAGGGTGCGTGTGTGTGACTGGCTGTGCAAACGTGCAGCATGGGCGTGTGAGAGTGTGGCACGGCAGTGGAGCCCACAGAACCAGCTCTCATGCCTCTAGTGATCCCCCTCATTCCCCTCCTCAGCCCCCTCCCGTAGAACATCTTTTCATCCATAACACCCATCCTTCACATCATGCCTTGCTAATCATTGACTTGCTTGCTTTCTCCCCGCACCATGGTGTGTTTTCTGGTCTGTGGGTGGGGGGAGACAGTCATGGGTGGTGGGGTGATTCCATTCCACCATTCGTTCCCAAGGCCCCCTGTGAATATCAGGATGGTGTACTGTGGGGGGGAGATTGCGTGGCCCTCAGACAGGTCTGGGCTGCAACTCCCTGCACCCCTTGCTAAGGGCTCTGATGACCCGGGAGGGAACCCCCCGAGGCCATGCCTTTCCTGGCTGACCCGTCTTTCTCTCTCCCTCCCCAGCCTTGGCCAGTGGTGGGAGCCTGCCAATTACCAGCCTTGATGCCAGCGGCAACCTGGTGCTGGGAACCAGCGCGGGCACAGCCGGGAGCCAGAGCATCGTGACCTCGCCGCTCTTCCTCAACCACGCGGGCCTGCCCTTGCTGAGCGCCGCCCCAGGAGGCGTGGGGCTGGTGTCGGCGGCAGCGGCGGCGGCGGTGGCCGCCTCCATGCCCAGCAAGTCGCCCACCCTGACCTCCTCCTCGTCCTCCTCCTCCTCCTCGTCCTCCTCTTCCTCCTCCTCTTGCTCCTCGTGCAGCTCGGCCAGCGACGTGGCACAGACTCTGGGACGGGCCGGTCCCGGGCCTACCGAGCCGGACGCCAAGACGGAATGAGGGCTGCTGAGGAGGAGGAGAATCCGCACTTGCCGCCTTTCCCGATGCAGCAGGGACGGCAGCGGCTGCAAAGAGACGGACGTACAACCCAACGAGTGAAACCAAATAGTAAAAACCAAACCAAACAAAGAATTGTCAGCAACAGCCAAACGAAAAACCAACCAAAAAAGAAAACAACCCAAAGTAACCAAAACAAGCAAAGCAAAAAGGGACAAAGGAAGAAACCAAAAAGAATTCCCCAAACTTTTGGCATTTGTGTTTTTTCCCCCCAAGATTTCCTCCCCTCCTTCAGAACAAAACACCTTGCAGAAGGTGACTGTCAGCGGTTTAGTTGAAATACTCTTTATTTTTCATCTGCTGGTTTCCTGGACAGTACCAGAAAGGAAACAAAGAAACGGGGAATAGAACTTTTTGTAGAAAATTTTAAAAAAGAGAGAAAAAGAAAAAAAATAATAAGAGAAAAAAAAAACACACCTTTAAAATCCTTAAAGGGGGAAACGAATCTCACACCAAAAATCACCAGTTCTAGCTTCACCCAAAGCTTTTTACAGACTTTTCTAACTTCTGTGTCTGGTCGAATGTCTTTCAAAACTCCTTTATTTATTCTTATTTATTCTTTTTTGTTGTTGTTGTTCTCCTGATTCCAGAAGGGGCTGGCAGGGAGGGGTGGATTGGTTTAGTCTCAAGTTGTTAGTATAAATATTTTTTCCCTTTTTAGAAGAACTCCCCCCCCGTTTTTTGCTGTTTTTTTTTAATCTGAATGATCCAAATAAGAGGTTTTATACATTTATGGGGACTCTACTTAGATCATGGAGGCTCAGATTTTCAAAGGCGAGGAGGCGCATGGGGCACCCAATTCCCACTGGGGAACCTGGCTTCCTCATCGCACTCCTGCGGGCACTGCGGTGTCCCTGCTTCTCCTCTTTGCTGGGGTGGGGCGGGGCGCTTTACCCTGATCCGGCCTTGCTCCGAATTCTCCAAAAACCTCTAGCTCACAACTTCATTGGAGTAACTCGCTTGCCAAGGTCCAGCCACATTAGCCACGTGTGGCTTAAAAGGAGACGGTGGCGGGGTGTGTGCGGAGGGCCAGTCCCGCTGCCCGTGATTTTGGCCCACGGCAGCAGCATCTGGCGTGTCACCCACCGACGGGCGGGGGGTTGTCCTCCGAGGAAGACATGGCTGTCTCTCCCCCACCCCGCCCCATCTCCAGACCCCCTCCATTACTCCAATGAGGGCGGAATGAATGAGGTCCCATAGGAGCAACCGGTTCAGGCCAGCAGATGTCCAGATGTCCAAGCTCCTCTCCTGGCTGACCGCAGGGGCCGCCTCAAAAGTCTCAGTCTTCGGCTCTTTCAGGGTGGGCAGCGCTAAACCTGCTTCGTTTTGTTAGATCAGCTTCAACAATATCTCCCTCATTGGTGATTTTAATTCTTCTAATGATTTTACCAATAGTTTTTCCTTTTCCTTTTTTCAAAAAAAATGATTTTTGCTTGGGATTAGTATCAGGGGTTATTTTTCTGAAAACAGGGGATGTGTAATTTTTATTATTATTTTTATATCTGTGTTCTGTAAAAAAAAAGAGAAATACTCATATTCCAGTGCCTGACAAAAACCAAACCAAACAAACAAAACCAAAACAAAATGGGAATTTCAGAATGCTTTTACATTTTCCAGGAAAAATAAAAACCAAAAATTGATAAGATATCACTACAGAAAACAACAACGCGAAGACCACTGGGGAATAAAATAAAACAAGACCACAGACGGGGGCGAAATACCCCCTTTTTGTGGCTATCACAGAGACTCGGAGGTGAGAGAGAAACTTTTAACCAAAAAGAACCAACCAAGCAAACAAAGGAAGTTTTAGCGGAAGAAGAAAGGATGAGAACGTGGGAATAGAGGGGAGATCTTTACTTTCTGTGGTTAGACAAATGGCTCAACCGTCTTTCTCTGTCCTGAAAAAAAAAATACCTCATGGAAAGTTGTGTTGAGAAGCCAAGATTTTATGGATGGCAAAGAGACAAGCTAAGAATAGAAATAATAATAAACCAAATCAATGGACACGGAAGGGGGAGAAGAGAGGATCCCAACGCTTCCTCCCAGAAGACTGGAAAGCTTTAAAAATGGCTTCTCAAAATGCTCTTTATTATTTTTGTTTTTAAACCTTAAAAAAAAAAATTATTTGTTGATTTCTTTCCTTTCCCTGTTTTTCTGTTTTAGGTCCTGGTCGGTTTGGGCTCCTTTTCAACATGATTTTTCTTTCTTTTTTCTGCGAGGGGGGAGGGCTCGTTCCTGTTTTGGGGGCTCTTTGAATGTTTGTCTTTTCTTTTCAACTCCTGCGAACCAAAGTCTTGCTGTTGCAGAGAAGGAAGTTAGCCATGGCATACTTGCGATCTGGTAGAAAACACAAAACCAAACCAAACAAACCAAACCAAACAAACGGACAGAGTGACAAAAAGATAAACTATGAAACAAGCAAACAAACAAACAAACAAAAAATGACTTCGAAACCTTTCTTAAAGGAAAACAAACAAACAAACCTCAACCTCATTTTATCTCCTGCTTTAGCTGTGTTATAGCGTTCAGGTGGGTTTGAGATAACAAGCGGAAAAAAAAAATTACTGTGAAACAAACAGGAAGCACCTAGTTTTAAAAGACTGACTTGGAAAAAAGGAAAAAAAAGAGAGAATTTTTCATCCCATTATGTGCGTGAGTGAGAGAGAACCGGCCGTACTTACCTGTCTCTTTTAAGATACAAATCTTGATGCGATTATAGGTGGACATCTGGGGGAAAAAAGAAAGAAAAACATTTGGGAAGTCCAGTTTCACTCTTTCTCTCTCCTTTCTCTCTCTCTCTCATGTGCTACTGAACGTGTTACTAGGTGGAATGTAACTGTTTTAGTGATATTTGTTATCCTTTCTTTTTTTTTCTCTTGCTTTTTTTGGAAAAAAACTTTGGGGGGTTCCTTCTATTTTTTTTTAATAGAGAAAATTCTATGTTCCGCTTTATCGCTTCTTACTGTATTAAAAAAGACAAAAAACCAAACAAACGTTAAAGGTTTGCAACAAAAAAAAAGATAAAAAGGGAAAAAAACTGAACAAAAAATCAAGGAAAAAAAAAGAAACAAAAACCAAAATGTGTTTTTTTTAAAAAAAACGATTCTAGACCAAAAATGACCCTATCTCCATGTGTGGAGCTGAGTGGTGGGTGAGCGGCATGGAGGAGGCCGCCCAGGCTGACAGGGCAAGCAAAGGGAGGTTCGGAGCGGCTGCAGGAAGCCGGAGCCCCGGCCCCGTCTTTCTCAGAGGGCAGAAGGGGCTTGGAGGAGGTCCGGGGGGCAGGCGGTGGCAGCTACAGCTGCTGGGGTGGGGTGAGGCTCGCCTCCCCTTTGTTTTAACCTCCAGAAACCATCTCCTTGACCAGAGGTGGCTTTGTGGCAAACAAAATAACCAAATAGCCGGCTGGCCGCACGTGGAAGGCAGGGCCTCGCTCAGATCACTTTTGGCTCTTGACGCCCCCCCCAACCTGACATCCTGCCTGCCTCCAGCTTTAGGGATGGAGGTGCGGGAGGCTGTGGATTCCTCAGTTAGGAGAAGTGGGGAGGGGGTCTCTGACTTCTGCCCACCCAACTGCATTTCAAGAGGTTTCTTGAGTCAGAACTGGACCTGCCTTCCTGGTTTGGGGCGGGGGGACCATGGCTGTTGATTGGCCTGGTAAGCAAGTCTACCCAGTACTGAGTTCTCACTTCAAGGCCAGAGATGGCGTGTGGTGGGACGTTCCATCGTCCTCCCGTGAGCCTCTTCCTCAGGGCCATGCGTTCCCACCCCGAGTGTTGAAAAGGACAGGGCCCTCCTCTTAAGACGGGGGGGGGGGCAGCTGCCATTTTTTCCTCTGTGCGGTTCTGCCAGCCTCCCCCATTCCTCGGTTTCAGAAAGAGGAAGGAGACAAGCTTTAAAGTACAGCTGTAAAACCAAATATTTGCTCACGCACCTCCATGCCAGTGCCCGGCCCAGGGTTGGGGGGGCATGAGGGACAGGGGGTGGCTAGACCTCCCTCCTTCCCCTTCTAGTGCCAAGACACCCACCACAAGGCTCTTTGGAGATAGCCTGCCATATACCTCATATACTTTAAAGATGAACCAAATAGAAAAGCTTTATGAAGGGTGTGTGCCAGACGGGTCTGTTTTGGGGTGGTGAGGGGTCAGGCATGGCAGCATCTCTCTCCCCGCCCCACAGGAGGGACATTGGGTAGGGGGGCCAGGTCCCAAGAGAGATGTCTGATCCATTCCTGTTTATAGGGGAGAAATCCTTCCATCCAGGCTCCCCTCTCTCAAGTGTCTTGGGAAGAGAGACCACGTTGGTTTGGCTGATGGATGGAGAACTTGGCTTTGCGGAGAGGTCGGGGAGGGGGAGACCAAGCCCGGTGGGCCTTGTTTACATAAAAGGAGGGGGACCCCCTTCCTGCTGTGGGCACTTTTCACGCTCTTGTAAATTGCAGGACAGCTGTAGTGCACCAAGGGTGGCTGTGTCACAGCAGGGCCCACCTGGGCACCAGTCCGCTTCCAGCACAAACTTCCCTCTGAAATTTCAGCCCTTGGTCCCACAAGGCTGGAGAGCCTCTCTCTCTCCCCCACCCCCTGCTCCAGTTTCTCCTCCTGGGTGCCTCTCCTCCCTCTGGCCCGGCTTGGGCCTGGATCTTGAGAAAAGGGAACCTTTCACAGCTTCTTTTTTATCGGGGAGGGGGATCTGCCATGGCTGGGGGGCCCCAGAGCCTGGGTTGAGCCAGAGGGGCTCTGTCTGAGGGATGCTGCACCAGGCCTGACTCCCCACTAGACCCCACCCTGACATGACTGGCCTGTTGCTGTAGCCGACCCGGAGCCGTGGGAAAATCGTGTGATAACTTTGCCAAAGGTAGTTAGTTCCTAGTATTCATTTTTTTAAAAAAATTTTTAATCTTCCGGGGTCTGATCCTGTCTTGTTAATTTATTTGTAACTGTGGGGCTTAGAAGTGACTTGAAAAAAAATTAATGATGATGATGATGATGATGTAACAAATATTCTGAGTGATTTTTTTTAATTTGTTCTTTTATTTGGTTCTGTCGTGGTTTGTGTTTTTTTTTCCCTGTCTTTTTTTTTAAATTAAAAAAACAAAAACAAAATAAAAATCTTGCAACCAAAGATGAGTTGAAAGGGAATTGGAAGTCTCTCTTGAGGGGGGGTAAGTGGAAGCTCTCCTTGGCATCTGAAGTTTTTGAGAAAATGCCTCTTGCTCATTAGCTTTGCAGAATGTGTGTTTCTGTTCAAAACACAAATCACCGCCATGCAAGGAACACCAGCGTCTAATGACCCTCTCTAGGCAGTTTTCTCACACTGAATGATCACTGACTTTTTTTCCTCTGACTTATTTGTCCAGCATTTACAGAGCTTGGAAATGTTACTCTTAATGGGGATTATCACGACTAGAATCCTCCAGCCAGATGCATGGCCAACAGCTCTTTGCCCAAAAAAGTCACATTTCCAATCCCAGCCATTTTCAGTTAGAAAACGAGGAGCTGAGCAAGGGAAGCCCCCTCTGCCTGTAGCCACCGAGGGTCCAGTAGCAATTCCACCCATCCTGCTATTGCCTCCACCCTTCACTCCTGTGCAAGGCAAGGAGGACTTGCGGGGGGGGGGCACCACTAACCCAGATGTTCTCCTTCCTTTCTCCATTGTGTGAGAAGTGGGGCGTGAGGTTGAGGTGGAAGCCAGCCCTTTGCCAGAAGAAGGAAAGAAAGGAAAAATTGGGACTCTGAATAGAAGGAGCTTGCGTGTGTGCGTGCGTGTGCATTTGGGTTTCTGCATTGCTTCTTTCCAGTTGCCGTACCAAAGAGAGAGGCTTTGGTGTTGGGCTTCTCTTGGACATTAAGCACAATGCCCTGCACGCCCTCTGTTTGTGGGGAGCCTTATGGCCGGACGGTGCCCGTTGGTTACAGAGCAAGGCCAGGGAATTCAATCCCAAGAAGACCTCTGGAAGTGACCTCCCAGTGCTGGGCAGAGCCAAAGGCAAAGGTGTGGGACTAAAATAACACAAGCGTATCTTAACTTAAACCTCTTACTGCCATGAGCTGTCTCTGGAGAGGCATTTTAATCTTTCGGGAAAACCCCCAAAGAATCCTGGGGGGCCATCTGGGAAAGCTGGTCCAAAGGGCCCCATAAAGGCCAGGGCCAGAGCTGCCCACCCCACAGGTTATGGGGTGAGGCAACACACAGTTTTTTCTGATGAAAGATACGTTGAATACCAGGTGCCATAGGCCGTGTTTCAGAGGAGGGGATGGGCAAAACCACCTCGGGGGTTCCTTGAGGCTCCTGGCCTCTTTGACACTCTCTAGAAAAGAAAGGGGGCCCCTAAGAGGACGAAGCCCACCCATCCCCTTTGTTTGAGGTGGTGGGTGTCCTTCGGGGTCACTGAGTCACTCTGGGGTATCCATGTTGTTGTAATCCCAGTGGCTCTTGATACACCCTGCTTGCATTTGAGCCAGATGTTCCTCCGGGATTTGTGATCCTTTGGTCACTCCCTTTTAAATCAAGAATCCAATGACGCTGCCAGATGTTGCAGTTCAGTGATGGCTGTCTTTCCCCCGTGTTTTTAGAGGAAATGCTGTGCTTGGCAAACCAGTACTATGGCTTCTAAGGGCTTATGTGCCTTTGATTAAAAATTTTCTTCCTTCTTGCGTTCGACTCCTGTTGTTGCTTCTTGTTCGGTGAATCCAGGGACGGGGAGAGGATTGGGGGCAAGACGGGTGCCTCTCGAGAGAAGGCCGAGGATGGCCTGTCATCCGGAAGCTGCTTTATTTTTCCTCTTCAACAGTAGTCAGTAGCAGTTTCTTTTAAAAAAGGGATGGAAGCAGCACAGGGAAAACACTGGGAGGGGGGACCGCTTCCCAACAGGAGGAGATGTCTTCCCGACCCCCTCATCAGTGGGAGAGGCAGGGCAGTCTCACAACAGAACCTCACCAGGAAGCCCTTTCAGCCAACGCCTCTTCTCTGCAGGCGGCGGGTGGCGGGGCGGGAATTAATCAGTGGTTGCTTTTATTTATTTTACCACTTTGTTTCTTTTACAGCAAAATAACATTTGCTAATGATAAAAGAGAGGACAGGAACATAATTATGTGAGGCATTTAATGAAAGCTTCTCTCCCATGTGGAGAGTCTTCTCTAACCTGCCTGCCCCCCCCCCGCAAACTGAAAAGAAAGCAGTAAAGGGACGGAGAGAAAAAAAAGGGGAAGGACACCTAACTGCAAGAGATCTTTGCAGAGCCCAGCGCATGCACAGGTGGCCAATTCTGGAAGCGTGAAACGGTGCCAGTGGCTGACACAGCACAGCAGCAGGAGCTGGAACTATAGCTCCATCATCCCCCAACACCAGCTATGCTGGCAAAGGGGGTGATGGGAATTGCAGTTCAGCAGTGTCTAGAGGGTTGCACGTTGCTCACCCCTGATGCTGTGCTTCTGGTTAAAATTCTTCACATTTTTTTTGTGAATAATTTACCCCCCCCCGCATTCCCTTTGCATTCCTTATGGTCTGCTTGCATTTCTTTGGCAAAAATTTGGGGTTAAGCAAAGCCTGTGCTTTCCGAAGGAAGCCTCTTGCTGCCGAGGGCTTCCACCCGAGCAGCGGCCCACTCAGCCTGCCTGGTTCCCGGAGCCCCTGAGGCGTGGAAGTCTGGCCGCCAGCAAAGGCGGCAGGTCCTCCTTTGGGAAGTGATGGGCTTGGAGACGTCTCCAGGCACAGATCTTTTTTAACCGTTCAGAAGCAGACTAAAGCGTCTGGAGCGTCTCCCATTCTCAGGAACGGGAGCTGGGGAAGTTTGGCTTGGAGGGAGGGAAGACGGAGAGGCGGCATCCTAGCCATCCTTTCATTTCCGAAGCCACGGCACGTAGAACAACCCGGCTCAAGGCGGTGGTCTGCGGGGCCGGCCCGTAAGCCATCAGCGGCCAGTCCCTGCAGAGCTCCTAGGAAAGAAAGGAACAGCTGCGGTCAGCAGGCCCGCGATGGCACCGGCCCGGACGGACGGCCGGCCTCGTTCTGAAGAAGCCCCGACGCAGGAGGAGGCGGAGCAAGCGCCTTTCCCGCTGCTCAGGAGACTCGGGCCACTGCCGCCCTACGCGCCCACAGCGCCGCGATCCCACTCGCAACACCCTACGGGCTCCCGGCCGGCCCCTCCCGAAGCTGCCGACCCCAGGAGTCCAAAGGGTGTCGAAAGCGGAATCGTCGCGCCGTGAGAGCGCAGGGCGGAAATGGCTTCGGACAGGAAGCCGTGGATTCAAGTGACGAAAAAGAGACCCCGTTCAAACCTCGGGAGGAACGTCTTTCCCGGGAAGAGCTGTCTGAGAGCGGGCGGGACTCGGAGGGCGGTCCGCTGTCCTCCTTCGGGGGGGCCTTTAAGCCGAGGTTGGAGGGACCCCTTTCGGGAGGCCCCTGCATTGCTGAAGGGCGCGGACCAGGGGGCCCCGACCCCGGGTCTTCGTAGGGCCGCCCCGGTGGGCACAAGCGTGGCCCCCAAGACTCCCGGGGCTGCTCCTTTTCTGCCCGCTGGAAGGGGAGCCCCGGCCCGCCTTTGAGGAGCCCGCAGGCTGTTCCGCGGGGCCTAACTTCCATTTTAACTCTCCCCCCCGTTCTTTTGCCTCTCGACCCTTTCGGCAGCCCTCGGGGGGCCCCGGAGGGTCAGCGGCAGGAAGCGGCGGGGCTGCCCCGGCCGGGGCCGAGGCGCCGAAGGGACTCTGCGGGCCGCAGCCCGGAAAAGCGACTTTGGCGAGTTGCGACTCTCAGAGGCTGAGGCCTCTGCTCGGCCGCGGAGCCCCGTCGAGCCCCGCGGGAGGGCGTCCGAGGGGCGACCGGGCCTCTCTCTCGGACGCCGGAGGCCTCCGGGCAGGGCGGCTGGCCAGGCAGGGCCCCCTCCCCGCACGCGGGTCGGCACCGGCATCGCCCCCCTCCTCCCACTGGAGCGGCGTGGCGCTGCGAGTCCACCCCCAACATCCCGTGCCGTTCGGGCTTTGCAGTCCAGGGAGGCGGCGGCGCCACGGCCTCTCCCCGAACGGGGTTCCACAAGGATCTTGAAAGCGGAATAATCCCGCCACAACCCTCCAGTGCGGACGAGGCGGTGGGGAAGGCGCAGCGCCCGGCCCCGAAGAGCAGCGAATGGGACCTTGAGCCCCCTCAGAGGCGCCGCCCCCTCGCGCGCCCGCCCACCCGCCCCTCCGCACCCCGCCCTTCCTCGGCCACGCCCGCTTCCGCCGCCGCGGCAGAAGGCTTCGGGGGAGGCCGTTCCACGTCATCACGCCGCGACGTGCCGCGCGAGCCCGCCCTATCCGGATCCCCGACGGGTTCGGGCAAGGGCCCGCGCGTCGCGCCGGACGCGGGCGCCGATTGGGCGAGGCCCCTGAGCAAGGCGCCTGCGGATTGGCCGGGCGCTGTGACCCAATGGGGAGGCGGTTTGCTGAGCGAGGGAGGCGGCGGCGGCGGCGGCGGCGGAGGGCGAGCGAGAAGGCCGGCCCGGGGAGAGAAGGGAGGACGGAGGTGAGGGGGGCCGGAGGGAGAGCGCCCCTAGTGCAAGGGGGGGCCCCCGGCGGAGGAGCCTCCGGCCGCCGCGCAGGCGGCGGGGGCGTCCCGCGAGGCGTGTGGGCGGGGGCGAGCGCCCCCGGGGGTGGGGTGGGGTGGGGGGCCGTTGGCGGAGGGGCCCCGCGCGCGCAGGAGGGTCGTCTCCGTGAAGGCGGGGCGCGGGGGAGGGGGCCGCGCGGGTCCCTCAGGGGCGGCGAGGTGGGAGGTTAGAGCCCGAGGCGGAGGGAGCGGGGAGCCAAGGGGGCACCTCGGGGCGGGAGAAGGGAGGGAGAAGGCGGCCTCCTCCGCCGCGGTCAGGATCGTGCCAGGCTTGGCGCCGGGGGGGAGCGGGGCTTCTCTGCCCCGGTGGTGGGACTGCGACTCCCGCCGGGCCCCCCTCAGCCAGCGGTGGGGGGTCTGTAGTCCGGCGGCCTCCGGAGGCGCTGCTGGAGGGATCGCTGTGGGGCTGGGGTTGGAGGGGGGACGGGGGAGAGGGTGGAATAGCTGGGCTTTTGTCCCACGGCGGGTCCCGTCGCTCCCCCTGCAGCCGGCCGGCGTGTCCGGTTGGGGGGCGGGCTGAACGGAGTCTCCCAACCGGGGTTGCCGCTCCCCTCACAGCGTCCGGGGGCAGGGTCTGCTTCTCAGCGGGGGCGGCTGGGGGGCCTCCCACAGCCTGCCGAGCGCCGCTCTGTCCGCTCACCGCCGGCCAGCACAGGCAGTGCTGGCGGTGGGCAGTCCAGCGCCGTCTGGAGAGCTGCGCTTCCTGCCCTGCTGCCCCTGTTTTGGGGTTTGACCGCGGCTCTTGCCTGTTTGGGTCAGAGGAGGGGCAGAGGGAGGGGTTCTGTCTTAAAAAGCATGAAGGATGTGAACCCGCTTCAGATGCGATGTTGAAAGCAGATGCAGAACCAAAAACCAGTTAGTCTTAAAGGTGCCGTCTTTCCTTTGCTCCCCCCTTCCTTCCTCCTCTGTATGTCGCAAGAGGGTAGCGTCTGAGGAGAAGGGGCCCTGCGGGTCCCTGGCAGGGGGAGGGGGAGGGGAGGCTGAGCTGGCGTGGCTCCCTCCCTTCATCACATGGAATCCCTCGATGCCGTGCGCTAGGGCGCGTGCATTTCTAATTAATAAGGAAGCTCCTCCATCTGGTAATGGGGAGAAACCCGACCTAGGGGGTAAAGGGCGGATGCCTTTAAGTGCTGAGGATGAATCCTCTGTGAACGTTCATTTGCTGTCTCCGACTCAAGCTTTCAGAGTCCTGAGCAGAGCCTCCTCCGCAGGACTTGGTGTGTGCTGCGGCCGACCACCCTGGATGTGTGTTTCTAAGGCCTCGAGGCTGCCCGGGGCTGCCTGCTGTCCTTAAGCCTGGAAGGTATGTGAGCAAAAACAGATCTACCCTGAAACTGGAGGAAATGCAGTAAGAGGGAGAACAGTAAGTGGAAAGAAGTGTTGCTTTTGTTTCCAAAGGAAAATTTGTAGGCTTTAAAAAATCACTAGTTTCTTTCTCCTTATTTCTGATTCAGATTGAAACCTGAGTCTAATGCAAACAAAGCCTGCTTTAATAAAGAGGGGAAATTATCCCTCCGGAGGTCTGGTGTTCTGTCTTTGAAATGGTGGCTCTCTGAACAGCTAGGTCCTGTCAGGTTTCAAAACCCTCCAGTGCTAAAAGTTGCAACAGGTAATTCTGACGGTCTTATTCTTGCTGGCAGACTCTTAAGGATGTACTAAGCAGTAATATAATGCAACGCAGTTAACAAAGCAATGCCAGAGTCTGGGCACATGGATGCTCAGCTCTGCTCCTGCATTGCAAGCAACAGAAATAATGCACAATTTCTTCCAAAACTATTCTGGCCTTCCTTTCTTTCCAGATGTAGGGTTTCTTTTATGCTGTGTGCAGCCAGTCCCTTCTGTGTTACAAACTTAAGCTGCGCTGACATCTGCTAGTAATGCTTGGCACATGGATAGCACCTGTGGTGTGACTATCAGGGAGAGGCTTGATGATTGAGTTCAAGATTTGCTTCCAGAAGGATCAGGTTGTGGTAGATGGCAGAAGACCCTAAGTCACTGGTAATCGGATGCCAGTCAGCATAGATCATGCTGGGCTAGAATTGTGTGGCTGTCCAGATGTTGCTGCATTGCAGGTCCCATCACTTGGTGGCACAGCCGATGGAGAGGAATGCTGGCACTTTAGTTAGGGTGCACAATGGCCTGCACAATGAACTCAATTGTCTGTTGAGTTCAGGGACAGAAAGAGTCAGTTGGATAAAACAGCTTCACATTTTCCCTCCAAAATTTCAGTTTTGTTACTCTCACGGAATAAAATAAATGCCTAAATCTGCTGTGCTCAAGGTTACAAGGAAAGGCCATGTTTATTTTCCATTCTTCTGGCCTGAAATTAAAATAGTGTAGTAGATGATCTTCAGTACTAGTTACCTTTAACTTTCACTCCCATGAGTTGAAAATTTGTCCCAGCTGGCTAATGATCTAAAACTGTAGCTGGCTGATGAAGGCTGCCACCCACACACACACCTGTGGAGGGTAAGCCCTGTTCAGGTCAGTGGGCTGTGCTTCTAAAGCTATGTCCATCAGTTTATTGGGGTTAGTCACCCTGCTCAGCTCCCTCATCCTTTCTCCTTTTCTCCCTTGTTACCAGCAGGCCAGGAGGCACCTTCCATGATGGCGGAGTCTGCCGAAGAGACACTCTTGTATGTGGAGCACCGCTATGTCTGCTCGGAGTGCAGCCAGCAGTTCAGCACTCTGGAAGAGGCCCTGGTGCACCAGCAGACCCACCTCTGTCCCCAGGAGCAGCAGTATGAAGTGGTGGGGCTGGCGGAGGCCGGGCTGATGGCGGGGGGCGAGGCTGGCCTCTATCAGACAGTGACGGTCCAAGAGAGCCAATACCAGTGTTTGGAATGTGGGCAGATTCTCCTGTCTCCCAGCCAGCTGCTGGAGCACCAGGAGATGCACCTGAAGATGGTGACCCAGGAGCCGGAGCCCCTGCTGAAGTCCCTCAGCTCCAGCCAGATCCACTACGAGTGCCCGGAGTGCAAGGCCCTCTTCATCAGCCAAGATGTCTGGCTCGCTCACCGCCAGACCCACCGCAAGCCACCAGAGCCGCCCGCCCCTCCTCCCCAGAGCCGGGCCCGCGTTAACCTGGAGCATTCGTATCGGAAGCCTGAGGAGGGGGGCCTCTCTGGCGCAACCGTGCAGCTGCTCCTCTATGAGTGTGGGGAGTGTTTCCAGCTATTCCAATCCACCGCAGACTTCTTGGAGCACCAGGCCACCCACCAGGTAATGCAGCTGCCCCCGGCCACACGGGCCAGAGAGCTGCTGGCTTCCTGCCCAGCAGTGGCAGAGCAGCCAAAAGAAACACCAGCCCCAGCCATAGTGACTGTGCACAATGGGGTCGTGGCCCCACCGGCCCCTACCAGCATCACGGCCACAGACCACAGCTATGAACTCAAGAACAACCCTGGGGAGCAGCCACCCAGCAAAGCGAAGCCGGTCGTCAAGGAACATCTCTGTGTGGAATGTGACCAGTTGTTCCCATCGGCCCACAAGCTCCAGCTGCATGTGCAGAGTCACCGGCAGGGGGCCTTCAAGTGCCCGCTCTGCAGCAAGGTGCTGCCCTCCCCGGCTGCCCTGGAGAAGCACCGGGAGGAACACAGTGGGGAGTCACGGTTCCTGTGTGTGGACTGTGGCCTGGGCTTTGGCACAGAGGCAGTGCTCCTCTCCCACCGGCGCACCCACTCGTCCAACCCTCTCTACCGTTGCACGTGTGGGAAGACCTTCATCAACATGACCAAGTTCCTCTACCACCGGCGCTCCCACAGTGCTGGTGCCCCCCCGGCCCCTGATCTGCCCTCCTCTCCTTCTGAGGACCAGCCCCTGGAGGAAGAGGGCGAGGAGGAGGAGGAAGGGGATGATCTGCCTGCTCAGGCACCTTCCGAGTCCTCAGAACAGCAGGAAGTGGTTCCGGTGGCCATCATCTGCTCGGTGGACAATGTGGCCATCTCAGTCGAGAGTGGTGCCCAGGAGCAGAAGTCAGAGGAGTTCCCATGCCAGATGTGTAGCAAGACCTTCCCCAAGAAGAGCCAGCTCTTGCGCCACCAGCGCTTCGCCCACAAGATGGAGCGGCGCCACAAATGTCTGACCTGTGGGAAGATGTTCAAGAAGAAGTCCCACATGCGCAATCACCTCCTGACTCACACTGGAGAGCGGCCTTACCACTGCAAGGAGTGTGGCAAGAGCTTCAACTCACCGGCCAACCTCCAGCGCCACCGCTTGACGCACACAGGCGAGCGCCCCTACCGCTGTGAGATCTGCCAGAAGTGCTTCACCCAGTCCTCCACCCTCCAACAGCACCTCCTGGTGCACAGCCGCCACTACCCCTACAAGTGTCAGGAGTGCGGAAGTGTCTTCCACCGCCCCTACCGCCTCCTCATGCACCGCTACCACCACACGGGCGAATACCCCTACAAGTGCCAGACCTGCGGTCGCTCCTTCCTGCTCCGCCGCCTGCTGGACGTCCACCAGCTGAGCCACACAGGGCAGCAGCCCCATCGCTGCACCTCAGGCTGTGGGGCCGCCTTTGTCTCCGCCGAGCAGCTGAAGGAGCACAAATGTGGCAAAATGAGCCGCCACTTTGAATGCTCCGTCTGCGGCAAGAAGGTGAGCTCCACCGTGCAGCTCCGGGCCCATGAGCGGCTCCATGGGGACATCCAGCCCCCTGAAGGGACAGAGGAGGAGCCCCTGGCTGTGGAGCCACCCCCGCCACGGCCTCGCCGTGCTTCCTGCCCCAAGGCCTTTGAGTGTGGCGACTGCAAGAAGCTCTTCAGCACGGAGACGTCGCTGCAGGTGCACCGCCGCATCCACACCGGGGAGCGCCCCTACCCATGCCCGGATTGTGGGAAGGCCTTCCGGCAGTCCACCCACCTCAAGGATCACCGGCGGCTGCACACCGGGGAGAAGCCCTTCAAGTGTGATGAGTGCGGGAAGGCCTTCACCATTGCTGTGCGCCTGGCCGAGCACAAGCGCATCCACACGGGGGAGCGCCCCTACCACTGCGACGCCTGTGGCAAGGCGTACCGCTCCTTCTCCAACCTCTGGAAGCACCGCAAGATGCACCAGCAGCAGCGCCTGCAGCACGAGCAAGAAGTCATGGCAGAGGCCGTGGCGGCCGCAGCGGCGGCGGCCGCAGCGGCAGCCACAACAACCACAGCTTCCTCGGGGCCCAGCGAGCAGGTCTACGGCAACACAGTTACCATCATGGAAACCATCCCAGTAGTGGAGACCATCGAGATCTACCCGAGCGACGGGGGCGTTCACTTTGAGAACATCCAGGTGGAAAACGTCCAGATTGGGGGCGTTTAGGGGGGCTGGGGGGAGCGAGGAGGGGCGGCTGGTCATGTGATGCGGACTGAGAGCGGCTGCTCTCCGGCTCCCCCTTCAGGGGCCTGGGTGTAACTGCAACGACTCTGCTCCCTGACTTTCAGTCCAAAGTGCTTTGTCCGAGGCACCTGGACTGCTCCTGTTCGGAATGTGGTTGCGTCTTTATCTTCTCCCCTGGTTCTGTAGGCCAACAGGGTGCCATTTCCAAGCCCCGCTCCGCTCTGTCCACCCCCAAACCCCGCGTACAGAAATCCACTAGGTCAAGAGTGCTGGGGGCTTGGGAGCTCCACTTTCTGGTGTGGGCTCTGTTAGTTTTGTCCTTCTTGGTCCCAGCCTGCCTTTTCCACTTGACCATATGAAAAGGGGCCCCCACTCCCAGGAAAGCCCACCCCACAGCAGCCTCTGCCACAGCTGAGCCCCTCTGACCCCGAATGGTTTCTGGCTTCCTTTCCCTGCTGGGGCTCAGTCTGAACCGTGAATGCTGGGCTTCCGCTCTTCATGGCAGGATTCTCTCCCCGTTTCCTGCTGGTCCCCCTGGGTCGGCCGGATGCCTCCGTTCCTTCTGCAGTCCATAACAGCTTCCTTGATTTGGTTTCTTGCTAACTGGATTTGTCCCTCCCTTGTGCTGTGGGAGGATTTTGTTACTTCGTATTAAAATTAAAAACAAAATTGAACCGCTTGTGATTTGTCAGGTGTGCTTTCTTTCTGTTCTGGAGTGGAAAAGACTCTACAGTTTTGAGGGGAACATGGTGGGATTTTGAGTGGGGAGAGGCACGCAGTTAGCTTTGTCAACCAGGTAATAAATGTGCCATCCAACTGACCAGTTAAAAATTGGGGAGGCAGCCTCGGCTGGTTAATCACGTTACCGTGATTGAAATTCTGCTTATTTGTAATATATGTGCTTATCACCACCTTGGAAGAGGCATTCTTGCATCTCCCATACCTTTTTCTAAGATGGAGCCCAATGTGGCATGTATTTGCAAGATAGGTGTTGGGAAATCTATGTAGATTTAATTGAAAGGCTAAAACACATGATTGCTCATCTAAAGGGGTTTCTAAGTGGGCAGTGAGCTGTAACGTTTTCATGTAACCCTCAAAATAAAGTGTCTCTTGGAGAATAATTTGAAATTTAATAAGCAAAGCTGCCACTCAGTAGGAGGCAAAAATAGCTTTAACATTTTCTTTCCTGATAGATTAACACAGGATAACTGAAACACACTATAAGTAAATAGAAAGTGTGATTTGAAACCTTGACTAAAAAAATAAAGCTCCCCCTCTCTGCTGCCTGATCACCTGAAGCTTCACTTGCTTCGCCCCCCGTTAGAAGTTGCGTCCCTCATAGGGAGTTAAGAGACAGGAGAGGGGCAGAGAGGTTTGTGTGTGTGCATGTCTGGGTATTTTGAGGTGATTCTCTTTGCAGGATGAGGAGTTTACCCTTGAAAAGGGACTCTCTCTGGTGAGGTTCCCCCCCCCCAGTGTGTGTATTTGTGTCTACACACACAGTCTTCGCAAGCCTCTTTTTGAACCCATGGGTTGCCATTTTGCCTCATTACCACTAGGGGGGGGCTGCCTAAGAACTGGGTTTTCTGAATTTTGACTAGCCGTTCTGAATTTGTGCTTGGCCCAGCAATCTTTCTCTAGCAGCAGCCGGCCCCAGGAGAGGTCGCAAGCAGGACACAATGCAGAGGGGAGGTCCCCTGGCGCCTGCCTCCCCTGTTCAGTAACTGAGGATATGCTGACATCCTTGAACCTGGAGGCCTCCTTGTCGTAGCCCTTGTGGTGAGGTCTTCTGGGGACTGGTGACCCAGAAAGGAAGCAGTCCAGGAACACAGGCTGGCTCTCGAGCGTTGCGGGCGGGGTGTGGAGGCGTTTAGAGGAAAGAGAGTCTGGCTTTGAGGGGCTGATCCCTTTCCCTCCCCTGGAGCAGGAGGGCCAAAGAAAGAGGACTGAGAAGGACATGCTGAGTAAATTCTCTCCACGGGCAGGCAGAGCCCCAGTTAAAATGCCGTGAGGACTGGAAACGTACTTTCCACTTGAAATAATACTTGGAAAATTTTTCAGGGTCAGGAGAGAGTTCTCAATGGGCTGTGTTGCACAGTGGGAGGTTTTCCCCTCATCCTAGGTAAACATGGCAAAGGGTCATCTCTTCCCTTGTTTTCTCCTTCTTCCTCTCTTAGCCCTGGCTTCTTCTCCTTGGCAGTCTTCCACCCCTGGCCTACCTGAGCACTGGCACAAGTGAGGCCCCCTTCCCTGCCCGCCTGCAGCCCTTGCCACAGGTGTGCCTTCGCTCTTGCTCCTCCTGCCACTAGTCTCTGGCCACAGTCACACGAGGGGAGGGGAGAGGAGGGCCCCCAGAGAGCGAGACCCCAAGGGCAGAGGCGCCAGCCAGCCAACCAGCCACTTGGGTTGCTCTTGCCCTCTTTTTATCTCTGGGCCAAGGAGCTGGCCGTGGTGCTGAAGTGGAAGCCACTGTCCCTTAAAGGCTCCGGGAGGCAATGTTCACCTCCTGCTCGCATGGAGGCGCGTTCCCTTCTGGGGCTGCAAAGTAGCATCCTGGGGGCTTTTTGGTGGGGCACCGTGCAGCGCAGGCCTCTTCCTGGCCCTTCCGCCTTGGTTGCTGCGCCCTGGGCTTGGCTGTGTCCTCAGTGCCACTGGAATCGCCACCTCCGGCACACTGAGGTTCCTTCCAGTTCCACAGCGCACATGTTAAATGTCCACTGAGGCAGTATTAAGCAGGGGGCAAGGGGACAGCTACCCCCTCCCCCTTTTCCTCTTTCTGCAAAAGGCTGAGGTGGGCCTGTTGTAGGATTTGCCACTGAACTGAAGCTCCTCGTGCAGGACCGTGGGGAGAGCGTGGACTTCCCCCTTGGCTGTTGGGGAGCAGGAAGTTCTGCCTGGTGGTGGTGGTCCTTCTGCCTGATGAGCTTTTCTAGAGCTTTTGATCTCTTGTGGGTTTGGAAAGAATTCTGGACGGAAGGAATTCTGCCTTCTGTTCACTACCAGAATCATTTGTTTCTGTGTATGCTTTCAAGCATTTAGGTTGGTTTTCTTAATGGATGTGAAGTGGGAGGGCTGGCTGAAGATAAGGTAAAGCCTCCAGATATCCTAGCAGAGGCTTCCTGTTGGGGGTGTGTGAGAATGAGTACAAGTGTGTAGCTGAGCGTGAAAAAGAGCCTGTTTGGGGTTTCTGCAGTATGACACAATCACTGTCATACATTAAAAACTGCATCGGAGGATCTTACAGTGAGGATTTTTATTTTGGGAGGAAAATGCATTATGATAAATCAGCATATATATATATGTGTGTGTGTGTGTATAAAATCAAGTGAGGGGATAATGAAGTGACGCAATAAGCATCTGTGTGGTTGTGAAAGAACAAGATGAGAAGAAAGAGGGAAAATGTGAAAAGGACGGCCCTGTGCTGGGAGCGGGACGGAGCTGCGCTTCCCTGGCTGGCAAGAACATTGTCCCCGGCGGTCCCTTTGATCACGTTTGTTTTGGAGGTAAACTGGACGGATCTGGGCTGACAGGAATGTCAGGAGTTTCTGAAACATCTCCTAACTGGAGTTCCACTCAGTGTCTCTGTGGCTGGAAGTCTGGTCTCCCTGAAGAATATATGATTAAGGTCAGGTTTATTTGATTTGATTTCTTTGGAGTGCATTAGTATGTGGTGCTCAGCCCAGGTGATAAGGTAGCATAAGGAAATGGCACTGGTAGTCTTGCTTCACCGTTGTGGCATCTAAGAAACTAGGACAAGGAGCAATGGATTCAAACTGCAGGAAAAGAGATTTCACTTAAACCTCAGGAAGAACTTCCTGACAGTCTGAGAGTGGAATCTGCTGCCACCTCCATGGAGTGTGGTGGAGTCTCCTCCTTCTTTGGAGGTTTTTAAGCAGAGGCTGGATGGCCATCTCTCAAAGGGAGGGCTTTGACTTGTGTTCCTGCATGGCAGACAGGGGCTGGACTGGATGGCCCTGGGGGTCTCTTCCACCTCTGTGATTCTATGACTCTTATGGCTCCAAAAAAGTGGCCAACAGTCCATTTTGTAGCCACAAATTCTGTGTGGGAAGAACTTTCTTCCTGCTAACACACACAACTGAGTGCACAAGAAGGGAAGAGGGATACGTCCCAAATTTGAAAAGAGCATCAGAGGGAGCAGGGAGAGAATGATAATATTTCCTTCCATCCGCTCCTTCCTTCCTTCCTTCCTTCCTTCCTTCCTTCCTTCCTTCCTTCCTTCCTTGTGGTTAACGGCAGATTCTTAAATGCATGGAGATGGCTATCGCCTGCTGCCTTAATCTTTCCTTCCTAGGGTAAATCTACCTGTGTCTCCCTCTCTTGGGCGTGCTCTGCATTCTAAACCAGCGACCCTCTCGGCTTCCAACGGTCAGTCAGTCTCTCATTCTCTCTCCCTCCCTCCCCGCCTTTCCTCTCCCTGTCTCCACACACAGGGTTGCTTTTCAGGAAGTTCCTGCTCACCTCTGTTGTGTTTACCTCCACTGAGAGACCCTGTATTAAAACGTAAACCAGTATGTCTGCAGCTCAGCACGGTAGTCCTGGTAAGGACGTTGGGGTTTTTAAAATTTATTTTTTTTGGTGCTGCCTGCCTATAAATTGCACTTGAGACGGCTTAAGAGAGAATAAAACATCATAAAAATACAACACAGTGTAAACTGCAAATTACCAAACAGACGACAGCAGCCAGGCTAAAACTCTCTGAATAAAAAAGAGGACTGTCTTTAAACAATAATTCAGATACTAGGTGGTGAATCTAAAACACAAGGAACAGGAAAATCTGTACCAAGCAACCAGCCGAATTCAGCCATGGAAACAGGACAGACTTTGCCTGGCGTTTAAAAGTGTGTCCTCAGAACAACCCCATGTGGGAAGTTAGTCTGAAGAGCAGCCGGGGACCCAGGCGGAAGGCTTAGAGGCCAGACCTGGGAAAAGGTTGCCCATTTGGACTGGAAACTGGCTGTGCTGGTTGAGGGGTTGTGAGAGGGGGAGTCCAGAAAGTAACTTTGCTCTGGCTGAATGGATGCCCAGACCTGTTTATTCCTTACTTTTGTATTCCACTTTTCCTCCAACATCAGGACTGCTCTCCTGGGCGGGGGGGGGCGGTCTGTGAGCTGTGCCAGCCTGCAAGCCACTGGCTACTGCTGGTACATGGTGAGTTTCCACAGAAGAAAGAAGCCATTGTAGCCAACAGGCACAAATGCAGGGCCGTTCCCTGGTGCGTTTCCCCTTCTCCACCCTCCCCACAACAACAGCCCTGTGAAGTGGGCCAAGCTGAGTAAGACTGACTGGCCCAAGGCCACCCAGGGAATTGCCGTGGCTGAGCGGGGGGGGGATGTCACAGTCCAACGCTTTAACCACTGTGCCACACTCCCTGCATCTCCCCGGATTGGGAGACTAATCCCAGGACCATCATGCTTTGCGTGACATACGTGGCGACTGCTTGGTGGAGGAGGTGGGTGGGTGTGATTCTGGGTGGCTTTGGTGACTTGCACACATAACAGTTTCATGGACTAGGACCCTCCGTGGTTGGCAACAACATAACCTCCCCTGTCTCGATCTGTTTCCATTCTGGAAAAAGGACCCTCAAACCATGGAGATTCTTGTCTTTTCTTTCCCTTGTCCTCGATGTTCTCTGGATGCACCTTTGATGCTACTCTCTGGCACCCTGGAGTGACCCACACGCGTGAAGGACACACAGCATGTGGGTGCGCAGGGAGGTATTTTCGCATTCATGCCATCTTGGGCGGGGGGTTGTGTAATGCTCACAAAGCCTATCTCCACCAGCAGATATTTATGCTTTGGTGTGAAAGTGTGAGCCGGTGGCCCCGAGATCCCTCAAGGGAGGGAAAGGGCCACCTGGGGCCCCGGCCCCCTCTGCCCAAGATCAGGGCCGGCGGTCACAAGCACAGCAAGCAGAGGTACAGATTTGCGGGAGCCTTTCAAACGCTTCCTCAAGACCCACCTGGGTGCACCTCTGTCCCCATCTTCCCTGCGTGAGAAGTGGCTGCTCTCTCTTATCGGCCCACCAGCTTCACTCGGAGACCCCGTTTTCTAGAATTAGCAGAGAGACCACCCTCTCGCTGCCCCCGTCTTCCCCAGCAATCGCTTCACAAACCTGACTCTGCTGTTTTTCGTTTCCCCCAAAGCCAGAAGCCCCAGAGGTTGGCCCTGCTCGCAACACAGAAGGCATTCCAGACTCCCAAACCGCTCGGGTCCCCCTGGACGGCCTCGGTCATTTCCCTGCTGGAGCAAATACAATACCGGTCACCCCAATAATTGTAACAACAACAACGTGTAAAAACAGACCCAACTGGTTGGTTGGGGACGGTGTGTCGGTTATGTAATTGGCACTCACTGGAAGTATCTCCTATTTGGGTCCGACTTTGGGGGGGGGCAAGATGCGAAGGCAGAGCCCCCCATCGGCAAACCCCCAGCACAGATGAGGGGGCGCCCCAAGGCCTGCACGGAAGGGGGCGCCAAGGCACCCGTCGACACTTCTGCGATTGGGGGGCCACCACCACACAGGGCTGTCCTCTTGTCCCCCCCCCACCCATCTGACCAGAGGGTGCTCCCGGTGGGGCCCTTTGCGGAACTGCAGCTCTCCTGCTGGCTGGAGATCCCCGCTCTTGGTCTCGCCTGCCGCAGAGGGAGGGGGTCTTCCGGGGGTCCTCGCAGGGGGGCGCCTGTCCGGGAGGCGGCCCCCCACCCCCCGTCGCCTTTAAAGGGAAAGTCAGGCTCGCTTTCTTTCCTTGAAGGTTTTTAAGCAGAGGCTGGATGGCCATCTGTCACAGGGAGGGCTTTGAGGGTGTTCCTGCATGGCAGAAGGGGATTGGACTGGATGGCCCCTGGATGGCCTCTTCCAACTCTACATTTCTATGATTCTTCCGACCACCAGGAGGCACGGGAAGGGGGGGCTTTGGGGGCAAGAGGCCGCCCTTTCTTCGCCCCCCCCTTTGAATTGTTTTTCCTTTGCCTGCTTTCCTACCGACAGTCTCTCTGATCGTGTTTTAATATTATAACTCAGTGGGTTTCTTTTCAAATTAAAAGTTTTCTCTCTCTTTTTTAAAAATCCCGATTGCCAGGAGCCACTCCGTGGGAAGGAGAGCCAGGAGAGGAAGCAACTCATTCGTGATAGAAAAAGGCGTCGAAGTCTCCCAGGGCCCGGGCGGGGGGGGTCTCGGAGGGAGCGCTGCCCCCGCCGCCGCCGCCGCCCCCCGGCGCTCTTCCGACGGACGCCCGGCTTCCCCGCAGGGCTTCCGACGGCGCTGCGGAAAGGCCGGGCAGCCTCCACGCGCTCAGAGGCACTCTTGCTCTCCGCCACGACGCCCCTCCGCCCCCCGCCCGCCCCCAATGGCCGAGGGCGGGCAGCCTTTGCGGGACGGAGGCGGCGGGAGGGAGAGGCCGAAACAGTGCCCGGCCGGATCCCAGTTCCGCCCGGCTGGCCGATGAGCTCCTCCGGAGTGAATCCGGACTGGAGGCTCCCTCATCAGGATTCCGTGCGCGCCGGCAAAGCGCCGCAGCCGCTGCCAACGCGCGCCTCCCCCTCCCCTCCCCTCCCCTCCCCCTCCCCCTCCCGGCCGCGTCTGCCGCCGGCCAACGCCCCTCCCGCCCCGGCGCCCCCAAAGGGAGGCCCCCGCCGCCCCCGCGCACCGCCCGCCCCCGCCCGTTCCGGGGAGGGAGGGGAGGGGAGGGAGCCCTCCGGAGGGGGGAGGAGGAGGCGGCGGAGGCGCCGCCGGCAGACCGGGTGCCCCCCCGCCTGGCTGGGGGTGGCCGGAGGGAGGGAGGGAAGACGGAAGAGCGCGAGGGCGGGTCTCTCCTCCCCCTCCCGCATCCGCCGCCGGATCGGGCCCCTTCCTCTCCGCTTCCGGCTCCCCCTCCTCCGGAGCATCGCCAGCCCCCCCGTCCGCGGCCGGAGGATCCGGATCCGACGCCGTCGAAGGGCTGAAGGGCCGGAGAGAGGGAGGGAGGGAGGGAGCCGGGGAGGGACGGGCGGGCGGGCGGGCGGGCGGGGGCGCTGCATCGCCCCCTCCCCGCGGCAGGCGGGGGACCCACCGGCACCGGCGGCAGCTGCAGCCGAGGGGCGAGGGGGCGAGAAGGCGGGGGGAGCTCGCCCTCCCTCCCGCGCTCCCTCCCTCCCTCCCTCCACCGGGGGAGGGGGCCGGGGAGCGCGCGGCGTCCTGGGGCGGCGGCGGCGGCGGCCATGGGGAGGGTCCTCTTCTACGGGCAGTTCTCCCCCCGGGGCGGGAGGGGGCCTGCGGGGCTCTGACTCCCCCCGCGGCGGCGGCGGATTAGCCGCCCCCCCGATCCTCGGGCGTCCCTGAAGACGGTGGGCGCCCCCGCCAGGGGCCTGAGAAGGGCGGGGGGCCAGACCCCCCTCCCCGGGAGCCCCCTCTTCCCGCTCTCTCCGTCGGCCTCTCCGCCCGCCCGCCCCGCAGCCCCCTCCCCGCTTTCTCTCTTCTGCCCCGGGTGCTCCCCCTCCCGCATGGGGGGGTGAGGCGGGGGTCGGAGCGGGAGGCTTCGAGGAGGGAGGGAGGGAGGGAGGGGGCCCAGCGAAAGGAGCGCGCGGGGGGGCGGCGGCGGCGGCCGAGGAGGGTTTCTTCTCCGGAAGGAAAAAGGGGGGGAAGGCGAGAGAGCGGCCCGGGGGGGCTCGGTGCGGAGGCGCCTTCCCCCTTCCCCTCCCGCGAAGAAGACCCCGAAGACAAGCGGGCTCCCCCTCGAAGGGGGGCGAGAAGGAGGAGGCCGGGGGGCGCCGTTCACGGATTCCGTAAGTCGGGAAGACGCCTCTTGTTGCATTTTTGGGGGGCGGGTGGGATGGGGTTGGGCTTGGGGGCGGGCGGGCGGGCGGGGGCACCTCTGTTCCCCCCCTTCTTGTGATCGGAAGGCCTGGACGGAGGGCAGAGGCTGGGGCGGGGGGCGGGGGTGGGGGCAGGATCGGACCGGGTGGGGATGTCTCTGTCGGGGGGAGGAAGGTGGGGTTGCTGAGAAGAGGGGCTCCAGCGGCCCCGGTCCGCCCCAGAGGCCTGGAGGGGCTGGGGTGGGACCCTGAGAAATGGGGTCTCGCTCGCTCGCTCGCTCTCTCTCGTTTGGGAGTGGGGGGAGGGGGGGGGGAGGGCGCCGAGGGGTCTGGGCCGAGGAGTGGTCCCCCCTCCCCGCCTCCGTGCGCCCCTCCTGCCTCCCCCCAGCCTGCCCCCCACCCCGTCCTCCCTCTCTCTCCCCAGCGAGCCCGAGGAGGGTCGGCGCCCGCTCAGCCCCGCCGGCGCCTCGGGGGTCCCAGGGCTCGCTCGCTCGCTCGCTCTTTTTCTCCCGCCCCCGCGTAGGCCGAGAGGCGCTTGTGGGCCCCGGGGTGGGTCCCCTTTTACTCGCGAGTAGGCCCCTCCCGCCCCCCGCCCCCCGGCCCGGCCTTCTGCAGGGATGGCGTCGGCCCAGCGGCCGGCTGGAAACGGGTCCTGGCAGAGCCGCGCCGCCCGCCCTCCGGGCCCTCTCTCTCCCTCTCTCTCTCTGCCGGAGCCCCAAGGGGACCGAGGACGGGCAGCGCTCCTTCCCCTCAAAAGGGACACATTGGAGGGAGAACACATTTAACGGGGTTCGCAGGGCTCCCCCCTCCAGGTCCCCAAATGCAGGCCTGGCTCCGGCCAAGGAGGGCTGCGCTTGGGCCGGGTGCTGGGGAGGGGGCTCTCGGCCTGGTGGACGGAGGTGCCTTCTCTGCGGGGCGGGAGGGTGGACCTAGCCGCCCCCTACATCGCCCCCCTTGTTCTCCATCCTCACCAGGAGGCTTTGCGGGGGGGGGCTTGGCTTTTCTGCCATTCCCTCCCTTCCGGGCAGAGCTGAGTGTCCTTTGGGAGGCTGGCAGATAAGTCCACAGAGCTCCTCGTCCACCGTGTCTTCTTTTTCGGTTTGCTGTGTCTCGCTTGCTCCCCCCGCCCTAGTTCGGCCCTTTAGGGGCACATGGGTGGCTGGGCGGCGGGAGCAAAGGGAAGGGGGCAAGGAATGCACCCTGCCTTTGCAAGCTCTGGCGTGCCGGCTCCCCTTCGGCCCCGGCCTCCTTGCCCCGGACTAGCCCTGCTTTTGTCTGCTCATTGCCCCCCTTCAGCCCTCAACAGAATCTTGGGAAAGCCCCCTCCCCCAATTGTCATGTTTCTTGGCTGCAGTGGGAACTTCTGGAAGACTCTCTGCCCCAAGGGGACCCCTTGATCAGTGGGCCAGAAAAACTTTCCTGTGAGGAGGAATTATAGTATTTTGGCCATTTTAGCTGGGAGAGGGGAAAAGAAGGCAGGGGACGGGGAGGCAAGGCGCAAATCTATAAAATTAGGGAGGGAAGAGGTTTTTCTCCACCCATAATTCTACTGAAACCTTGGTGTTATGGTGGGAGAGCCAATGAAAGGAGGGCGTTAAACTGGGGAACTCCCTGTCACAAGATGTGGTGGATGGCGCTGATTTGGATGACTCTGAAAGGGAGCTGGGGGGAATGAGGGTCACCACAAGGGCCACGGGTCATCTTGGCGACAGGCTGCCTCTTGCATCCATGACTGTGCTGCTGAAATTGGTTGTTGGGGTGCGTGGTGCCCACGCTGGGCTTTTGGGCTCTTGACAAATGTCTGGTTGACCCCTGTGGGAGGCAGGACAGCAGATGAGAGGCAGGCTTTTCTTGTTTTCTTAAAACCTTTCCAGCAAACCATTCTTAAGGCCACCCCCTTTCTACAGAGTCTTGAAAGAACTTAGTTTGGGAATACTGGGAGCCCTACAAGGTAGGCTGGCAGTAGCACTTGTATTTCTGGGCCAGTGGTTGCCAGATGTTGCCAGGTGTGATTGTGTAACGTCTTCCTACTCCAAACCAACCTCGTCGCCCCATGCAGCTCATCCTTTGGCTTCTCCAAGGACTTCTCCATCTTCTGGAGACGTGCCGCACCTTCATTCTCCCTCACCGTCTTCAACGTCTTCCTTGTGGGCTCTGATTTCTGTCTGTGATGCGCCCGCTTGTGGGACCCCTCCTCTGAAAAACGGGTGGGCGAACCTCCTCCTTCGTGCAGCCCCCCCACCGTCTCCTTTCTCTCCGGCCAGCATCTTCACCTCCCAAGCAGGGGGATGCTCTAGAAAGAGCGCCCCCTCTCCAGCCAGCCCCGGGACCGGCCGCTTCTGGGCCTCCCTTTACCCATCTCTTCTGGGTCCCAGGCAGGGATGTTTTACCTCAGGAGCTCCCCTATCCCTTTTGTTTTGGTTTTTCTTTGAACAGGAAATTCCAGGGACTGAGTGTGACATTTGCACTGCCATCTTTCTCCCCAAAGTGGTTGCTCTGGACTCAGGTCATCCTGGGACCCTGGGTCCCCCTCCTTTGCCCCCAACCAAAGCCTCGTGGCTGGTTCTGCAGCATGAACCCGCCCTTGCCTTCATCTCTTCCTCCTCTGCTTCCTTCTCCCTGAAACCCTGTGAGGAGAACCCCAACCTCCTCCTTGTGGGATGCCTGTAACTCCTGTCTCCCCGAAATTTCTGACATTGAGAACCTGGAACCTTACTTTTGTGGGGTGCAGTTTCCAGCATCCTTCAGCCAGCACGGTCAGTGGGCATGCTGGCTGGTGGACTCTGTGATTTGTAGTCCACAAAATCATGGTCAGTGGTGGTGCTGCCTGCCAGATTCTGGGGTTTTTCTGAGATCTTCCTGTCTCTCTGTTTATTCCTCTGCCACTTTATTTATGCCTTGCTTTTGCCTTGAGACTGGGACCCAAAGTGTTTTACGAGGTGAAAAGGAGAATAATTGAAAGCACATGTAACTAAAAACATGTAAAAAGTTGTGATTAAAATATGATCTTAAGGGTCTGTAGAATTTAAGATCACCGCAGCCATGTGAGGCCCCTGTCTTTGTGCACCCTCTTGCTGGCTTCCTGGGGTCCCCACTTGGCCCCCCCCTCTGTCCTTGGCTGAACCCTCTGTGCAGGAGGAGGGGCTTTTCTCTCCTCTCCTTCCAGGTCCCCCCTTCCTGTCCCCCCTGGCTGGCAGGGGCAGGGAAGTGCGGCTCCTCTCAGGCAACACGTTCAGGTGTTGTTGTGTGGCTCTGGCGTGGTGGGTGCCACGGAGGATTTCCACGTTGTGCATTAAAGGCTCCAAGCCCATTTCCCCCCCCTAAACTGTACTGAGCTCTCCTGTCATGAACTTCTCACACAATCCCCCTTTTCTTTCTCTCCCTCTCTCTGTCATTCTCCTTCCTTTTCCCGACCTAATGGGACTTGAGTCTCCTGCACCGGTTCCCCATCTCTCCCCCTTCCCCTCCACGTCTCCCAGACATGGACCCCTTTCTCATTTGGGGCCTCTGAGCCCAGCAGCTGTCGGAGCAGTGTTGTCGTTGGTGGCGGGTGGCGGGTGGTGAGGAGAGGGGGCCGAGCAGCCAGCCTTGCCAGTCCCGCTTAGTGTCTCGCTGTCCCCCTGGCAGCTGCGCCAGGCTCTGTGGCAGAGACGGAAACGTATCCGAGTCAGGAACCAAATTGCTGTGACAGCGACAGCGCCTTCGCCTGGGCCATGGTGTCGGAGCTTTCCCGGGGCTTTGGTACAATGGGGACGGGCACTGGGTGGGGTGGCGCATGGGCATTTGTGTGCGCGGGATGCCACTGGGAGCCTTTGGCGTATGGGATGAGTGTGGAAGGCCTGTGTGGAGAGGTGGGCCAAGGGGCGGAGGAAGGGGGCCTCAGCCGGCCTCTGGGTGCTGAGAGAAGAGGTTTCCCCTTCCTTTGCTGAGCGCATGGCTGTGCAGTTGTTGGGAAACAGAAGGACGTTTGCTTTTGTGCCTCAGACTTTCCCGGGAGGAAGGAGCTGGTTGTCACAGAGAAGATGAGAGCGTGCCCCAGGCTCTGGCTGGGCGAGGAGAGGTGGGGACTCCCATCTTTGTTTGTGGCCTAGGCAGCTTGTGCTTTTGGGATGTGAATTGGCTTCTTGGCTCTGCTGTTTCTAGGAGAGGGAATGTGGCATGGAGTGGGAAGAGAGAGAGAGATTGAGGAGAGGAGGCCTGTGGTTTCCTGCCCAGCTGGGAGGCCTTCCTCAGATCTAGGCTGCAGGTGAATGGAGGGCCCACAAGAGGCTGTGGGGGTCCCCAGTGAGGGAGGGGCTTTTCTGTGGCCTCCAGGCTTCCAAGTTCCCACCCTCCGCCACTTGAGTCTTCCCCAAAGAGGCTGGAAATTTCACTCCCCCCGCCAGTGCTGCCCCTGGAGCCCTGCAGGAGAGGCAGCGATCTTCCTGACACTCCCCAAACTGTCCGAATACTCAGGAAATGCACACTGCAAGTGACTCCTGGCTGCTTCTGTGTTTGGTGGTGCTGTGAAGAGGTAGCCAGTGGCTTCCAGGCGCAGGGCCCAACGAGTCTGCTCTTGGTTCATTCCAGGGTTTTAAAGAGCAACCAGGGCATGAACTTTGCCCTTCCTCCCAAAAACACGTCCAGGACCTTGGAGAGCCTCCTTTGAGGCCAGGAGCAGAACTCCAGAGCCAGCCCACCAAACAGGTTCAGGACCCTGGAGAGTGACCCTCTTGGAGAGTCTGGAACAAAAACGGGGGGGGTGGTGGAGGCCCTGCAGGGTGGCTCACGGGGGGCAAAAGTCAGCCCCACCCTTTCCACACTTCCCACTGACTGAGGTGAATCCTGTTGCCTTTGTTGTGGCACTGAGTGGCCTAGAGACCACCAGGGTCGTGGTGGGCTGAGGAATCTTCCTGTCTTTGCTTTCTGATGGTGTGTGTTTCTGCTGAGACTCAGACAAAGCTGCTTTGGGGGTGGCTCTGTCTTGTGTGCATGGCAGAGGTGGGGAGAGAGGGATGCCGCTGGGCCGAGTTGTTGGGGGTAACCTAAGTTTCCATGTGGGAGTTGGTCCCCTTGTGAGGAGAGGCCCTCAAATGCTTCTGTCGGGAAGACAAATCAAGCCACCCTCTTCCTCTAACTGTTCTTGGACTGCAGCTTCCAGCATTCTTGTTTTTCCCATGAAGAGAAGATTTCAGAAATGTGTAGCACTTTTATTGCTGAGTTCATTGGACTGGAACGTCCATCATCCCTGACACATCTGGAGGACACTAGGTGGAAGAAAGAGGGTGCAGTCCAACAGAAACAGAATGTGCCTCACCCTCTTCCTAAGGGGGCGGGCAGAATGGCAGTGTTGCACCCAGGGTCTCCCCAACTCGGTCTCCCCAACTCTTGTGCCAGCACTGGAGTGAGAGCCTACAGACTAAAAAGTACGTTCATGGCATCATAGAGTCTTAGAGCCTGAACAGACCTCAGGGGCCACCAGGTCCGTCTCCATTCTGGACCTCTGAGGAGTCCTTGCCTAAGAAAACCCTGGGAAATTCATGGGGTCACCATAGGTCGACAGGCAGCTTGAGCACACAGGCCATTTCCGCACGAGACTTATAGCGCTATGATTCCACTTTCACCATCCTATGGAATCCCTCCCAAAACTGCAAACCCCGGGATTCCATAGGATGGTGAAAGTGGAATCATAGCACTATAAATGTCTCATGTGGAAATGGTCACAGTCCCCAAAAGCAACTTTTCCCAACCTTTGGAATATCACACAGGCTGACTGATCTAGGAGTTGTCTCCCCCCACAAGTAACTTTTCCTAAGTGCTAAATATTGTTCTGCCTTTACTCCTGTTTGGGACATAGGGCAGCTTACAAAAGTTAAAAAGTAGTTAAGCCATGGCAAAATTAAAACCAGTTAAAGGCATAAACTGTTGAGCAGCAACAACAGAATCAAACAAAAGTCCAGCAGATTGTACAAGGCTTCTCTCCCAAAATCAGTTCTCAGAGGCCTGCTGGGGTAGAAAAGTCTTTAGTTGCTAAGGGTCCAATCCTGTATCGGGCGGTGGAAGAGAACGCCCATAAGCCCAACTTCCAGTCAAAGGCTTGGGGGGATCAGAGGCGTGTGTCGGGTGGTCCGGAGGGGGCAAAGGCCGCCGGTCTGAGGAAGGAGTCCATGTCGGGAAGGGAGCCCCCGACCAGCATCCCTGTAAGCTGATTATCTCAGCCGCCTTCTCCTTGCTGGGATTGCCGTTTATCCGCGCGGGAGGCCTTTGATCCCATTAAACTCTTACCAGGGCTCTGCCTGCAGCTAATCAGGGACTTCCGACTAAGAACCGCTGTTAACACAACTTTGCCTCCTTGTGTCTGACGGGCGAGGAGACCAGGTGAGGCGGCTCCGCTCAGGTTCTTTCCTTCAATGGCCGCCGGCCAAGGCGGGAAAGGCCCAGAACCCAGAGAACCAGCTGAAGAAGCTGGGGAGAAAAAGATGGCTGAAGATCTCTCCCTGAGGCTCCTGCACCATAATGGGGTTCATAGAACCATAGCCCTTATCCCAGTAGGGCCTGGGAGGGAATGTGGGCTCTGTTTGGCACTGCTGAAGGGAAAAGCGCCCCACTCTTTTCTCTGGGGCCTGTCTTTCTTGGGAATGCTGGTGGAAGGAACCCCACCGGATCAGGGATGTGGGGGTCCAAATGGATGAAGGCTCAGCATTCTGCTACACTGGAGTCAGTGGTGGCCGGGGCTGTCCATGTCACGGCTGTGGGGAATCCGTTCCAGGATTTGCTTTGAGCCTGGAAGGAGCTCTCCGAGGTCCTGAGCTTATTTTGAGAGAACAGAGCCTTGGATAAAGCTTACGTAAAGTTTGGTGTGAAACCTGGTGTGGATTCGCTGGGCCCTCCTGACATGGATGCCACTGGTGGACACTCGCTGGAGTCCAGAACTTGTGAGAAGTGGCTTTGGGATTCAGGCTATACGTGGTTTAGCATTCAGCAGATGCCGTATCAGAGTTGTTCAGTTCAGAATACTGCCCTTTTCAAAACTGGGCTGCAGACTGTCTGTATGATGTCCTGATGGCTGGGTTTGAATGTGGGAGGAACTTTTGTTCATATCTCTGGACAAATCCTGGATCTGACCTGTTGCTGTGCCCTGTCCACCTTACAGGGTTGTTGTGACCATAGAATGAGAGGTTATATTGGTGCCTCTGGCGGGACTTGGGGAGGTATTTTTTAGCCAAGGGCCCCAGCGGCACCCTGAAATTAATCTGTGCAACTTCCCTCCTGCCCTGCCGCCTTGGTGTCTCTGCAGAAAAGCCCTGTGCTTTGTATATGTACAAGAATTAATTGGCAAGTGATTGGACTGAGTGCCAAAAGCCATAATCGCCCAAGCGGGTCACCATTACACATGGCCGCAACAGTGAATAAGATGCAATCGTGCTTGTGCCAAAAGGATGTATTTTGTGAGTGCCCATAAACATCAGGCGGTGAGATTTATGTCCTGTTTCATTGCATGCAGGCAGGTCAGGCAATAGGCACTCTGGCCTAGTGGTTATCCAGCTGGGTTCTTAGAGGGCCCCTGATTGGGATCTCCCTCCACTGATAAGAAAGAGAAGACAGAGTCTTCCCGTTCTCTATAATGGATTTTTCCTTGTGTCATAAAGATTTCTGTGCATTGAGGTGTTATGAGAAATGCAGATCTCAATATGTCAGTCCTGTTCAGGAGATAAATCATGAGGGAAGCACCTTCAGGAGGGGGCTTGGAAAAGTTACTGTTTTGGCCTACAGCTCCTTGAATCCCTGAGCTGGCCACTCCAGCTTCTTCTAAGGGTTTTATTATTTTAATTTACTTTACTAAAATATTTATATCAATCTATCTAAGGGTCTCAAGGCAGCATGCAATGAAATCAGCTTCCCCAAGTACCTTGGGCAGGCCTCTTGGAAAGACTGCACTCTTCTGGACTATGATTTCCTCTAGATGTTGGGTGGGGATTGTGGGAGTTGTAGTCCTAAAAATAGTAAGCTCAGGTGCATTGACTCAAGCTCTGTGGGTACGTTCTGTTTCAAACAGGAGGGCCTTTGGGGTTTTCAGACAGCGGCTCTGAAACGTACCCCCAAGAATTCTTGCATGGATGTCTTTCTGGCACCAGGCAAAGTTCTTTTAATTTCCCCTGGCTTTTGAAACATTTTAGGTTGTTTTGAAGTTGTTTTTTTTTAAGACTCTGCTACATTTTTGTTGTCTGTTCTGTTTTGCTTTCATTTTGCTCTTTATTTATTTTGTTGGGCCCTGTCCATCTAAGAAATGAGAGATGGATGGATGGATGGATGGATAGACAAGAGACTTCTTTTGTGGAAAGGGGTGGGAGGCAGGGCTGCCATCAAGAGAAGAACTGAAGCTTAAACTTTAAACAGTGCATTATAAGTAGAAAAAACATGTCGGAGAATCCTAATTCATTCCCACCTACTCACATTAAATAGCAGCTCCCCAATTTATTTTCACTCAATTTCCCTTTACACCTCAATTACATTTCCCCCTTCCCCTGCTAAGCTGAGGTGTTTATCTTGCCTCCTGTGAAATCCTCCTTTTAAACCCTGAGCAGGATTCATGCCACCTTCCAGAGATGGCTGGACTGACACTGCCAGCATTCCTTGCTGGTAGCTAGGGGCTGATGGGAATTGCAGTCCAATGCCAGCTGAAGAGCCACACTGACCCTGCCCTGTCCTACCCGGATCCTAGTTTTGTGGGCTCTTCTTTCCTTTTCGGAGGGCCAGTTTCTGCATTCAGCCGGACAAGCGTGGCCGGAGTCTTATCAGCTGAGGGCTGGAGGGATGTTGTGGGAGGGCCGCCTGTTGCACACTGAGAGAAATGCTTCCTAAACACCTTTTACAAAGCACGTCAGGGAAAAGTAAATTGAACCTCTCTGCCTGGTAATATTTTCTATGTAGCTTCTTATGTGTGGAAAGATGTAAAACAGAAAGAAAAAAGGTGCATAGTCAAATATGCTGGCCATGGTCCTTTTGGTGACATGCGTAACTTGAGGTTGTGTGTGCGTATGTCTTATTTTGGACAGACCTCTCCCCGGCCACTGTCAGGCCCTGTGGGGGTGCTGCTGGATCCGTTCAGGACCGGAGGAAGGAGAAGGAAGGAGAAAGGGAAGTGGCTGAGAGCAGGGACAGCCTCCCCTTCCCACTGCAGTTTGCCTGGGAAAGAGGAACGACAACCTCACCCCTCTTCCACTTGTGGGGTCGGGAGGCAGTCCCTGCTGCTAGGTCACCTCCCCCTCCTCTGGCCATTAGCAGCACCCCACCGGACTTGGTATTTCCCTGGGAGAGGCAAAGCTACAAATGAGGAGCGTCGGGCTCCATGTGTGCAATGTGGAATCTTGGCCACTGTCCCTGACCTCGTCCTGGAAGATGTTTTCCCACTTCTCCTGAAAGTATGAGCAAGACAAGCAGGAGAGTGTGGGTCTCTGTTCCGCATTTAGCTCCTTGAACTGCTCCCACCTTGGTTACCTACTTAACGATGGAATAAATAATGGGCCCTGTTGGGTTGTGTGAGGACGAATTAAATATTGTGCTGTGCATTAAGAAGTGTGGTATAAAAGTTTAATAGTTAGGTTGCAAGGAGAGGGGATGATACTGAGTGTGGAACGAGATGGTCGTGAGAGAAGACAGAGGGAGAAAAGGCCCCTCTCTCGTTTCCTCCCTCTCTGTCCCTCGCTTTTCCCAGAACAAGACAGCGTGGGCAGGAGGAGAAGTGCTTGGAAAAGTTCCTTGGCCAGGCAGCAGTTTGTGTCCCAGCCAGCATGGTCTGTCGGGGGGCTGGAGCCCCCCAAAACAGCAGCTTTCCCCAAATTCAAATCACTGACATGTTCTGGCATCCTCTCCTTTGGCCCACATGCTTACGGACTGAGCAGTGCGCAAAGGACAGTGAGAAAACAGCAGGCAATCGTGTGCGATTCGGTAGTTCTCAAGTCCAACCAAGTTGTTGGCTTCCTCTGCTATTTCATTGTTATTATTCCATTTTTCCCTGGTCCAGGATTCGAAGCAGCTCGCAGCGGTGAAAACAAATGTGGTTTTAAATTCCATACAGACTTGAAATATAATAAACAGTGGAACTAAAAGCAGCTGAACGTAAGACCAGAAGAAGAAAAAGAATCTTTGCCTCCTACGGCAGGAGAGGCCCTCTCCCTCCCTCCATATTCCCACTGTGCAGGTGGGGCTCTGGTGCTTTTTAATACCAATTATAACAGGAGAATAGCCGGGTACAGAGTTTTCCTGGTCGCTGCCTTTCTGTGCCAGTGGAAAGTTCGCGCGCTGGTGTTGTGTTTTATCACAGGGCTTCTAAAGGCGCAGGGGCCCTGCTGGAAGAGAAGTTGGTAGCTGAACACTTGCGGGCAGCTGTGTTTTTGGCTTTGCACAGTTTTTCAGCTCACGGAAGCCCTGTGTCCCGGATCGAACCCAGGAAACCCAGCCTTCCTCCTTCTTGCATCCTCTGCCCGAGTCTCTCTTGGGGAGCCTTCATGGAAGGCCTTTTTATTTATTTTTTATTAAACAGCACTTTAAACTATACTTTTCCATTTTTTCTAAAAAAAGAAGTCTGAAGTGCTGTAATGTAAAGGCCGTTGAGGTCCTGAGTTTTCAATGTGCAGCACAAGGAGAGCTGCACAGGGCAAGAAAACAAACCATTGACCCCCTGCCCCCCTCCTGCTGCTCGGCCCAAACAAGGAATGGAATGGGATATATGATCCCTCCTGCAAGGCAGATCTTTTCAGTGCACAGGGGCAAGATGGAATGAAGTTTTGCTGTTCTGTGCCGGTCCTACCATTTGGGAAGACATGGTGCCACTTGCCTTACCGCCAACACCCTTTCCGACCAGCAGGGGGGGACAAAGTGTGCTTAGACCACTCTGGGGAGGAGGGTGGGTGGATCTGGCTGGGTCTTCGGTTGCCCCCTGCCCGTTTTGCCCTCCGGCTCTTGGGATATCAGCCCTCAGTCTTTGTAGCTGGTGCTGCACTTTCCTAGAACTCACTCTAGTGGCACTGCAAAGCAGGGGCGGTGTGGGGAATGAGAGTGGCTCCCCCAAAGGCTCTGGTGGGGGGTGATAGTGAGGGCATTTTGGGGCAGCTGTACAGGGAATATGTGTGGGGATGATGGGCCTTGTTGCTTCTGGCCTGAGGGAGGAAAGGGAGCCCTGGAGTGTACTTCCAGAGAGGGATGGTGGGGATCGTCCGAGGGTTGGGGTCACGGGGGGGCAGCCAGTGAACTGTGCCTGGGGGAGCTGGGCGTGGGGCTAGGGCGCAGGCTGCTATTTATTTGAAAGAAATAATTTATTACTCAATAGCTGCATTTTTTAAAGTAACTGGCTAGCATTAGTTAGAGTAATGCATTACTGACACTTTGTTGTTGTCGTTGTTGTGTGCCTTCGAGTCATTTCTGACTCATAGTGACCCTACCACAGGGTACCATTTCTTTATTTTGGATTTTTTCAAAAAAATGAACACTTAAAATGGCCTGAAATGCCCCCTATTTTCCCCCAAGTGAACTGCTGTAAGGAGCAATGAGTCACTGTCACTTCTGCTGCCAAACCAGCAATGATCTTAACAGCCATTTGTTCATTTTGCCCCTCCCAGAACTGTTGCCCCCTCTCATTACTCCCCACCCCCCAAATTAACGTTGTTAATGGTGACACTTGATTTCCGAACTTTGCACAGGACGTAGCTGGGCCGCCGGCTGCCATGCATCTGTGCATCAGAGCTGCCGCCAACCAGACTGCCCCTCCCTTGCAGCTGCCTCATAAGTCCCTTGGGGAAGGACGGGCCCCCCTGCCCTTCGGCCCACTGGGCCCACGTCCTTGCCGGAGGGGCATGACGTGAGGCAGCCTCTGAAGAAGAGAGGGGTCCCCCAATTGCTGCTTAGGCACCCAAACTCTGAACACAAAGGGGTGTCCGGGGTAGCCGTTTTTAGCAGGCGCTGCTCCTGCGCCAGTAACAGCCGCCCGATAGACAGAGGCAGCTGGTGGCTCCGTGATCGCGGGATGGGGACTCCGCCCTCGCCTTTAGCGGCTGCGCCTCCTCAGCCGTTCCGGGTTGCTCGGAGCTTTCCAGGGTGCTGAACCCTGTTCCCAGCATTGCTTCAGCACCTGGAGAGCACTCGCAAGACCAACGGCTGCGGGGGAAGCAGCTGCTAAAACTGAGGGCGGATTCCCTGCTCCGTGACAACAGAGTCAGCAGCCGCCTGTGCCAACGTGCAGCATTTTCTCTCTAGAGTGGCATCTTCGCGGAAGGGTGATAGCTGTTGGTGATGGTGTGCTAAATGCCTCTGTGAAAGCCAGATTTGGGGTGGGTGGTGCTGGGCCATCCCCCCTCCCTTTTTTTAGGGAGTAGATCTCAGACTCTGCTCAAGGGGACAAAATTGGTGCTAATTTGGACCCATACCCCACTGAGTCCCTCATTGGGAGAAAGGCGAGATATAGATTAAACCAACACATAAATAAAGATGAATAAATACTAGACTTAAAGGCTTTTCTACAGCATGGCGCAGGTATCCACTGGCAGAATTATGTTCCATAGCAATGGGGAGAGTATGGCTCTTGAGAGACCGGGGTTCAAATCCTGCTGACCCGGGCTGACCTTGTGCCACTCACACAGCCTCAGAGGAAGGCAATGGTTCCAAACCTCCTGTGAATGAATGTTAAGAACTGGCATGGTGTAGTGGTTTGGGTATTTGGAAACCTGGGTTCGAGTCCCTGCTCAGCCCTGGAAACCTACCGAGAGACCTTGAGCAAGTCACACACTCTCAGCCTCAGAGGAAGGCAATGATGGCAAACCTCCTCTGATGAAGTCTTGCCTGGGCAAGACAGTGACAACTTTGGAAGTGACATGAAGGCACACAATACACAGTGGTGCCACACACCCAAATCCACTTGCGTCTCTTTCAGCTGTGTGTGGCTTCTGTGCTTTGTTCAAAAACAAAACAATTACTCCACATGTGAAGTACAATTTACGCTTGTGTAGGTTGCTAACACGATGCCATCCGTGTTCTGGATTAGCACGAACTGGGACTGGGTGAAATGGAAGCCCGGGAGGATCCAAAATGGTTCAGGAGTTGGTGGTGGAAAGGGTCCATTTTTGGCCCATCAGTCTTCCCTGCCACGTAATCTCTTTGCAAAATGTTTGCTTCAAAAGTTCAGACTGCAAGAGATGCACATTTCTTCTCCCTCAACACACACACACACACAGGCACCCTACTCTCTTTGAACAGTAGAGCGGATGGGATGTGTGTGTGTGTCTGTGTTGGGGGTTTGAGGAATGTATCTGTTGCGGTTTGAACTTTTGATGCAAATATTTTACCCCCAGTGTGCGGTGAATGCGAATGACGCTCATGCAAGTCAATGAGGTGGGATTTGGCATTCGGCACTCTGTGAAGCAGCACCTGAGAAGGGAGTCCAAGAATCCACGCCTGCCAGCGGAAGGCTTGGCCCACGGCAACGTGCAGAGGGCAGGGCCTTCGTGGTGTCTTTGTGAGCCGGGAGGAAAGGGAGAGAGTCTGGTCCAGCCAGGGGGTCCGTGTGAAAGTCCCCCTGCTGGATCATTTTCACATGCCGTTAAAATGTAGAGGTTGCAGAACAAAAATGGTAGCATGGAACTGTCTTCAAAGGACATAGTAGCTGGAGGTTGGGTAGTCCTGGGGGTCTTTTGCCCGATATAAAAGTCCTGCCCCTCCTCTCAGGCCGTCAGTTCTAGGTGGGAGGGATACAACCGGAAGTTACTTGGTAGGGAGGGGAAAGTGAGTCTCTTTACCTGCTCAGGAATCCTTTTGTTTGTTACTCCAGGGTAGGGATGTTGGCAAGCACAAAGAACAATTAATTGTGGCGTGTGATCAAGGCCAGATTATTTTTATTGATTAATTAAAATATGTATTGTTAGTTGTGTGCCATCGGACCATATCCTACTTAAGGTAACCTTCTCCTGCAGTTTTTTTTGGCCAGATGTATTCAAAAGAGGTTTGCTGCCATTGCCCTCCTGTAAGGCGGAGAGAGTATGAATTTCCCAAGTGGATGTCCATGGCTGAGTTGGGATTCGAACCCTGATCTCCCAAAATGCTAGGTCAGCAATCAGGCCACTGCCCCATGCCGGCTCAGTTTTCCAGCTCTGAAACTAACACTAATCTGGCTCACACGTTAATCTCCCACCCTATAGGAGGGGCCCCCAAGATGGCCTGTGAATGGAACCAGTTGAAAACAATTTTTAAAATTTAAAGCAACAAGAATAATTTAAATAAAGTAAAAACTTGTTAAACAGTTTAACTGGTTGAAACAACATCAAATGTTAAAACGATAGCCTGAATCCTGCTCCGAACTAATCCAACGTACAAACCACTACACTACACTCTGGCTGTCCCTCATTCTCAGGCCATTTCCGCACTACAGTGTTAAACTGCTGCTATTCCACTTTCAATGCCCTGTGGAATTCTGGGGTTTGTAGTTTACTGAGACCAAAGAGCTCTTTGGCTGAGAATTTGAAGTGCCCTTCCTTAAACTACAAACCCCAGAATTCAATAGGAGGTTGATAGTGGAATAGCAGCACTTTAACACTGTAGTGCGGAAATGGCCTCAGTTTACATTTGTTGCACCTTGAGATTTTGTGATATAAGGCAGGACAGAAAAGCTTTTAATAACAACAGCAACAGGGATAACATATTTTATTTGCATCCCACCCTTTCCCCAGGTCTGAGACTCAGGGTGACTTTCAATGTTAAAACAGTTCTGGAAGTGGTTTATATCCACGAGAACTCATGCTAAAATAAAAACCAGTTAGTCTTGGGGGTCCAGCTACCTCCCTTCTTCCTCCTCTTTCCAAAGAGCTGCAGATTAAAAGTTTGTATTACTAAAACATACTGAAGTTAAACTCCGCAAGATACAAGAAGGGATGTTTGAAGTGGCGTTAAATTGTGTGCAGAAAGGGACTTTCTCAAAATGGGTCCCAAACCTGTGAAGCCTCTCCAGGGGTCTGTTTGTGACTGGGCCAGGACTGGGAAATTTCGTCAGCCGGACTTATTTTTCTGCATTTAAGCATCAGGGAGGATTTAGAGCATGGCTCCAGCTGGGCCTAAATGTCCTAAAGGCACCAGATCCTGTCTGATCTTGGAAGCTAAGCAGGGCTAGGCCTGGTTAGCCTGTGGGTGAGAAATCACTAAATGATATTGGGACTGTAGGCTCTGAGGAAGGCACTGGCAAAACCACCTCTGGGGATTCCTTGCCTCAGAGAAGCCTGTGAAGTTCGTGGGCTGCCGTGGGTCGACAGGTGACGTGAAGTTGCAAGCGCACGCGGTGAGGAAGAAAGGAGACAAAACAGGCACGTGTTGTTTTTGTGGCTCCTTGAATGCGACCCAACGCCTGCTGAAAGCGTGTGTGGGAAGGTGGGCTTGGGCAGGGAGCTCCGCGCGCATTCTTTGCTGTGAGGTTGCCTCACCGCTCCGGCCGGGGTGCTGGAGCATCCCCGTTTCGCTCCCTCCTCAGAGGAAGCCCTTCCGTTTGGAAAGCTGAAGGGGGCCAAGGAGGCTGAGCAGGGTGGAGAAGCTGCAGAGCGCTTCCCCTGGCAACGGCGGCTTCCTCGTTAGCAGCTTCCTGTTGCCAAGCAACAGTTACTGCATGGGATAAAGGGCCATTTCCCGCATTAGCCAGCCTGGGAGGTGTGGGGAGCTTCCCCAAACAGTGCCCAGCAGGGTGCCGAGCGAGAGGGAAGCCCCCCCCATGGCCCTGGTGGCACTGGGGAGACCCCGCTTCCTGCTGGAAAGCCCTTCAGGGCTCCACTGGGCCTATGGCTTCTCTTTAGGGCTTGGAAAAGTTACTTTTGGGAGGAATGCAGTGCTTGGTCCTCCAGCCAGCCAACACATGTGGGACTGGCTATGGGTTTTTGGTGGCTTTTCTGGTTGCTTTAGGTGTGCTTCTTTTTTAAGAAAATGGCTATGGCTGCAGCCTAGTATCCCCTGAACGTGGCACAGATATGCACACGTTTGATGAGAAGGGGGAGAGGGGGCCTTCTCAGTGGCAACCCCTTCCCACAAGAAGCTAGCCAGTCCCCCGCCACCCCTGCTGTGCTTCTCAGCTGAAGGAGGAATGCAGTGGGACGGTGACCTGCCTTGGTTTTGTGATCCTGTTGATGCAGCCTAGAATTGCATTGGGTTTTTTAGCTGCTTCATCACACTGTTGACTCATGCTCCAACTACTGCTTGGGATGGGGGCAAAACTGAGGTGGCAATGGAGGCAGAGGAGGAAAATGAGTTTAAGCCTCTTCCCCACCTGATCTTGATCCTACTCCCCCTCCCTGAGACTGTTCCGGTTTTAACTAAGATAAACAAATAAATAAAAAGGATATTTTGGACTTCCATTCCAGGAACTCTTGCATTCGTGTTCAGCTTGGCTTAAGGAAGCAATGTGGAAAAAATAACAGCAAAGTCAAAATCTGTTGTAGGCCGATTTACTGCAGAAGAGGAGGTCCGTACTGCTTTAAAAATCAGCCTTCCTTGACCTGCTGTCCTCCTTGATGTGCTAGATCACCACTCCCATCATTCCTTAGTCTTGGCTATGGATGATGGGATCCAGCCCATCAGGGAAGGAGCGGGAGTCCAAGAAGGCTGCTTTCAGACAGCTGCAGAGATCAGAGAGAGTTTTGCTGTAGCCATTGTGGGGCTACAGTGACAGGAGGAAAAGGCACCTGGCCTGCTTCGCCTGACGTAAGGGGAGCTTTTGGGTGCCTGCAGGGAGCCCTGGAGGGGGGCTTCGAAGTCCTCCGCAGCTCTCTCGCCCTCCAGCGACTGGTATCCGGAGAGAGAGTCTGCTTCAGAGCGGGGCTTCCGCCACCCTTTTGGAGAATTTTATCTGCTGGTTTAGCCAGGGAGACATGTGTTCCCTCCTGGGCGATTCGTCCCTCCTCTCCTGGAATCCTTTTCTTCCTCCAAAAGATGCCTTTGAAGTGCAACGCCTCTGTGCTGGCCTCCCTTCTCCCCAACTTTTGGTGCCCTTCCCTGTCTCATCCTGATGATGAGAAAAGGGGTGCAGATCCTGCCCCCCTTTTGCTCCGGTATCCCCTTGGCTGCACCACCTGCTCAGTTGTGTCTGAGAGTGAAAGAAATATTAATGCTCAAGGTGAACGCCATGCAGTGCGAGGATGGGACGGATGCTGCTGACTCAGCTCAGAGCGGGATGGGCGTCAAGTGCGGGGGGGGACGGAGGGAGGGGGGAGGCTGCGCGGTCCCTCTGCAGTGCCAGCCTTTGGAGGGGCTCCCGCGGCCTTTGAAAGGGTCAGGCTCAGCAGCCACGGGGGGGGGCACTGTAGCTGCAGGGGGCAAGTTGGCACGTAGCATGGTTGCAGCCCACCCTGCCCGTTCCGGATTCTTGGGTGATGGTGCTTAGTGCCTGGCGCCTGGGAAAGGGCCCCAGAAGGATGCTGGCATGGAAGGTCAAGAGACCAGAATGGGCCTGGGGGGGCAGAAAGGATTCTGGGGGTGCTGGGCAGCAGCAGAGGGTGATGAGGGTCTTGAACCAGAGGAGAGTGGGCACGAGGAGGGGCTGATTGACAAGCGATTGACATTGTTGACATGGAGGGGGGCTGATTGACAAGCGACATCTGATCCCCACCCTGCCACGACATTTATCTCATTGATCTTGTGCACACATTTATTTATTTGTTTACTTCTCTGATTTATATTCCACTTTTCTTCCCAATAGGCCTCAAAGTGGCTTGCAATATAAATTGGAACATGAGATCTCAAACAGTATGGATTACAGAAGTTTAAAAAGCATTAAACCAAATCTGACAATGAGTACCCTAAAGATTTAAGCAAATTTCTACCACACTATCACTAAGAAATGAGTGGAAAACTGTCTTGTTTGATTAAAACTATTTATTTATATCCTCCCTTTCTTCTGAATGGGAGCCAAGGCAGCTCACTCAGTTTTCTTGGGGAGAAACATCTTTGGATTGCTGGATGCCAGAGGAGAGGGGTGACTCTACATTGGTGGGCTCCAGGTTTAATTCAAAACCTAAGACCACACTAAGGCCATTTCCGCACGAGACTGTTATAGCGCTATGATTCCACTTGCAACGTCCTATGGAATCCTGGGGTTTGCAGTTTTGGGAGGGGCCGGCCAGCCCCTCCCGAACCTGCAAAGCCCAGGATTCCATAGGATGTTGAAAGTGGAGTCATAGCGCTATTAAGAGTCTCGTGTGGAAATGTCCTATGACTCAGACATAATAACAGTGCCGGTTACGTCTATTACACTGAGTGCATCCTAGCCTAGTTTAGTTCAATTTAAGCCAATTTAGCTGAATTGAGTTTTGGTTTTAGTTATGCAAGGATATTGTTCATGTCTAGTTCCCTTTTCTTTCTTTCTTTTTTCCTTTGACTGTGAATTAGTTTGTTTGTGCTTCTATACTAAAAGTAATAAATATTAAATCTTAAAAACTAAAATCTAAAAGCAGTGGCTGTCCAAGGCTCCCAGTCTCTATGGGGGATTTCAGGACCCTGGATAGCAGCTCCATTAAAGACTCCGCTGAAGCTGGACATGGATTCACCTACCCGCTGACTTGCGAGCCACTGGCTGCCATGGCTGAATACGTGTGGTGTTGTGTCTGTGTGTGTGTCTGAGAGAGAGTGCAGTCCCTTTCCTTTTAGGCTGACGAATGTTCTGGATGCGGGGGGACCGTCTGACCAAGGCCGCCTGTTTTTCCCGCCCCGCCTGCAGGTGGCAGCGCAGAGGCCACGGCCGAACTTTCTCCATGAGGAGGGGTGGAAGATGCCGGCTTTGCCCGCGCTGCTGCTGCTGCTGATTGTCGCCTTTGCCCACAAGAGCCTGGAGGTGCTCTCTTCTCTCCGCATGGGTAAGAGCGCCTGCAGACGTGGACGGCGGGGAGGGTCCCATGGCGGGCATGCCCATTGTGGGGGAAAGAGCCAGGCTGCGGAAGGGCAAAACTTATGGGGGGAATTTGCAAAGAGGTGGCAGAGCTGGTGGGAAGGAGGGGAGGGCCAGGGAAGGGAGGGGGTAGAGGGCCAGGAATTCAGGGGCAGCCTGGCCCTGGATGTGACGGATGGCCCCGGGATGGCCGGCTGTCTGCTCTGCTCAGCAGCTCCATTTGTTATACTCTTTCCATCCAGATGGCTGCAGAGGGAATAAATCAGGACAGGGAGCCAAAGGAAGGCGCTGCAGTGTCTGTTGTGGGGTGTGGGGGGCAGAAGGAAGGGGTGGTCTTTGAGGGGAGGGGAGGACAGCTCCAAAAGGCAAAAGGGTTGCAGAAGGGAGATGCTGAACCCTGGGGCAGGGGAGATGGGGTTTCCAGGTCCCTCAGGCCCACATTGGAGTGGGTAGGACCCCCCCCCAGAAGACCTGAAGTAGCAAGAATAAAGGAATAAGTAGTTTTGTTTTCAACTGTAAAAGGGGGGGGATTCCAAAATCTGTGTTGCGTGGTAATGCTTTTATTAGGCTGACCAAAAATGGGTGTAAAATCACATACTTCCAAGACAATTCAGGTCTCCTGGTGAGTCATGATGTGATAAAAGTGAGCACGGGGGCGGGGGGAACACGGGTGGGTGGGTCTTTCAGGCGACGTTCCCTGCTGGCTGCTGCCTTGAGGTGGGATGAGGACGGTTGCCTGCAGAAGGAGGGAGCGGGAAGAAGAGGCAAGGAAATATGATCCTCGTTTTGAAAATGGAAGGACCCCCCTGGCTCCTCATAAACTCAGAACTGCCTCCATTTGGATTCCCAAATTAGGACCCTCTTCTCTGGACCCTCAGGGCAAAGGAGGGGAGGAATCTCAGCCTGAGAGCGTTGTCCTGACATATACTTAAAACAACAACAGCATCAAAACTCGTTTGGCGCGTTCCTGTTGTCCAGACCTCGTCTTCTTCCCTTTCCTCTTCGTCTTGTTGCTGAAATTTCTGTAAAACATTTGAGTGACCTCTTATGAGCCACTGGAGTTGATGCTTCTCGTCTCCTGTCTCATGATGTTATGCTTTCTTGTCTCGTCCTTGTGACATCACCAGGCCCCACCCCCTGTGACCTTTCCAGGCCGTCCCCCTCCTGGCGGCATCTGGGGGCTCCTCTGTCAATGCAGGTTTTCATCTGGGCTTCAGGGAACTCTCCAAGGTCCTGAAACCTGGTCCTGAAGGCCATTTCCGCACCAGCCTATTATAGCGCTATCATCCCCCCTTCAACATCCTATGGTATCCTGGGGTTTGCAGTTTCAGGAGGGGCTGTCTGGCCCCTCCCGAAACTGCAAACCCCAGGATTCCATAGGTTGTTGAAAGGGGAATGATAGCGCTATAACAGGCTAGTGCAGAAATGGCTAAAATATATATACTGTGTAATGTTTCTAAGCAAACCCAAACCCTGTGTCCCATTTCTTGTCTCTTCTTTCTTGTCTCCTCCATTTATATCAACTGCTGCAACCTGATCTCAAGATGCAAAGGTCGTTTACATTTGTGGCCACTCTGGGGGCTCATAGACCAGAAAAGTAACTTTTCCAAATTCTGGTGGCCTGTATGGTTAAAGAAATAATTAGTAGCCTGGGGTTGAATAAATTAAAAATGCATCATGAAAGAGGGTCCTGCCAAGGGATTCCTGTACTCAGAGGCAGTGGGTGTCAGTGGCCGGTCCGTTCCTGCTCTGAAAGGAGAGGACAGATGGTTCTTGGGGGTGGTCCAGCCTCTGTGGATCCCCCCACCCAGTCGATGGCTCCAGCAATGCTTTTTGATAGCTGGGTCCTGTGGGAATGATAGGAGGGAGGGTGGGAAGACCCTCAGGGAGGAGCTGTGGGGCAGTGAAATCTCAGTCTTGCCACTCCTCGGATGGGTGCAGAGCTGATGGATGAAACCCTGAATCTGTTAGAAAGAGAAGATTCCACTCAAAGAGCTCTGATCAAAGCCTCCCCCCTTCCCTTCATTGGGGAGATCTCCCTTTGGGGAATATTGGCGTTTTGCTGAAGTTTGGCTTTTCTCTCTCTTTCCCTCCTGCCCTCCTGACCAGCTGCCATCTTGGATGACCAGACCGTTTGTGGCCGAGGGGAGCGACTGGCGTTAGCCTTGGCACGGGAGCACATCAACAGCATCATTGAGGTGCCTGCCAAAGCCCGGGTGGAGGTGGAGATCTTTGAGCTGCAGCAGGACAGCCAGTACGAGACCACCGACACCAGTACGCTCTCTCTCTCCTCTCTCTCTGCGAACGTATGTGTGTGAAACCTCTCTGGATGGGGAGTGAGCATTAAACTGCCAAGCGCACGGGAAAAGCACAGCTCCGCATGCCAAGGCCCGCTGGCTGCTGTGTTGCCCCCGTGCCAAGTGCCTTAATCTTTCTGTCTCTTCAGGCATCAGTCAAACTGGTTCTGGTTCCAGAGCGTCTGTCTTACAGACAGGTGCCGTGGTACCGTAAGCCTTTGCAAAGTTGTGGCATGCGTGTTTGTGGGTGGTGTGAGGTGGGTTGTCAGCCCCAAAGAAAATCTTCCACTCTGAGTTGAAAAGCAGCTTTGGGGTGAGATGGGTCAGGCATTGTAAGGACCTGTGTGTGTGTGTGTATGTGTATATGTGTGCGCAAGGGCTTATCTCCTCCCAGACCCACTGTGTTCCCAATTGATGCCCCCCCACCCGAGTTGCTACTTAAAAGTTGCTGGACGTTCAGCATCCCATCAACTCCGGAGATTACAGACCCCGACAGGAGGCAGCAGGAGCAATCAGGCAACAAGGGAAGCCCACCTGGAGCTGAAACCAAAGGCCATTCCTCCCAATTGGGCTGAACCATAATTTCCAACATCCTTCTATGTGGTCTGAGAATGATGGGATTTGTGGTCCAAACATGCCTGGCTTGGCGGAAAGGGGGTTGAATGGAAAGTGAAAAGGAGAGTGGCGTGGGATTCTTTTGCTTTGCTTTCGTAATCTGGTGACCTGGGTCCATTTGGGGTAACGTTGTCCCGGTGTTCCTCTCCCCTCTCCGCAGTGTGTCAGATCCTACCCAAAGGCGTGGTGTCAGTTCTGGGCCCGGCCTCCAGCCCAGCCTCTGCTTCCATTGTCAGCCACATCTGTGGAGAGAAAGAGGTAAGTTGCCCCTCATCCATTCCAGCAATCATCTCTGGGCCAATACTTTCAGGGGGGTTTGTCCAACATTTTTGGCCAAGGTCACCGTCCTGAATTCTGTCCCCTCCTGTAGAAACACAGCAGCCCAGACTGGCTCTCCAGTCTCAGCCACCTCCCCTGGGGTCCCACAGGGCAAAGCAGGGGTCTGGCACCAAATACGCAGATGGAAAGACTGAAGGCAGCAGCGGGGGTGGAGTGGGGGAGCATGGCCCTTCAGAGGGTTGTGGCCCTTTTGGGGCCCTCCAGGCTCCTCTCTGACCAAAAGGAAGGGGGAACGGCCTCTTGTGGGTGCCCCCCAGGAGTGAAAAGTCACCTTAGAACTGGTTTCAGCCTAGAGTGTAGCACGGGTGTGTTTGTACGTGCCAGATGAGGGCACCCCATAACAATTCTGTCTCTGCAGATGAAACTTTCCCATCGTTCCCCAAATTTCTATTATTGCAATAACTTTAAAAACTTCACCTAAGCATGCAGAAATAAAGCTTAGAGCCCATCCTTTCTCTTCCCCAGATCCCCCACATCAAAGTGGGTCCCGAGGAGACCCCCAAGCTGCAGTACCTGCGCTTTGCCTCCGTCAGTCTCTACCCCAGCAATGAGGACGTCAGCCTGGCCGTCTCCCGCATCCTCAAGTCCTTCAACTACCCCTCGGCCAGCCTCATCTGCGCCAAGGCGGAGTGTGAGGAGGCAGAACCTGGGATCGGGGCCAGGGTGGGGGCGGCTGGGGCCTTGGGTGGGTGGACGAGGCAGAAGGGGACGGGGTGCTCAGAGGTCAAGTGGGGCCGTCCCGTTTGTGCCCCCTCCCTTTGCACAAACACGGAAGCAGGTTCCTGAGAACTTCAGTCCAGTTTTTTCTGGGTTCCGTTCTTCATTTGTAGCCCTTCTTAGGGAATCCTGTGGGTGTTTTATGTGTGTGAAAGTTTCCCTACGGGAGCGGTGGTTGGACACTGAGATCCAATGGTCCATTTTGCAGGCACATGAGCTGTGCATGGACTGGGCTTATGGGTGCGCATGCAGATGCGCGATCTGTTCTGTGGAGATTTATGCTACCCAGCGCCAGCATAAGGTCTCAATTGAGGCCTTGCCCATGATGTTTCCGGATTGCAACTCCCCTTGGGTCCCTGGCTGGCATAGCTAATGGCAAGGCATGCTGGGAATTGTAGTCCAGCAACATCTGGAGAAAAGCTCCAGTCCTGCAGTACTAGACATGATGTTTAAGGTGTCTTTGCATTTAATAATTACATTTTAAAACAAATGCAAAAAGCAGCTACACAGAGCTTGGAAAAGTTATTAGACTACAAGTTCCAGAATTCCCCAGCCCGCATGGGTTAGCCATGCTGGTTAAAAGATTCTGGAAGTTGTAGGCAGTTTTTTTTGTTAACAAAACCCTGCTTCCCAAGCTCTCTGGCGTAGCTGGTGGGTGGATGGTGGGTGGGTTTGGCCCTTTCTTTCCTTGCTGTAGTCCTGACAGAGTCACTCCTCGGAAGCTGCTCTTTGCAGCTGGAGGAAGGTCTCTTTGGAACCGGCAGGCGTTTTCCTCCTGGTGCAAGCGGGAGGGGTGTAAACTCCCACCTCCTCGCTTGCAGCCATCCCGGTAAGGACCAGCTCCCTCAGCAGCAGCAAGAGTGCCTGTTTCCTTTTGCATAAGATGAGAACTCTTCATGTTAAACATGGAGACCTAGTTATTTGCTTTGGTTTTAACACACAGGCTAACCAGGGAAGCTACGTTCGTGGTGGATTCCTGCAGGGTCAAACGCTTGCGAGTGAAGCTGGGACCCCTGTGCTCAGACAATGGGGCGACCGCGGAGGAGGCAGGCCTGTAGGTCTGGCCACCTTCAAAATTAGGATGCGAAGCAGGGCCTCCTAGACCAGTATTAATGGGCACAAAAAGATGTATTTGTGCATATATCTTGGGAGCTTTGTTCTCTTTGTACACCGTCGCAAGTGCCTTTGTGTCCCGATGGAGGGCTCCCAGGGCCAAGTGCTGAGCTCAGAAGCCAGAACAGGGCAGGGCTGGGCTCCTGGCTTGGACAAAAGGTTGGCGTCACCCCCGTTCCTCTCCCCGCCCCAACAGGCCTGCTGAGGTTGGAGGAGTTGGTGCGGCAATTCCTCATCTCCAAGGAGACGCTATCCATCCGGATGCTGGATGACACCAACGATCCCACTCCGCTCCTGAAGGAGATCCGGGACGACAAGATTTCCACCATCATTGTGGATGCCAACGCTTCCATTTCTTATCTCATCCTCAAGAAGGTGAGGAGTGGGGCAGGAGGTGTGTGGGGAGTGGGGAAGCCGGGGGCCGCTTTGGCCCAAACCTGGAAGGAGAGGCCCTTGGCTTGTGCCCAATGGGTATTCTGCCAGGGAGGCCTCTGAGAGGCGCCCCTCTCAGCCTTCTGGACCAGAAAGCAGACTCTGTCCTGGGCTGGAAAACATTCTCGCTGGTCCCAGTGGTACCTTGTGTTGCCCTTGTTAATGGAGTGGTGAATCTGATCTGAGCTTTGGGTAGCTTTAATAGAGATCTCCAAAGGCGGAACCTATTTCTGGAGGAGAAATATCAGATTTCAGAACCTCGGAGAGCTCCCTTGAACTTAAAACGTGGGATGGATTCACTGCCCGACTGACATGGGATGGCCAACTGCTCCTGGCTAATCCTGCTAACTCCCTGACCTCTTTGTTCTGGTGGTTGTAATAAACCCCCAGATGATAAGAAACCTTAACTAGGGATGGAGGAACACCTCCATTTGCCATGGTTTCATGCCAGCATCACTGTTCGCTATTTGCCAGGCGTATGGCAGCATAAAATGCAGCGTGACGCAGGATAGGTAGGAGACAGGTTCCACGTCTTCATACGCTGCAGGGTGCTGCCCCAGCGGGCTGGACCAGGCATACCTGGCTGGGAGAGTTTTGGGAGATGCAGTCCAAAAAGAGAATGCTTCCAAGCTTGGGTTCAAAAGATGCCCTTAAATCAGCCTGCACGGTTTTCAGGCACCACCTGAGTGAGCCTTATCCACAGGGCACCACTTTGGGATATCTAGCTGGAAGCTAAGCCTACCACGGCGCCAGTCTGGATATGGGAGGCTGTGAAAACTTCTGCCCCACAGCTGGTGGAGAGGTTGGGGGTTGAGGAGCTGAGAGCCCTGGGGGCAAGAGGGGCGCCTGTGCAAAACCTGATTCTCCTTTGCTTTCCCCTTTTCCAGGCTTCTGAGCTGGGTATGACATCCGCTTTCTACAAATACATCCTGACCACCATGGTTAGTACCGGGAGGGCAGTAGCTGAGCCAGAGGGGAGTGTGTGTGTGCATGCACGTGTGTGAGAGTATGTATACATGTGGTGTAAATCCCATCCCGTCATTTCCCATCTGTGAAATCTTGGGGGGCCTTTAGCAAGGCGGTTGTCTGACCTGTTCTCCCAGGTGGCAAAATGGCTGAGCTACTCCATTGGGGTTGCGTGGCATAAATGTTGGCAAGTGGAGTTACCCGTTGCAACCTGTGTTGCGCAGCCCTAGTGCTGAAGGGTGATGTTGCGCAAACAGAACATGCTGTGCGAGGCACCGCCACATGGGGGTCTGCATGCCCATTGGCACCCGTGCGCAGCTGTGCTTCCATGACCTTGGACTGAATGTGGTTGCTGTGCCTCTGAGGGAAATGTCCGACTGCTTCCCTCATAGGGCTTCTACGTGCGTAAGACAGGGTTGCGGCCAAGGTCTTTTGAGACTGACCACCCCGCAGTCGTCTTTCTGCATCCACTTCCCCCCTTCTCCATCGCGGCTCCCACGGCAGGCTCTCCATGGCTGACAGCGCCATGGTGGGATCTTCTCACTGACAGCGAGTGAGGATAACGTTGTGCTATGCGTCTCAGGAAGGCAGCCGGGGCCAGCCAGCGGGGTGTGTGTGTATGTGTGTGTGTCTTCAGCAGAGCTTGAAGAAGTTGCTTGAGATCCTCCACCGAGAGATGGAGCCCCAGAGGTGGAGCTGGGACAGTCGGCCATCGCTGGCACCCCGACCTACCTTTTCTCAGGTGCTGCCGTGGTTGCCGTTATTGTGTCTGTTTGCATCCCACCTTTTCACCAAAACTGGGACTCCAAGCGGCTCACAATTTAAAAGAATACTTCAATTAAATACATGCAAAAAGTGAATATTAAAATAGGATTTATAGTATTAAAGAAACATTACAGTCGTCGTTAACTGGTGTCAAGTCGACGTAAAACAATTAAAAGAAAAAGAAGAGTAAAAGGGTAAAATTAAAGTTCTTTAAAGTTTCTTTTAAAGTAAAAATAAATTACATTTTAAAAAGTTTAAAAAATTAAAAACTTAAATTATTGTTTTAAAATTAAAACTCTTAAAAACTCAGTTGGAACCCCCTCCCCACTTTTCCTTGTTGGTAGAGATGGGGGGAGCAGCAGAGCAGCGTCTAACTCTTTTACTGCAGGGGACACACAGCAGCAGTTTACCCCCCCTGCCCGAGAGCCTTGGGGGTCCTCTAGAGGGTCTCTGAGGGTGGCGCTGTTGCTCTGGGTCCCCCTTTAGAAGCTGGCTGGCTGTGTTGCTGCTTCTCCTGCCGCTTCCCACTGACCAGAGATTGGTCGGGGTCTGGGGGCTGCAGTTGAAGAAGGGTGGTTTCTAGGGGGCATTTGGTTCTGTGCTCAGTAGTGAAGGCTCTCCTCTGCAACGACCAAAACATTAGTTGCATTACCAAAAAAAGGTCAGAGCAAGTATCTGTGCCCTGACATTTCACAGAAGGAAATGGGGAGACATGCGGCCAAACAAGATCAGAGTGTGGTCAAGACAGCAAGAGTTATTCATGAGGAAGACCAAGTTAGGAGAGGTTGCAGCAGTTTGCTTTTGCCTGATCCTCCTGGGAAGGACGAGATTCTGCCCCTCCTCTCCTCTCTGCTGAGTTAATGGAGTGCAAACTGCTCTTGCACCTTGAATGCAGTGTGCAGTTAACTGAAGAAAACTGAGCTGAAAGGGAGAAAGTGGGAGAAGTAGGGAGAAATTGGGACATTTTGAAAGTAGCTGGGGAAAAAACAACACCTGGGATGACAGAGGATTAATTGGGACAGTCCTTGCTGAGAGTGGATGGAGGGTATGCTGGCATCTTGTTGGTGAATTATAATGTCCAGTTTAGCACCGTTGTAATTTACCGAGAGGGAGCCAGATGTTACCTTCTGGGCAAACAAACCCCCAGTCCCCCCCAGCCACCGGTCTGGTCTGTGTTCCTCTGAGAAAACCTCCTTTTCCGGAGTGCTGGTTTGCAGCATCCGGCCTGCCTGGGGATCTGTCCCTCCTCGGCTTCAGAAGCGGATTCCTTGTCCCCGGGCGGGGTGGAACATTGGCTCGGGTTCAGCGGTTGTTTCAGCAGTGACGAGAGGTGACCCTGCCATGGAAACCCAGCTGGAGGGTGTGGGGATTTTTTGAAAAAAGCCCAACGTGCTTCTCCTTCTCAGAGAGATGGGACGCCCCCCGGCAGCAGCCTTACTGGGGGTCCGGTTGTCGCTTTCCAGCACACACGCCCTCCCCGCCCGCTGTGCTTTTCTTTGTTTGAAGGTGAAAGCGCCCGTGATTTAGAGCAGGGCTGGGCAGCCGACCAACCAACCGGTGGGCAGAGGGCCAGATCCACCTGCAGAACGTTTCTCGCTTGGCTCCTGACGGCCCTTCCCAGACTCTGGGTGGGGAAACGGTCAAAACGGTTGTCCCTCTGGCTTCTCTCCTACGGCCGGACAGACATTCACATACACCGATGCTTGCACACAGGGGTTGTGGGAGCTGCCATATTTAGGGCTCTGTGTGTGTGTGTGAAAGAGAGAGAATGAATATGCCGGAGCCATGTGGGAGGGAAAGTAAATTTAGATGTATTATTTGGGTTTATTTTAAGTATGTGTGTGTGGGGTTAATTGTTCCCTGCCTTAATTTTGCAATTTCTCATATTTTAGTTTAAGCCACTCTGTGCTCCTGGTGTGGGAAAAGCATTGTGTAATTATATTTTATTTTTACATCCACTGTGCCTCCCCCTGGCCATTGAGGGTTGTTCCGCTATCTCTCTTTCCTCCTGAAACTAAGCCGATGGAAACTGAAAGCATTGCGTGCTCTGCCCCTGTTCAACCCTCCCTCCAGTCTCCCTCGCTTTCCATTTGTTTTGTCTTGAATATTGGATTGGAAGTTCCTTGGGGCAGAGGTCTGTCCCCGTTAATATTCTATAAAGATCTATGCAAAATGCTGGAGGTGTATGAAATATTTATGCCGTTATATGCCTTTAAGGTGACTCCAAATTATGGCAGCCCCGTCTTAGGGCTTTCTTGGCAAATCTGATCCCGAGGAGGTTTGCCACTGTTTTCGCCTGAGGCTGAGAGAGTGTGTGACTTGGTCAGGACTGCCCGGTGGCTGAGCAAGGATCGAGCCCTGGTCTCTTGGAGACTGAGTCCAACATTCACATCCTGTCACCAAGCTGGCCACCAGAATGTTATGTTCTCTGACATTTGGCGGTTCCGTCAGGGGGTTTTCTTGGCAAGACTCCTTCAGAGATAAAAGTTGGCCATTGCCTTCCTCTAAGGAGCTGAGAGGAGGAGACTGATGATGCTAAAACCAGTTTGAATGGTTTAATGAATTTAAAACCAATTTGAAGCATACAGTTGAAGCTTATGGATAAGTGATGAAATAATGTATTGATGCCTAATATGTCCTGGTTTGGGGGAAAAAGAAAGATTCTTCGTCGTCATCATCAATGTCATCGGATTCACACGCAGCTCTCTTTGGTGGCTCCTCAGTGCCACCTCCCACAACTGCTGCCTGAGGCAGCTGCCTCACTGCACCTCATGGTGACGCTGGTTCCGATTTATAGATTTATGTGTCGCCTTTCTGTCAGTTCCGCCAACACCCCCCCTTGTGGCGGCCGGGATCCACTGCCAGTGAGGGGGGTCCCTCGGCTGCTTCTCCCATTTGGGGCTGACCGGGCCTGACCCCGGTTTGTGCTGCATCAGCCAGGCTGCGATCCCCGCGGGAGGCCGGCCCGGAGCTCCCCAGATGTTCCCGGCGTGACCCAGCCGTGAGCTCAGTGGAAGCGTTGGCTGTGTCTGTTCCCCTCGGCTGCTCTTCCTGGTCTCGGTCTTTGGGGAGCCGTCTCTGTGTTTTTGGCTCCTGAACACTTGCTTTGGGTCCTGAGCCGGGGGATTTGTGGTCAAAGACCCATCTGCTGGATGTTTTCAGGAAAAAAAAAACAGGAGACGAGAGCAGGGTGGAAAATACTATACTACTTTTTTAGATGACAGTTTGCAGACTCTCACAGCCATGCTGGCTGGAGGATTCTGGAATTTGTAGCCTAAAAACGTAAATTTCTGAGCTGTGGTCTAGGTTAGGGATGAAAGCAGAGCGTACCTGCCACCTGCCCCTGAACCAATTAATTCTCCACCATCCCACTGGTTCAGTTGCCTTTAATGTGTTCCAGTTTTTCTGTCCCCCTTTCCCTTTTTTGTCCTCAGCTTATTTCAGTTGCTGCAAACGGAGTTCAAATGGCAAAACTAAAGTCTGCTCAACTGACTCACCTGGGTGTGGTGGGAGAGAGGACTGTGAGGAAGCAGAAATCTTGCCCTTCCCAGTCAGTTCAGGCAAAAGCAAACTCCTGCAACCCCTGCTGGCTTGTCTGTTCTTCCTTGTCGGTAACTTTTGCCATCTTGACTACACTTCTGATGTTGCTTTGCTTCCTGTCTCCTGATAATGCGGTCACCATAAGTTGACAGGGGACAGACACACACACAGACACACATGGCAGCTCAGTGCACAGATTCCAAGATTTCTTTGCTTAGAATAGTAGTTTTGTGTGTTCTTTCCCACAGATAAGTTCTGCTGTATTATCGTGTGCCCATTCCCTTATGAATGCACTCTGGTGTGGGTCAGCCACATGTGTCCTGGTTTTTGTCCATTAAATGCTGAACGGAATGCCACCTAGGACACCAAAACCATGGCAGCGTCCACCTCTTCTTCCCACTGGCCCTCTAAGGTCCTCGTTTAGGCCTCTTTCCTTAATCGCCCTGTAGGGCGTCAGTTTGGGATATGTCCTTAACAGAAAGGCTCCACTAATGTCCTGGTGCTTCCAACACCTGCAGGATTTCCCAATCTTGCACTTGGACGGGATCGTGGATGACCACTCCAATGTCCTGGGCTTCTCCATGTTCAACACCAGCCACCCTTTCTACATGGAGTTTGTTCGCAGCCTCAACATGTCCTGGCGAGAGAACTGCGAGCTCAGCCCTTACCCGGGGCCGGCGGTAAGTGAGGTTGTGGCGGGGGGGACAAACGAGGGGGCATGCACAGGGCGTGAGGTGGGGATTGTCTCCAAAATGCGACAACTGTGGCAGGGGTTAGTGATGTGTTCAGGTGTGATGCAGCCAACTGGAAAAGTATCTTGATGGTGCATTCAGCTTGGAAAGGTTTTTATGGTGCTCGCAACTTGGAAAGTTTTCGGAAAAGTTTTGGTGATGCGTTCAGCTTGAAAAATGTTTTCCTTTTCTATCACGCCTCCTGGAATTTCCCAGCCAGCACGATCACCAGGGCTCTGGAGTCAGAGTCCATAAATGCAACCTTTCTGAGCCCTGAGCAACGCATCTGCCAGGCTGGCCATCACAAGGAGCTCTCGTACAACATTGGAGACTGGGGTGCAAAGACAAAACTTCTAGGAATGCTCAAGCTGGAGATGCTTGATGGTTCTTTCATGCCTGCAACGTGCCTGTTGAAATTAGACACATGATACCTCCAGTGATTTCAACAGGGTCAAATTGTTTCCATAAAGAGGCTTCCAGAATCCTCCAAATGGCATGGCCCTCGCCCATGTTGGCTAGGGGATTGTGGGAGCTGTAGTCCAAGATGATCTCCCCCAAGTGCTGTGCTCACCTGAAACTGACTGGTTGAAGGACAAATGCCAGCCCACCTCTGAAAAGAACAAGAGGGTTTCTGGAGGTAGAGGTTGGTTTGCATTAATCCCCACATTCCTGCGAGCAACGTTCCCTTTCTGATCTCTGAAATCAGTGAAGACTGTCCTGTCTTGGTTGGTTTTACTGGGCAGAGCTGCAGAAAGCAAGTCCGAATCGAGTCTGCCTGGAACGAGCCTTTGTCATTTCCCAAAATGGGTTAGAAACATTCAATTCTCTCCCGTCCTGTCCTTTCCTTTTGTTAATGATTTGTAGTTCATCAACAGCCAGGAAAAAAAAAGCCCAAACTGTTCTTTTGGTTGATAAGCATTCCTGCCTCCTCGCCTGGAGGCGATTGTTATGCGCCCTGGGGGACTGAGAAAATGATTATTTGCAGGCTGACAGTTAATTCTGGGTTTGTTGCTAGGAAATTGCCGGGGGGCGGGCTGGATAAAGGAAAGGTCCAGTGGGTGAATCTCTAGGTTCTAGTTTTTTAAAAAAGATTCGAAATGAAGAGGATCCCCCTGGGTCCTGTATGCAGAACTCGGCCCCGTGACTCATTCTGTCCACCTCCAGTTCTGATGGTGCCGTGCAGGTGTCTAGATCTGGTTGGAAAAGGAAGACTGTCACTGAATGGAGAGGCTCAGGAGAGGAAAATCTGCCCCTCTACCCCGGCACTTGGGAGAGGGAGGCTTTTTTTTTTGGACTAAAGCTCCTAGAATGCCACAGCCAGCGTGGTCGTCCAAAAACTCCCCTTTGCCCTAAGGTCTTTACTACACACCAATGACCTCTGGCTGAACGACTTTCTCCCCTTTTAGCTCTCAGCGGCATTGATGTTTGATGCTGTCCACGTGGTGGTAAGCGCTGTCCGGGAACTGAACCGCAGCCAGGAGATTGGGGTCAAGCCTCTGGCCTGCACTTCGGCTAACATCTGGCAACATGGGACCAGCCTCATGAACTACCTACGAATGGTGAGACGGGTTTCTTCCGGAAGCTCTGGTTGTTATTAGAATTTGTACGTGATCAGGAGCAAGGGTGTAGCAGATCCTGGGTCAAAGCTCTGGACTTTTGATGAGAAGGGTCTGTGACCTCATCTGCCACCCCCCTCCTTTGGACTGCCCAGCTCCCCCTTTCCCTGCGGAAGCTGGAGGGGGAAATGGATCTTCACAGCAGTGATGCATGATTAAGAGTGATATCTGTTGTAGTCTAGAGTATTTGGGGTTGGCTTGGGCCATTTCTGCCCTGGACTGTCACAGTGCTATTATTCCACTTTCAACATCCTATGGAATCCTGGGGGCCTCAGAGGTCCCTCCCTAAACTACAAACCCCAGGATTCCATAGGATGTTGAAAGTTGAATAATAGCACTCTAACAGTCCAATGTGGAAATGGCCTTGCCCTTGAGTGGACAAGAGCCATTAGGTCTGTAAAAGACCTGATCCCAGTGCAGATGAGAATTGGTGGAGATTGTTTCAGATCAGCCTAAAATCACTTGCATGTGAGTGGGGGGCAGGGGTGGAGAAAGGCACTCTGTGGGCAGCATATGACTTGCGGACCTCTATTTGCAGCCCCTGAAGACTCTCAAAGCCTCCAGATCCTGCCTCCCTTCACATTTTTTTAAATTTCTGAGCAGTGTTTTGTTCATCTGTCCACCTGTGCAAAACAATGTAAAACCCTAGCAAAACTCTGTGGATTGGCTCCCCAAAACTCTCAAAGTTCCCCGCACCTTAAAAGGTGCAGGGGTGCAGAGATCCAAGTGCCAGATTCACCATGCTGCTGTCTCCTTTGCTCTGGCCCTGGACGTATCTCACTCTCTCTCTCTCTCTTTTTCTGCCATTTCCCTCCCTGTCCGTCTGTCCGGTCCCCATCTCCGTCTTTCCATCCGTGGCCAGGTAGAGTATGACGGGCTGACGGGCCGCGTGGAGTTCAACAGCAAGGGCCAGAGGACCAATTACACCTTGCGGATCCTGGAGAAAGCCCGGCACGGACACCGGGAGGTACGGGGAGACGGTGGAGGGTGCGGAGCTGCGGCACGCCATGCCCTCCTACCGGGCTGGATCGAGACCCAAGGAGGCTTGCCTGCCACCTTTGTCCCAGAGCGGGACCCGAGGGGGCTTCCAGAAACAGTCAATTAAGAAATGTCTATCATAAAACTTAAAAGCAATGAAAATCACCACGTAAAAACAGTGTAAAATAATTTTAAAAGCATATGAAAGTTTAAAAGTTAAAAGTTTAACTTTATGAAAGTTTAAAAGGATAAAGACAACATCCCAATAAGGAGCTCTCCTGCTTAGGCATTAACAGTCTGCTTAAACCAAAAACTCTTTGCTTGCCGGTAAAAGGAAAGCAGCCAAGCTTCCAGTGGAAGGGAGTTCCAGAGGTCGGGAGCAGCCACTGCGAGGACCTTGTCTCTGTCTCTCTCCTGGTTTGGTCTAGTGATCCCCCTTCCACCCCCTCTCCTCGTTACAGATTGGGGTGTGGTACTCCAATAGAACCCTTGCCATGAACGCCACCACGCTGGATATCAATGTTTCGGAGAGCCTGGTGAACAAGACTTTGGTCGTCACCACCATCTTGGTAAGTGGGCCTGACCCTGCCTTCGGGGGCCAGGGAGGGGGCTGGCTTTGGCCTTATTGAGAGGAAATGGCTGCGCTGGGGTGGGGATTCTGAGTGCCCTCTCCAAAAAGTCCTGTTTCCAAGCCTTGCTAAACAAATGTGTTGTAGCACTTCTGTTACGAATTGCAAGATGAGGAATGGCAAAACCATGGAAAATTTTAAAAGTTGGATGAGGGAGTGGAAGGAAATGCCATGTTATACTTGTAAGGAGCGGAAAAAGTTAATAGCTGAAGAAAATAGATATTTAAAAAACAGGATAATGTTTCCAAGCTGTATCACAAACTCTTCCAGTGCTGCTCCCGTGTCACTGGGATGGTGAACCCACTTCTGGGTTTAATTTGGGCTTTAAAAGAACTGTCTGTCCCTCATTCTCCCCCCGCCCGCCTCTCTCTGCCTGCTTACTTATGGCCACCCCATGAATTTCAAGTCACATTCTTAGGCAAGGAATGCTCAGAGGGGGCTTTGTCCATTCCTTCTTCCGAAATAGACCCTCCTACGGCACCTGGGGTTCCTTGTCAGTCTCCCGTCCAAGTATTCACCAGGCTGACCCTGCGTAAGTTTCCAAGATCTAAAGGGGTCCAGCACCTTCAGGCTATTGAGCCCTCCAAACCTACCCTTGCGTGAATATTTCATGTGGTTTGTAAACTAACCAAAATCTGGCCTGGGTTCTTGGACGGTGGGGTCCCGCATGCGCTCTCTGGTGCCACTCCTTGCCCTCTTTTGCAGGAGAACCCCTACGTGATGCGTCGCGCCAACTTCCAGGAACTGTCCGGCACGGAGCAGTACGAGGGCTTCTGCGTGGACATGCTCCACGAACTCGCCGACATCCTTAAATTCCGCTTCCAGATTAAACTGGTGGACGATGGACTCTACGGGGCACCCGAGCCCAACGGGTCTTGGACGGGCATGGTTGGGGAACTCATTAATCGGGTATGGCTGCAGGGAAGGCCCCTCTCCCCACTTGCACAGGGCCTGCCGCCGCCTCCTCCTCCTCCTCCTGCTCCTGGGGGGATCCCTCCCGCTCCCCTTTCCTACAGGATACCCCAAAGCCCTCGATGGAACCTCATCGTTTATTTTATTTAATGACGTCCCACTTTTCCTCTCAATGTGGGATGAAGGTGGCTGATGGCATCAATTAAAACAAAGTGGGCAACGGGAAGGCACAAACATTGCGTTTTTTTTGTTACAATGAAAACACGATGATTATAATGAGAGATTTTTAAAAAACATTTGAACATTTAAAACAATTCAAAAGCATTTGATGATGCCGATGCTCATATTACTACTACTGTTGCTTCCACTGATAGTAGTAGTAGAATGTTTGTAGAATGCCATTCGTGTATGGGGCACTTCACAAGTAAAACAGCCCAACACATGGGTCTTGCCAAAGATGTATAACCTAAAATGTGTGTACACACACACACACACACACACACACACACACACACACAGGGGGAAAGAAGGAATAATGAAACTATGCCATACAACTGTAAAACAAGTAAAAATTAAAATATAGCATCAACTGACAAATGCAGGTAATCAAAACATACAAGGTTGTAAAACAATATTAAACTAAAGTTCCCAAAGCTTTGGAAAACAGATGACAGTGAAGCCCCCTCCCATTAAAAGGCCCCTCTGCAGTAACCAGATGGCCTCTTGACATGAAAAGGCCTTTGCCTGCTGGTCGAAGGAGAGCCTGGCCAAGCGTCCCGTGGGAGGGAGTTCCACAGCCCTCTGGAAGGCCGCGTCTCTCTCACCCTCCCCAGACAGGCCAGTGAGGATGATGGGGCTGAGAGAGAGTCCAGCCCAGTGAGCTTAAAGTACGGACAGGCACCTCTTGGGAAGCGCCCGCGCTCTTTCCCATACAGCCTTCTGATAGTGATTCATGCAATGTTGGCCTCCTCTTCTGACAGCTAATTTTGTGGGCTGGAACCAGAATCTCTCCCCACAAGATGCACGCAGTGGAAGGAAAGGGCCTGTGCCACCTTGGGGGTTGTGCAGAGTGCTGTTTCTTTGCATACGATCAGCCAGAGCCTCCTGAGTGCTTCCTGGATTTGGGTTTTGTATGAAAGATCAGCCCTAATTATTATTATTATTAATATTACATTTATTTCTAGCCCTCTTTTCTCCTAAAATTGGGATTGAAGGCAACTTACAGGTTTTTTTTTTTAAATATACAGCTAAGAACATAAAAAAAATGAACATTGAAGTGGGATTAAACAATTAACAATATTAAAATGATTTAGAGCTACAGCATAGAAAGATAAATTCCATTAAAAGATTTTGAAAAACCCAGTTCAGTCTAAAAACAATACAGCCCTCTGTGCTGTTTCTTTTATTCTTTCCTTCTTCTTCGTCCTCCTCCTCCTCCTCCTCCTCCAGACAAATATCTGGTGCACAGATGTGCAGCAGAAAGAGCTTTGGGGGTGATGCAATTTCGTTATTTGTGCTCAAATTGGCTTTAACTTGCAGTGATCCTAGAAGGTGACATGATAAGCCGGAGGCAGCTGGTGCTCTCATGTTGGAGGGGCGGTGAATCCACGCCAGGGTTTGGCCGACTGTAAGGGAGCTTTCAAGGTGCTGAACTGGGTTAGGGGTGGGCTCTGCCACCTTGGAGAGCTCCAGGGTGAAAACCTGAAGGTGGATTCACTGTCCTCCTGACATGGGGGCCCAGCTGCCACCGAATGGGCTGCTACGACCACAGCTGGGAGAAGTCAGGGGTTTTTTTTTAATGATCTTGTATGCAAAGCCCACCCTTTACAGAGAAAAGTAGCCTGCCAGGGAATGGGCGAGAACCTTTCCCTCTGACGTCGTTATTTTGCAGGGTGGATTTGGCCCTGGTTCTACTCTGAAGTGGTATGCATCCTTTCTTAGCGACTGCTGCCTCATTTCGCTGTAGCCCAGGACTCAGGTCCCGCTTAGCACATATTTTGGGTCTGGCCTGAGACAATTTGCTGCCTGAGCTGGAGCAGCAAACTATAACCACACCGTACTGAAGAACTTGAGTCAATGTTGGTGATACTCTGTGTAAGTTCAGAAATGCATGCAATACATATGGGGGAAATGTCATATTTTTTTTCTCCAGAGCTCAGGAAAAGGTACTTTAATTCCCAGAATCCTCAGGTGTGGCCATGTTTGTGGCCACCCTAATGAGCAATTCTGGAAACAGCAGTCTAAAAAATGTAGTTTTTCTAAGCTCTGGGAAACTTGGTAGAAATCAAGGTTTATGCTCCCAGTTTTCAACGGCATATTAAAAACAAGATGTTCTCTGTACTGAAAAACAGGGAACTTTTCTGCCACACCATTGGCTGGTTGATTCCGATAAATATGCAAAATGTCTCACACCCTTCAAATCATTATATAAACTCTCTCCCACTCAGCTTGGCCTCCCAAGGTCTGTTGCGCGCCACCCACTTTACACGTGCAAGGTCTTGTTTGCATTTCCTTTCCTCGCCAACCGAGTTGCCATACAGCCCTTACACTTCGCTTGATGAAGGTGCAGTGTTTGGCAACAGTCCATTGCTGACTCCTTCACTCTGAGCTGATAAAGTGGCTGGAGGAGAAAAGCATGCCTTCTTTTGTTCCTGGTCCCCACCAGCAGAGGGTGATGCAAGGGGAGAGGGCAGGCTGGGATATATAGTTCTCTTGAGTAACATCTGTGCCCAATGGTCTTCTCTGTTCTCTGCTTTGCAGAAAGCCGATCTCGCAGTGGCCGCGTTCACCATCACGGCTGAGCGGGAGAAGGTCATTGATTTCTCTAAGCCCTTCATGACCTTGGGAATCAGCATCCTTTACCGGGTGCACATGGTATGTGATGGGCCCCACCTTTCATGGGACTGGGGAGAGGATTAAACCAATGGTGGGGGTCCCCTCCCTAGCCTCTGGTGGGCTGCACTCACGGAAGAAAACCTAACACAGGAAGTGATACAATGCCACTTCTGGTTTTATCCTTCCCCCCCCCCCCAAATAGGCATTATCTGGGAAAGTTGTAGTCCAAAAGAGTAACATTTCCAAGCTCTGAGCTTGGAAAAAGCCCAGATGTATCATGAATGGGCAGAAATGAAGGGAACAACCTTGAGCCAGCGACTTCTTGTGTTCCTGAACTGAGCGGTGGGGACCGTCTCCCTCGGAAGAGCCCGGGGGAGTCTCCCTTGTTGGAAGCCTTCAGACCAGGGCTGGTGACCCACCTGCCAGGAGAGCCTTAGAGGCCGATATTTTGTCCTGGGGGGCAGAGTCCCTTCCCATTCTGAGGTTCCTTTAGCCAGTGGGGCTGCTAACTCCAGTGGACACTTAGCACTGTAAGAGTGGACACAGCACTCCTGGGAGTGCCCATCTCGGGGGGAACCTCTGCTCCTACAGAGGGAAGCTTCCACCAGAGTGCACCCTGGCACTTTTGTCACCCTAGGTCAAGGGTGCGAGTCTAGGTCACCTGTGAGTCCCCCAGGGAGGGCCACACCGTTTCTAGCCTCACTTGAAAAAAAAGGGGGGGCATGTTGGGCTGTCTGGAGAGCAGAGCGCTCTCTCTCTCTCTCTCTCTCTCTGTGTATGTGAAAGAGAGAGAGAGATTTCCAGTCTCTCTCACCTTGCATCCTGGTGCTTTTCTTCACAGGGGCGCAAACCGGGGTATTTCTCCTTCCTGGACCCCTTCTCCCCCGCCGTCTGGCTCTTCATGCTCCTGGCCTACCTGGCGGTCAGCTGCGTTCTCTTCCTCGCCGCCCGGTGAGTGTTCCTGGCCACGGATCTGTCCCGGACGGGCTTCCGTGCTTGACTCTGTTGCATCTTCTCCGGTTGGGGAAACGCTCCCCTTCTCTCTTCGTCCTTGGAACCTGCTTTAGTCTCCCAAACAGAGGTTTGGGGGAGAGGAGAGTTACTTAACGTTCCTTCGAACAGGAGAGCATCAGGAGTTTGTGGTAGTTCTTTTGCGGCAGTTCTTGGGGTTTGTTAAAAATCCAAATTACATTGCTGCATCTGATCTACAGGCTACTGACTGGGCATCTTCACCCCTGCTTTGTGGCCTAGGCTAGTTGTCTGATGGAGGCACTTTCTGCAGTGTTCATATGTTAATATTTGTGAGCTCAGGAGCAGAGCACGGGGTTTGCATGCTAATTTCTCAGTTGACTTGGTCTGTCCTGGGGAGAGGATGTGAAAATCTTTCCCGGGGAGCTTCTGCCACCCAGAGTTTGTGACTCTGGCCGTTTGGCATTAGCTTTAACCAGATCTTGTACTGGTACTTCTTAAAAGAAACCAGTTATTTGTTCGTTGCCTTGATCAACCGACATGCTATTTACTGCATTCCAGAAAACACACAGAATCCCTCATTATTTACCACAGTTACGCTCACACTGTTCTGCCGCTGAAAGATACGAGAAGGGGCTCTCTGGTTCTCCCAAGTGGCCAATTCGAGTATTGTACCTTGGCAACCCTGAGAAAAATGCAAGGGGAATGATCAGGGACTCCTTCCCAGACGCAGCCTGAGGCCGCCATTTGTGTGACCCTTGCTCCTTTGTTCGTACGGAGCCAGTGCCTCCCACAAACGATGGGTACCATCCTCCCTTCACAGTTGCGGGTTTAGACTTCGGAAATCTGATTATTCAAGAGGTGCCTGCTTGCCTCCCCCTCCCATGAGCACTCACTCAGGCGGGGGGGGCGGAATTATGTGCATTTTTTAAACTCTCGTGAGGATTTTGGACTTTGAACCCTTGCAAAAGCCGAGGGGCCACTGTAATAGGCAAACAAATTATTCCTTTTTTACTGAGCAACAGTGAATTGCAGCCATGCACAGTAAGGGCGAAAAAGAAACTCCATAATGTCTCATTACTATTTCACAAAGTAACTTATTACACAAAGCAGTTACTCCCTAGCTCTGGACATAACACATTGCTACCAAACTGGTTTAACATTCATGGTTTCCCACGATGAACTCTGGGATGAAGACTTTTATATCATGAGCTTGTTTACCGGTTTACTCTGATGTAAGCAAAACGTCCCCCCTTTACCCTTTTGGGTCCCCCCCTTTTCTTTTCTGCAGTCTGAGCCCCTACGAATGGTACAACCCTCACCCCTGCCTCCGGGAGCGGCACAACGTCCTGGAAAACCAGTACACCCTTGGCAACAGCCTCTGGTTCCCCGTTGGGGGGTTCATGCAGCAGGGGTCCGAGATCATGCCCCGGGCCCTCTCCACCCGCTGCGTCAGCGGGGTCTGGTGAGTAGCAATGGGGCCAACACGCAGCAGGCTGGCTAGATTCTGGGAGTTGTAGTCCCAAAAATAGCATATTCATGCTCAAGGAGGGGCCCCCAGCACTAGTTCGTATTTGATTCTGATGAGATTTTAGCCCAGTCCAGAAAATTCCCAGCCACCCATCCTATTTTGAAACATTTTTTTGCTGCCAGTTAGACAATTATAATACAGGCTCCTCCCCCACCAGCTTTGGCCATCTGCCTCTTTAAAAATGTGATGTTATTCCAAGGGATATTGTTTCCCACCCTTCCCCGACTTTCCTTCCCCGTGGGATAATAATGAGGTCTGGAACCCTAAATTGGTAGCTTAATTGGAACTAAGGCTTTAGTAGATTAATTGGTGGGGGACAGTTTTAATTAGCGAAGACAGCATTTAATCCGTGAACTGTGAATTAAGGGCGCACTGATTTTTTTTTCCTCCTTTGGAGGCTGTTTGTTGTTTTGGTGCCTCTCTGTCACAAAAAAGGGCAAAGAAAAAACATGATGAAGGTTGCTTTCTCTTCTAACAAGGGATTCCCATGTGTGTTTGTTAAATTTTAGGTCTTCTGATTTTTTTTTCCCCGTCAGTGTCTCAGAAAAGGCACTAAATGTTTGAGTTTTAAGAATTTGATCCATTAAGTGAGAACTGAATGGAAAGGCAGATAATGAATATTCTTGGATCCTGATTCGGGCGCCAAATATCAGTCTGTCTGTTGTGTGTTTCCATTTCTCACTGAATTTTTTTCTCTTTCCCTTTTGAGTTGTTGCAGAGCCTGCTTCACAGGGGATAAAACCCGGTGGTTCCATGTCAGTGGGGCACTGAATCCATGGCGGGCTTTGTGTAGCTTTATAGGCACTCTCCAATGTGCCTCATCCACTTAGGACCAACGCTCTGGAGAGATCCTTGAAAGCCTGCATGAAAACCTGGGGTGGATTCGCTTCACCTCTAATGGGGAGCCACCAGCTACCATTGCACAAACCAGAATTTGGTTTTTTTTCCCCTTTTCCTTTTTAAAATTTTAAAATTTTAGTTACCTCCGCCCTTCTTATCCCTGTTTACATTATAGTTCAGTAATTACTGTTTATGTGGCAAAATCAATCAGAGTCCTTAGTTTGCAATTCCACAGCTTTGAGTCAGACGATGGTGGATCTTGTGTAGAAAGGTGATCTGTGGTATCATTAATCAACGAGGCCCAGATTCCCACAAAAGCGTCCCTTGATATTTCCCCTCTGTTCAGCCAAGCATGGGAGGAGGTTATCTTTTCTTCTAATGCAGAAAACAGAATTTGCCTATCCCAAAAGCCTATGCCTTGTCAGAGGAATGCAACGGCCCCTTTGCCTGAATTGTTTGCAGCCGGGCAATGTCCTTAGCCGTGTGTATGTCGGGAATCCAGTTGGCTTCTGCCAAGTGAGGCGATGACCTTCTCTCTCGGCTAATTGCTGGAGATGGTTTTTTCAAACACTGCAGAGAACTTAAATGAGCATCAGTGTTTAAATAAACATTGATGGATTTTGATGGCTGGTGCCTGCTACCTACCGACAGGGAAAAAAAAGTCCACCTGCTTAGAGAAAGATTTTGGTGGTTGGAATATAGTCAGAGGAGGAGACGAGGAGATTTGAGTTCTTTGCCGCTTTCTGGCAGGCAAGAAACAGCCTGCACTGCTTTTAAGATTTTGTTCACAGGGCCCTGCTAAAGCACATGTGGCAAGTTTCCTTTAAAGGGCAGCCTTGCTAATGGGGGCGTTTGCTTGCTCTCTGTTTCCGGTGCAGACATTTGTATAAATGCACCACTTATGACTTAAAAGCCCTCACTTTTCTCATATCTTCTGCTCAGAAGAAAACGGACTTCTATTATTTGTGGAAGTGAGTAGCCGTAACTCTGAAACTGCCATTGAGTCCTGGGGCCAGGATTCCACCTGCTCAAATGTGCTTTTCTTTTCCTTGACTACTAGAAGGAGAAGAGTACCCCAACCACGTACAGAGCGCCCTTGTCCTCGCCATTATCCCTGTTGTAAACATCCCCCAGAGACTGAAAGGACATGTTTTCAAGTAGGTCTGGCCCTCAGCAGCTGGTGTAAGAATTAGAAATTATTTGCAAAATGGTTGAAAAACTCTGACAAAAAAGAATTCTGGACTGATGAGAATCTTCTCAGTTCAGGAGTTATTCTGTGCGAAATTCTCATGTTCTGAATAGGAAACAGCATTCTCTGTGTAGTAAATAATATTGCTACAAAAAAATTATTAATTTTCCACACAGAAAAAGCTGTTTCTTGCCCAGAAAATACTACAGTTGGTGACGTTCCGTGCAAAATTTGTGCGCAGTTGATTTGCACAAAAAATGTTTTTCGTTCTGCAAGTCAACCACATGCGAATTTTGCATGGAACATTCCTAACCGGGGCATTTCGGTTGTTCAGTCTTTCTGTGCACAAAATTACTTGGCTTAACCTGTTTTCTGCACGAAAGAATCACATGTGAATTTTGGGCTGAATAAGTCTCGAACTGCAAATAGCCTTCAAAAACAGCATAATTGTGAAAATTGTGAAAAGCAGGAAGAGGATTCCTAAAATTGCTTGCTGTTTCCTTTGAGAAGAAAATTATGGATGACTTGCATCCCTGGACAGAATGCTGTGGAAGAACGTCTGTTTTCTCCCGCAGCAGGGAGGGAGTCGCTTCTCTTGGCCGCCGTCACGCGCACGGGTGAAACAGATGAGGGTTTACCCCCGAGGTTCGCTCTCTTGCTCACGGCGTGCTGTTGTTCCTGCAGGTGGGCGTTCACTTTGATCATCATCTCCTCCTACACGGCCAACCTCGCTGCCTTCCTGACCGTCCAGCGGATGGAGGTTCCCATCGAGTCGGCAGACGACCTGGCTGACCAGACCAACATAGAATACGGCACCATCCACGCCGGCTCCACCATGACCTTCTTTCAAGTGAGAGATCCCCCCCGCCCTCCCGCTGCTTCCCTCCCAGCTGCCCTTCCCTCGGCTGCGGGTTCAAACGAAGCCGCTGTGGTTTTTGCACTGGGCTCAGGGCTCCCTCCGAGGTCTCTTGGTGGGGGGAAGTTTGTGGAAAAGGCCGCGATGGAACGGGGCTTGGAAAAGAGCTGAAATGGAAGATTTGTAAGTCTCAGGAGAGGAAAATGGACAGGACGCTTAGGCCAGACTGCCTGTGGCTCTAGTGCAACGTCTAGGCTTGGATGTCATGAGTTCAAATCTCACCTTGGCCTTCAGTAATGTTTCCAGGTTTTCAAAATAACAGTGAGAGAATTTAAGACATGCAGGGCTGACAATCAGGAAGTAGTTAGTGGTAAGTTTCTGCCCTCCCTAAATCACAGATGGAAGTATTGATTTCAGTTAACCTAACCGAGAGCTTCTCTGCAGAACTGACATGTAGCTCACACATGTGCCTTTATGAAGGGCCCACGCCTCGAACTACAGGACTTTTTTGGGCATCCCTTTCAGTCTGCATAAAGGAAAAGCTTCCCGTCTCCTTTGGAAACAGACGCATGAGGCCGCCTCGCTGGAAACGGCCAGTGTGCAAACGATAGGGACTGGCTTCTCATGGGGATTATGGTTTTACTTGCCATCCGGGGCAACGTAACTCCACACCTGGTGCTGAGGCCGGACAGCGGCGTATGATAATCTTTACCATAAACTGCTGGTCAGCATCTGACAATATCACCTGTTTAGCCATCTTCAGAGCTCACCCTTAAGGAGGCATTAAATCAGACAGCTCCTTGAGCATGTCAAGAGTGCCTTTCCCCTCACAGGGGGCCATAATGGCCACGGTGCTCCTACTACTCGGCATTAGTGGGGGGCGGGGCAGAAAGGCAGGCAAATTTGTGTCCCAAATGTGTCCTTCAGCAAATGTTAACCAAGTAGGAAAGTGAATTATTATGGTTGCATTTATGAGAAATATTTTTGAACTGCCCTTGATCTTTGCTGCTCCCGGGGCAGTGTACCATGACCACAATCAAAGCAAGTCGGCATCAGCTGGGGCTTTTGGAAGAGGGGATCTGAGCTGGTGCCACTTTCCTGGGCCCTCGGGGCTCCTCCGAAATGGTCTAAAGAAGAGTGACTTCTCACGAGAGCCACAGTCCTCCGTGGGTTTTGCCGGGGTTGTTGCCTCTGCACTACTCTTTCCATTTCTTGCAGTGGGGGGGAGGCTGTCTGTAGCAATTTCTTAGATCTGCATTAGGACATTTCCATATATATATATATATTTTATAATGCTGAGGTGGTCCTATGAGTTGAAGGGCAAATGTTCTCTTCTCTGAATTTTTAATACATCTTTTTAGTGCTATATTGTTATAGTGCAATGGTGGCATTTCACTGAGGAGCGAGAGCATTTTCGTTCTAAATTAGGAAGACAAAAGAAGAAGAAAGATACTTCTGTGTTCTCATATATTTAGGAATGAAAAAGAAACCCACTTGTAGGTGGGAATAAAATGTTGGGGCTGCTTCCAAGAATTATCTGGACTGAAAAATTTAAAAATAAACCTGAGAACTATGGCAATGAATTCTGAAACCTCCAATGCATTTCCCCATCTGGAGGGACCCTGAAGGACACAGCTACCCTCCTCTGGTCTAAATCCCCTCTTCTACAATTGCTGCAAAGGCCGACTGAGATTCCTGTTTTCTCTCTTGGCTGTGCGGACAATATTATGTTCTGAGTCCCCTTTATTTGCAATCTCTCTCTCTCCCTCTCTCTTTTTCGACCCCCCCCACCACAGACACACACAGAGGGGGGCGTAGTTTTTATGTAACGCCATTTGTTGCCCGGGGGAAATCTCCGGGAAGCCACTTGAATGGTTTGGTGGCCAGCTGGGCTGACCTTCAGCGGCCTTTCTCCCGGTCTCCCTCGCTCTCTTTCTCCCTCTCTTGGCGCACCTCCTCAGACGGAATCTTGCCTCTGACCCCCACCAACCCAAGATGCCTCCCCACGCCTGGAGACCCCCCCATTGCCAGCCCCTTCCCTTTTCTCCCAAGGTTGCCCACTGGGCTCGTTGCTCAGAAAAATGGATTTGGGAGTGGGGCGCCCTGAGGAGGAGCCGGGTACCAGGCCTGCCGAATCCCTGGCCTGAATTGCTGCCCCGTCCCGAATCACAAGACCCTCGCTGGACGGTGCGGGGGGGGGACGTGGACATTGTGATCGTGGGGGAGGCCGGGGCTGGAGGTTTCCATGGCAATGGTAGCTAAGGTGGCAGTGGCCACTCTCTCTTTCTCTCCCCCCTTTTCTGTTGGGTCTAATTCCATCCTGCTCTCGGTTGCTCTGACAACCTGTCTCCACAGTAACAGCAGCCTCTGCTCCAGGAGACGTTAATGAAGGGAAATCAATCAATAAACAAGGTGGCGGCCGGCCGGCCGGCTGGCTGAGCAGGAGGGAGAAAGGAAGGCCGACACCGCCTGGCCTTCCAAGGGGACCGAGGGAGATTTCCTCCCCACCGAAAACCGCCCCCTCCTTCCGTTCCATCCACCATTTCCTGCTGTCCTCAAGGATGCAATGGCAGCACAAATATCATTTTTTAAAAAATAGGTCCTGGTTTGGTCTTTGAGTTTTGAGGAACTCAAAAAAGGCAAAAATCCGAATGACCTGACACCCGTCCCCTTCTGAAAAAGGCCGAGTTACTTCCTTTCATCCCAATAGTGGGCTCAGGTAGCTGGATGCCTATCAGGTAGGAAGCAAAATACCAGTCCATTAATTAATCAGCCGCCTTTTTTCCCCCTCAACATGGAATCCAAAGTGGCTCCCAGCCTTTCAATAGAGCTCGGCTCAAAAGAAGCCATGTGGAAGGCTGGGGATGAACGGCAAGGGACGGCCAAGGATGCAACAAGGAGAGAGGGAATATCGCTGTAAATATTGTTCTCACAGCGAAGAACAAATATTTTTATCTTCTTTTTTCTCCTTGGTGCAAGAAAATTGTCTAAAACTGCAGTTTCTGAAGACTGTTTGCAGTCTGGCATTTATTTGGTGCAAAATCCCCTGTGGTATTTTTTTTTGATATTGATATTATTATATTCATTTGTATTCTGCCTTGCTCCCAATAATGAGACTCAAGGCAGCTGACAGCATATTTAAAAACAATACAGATAAAAAGAAACTATGCAAAAACTTCAATACAAGTATAAATACAGACAGTTAAAAAAAGAATCAAACAATTTGTGAAGTTAAAACTGTTAAAATTCATTAATTATACATACTAAATATAAAAACTCTGTCCTTTTCTGCACTGGAGTGTTATAGCGCTATGATTCCACTTTCAACATCCTATGGGATCCTGGGGTTTGCAGTTTTAAACCATGAATGCATCACTGCATAACACTGAAAGTCTGCCCTGGTCAGTTTCTAGAAGCCAGGCAGGTTGAAAGTAATTCTGCTTGCTGAGAGAAGGAGAGCCCGGGTGCCTGTGTGGGTGGGGGTCCCAAAGGCCAGGGGACAACACCAAGAAGACCCCCCCTCTCCTGTGTTCCCCAAACAGGCCTGGAGGGTGGTGGGGCAGAGAGAAGGGTCCCTCCAGGCAGTCTGAGAGCTCTGAGGGGCTCCCGTAGAGAGACGCTGGCCGTGCGGGGCTTTGCGGCGGCGTCTTCTTGGCTTCCACCCGCCCTCACTCTCCTCCCGCCCCTCTTTCCCACTAGAACTCCCGGTACCAGACCTACCAGCGGATGTGGAACTACATGCATTCGAAGCAGCCCAGCGTCTTTGTCAAGAGCACAGAAGAGGGCATTGCCCGGGTGCTGAATTCGAAGTATGCCTTTCTCCTCGAGAGCACGATGAACGAGTACCACCGGCGGCTGAACTGCAACCTCACGCAGATCGGGGGGCTGCTGGACACCAAGGGCTACGGCATCGGCATGCCGCTGGGTAAGGAATTGCCACCGCTGCTGGCGGTGCAGTGGTGGGGGGCAGAGAAGCAAATGGTGGGTCTGGGAGGGGGCTGGGAAGGGGTCAAGGAAGGGGGCAAGATTAAAGGAGCATGTCCTGAAGTCAGCACAGAGAAGACCCCGGGGTGGTTGGGCGGCTGTTTCTCATCCCAAACCTCAGCGCATGGAAGTAATTCATTTCTTGTAATTAGCTTGCTTCTCTGGTAACAATATGACTCTCATAACTAAGTTAATGTTTATAGTAACTATGTGAGAGTGACAAAGTCAGTGTTTGTAACTTGATAGGGGGTAGCTTCACCCTTTTTGTAACTGTTACTTGTAGTTACCGTTGCACTTACACAGGGAAGTGGCCTCACTAAGATATGATTTCAGTTTGAGAAGGGATAACTTTGTTCTTTTTTGTGATTGGGGAAGAGTGGTTGCACTAAGATACAATTGCCATTTGACACGGGGTAATTTAATTCTTTTTGTGGTTGTGATTGCAGCATGTAGTTATTTTTGTAGTTACGTGGAAATGTACTTCCACTAAGACATGATTCTAGTTTGACAATTTTTACTCTTTTTTTGTGGTTGCAACTGCAATGTGTAGTTACTTCCATAGTTATTTGTGGATGTGGCCTCACTAAGTGGTGGAGGGGACCTGTTTTGTCCTGTGCTGCTGCCCCCCCAGACTCTGTTCTGGGTGATGGGGCAACAAAGCCGACAAGAGGCGAGTGTCCTGGGGGACGGTTAAAGCAACTAAAAGCATCTTGAAAGTAACTCTTTAATCCCTTCTGAGAAATGGGAAAATGCAGCTGTAATGCGAAGTTTCTCAGCATGCTTTCTTGGAGCTGGAACTGGAACTAGTTGCTTTTGAAAGGCCGTTCCTCCCCCCATTTCCTCCTGCAAAGGCTGCAGATGCTCTGAGGTGGGCTGGCGTGGGCCAGTGGCTGTGGGCCAGTGGCCGTCCGCTGCCTTGGATGACCTTTGCTCCCTGGCCTCTGGCAGGTTCCCCCTTCCGGGACGAGATCACTCTCGCCATCCTGCAACTTCAGGAGAACAACCGCCTGGAGATCCTGAAACGCAAGTGGTGGGAAGGAAGCAAGTGCCCGAAGGAGGAGGACCACCGGGCCAAAGGTCAGAGGTCGGGGGTTAGAAGAGGGGGAGGGGTGGGGGACCCTGATCGGGGAGTTGCCAGCAGGACACAAGAGGGGCTCATAGAGCTGTAAGGGCCCTTTGCACAATTGGTCACAACTGTAGTGATCTGGTTCCACTCCAGCTGCCATCAGGACTTGCACATCCAATGGAATCCTGGCATTTGCTCTTGGAATTTTCAGGCAAAGAGCTCTAGTGCTTCAAAAGACTACAGATCCCAGAATTCCATAGGACAGAGCCATGCAGTTAAAAGCAAAGTAAAAACAAAGCACTATGATTTTGTTTTGCGAACAGTCCCTTAGAGTTAGAAAGGGACCCATCTATCCCAGCCCCAGGTGGGTCAGGAATTTGCCACTAAGCCACTGCTGAGAAGTGGCCATTAAACCTCTGCTGAAAAGCTCCCCAGGTGGGAGGGTCCACTGCCATTGGAGGCCGCCCCGTCCAGGCTTCTCAAGCCAGTTGAAGCGTGGGAGTAGCAGGGTTCTCCCTGCAATGTGCCAGGAGCTGGCATCGTATTTGTGCCCAAAACTGTCTCCTTCTTTCCTGGAAATTCATGGACTGGGCCCGATCCAGGGACCATGGCTTTGAGGAGCCTTTTCTGCTCTCAAGCAGTGCTTCTTAACACGTGTGTGTGAGACGCAGCTCTTTTAACTTTGATGTGGCCCTGGCGCCCTTCTTCTCCACACATAGTTATCGGCAGGCTGGGAAACGGTGAGCTGGCAGGGTGAGGAAATGATGCAGGGCCTAAATTAACCTCTGGAGGAGTCGGGGATTCTCACACAAGGGTCCTGTCCTTTGGGATTTCCATGGGGGTCTTTGGATTTCCAGGTTTCATCCTGGACTTCTGTTTGTGGTGGGAGAGGTAAGCTTTGAGCGGGTGGCCCCTGGCGGCCTCAGAGGAGAATGCAGGCGGAACAGTTTAGATGCTGCGAGAAAACTCCCTTCCGAGCTCCCACTGCCCCAATGATAACGGGGGCCAAAGAAGGACGCAGGGCCTTCTCCCTAGACCAGGTCCCTCCGATGGGTAAGTCTTCCCTCGCAGAGATTGGAAAAAGCACGCCAGCAAAGGCTTTAAGAATAACTACTGCACCATACTGAGAGTAACTCCTTAAAAATAATAACAGGAAGAACAAGAACACCAGTAACGGGACTTGCAACTTCATAAAAACAGGTGTACGTGTGTGCCAAAACTGAACATAGTAGTTTTGCAACCTTCGTCTTCCCTTTGGGACGGCCCTCACCTTACGACGCATTGGCGTCTGTGCTGCCATGCTGGAGATGGAGATGTGCTGTGGCCGATGTGTCGTGGGCACCAGTGTGCAGTGGGGTGCTCTGATGCACATCCAAGCACCAGCTCTGAACTGCCAAAGCATGGTGGGAGCGCCGAATGCACGTTGGAGGCGCTTGGTGTGCCGGGGGGAGCGCCCTTGCCCAGATGCCCACCTTCACAGTTGTTTCTGCAACACAGCTTTGGATTCAAGGACTTATGAAATGCAAAGTGTGATGTAGAATCTCAGCCCTTAATGAGAATGATGATAATGTACCCTCCTCCTCACCCTCCTCCTCTTTGTTATCCAAACCTCCTTTTTTTTTACGAACACGTTTATGTCTGGCATTTAAATCTTTATCAGTCTGAATCTTAAGATCCCATGAGATTTTGCTTCACCATCTTCAGCCTTTTCAGGCTTTTCCTGTTCTTTGCCTGGATTCCCATGCTTCCTCACAGCCGCTGTATCACAGCGTTTCGTCTGCTCAGCCTGCGCCGTCTTGCTGCACAAACAAATGACACGGTCAATGAGTCACTAATATTTCACTAATGACAGTTGTTTTCCCTCCAATATTGGCCTGGATGCTGTTTGTCTGAAATGCCGGTGAAAGAGCAGCAGCAGCCGCAGCAATCACAGTAACAGTAGAAGGGATGTTTATAACTCATTTATATTTATATCTCCAGCCTTGGGACTTGAGGTGGTTTACAAAAAACTGATACAGATATAAAAGCAAGAGAAAAAAAACAAAAAAAGTTATTATTAAGATGCAATTAAACTGTCCACAGAATTAAAACAAAAGAGCCTGGGTGGTGCAGTTGGTCTGAGTGTTTGGCTACATCTCTCGAGACCATGTTTTGAATCCTCAGTAGGCCATGAAAACCCACTGGATGACCTTGGGCAAGTCACACTCTCTCAGCCTCAGGGGAAGGCAAAGGCAACCCCCCTCTGAACAAACTTTGCTGAGAAAACCCACGTGATAGGTTTGCCCTGGGCTCACCGTAACTCAGGAACAAATCAAAGGCACGCAGCAACAACAAGAGAATTAAAACTATGTTAAACCGATCCATTAAAAGGCACAAGAATGAGCAAAGGCCCCTTGTGAGTTGTGTGCACCCTGCCCATTCTGCACCAACATGTGCTTTGTATGTGTTTACTTTGTCTCCAGCACCTGGGTGGTGCTATTGTACCATAACCAATAAAAACACTCCATGTGTGTAATGCCACTGGCCATAGTTTGCAGGATGCTGGCTGTAGTGTGCAAAAAAAGTAACTTTCCACCGGTTCTCCTTCTGCCCTTGCCCATCAGCTCTTGTCTTCTTCCTCCTTTTGCCCTCCTCCTCCTCCTCCTTCACCTTCTTCTTCTTCTTTCCCCCCAACAGGGCTGGGCATGGAGAACATAGGAGGCATCTTTGTGGTGCTAATCTGTGGACTCATCATTGCGGTCTTTGTGGCCGTCATGGAGTTTGTGTGGGCAACACGACGCTCGGCCGAACACGAGGAGGTGAGAGTGGGTGAGGAGGGATCCCAGACTGGGAGGGTGTGGAAGGGAGGGATGGGGAGGGCTGTAAGGAAAAGACCCCAGGGGAGTTTATTTTCCACAACGCCACTAAATGCACAGGATGCTGTACACAAATAAGACAGCCTAACCAGAAGGAGCACAATCTAATCTAAGAGGGAAGGAAGTTCCTAAAGTGCTATGGTGGGGCCACAGGGAGAAAAGAGAGTGAGCAGAAGAGCCTCACAGAACCATCAGACAAGGGGAAATGTCTACTGTTGTCCACAGAAATGCCAGTTTCTCTGCTGCAGCTGTGGCTGAGAAGAAGGTCTTGAACCCCAAGGCAGTCGGCCACTCTGTTTCTCCGGAGCAGTGACTCCACCCTTAGTTTTAGAGGAGTTTATCTGTATTTTACCCTTGTGTTCTGTGGGAGCTCTCCATGGTTCTGAATCTTACCCCCAAAGTAGGTTTAGTACCATGGAGAGCTCAAGTGAACAGCTCTTGTAATGCCCAGTGTGGATGTGCCACGCCAGAGCAAGAGAGCTGTGGTCCACCTGCCTGACTTCCAGCCCTTCTGCTCAAGTCAAAAATTCTGCTGAAGGTTCTGTCCGCAGAGGATCTGAGGGGTGCCTGGCTTAGTGGGGCCACACGTGACCTGCAAGCAGGGCCTTCGTCCCTCTCCTGTGAAACTTTTCCCTCTGCACTCCTCCGAAGCCTGGATTTGGGCCAAGAGGGGGAGCGAGAGCCCTCGGAGGCCTGGATTTTGCAGTCTTAGATTCTTTGAAAAGACTTCCATGAGGTGGGACTCAGAAATTGCTGCTCCCCCTCTTGAAGGTTTCCACATTTTGTTTTATTCAGGTGGGAGCCATTTTCAACATGGCTGCTGTTTTGGAAGTGTCACAACATGGCTGACAATTCTGGAACAGCTCCAGGGCTTATGTTTGGTAGGATGGTTGGAAAGACATATTTTTTCTTTCCTTCTCCATTTCCTATTGGATTTGGGGAATACACGGCTGCAGGTTGATGTGATGTCCATTTCACAAAAATGGCTTATTTTTATGGATTGAATGAACTGAGGCTAGCTCTCTTGCTGTAATGACAGCAGTGGGGTGGGGGGGGCTTTGAAAAGTTATTTTTGTGGACTGCAGGCTCCTCCAGTTCCCCAGCTAGCATGGCCATGCCAGCTGGGGACTGTGGGAGTTGTAATACGAAAAGTTGTTTTCCCAGGAAGGGCAGATTCACCGTATTTTCCACTTCTCACAAGCTCTTTCCCTCTCGCTCCTGCTGGTTTGCCCACAGATCTCAGTCTGCCAGGAGATGCTGCGTGAACTCCGGCACGCTGTGTCCTGCCGCAAGCCGACTCGCTCCCGGCGCCGCCCCCGGCGCCACTACGCCGCCCGAGGAGCCCTGTCACTGCGCTCCGTCCGGGAGATGCGCCTCAGCAACGGCAAGCTCTACTCGGGAACTCTGGTGTCGGAGCCGGGCCCCCAGCGCCTCCTGGAGGAGCCCCCCGGCCTTGCACCCATGTCCGCATCTGCCACGAGTGCCGGCGGATCCAGGCTCTCCGGGGAGTCCCACCGCCCCCTCGGGGACCCCCGCCACCCGAGGAGGGCACCCCGCGGCGAGGAGTCCCCCGCGAACTGAGCGAGCAGGAGTGAGGCACTGCCCCCGCCCTCCCGCGAGCCCCACCACGGTTGCTTACCGCCCCTTCCTCACCTTGTTCCTGCCTTCGCTCTCGGGCGGAGGCGCCTGGTAGACATGTACGCTGTGCGTATGCCCTGAAGGCGGGACCCCCGAGCCTCGGAGGGGACACCCGCCCACCCTGGCACAAGTGTCCCTGGCCCTCGGGGGGCGTGGGGGGCTCCTGGCAGCCCTGACCCACTCTGCCCTCCCCAGGAGTGCTGGAAAAGGGAAGTCTCCCTAAAGTTCGAGGTCTTTGTGCCTGTGTCGGCGGCGGGGAGGATGGTTTCTCTCTTTCTGATGCTCCCGCATTGTGGGAAAGAGACAACAGGCCGCCGTACCCCACCTTGGACGAACCCCACGGTTGGAAGGATGGATTCTTGGTCTCTGTGTGTGTGTCTCTCTCTCTGAGGCTGTGGTGAAGGCACAATTCGGACCCCCATCCTGTGCGGGGTGGTGAGGGATGGCAGAACCTCTCCGGCCCCGCGGATGTCTCCTCCTCCACCTCCACCACTCAAAGAGCCCCTCCCTCTCTCTGCCTTGCCCCCTTCTATCTCCTCCTTGCCCCCCAGCTCTTTCAGACACCCTCCTTTCTGCCATCCCTCCCCATGACATCGCCCTATGGAAGGAGGACTCAAACCGGTGCTCCCAAAGATGGTGGAGGGTCCATGACTGCCCCGGTCTTTGGGGGAGCTCCACCCACCTTGTGGGGGGGATTTGGGGGGTTGATTTTGCTCTCCTTTGGCATACCTGAGGAAGGGGGAACAGAGTAGCAGTACGCCCCCCAACCTATCATGAGACAAGAGGGTGATTGTGGGGGAAGAGGCTTTGGGGGGCTGAAATCAAGGCTGAGGAGCTGGGATGTGTGGTCAGGGGAGGGAGAGAGGGTTCACACTGAATCTCCAGCTTTTAAGAAGCAAAACTAGAGCACACGGGACCACCGACTGAGGGGAGCAGGGGTGGGCGGGTGAAGGGGAGTGGAAGGACACTCTGGAGGAACCCAGAAGCCCCGGCTGGGGGGGCAAAGTGGCACAGGACCCCGGAAAGAGAAGAGAGTGGGGAGCAAGGATGGGCCCGGGGAGACCTCCACCCCCACGACGTCTTGTCTGTCTTTTTTTAATTTTTGTTTTATTTTCTTTTAATTTTTCTTTTGGAGAAATTTCTATAGAAGCCAAAAAAAAAAATGGAGACTTTAGTGGCAACCCCAGAAGACAAATAAACGTGAAAATACTTGATTCTTTTATGTGAGTGATGGAAGACATTTGTATTATTGACGGTGACAGTGTGGGTCTCTCTGGTTCACGGTGAACTGAAGGAAGGTTACTTATCTGAGTCACAACTCCCAGCGTCCCCCAGCTGTCATGGTGTCGGCCCGATGGTATTGTTGGACATGCAAGGCTTGGGGCAATGGTTTGTTAACTACAGCTCCCAGCATCCCCTGGCCAGAGTGGATGAGTATGTGGGTCTCTGGGTACCTAATCTTGTTGGGCACACAGAGCTTGGGAAAGTTACTTTCTTGCACTACAGCTCCCAGAATCCCCTAGCCTGTAGAGGTGGCGGTGTGGTTGCCTGCCACCTCGCCTTTTTAAGCACACAGGGCTTGGGAAAAGTTACTTTTACCCCAGACTTTGTTGGGTGCTCACCCACCTGTATTCAATCCCTTCCGTGTTCTTTGGTGTTTTTCCTTCTTCTAACTGAACTTCTTCACACACGAACTTGTGAGAAATAGCATGTGGGGAAAAACCTGCCCCAAAGCTAGCGAGTGAACTAGATTTATTGACAATCCAGTTGTTAAAAGTTCCTGATGGGTTCTGAACATTTCTGTGTTCTTCCTCCTGGGAAATCTGAAACCAATATGCTGTGATTAAAAACCTGAAATCAATTGATGCTCATGGAAATTAAAAGACGAGATTGCATCTGCTTGTTCGCAGCCACGAACAGCAGTTGTAATAAAATGCATTTGAAAATATGAGTAGAAATTCAGAGGTAGTGGTGTGGTAGATTCAAGGCCTTTCAAAGAGACCCGGCCCCACTGTTGGGAAGCCAGAATAAATGAGGGTTAAACAGCCTCCCTCCGGCAAGTCCTTTTAAGGTCCTGGAAGAGGCCGGAAGATGTTCAATAATATTAAAGCACTGCTGTATTTTTAGCACTGTGGCGACTGCGGGAAAGAGGAGAGAGACCCTGGCCGATTTTTCTGCCCTGGGCATCCAGACCTCTCTTGTCTCTTTCTGCTTTCGTATTCCAGAAGTGAGGATGTTGATCTCCAAATAGGACTTTGGCAGTGATTGGATCGATTCTTAGTGGGATTTATTTCTGAGTTTGTAAAGCGTTCCTTTGTTAATTCTAAAAATGGCAAAAGTGGCATGAGCTACACAGGAAACCCACAGACACTCATTTTTAAAAAGGGAAAAGCAGGTCTCGTTGCATTACAGGCCAATTCTGCACTAGCCTGTTATAGCGCGATGATTCCACTTTCAACAACATTTGGAATCCTGGGGTTTGCCGTTTCAGGAGGGGCCGGTCAGCCACAGATAGGAGGAGTGCTTAAAAAAGGCCTACCCTCCAACGTTCCCCAGAAATCAACCAGGACATTTGGCTGAGCAATGTCAGGGCACGGCCAAGGTTATTAATGAAGAAAAACACACAGGCTAGGAGAGGCTGCCGCAGTTGTCTTTTGCATGAACCAATTGGGAAGGGCAAGATTCAACCTCTCCTCCCACTTTCCTACTAACTTAAAATTGGGTGCAAACCCCTTTTTGCACTTTGAACTCAGTTTGCAGCTACTGAAGTAAGCTGGAGACAAAGAGGGGAAGATGGAAGAGAAACTGGGACATTTTGAAAGCAGCTGGAAAAGTGGGATGGACCCAAATGCTGCAGCTTCTCTCTTAGGGGAAATATCAACTTTTGGGGCAGTGGATGTTTCATAGGATGGGTGTGGATGAGGGGGAAGGGTCCCTGGCAGCTGATCGCACTGTGGCCCCCTGCCAGCAGCTACCATTGTGCATGTACACCCAGAATTGTGTTGGTGTCTAATGTGTGTGTGAGGTCCCCTATGGAAGTGGTTGGATCTTTCTATCCAGCATGAAAGACCTGCTTTCAGTTCATGGTTGCAGAAGTGGAGCTGTGCATGTGGCACAATTGGATGCACAAGGTTGCATGTGGATGTGCGTACATGTTGTACATGGCAACCCACTGTGCCCTGGGGGGGGGCTATGCATGCATCTGGCTGTACAGGTGTGTGACATCGCAATTCCCTAATGCGAACAAGTTGTGCAACCAGAGCATAACTCTGTGAGCAAAAAAGCTGTGCTTGGTCCCCTTGGCTGTGTGTAGACAGACAGACAGGCAGATGGGATGCTTTAAATTCAGTATAAACAGCAGAAGCAGCCCTGTTGGAAATTCAAAATCTGTGCTGGAGGATTAGCTTCACTAGGCCAACTAAGAAAGGCTATGAGGATGTTTCTGAGGTCTCAGGGTCTTTTCACCCGGTGGGATTCCTGGCGCCCTACGGAGCTGGTCCAGTCAGAATCTCGGAGTCCTACGAGTTGCAAGGGGCCCCAAAGGCCTTCTAGACCGACCTCATTCATCCATGCAGGAATGCGCAACTCAAGCCCTCCTGAGAGATGGGCAGCCAACTGTCTCTTTAAGGATGTCCGAAGTAGGAGAGTCCGTCAGAGGTATTCCTTCTTTAAGAAAGGTGCCAGGGCCCCAGTCCTAGTCTGCATCTTGTTCTTCAACCCACTTCCCACCCATCAACTTTCTTCTCCTGTTTTTATCCTCCTGAGGACAATCCTCCCCACTCCTCACCTCAACTTGGCCAGAATTATCCCCCCCCCGCTTGCCTCTCTTCCCTGCCATCTCCCACATTTGCTTCTTTGTTTACACCCCACTTACTCCTTGATCCTGAGACTCCAGGCAGCTTACAAAGAGGCAAGTGAAAGCAACCAAAAGTTAAAATATCACTAAAATCTCAATAAGTAGAAGCAATTTGTAAACACATCCATTTAATCGCCTCCTTCCGTACATATCCGAACTTCAAGAGACTATTTTGCAGTCTTATTTTAGTTTCTTCCTGCCGTCCCATTGTTTCTAGATTCACTGTCCTCCTTTTTTCCCAGTTCCCTGAAATCTTCTTCCAGGTCCCCACCTGTCTCCAAAAACTACCCCAGTCCACAGGGCCCATTTTAAATTTTTTTAAGGGTGGTGGTGGTATTTGTTTCTGATGGAAGGGAGATTCCTGGCCAGAGAGACACCTTTTCCTCTTCTCACAGAAGCTGAATTGCAAACGGCCTGCTGGCTTCACTCTCTGAGCAGCCGGGGTGTTTGTGGATATTCCGTGCTGCCCGTGATTTGCCCCGGGCAGGGCGCGTCCTCCGTCGGCCTTGGACGCAACACAGGGCGGTTTTATAGGAGAACGTGCAAAATGTGATTATAGAGAAATCTTCCGATTCTGGAGGGCTTTCGTACCAGACGTCCTGTCTAAGACAATTTCAGTCAACAACAAGAAAACCTCCATTTAAATCATTGATTTTCGTCAGCTTGCCAGTTCCTGTTTATGATCTTTGTTACCGAGGGGGACATTTTGTGGATTGACAGTTATTATTGATTGACACAGAGCTGCTAAATCATGTTGATTTGCAATTAAATAATGCTTAGACATTAGAGAGAGAGGGCGAGAGGGGGAGCACACGTACCTCTTTCCCCAATTTACTTTGGAAGAGACTGCGCTTGCAAATATATTCTTTGATCCCCGTAAGGAAATGTCAACGGAAGGGAGGATCTTGTGCTGCTATTTGATTTTTCTGCCTGTGGGAACATTTATTCTGTACATAAAGGAGAAGAACGTTTATTTTAAAAAGTACATGCGTGCAGGTATTTGTACTTTCACACCCCCGCGCGGCTGAATCTTATTATTAGCCAGGAGTTGGCCTATCGAATCAATGGGATTCACCTTTGTGGCTGTGCAGCAGTTCATTGTACGGGACTCTGTTAGTTGGGACTGACGAATAAGAGACAGGCAGGCGGCTGAGGAAGGAAGGAAGGAGGTTGATAGGTAGGCAGGTAAGTAGGCAGGTAGATAAATTGGCAAATAGGTAGACAGATAAGGTGGGTAAGCTAGGGAGGGAGAGAGAAAGAGCTTTCCTTTTTCTAAAAAAAAGTATTCCTGACAAATTCCCAAAACAATGAGGTAAAACTGATTTTTTAAAAAAATGATTTTTATATTTTAAATGTCTTCAGAGGCATTTTTCAATTTGCAAAGACTCTCGGAAAGAAGGGACTCTCTGCAGAGCCACCCTTTCGACACCAGGTGGCGTCCTTTTCCCGAATTTGGCCTCTTCCTGAAGGGGCGGTGCCTTGACTCCTCCCCAGCCAATCAGCTCCAGGGCAGGGCCAGATCTCCCAGGGCAGATTTCACCATTGCAGGTCTCCAGCAAAGGTCCCCAGAGCATGCAAAGACGTGTTCTTGAAAACCAAGGACGGGACCACCCATCCCATCCCATAGTATTTTTGATTTCTAGGTATGGCTGCAAAAGCTGGACAGTGGAAAGACAGGACCTGGCTTGTTGGGAAGGAAGAGCATCCTGGGGAAAGTGGAGAGGAAGGACACCCAAGGGAGGGATTGGCGTCCTTGGAGGAGCCACGGTGTCGGGGGCTTTGCAAGACCTGAGCAGGGCAAGTGGCCAGCTAGGTGGGATCTCTTGGAGCAGAAAGAGAGGCCGCGTTCAAATCTCCATTCAGCCATGGAAACCCACTTGGGAAAGTCATGCTCTCTCAGCCTCGGAGGAAAGCCGTAGTGGCAAACCTCCTCTGCCGAAACCTTGCCAAGTAAAAGGGCCTTAAAAAATACCCCTAAAGCTGCTAGATCTCATCAGGTCTCGGATCCTGGTTGTATGTGAAACCGTCTAGAAATACCAGAGGAAGGAATGGGCAAAACCACCTTGAGGGTTCTTTCCCTATGAAGTTCATGAGGTTGCCGTAATGTTGTTGGACTGCCATTCCCAGCATCCCCTGACAGCCCAGCCCACAGTGCAGAATGCCGGAAGCGGCATCGCTGGAGAGCTGGTCTGCTTTGGCAGGAGTCTGCACTCACTTTGCACATCTCACAGTGGAGAGGTACCTGGGTCAGCCGGCATCCATCATCTCTGGGTGGCCCACCAAAGAAAGCCAACACTGAAATACAAGAGATAAGCAAAACATATACTCACTAGGAACCAACTAAAGCATAGATTTTGAGCTGAGAGTCCCAGATGTGAGTTGTTTGAAATAACTGAGAAAAGTTTCACTTGGTGCCAAGGCCACTAAGAGCTTGGGTGTGTTTTTTTAACGGACTACAGCTTCCAGAATCCCCAGGATTTGATTTTTAAAAAAATATTCTGTCCATGAATTTTAAACAGCTTTTACTCTTTAAATTCTGTTTTTTAGAATAACACAGACCCACACGCACATATATGATGGTTTTGTATGTTTTTAGACTCCACAGCTTTCAGCACTGTGTAAGTGCCCTGAGTGCCATTATTGGGAGAGAGGTGGGATTACAGGGCTGGGAACACTCCATCCCCCAAGATATTTCCTAGATTCACCATGGGCCATGCTGGCTGGGGGATGCTGGGACTTGCAGTCAACCGTGCCTGGAAGCAGGGCGATTCCCACCCCGGCCTTCGTGCTTCCTCCTCACGGTGTCCTTGACATGGGGGACCGGGATCGGGGCCCCTGGGGGGGCACAAGGGACAGGTGAGCTAAGTTCCACGTGGGAGAGAAAGCAGCCTTCCGCGTAAGCTCCTCCTGAGCCATTTAAGGTCTTAAAAGGTTAAAAACAGCACTTTAAAAAGGAAGCCCTGGAGAGAGCTGAGACCCAGCGCACGGGGATAATGTGGAGAAAATTGTAGTTAAATATGTGTGTGTGTGTTTAAATATATATATATATACACACACACACATCGTTCCATTCTGCCACCCAGTTCCAGATTAGCCACAGTTCTGAGCCATTTTCAGAGGACAAGACTCGGGGATTATTCTGCCAATTTGTCATTTTTTGAAATATGTATATAGAATCATAGAATCATAGAATCATAGAAATGTAGAGTTGGAAGAGACCCCAGGGGCCATCCAGTCCAACCCCCTGCCATGCAGGAACACCCTCAAAGCACTCCCGACAGATGGCCATCCAGCCTCTGCTTAAAAACCTCCAAAGAAGGAGGAGACTCCATCACACTCCATTGAGGCAGCAGCAGATTCCACTGCCGGACAGCCCTGACCGTCAGGAAGTTCTTCTTGAGGTTCGGGTGGAATCTCCTTTCCTGCAGCTTGGATCCATTGCTCCTTGTCCTGGTCTCTGGAGCAGCAGAAAACAAGCCCTCTCCTTCCTCTACGTGGCATCCCTTCAAATATTTAAACAAATATATTTATATCCCATTCTAAGTCTTAATTGCTCAAGGCAGCCCGTGATAAAAACAACTTGGTCAATTTAAAGCATTTTTTAAAAAATAAAATAAAAAAACATTCTCATTTAACAAGTTAAAGTTTTGCAGTCTAGATAGTTTACCAGCTTATCCACTTCGAAACAATTTACCAGCAGAGGCCCGCCCAGATTTGCATTTCCCTTGGTGGAAAGGCTGCTTCCCAAGGCCCTGGGCTGGGAAACTCTCTGCCCCTTTCTGGGGTGCGAGTGTGCTTGTGCTTTAGGCGTCATCATCAGATTGTGACTCCCTGCAACATGGGCTGTTGAATTGGCCTGGCGGCCTGCTGGGTCTGTAGTTCAGCCTCTTTCCTGCGCCCTCCGGAAAGCTCAGGATCCGGGGAAGTTCTGGATCCTCCTAGAATCCCAGAACAGAGGAAGAAAAATGAGGAGCCACTCACACCTTTGCTAATTTTTTCCCCTTGAGACACAAACCAGCAGGACTTTGGAAGGGCCGGCGCAATCTTCGTTGCGGCCACGAGGGGGCAGCGTGGAGCCCCATCCGCTCCCGACGCCGCTCGGAACTGCCGCGGAGAGAAAGCGGGACCGGGTTGCTGTGAGACCCCCCCCCAAATCTGGGGAGCGTGTGTTTGCTGATAGTGGGGGGTTGCATGTGTACATGGAAAAGGGGGAGGGGGAAGCCGGAGCCTAAGCGGGGTGAGGCAGGAAGGGGGTCGATCGAAAGACCCCCCCCAAAGTCTGGAGGTCAAAGGGGCCCATTGGAGGGGGGCGACTGTTGGGGGGGGTCTCCTACCTCCTCGCCCGGGGGCTGAATCGCGGCAGATAATTTCATATTTTTCCTTGCAGGAGCGGAGGAGGGAAGGAGAGGGAAATGGGGGGGGGCGCGCCAGAGGAGGATGGCGCCCCCCACCCCAAATTCTCAGACTTCCGCACACAGTTATGAAGGGCGGGGGAGGGGAGCATAATTGCAGCATAATTCCAGCGATACAAGGATGGAAGCAAGGAGGGGGGCGACCCTCCCCAGTGAAACGAGATAATGAGCGGGTGGGGGGAGAAGAGGGGTGTGGGGGCAGCTTCTCCCCCAGCCGGCCAGCCCCCCGCCTCCGCCCCGAGGAAAGGCTGCAAGCTAGGGGGAAAGACGTAGAAAGGGAGGGGGGCCAGCGCCCCCCCCCAGCCCGGACTCCGGCTGCCTTTCCCCTCTCTTCCCGCCCTGCCGCCGCCGCCCCCCAAGTGGGCACGCCCGAGGCCGCTCCTAGCCCGACTTGGAGACTGCCCGGAGGCGCCCGGAGGGAGGGCGGGAGACGGGGAGCTCACCACGGGCTAATTGCCCCGTCGCCCTTGGCTAAGGGGGGAGGAGGGGGAGGGCGGGAGGGGGCGGCTCCCAGGCACGCGGCGCTCTAGCCACTAGGCGGCACGTGCCCCTCCGGCCCTCCCTCCGGCAGGCGGGACCCGGGAGCCCTGGGCGTCCCCTCGCGCCCTCCTCCCGCTGCCCCGGCCTAAGAGCCCCTCATCCCCGCCCGGAGGAGGAGGAGGAGGAGGAGGAGGAAGGGAGGGCAGGCAGGCCGAGCAAAGGAGGCGGCCGGGCTGGCAGCTCTCCCGGCGGGCCCGAGGCTCTCCCTCCGCCACTCCCGGGCGCCGACCCGCCCCGGCCTGGACCACGCCCGGGCCACCGAGTTCTGGGATGGCTGATCGCCCTTGGCTACTCTTCCGTCCCCGTTGAAAGGCACGGGAGCGGGCGGGTTCCCCCAGAACTCGCGAGGCTCTTTCCCAGGGGAGCCCCAAGCCATGACCCCCCGGCGCCCCCGATGTCGTCGTCGTCGTCGTCGTCATCATCATCATCATCATCATCATCATCAGAGATACCCCGCCTTTCTCCCCCGAAACGGGACTCTAGGCGGCTCCCCCTCCCCGGACTGCTGCCAGGCCCCTCCCAATTTCAGGGACCTTCCTTCCCGGAAAATAAGGGCTCCCTCCCCCAAGATAGGGGGGCGTCCAGGCAGGGACTCCGTTCCGGGCTCTAGTCTGAAGTTTAAAGGCCCTGCCCAAGGCGCTGAAGGTGGGGAGGAGAGAGAGAGAGGGGCTTGGCACCTTGGAGTTCGGAGTGCAGTCCGGAACGCATCCTCCACCCGGGGAGAGGGAGTTACGGGGTAGGAAGCGGGGGACGGAGCGGCCAGGATCGAGGCCGGAGGGGAGGAGGAGACTTTGGGGGAGGCCGGGGCGTTCGTGGACCTCAAGAAGTCCCGCCACGAGCGGGTGGGCGAGCGGAACAGGGGGAGGGGGCCTCCCAGCCGGAGGAGACCAGGGGGCCAAGGGGTTTCCGTGGGTGTCAGTTGCCCCCTCGCCGGAGGGCCCCGCTGGTGGAGGGGCGGCTTGGGAGTCCCTTTCCCACCCCCTCCCTTGCAGGAAAGGCCTCCAGAAACGAATCCGCCGCCCACGCGGCTCTCCCCACGCCGCGCCGCCGCCTCCTCCCCCAAGAGCCGAGGAGGGGGCTTCCCCTCCGTCCCTCCCTCCCTCTCTCCCGGCTCCGTGCCAGGCCCACCCCCCCCGGCGCCCCACCTGCCCCTTTCTCCCGCTCCCCCCTCCCGGCCCCCCTGGTCTCCAGCTCAGAGGAGGAAAACGGGGAGGGAGGAGGGGTCGGATCCTGCCTCTTTCCCCGGGCCTTTGAGCCCCCCCAAAATCGCATGTGCTGCAAAGGAGAGAGGTGGGGGAGAGAAACCCGGGCCCCCTGAGCTGCGGGGGAGCAGCGTTTGCACACCGCGCGCGTGTGTCTGGGTCTCCCCTCCGCCCCCCGACCTCCCCCCGGCTTCTCCCTCCTGGAGAAATGCTGCAACCCCCCCCCGCCCCACACAAAGCCTCCCTGGGTCAGGAAGGGCCCCTACCCGGGCTCCTCGGTTGCATTTGGGGCCCTCCCGCACCCCCCGCCTCACCCCTCCCCGCCGGCTGGGATGCTGCTGGCAACCAGGCTGCCAATCAATGGTTGCCGTGGAGACCGGATGGAGGACGGATGACCTTCAGCTCCGGCGGAGGAGGAGGGTGGGGCGCAGATACGGGGCGGGGAGGGGGCTGGGCAGGGCAGCGGGGCGCCTGTGTCTCTCCCGGCTCAGCAAGACCCCTGGAGACCCCGGCTAGTGGCCCCTGTGCTTAAGTAGCCAAAGGTAGCTGAGAGGCTGGAATCCTCCTCCCTCGCCCCCTCGTGCCGTTTCTTTCTCACTCCCTGGGAGCGCAGAGAGGAGGAGAGGCAGAAAGGATGGGTTCCAAGCAGATCTGGGAACTACAATTCCCAGCAGCCCCTAGCCGGCCTCCAAGCCCCAGTGGCAGCCCGTGGCTTCCAGGCCAGGCCCTCCAGAGAATATGAAAAACCAGCCCCAGGGTTTCCTTTCACCGCCCCGGAACTGTCCAGGGTGCTGAAACTGCCTTTGCCTCCGGTGGCTTCAGCCCTTGGGGAAGTTTGGCTCTCCCCTCGTCTGCTGGAGCCCCCGGGGCGACCTCGGGCGGGTCACACGCTCTCAGCCTCAGAGGAAGGCCGGATGGCAACCTCTTCCGAAGGAATCTGGCCGGGGAACCCCAGGAAACCCTTGCAATAACCAACAGGAACTAAATGGACATCTGGCTGGCTGTTTATCTACCTAACTTGCTAAGCTAACTGACTGACTAAGGAACTAACCAACTGACTGACTAACTGACTGACTGACTGATTAATTAGTCATCTAACTAGATGGCTGGCTGCCTAACAAGTTGAGTATGTAACTCCCCAACTAACTAACGGTCTGTCTGCCTGTCTGTCTCACTGGCTGGCTGACTGACCCCCTAACTGACCCCCTAACCCGCTGGCACTTTGGCCCCCTGACCGTTTTCTGGGACTGACTGCTTCGAGGCAGGCCTGCACAGTGGTCCCCCTCCCCACCCAGGGGCTGTGAAGCCTTGGAAACCGGCAGCCGCTCCCCTCCCCCCTTAGAGGGAACCCTTAGCAGGGTGGAGGACTGCAGGGAGAACTTGGAGGATCTGCTTATTCCAGGATGATGACTCCTCCTTTTTCTAAAATATGTGGGTGAACGTGGTGGGCAGGCGGGGCCTCTGAGTGTGCAGCTCGTGACATGGAGGTGGGGGGCCATTCATGAGCTCCCAATTCGAAAGAGATCCCCCTCCCCCTGGTTTTGGCAAAGGGGGAAGAATCGGTGACTCCACGGAAGGTGAGGGAGGCCCTTCCTGCTCACCCCCCAGTGCAGAACACGAGCAGGGTGGGGCCGGGGGGGCTGGACTGGAGGAGGTGCAGTGGGTGGAGTTGCTGGGAAAAACGACTAGAGTGTGAGCCGGCTCTGGCAGAACTTCTGTTGCTCCCTTTTCTGCATCTCTGCATAAACAGTAAACAGCCCTTTCATTGCTCCTGTGATTTTCTTTCAGTAAATCCCCGCTCGGCCATGGAAACCTCCTGGGTGACCCTGGGCAGGTCGCACTGTCTCTCAGCCCCAGAGGAAGGCCGTAGGGGCAAACCCCCTCTGGACAGATCTGGCCAAGGAAACCCTGTCATGGGGTCACCTTAGGGTGGCTGTAAGTCAGAAATGACTCTGGGACTCAGGGTGTGAAAAAGTCACACAACAAGGATTGACAGAATTTCAAACCTGGTTAAGCTGGAGCTGGACCCCAAGACTCCTACAGCAATGGGGGGGCATCTCCCAAGTCCTCCTTCATAGGCTGGAGCCAGACAGTCGGTGGGCACTGTGAAGCCGATGGCCTCTATCGGAGTCCCTCACTCACTATGCCCCTGGGCTGCCTTTATGTCTTTTCTAGCTCCACCATCCCTTTGGGATCCTTTCGTCATGAACCCACACAGACCGTTTGCTCCTGAAAGGAACTCCAAACACCATGTTGCTGCTAGAATCGTGGCATACAGGGACCAGCACCCTGTTAATGACCTACACAAGTGGAAGTTGTGCTATGCCTGTGGAGTGATTCTTTTGGAACACGTGCAACAGTCGTATCTGGCTGACAGTGGCACAAGCTGAGCTATATAAATGGCACCGTTTGCATATGGTGGAGCATGGAGTAGAATGTGAATTAAGGAGGGAAAGAATATTTTTAAAAAACAAAATCAAGAAAAGAGCAAAAAATATGTTTTTTCAAGCGTCAAGAAACCCTGACAAGAAGGATCTTGGACTGCTGCAGATCTTTGTGGTTTTATTCTGTGCAAATTTTGCACCTGGCTGCTTTTTTGCAGAAAACCACATTTTCTGTCCAGTAAACAGTTTTTTCCCCCTGTGTAGACAATAATATTTCATGTGCAGCCACATGCAAATTTTGCACAGAATAAGTTCTAAGTTGCAAATAGGCTTTGACAATGGTGGTTTTTGAAGACTTTCTCACAGCAGGAAGAAAATTGCTAAAGTTGCTCATTGTTTTCTTTGAGAAGAGAATTAGTGAAAAAGGACATCCCTCGTGCGAATGCCCCTTGCCTCTCTGCCTTGCAGCTGTGTGGCTTGACCTTCAGTCCACACAGGCTGTGCCAGGTTGGTATTCAGAGTAGGCCCTGCATAGCAGAACTCAAACAGTGGATATTTACACTATGCTGAGTTGATGTTGTCCAAAGGATGTTCAGAGAGCGCAGTTCTTCTCCCAGCCCCCTCCCAGCTCTTCCTACAGACCAGTTCTAAGAGAACCTTCGCAAACCCCTATTAATCCCTTGCTCTCATTTCCTTCTGTGCAATTATCTCGGTGTGCCACTGTGACAGCTGAGATGCAGATTAGCAGAGCAACACATGCCTCTCCCTCTCCTATCTTCTTCTAAAGACTCTCCAAAATAGGGGTGGGGTGGGGGCAACTATCAGTCCTGGAGCTTTTAACCTCTCACCATCCCATCATCATATGGCTAAAAGGTGTGTGAACTCACCTGCATTCAGGTGGTGTGAATATCCCACCTACTCAATGGTGGGCAGTGTTTTTTTTAAAATGGGGGGAAGACATAATCATTTGCAGTAGCCTCTAATCGCTCAGTGCTTCATAAACAGACAGACACGTGTTCCAAAATCCCTTCCCTGCTTTCAGAATTGCATGCAAGTGTCTGTCTGTCTGTCTGTCTTGTGTGTCTATGTCGTCTTAACCCTCTCCTTCCCAGTCCTCTTTCACTGAAGCAGGAATGGGATAGCAGCGAGACGGGGACTAAATGCCCCTCAAATGAGAGCCTTGTGGCCTTGACTGAAAAGCAGCAACAAAGGCACCCCTGAGCATGCACAAAGTGCCTTTTGAACCTCAGCAAAACTCCTTCCTCACATGCCAAGGAGGAGGAGAAGGAGGGAGTGGTAGAGGGTCCATGCCAGTCGCGGCAGATGCCCAGGTCTTCTCCTTCGCGGGCGGATGGAGCAACTGCTGACACGGCAGCTCTTGACCCAGTGCCGCCCCATAATCTCTCCAGGCAGCAAAGAACGAGGCTCGGTGGCTATTTATAATTCTCCTGGCAGCTTCTCCCTGGGGCAGGGCGGAGAAGAAAACCTTGCTTGCAAAGAAGGCAGCCTGCAGTCCTCTTCTTGTCACGTTCTTGGCAAGAAAGGGGTGGTGCAGAGAATGGATCGCCCCCTTTCCGGTGGGAATTTTCTCCTCCTCTTCCCCAGGCACAGTCAGGTTATGCAGTGGCCTCCTGGCACAGTGGGTAGAGCATGTGCCGGCTCCCACAAAGGCCCCGTTAGCACTGGGAGGCCGTGAGGGAGAAATCTGTCCAGGCAGATGATGCCTCCAGCACACCTTCGTCTCAACTTGGTATCACTTTAAGTGCCAGGGCTCCTTTCTTTGGAATCCTGGGACTTGTAGTCTGGGAAGAGGACTTAGCATTCTCTGCTGTGATTCAGGGCTATGGATGAGACTCACTGTTACCCTCAGATTTTAGGCCCTGGATGTTCTGGACCTCAGAATCCCCGACCAACGCCATGGGTGTAGTTATGAGAGCATTGCCCCCCATAAGAATTCTGTCACCCCTCAGTCCCCAAATTTCTAGCACTGCAGAACCTGAGAGCCTGAGTTGCACTTTCAGAAACAGAGTTGAAGCATCCAGAGCAAAAGGGGGAGAGGCAAAGAGAGACACAAACTCTTTAAAGAACAGGCAAGGGGTGGATGAACTGTTTTAACTGTTGTTTTTTAAAGACCATTTTTATTCTTTACAGAGCTGTTACTGTTTTAATACTGGAAATAGTTTAACTTTGTTTCATTCAGTCGCTTTTTGTATGTTTTTAATTGCATTGTTTTTTTAAATTGCAAGCCACTTTGAGTCCCAATTTTGGGGAAAAGCAGGATGATAACAATAACAATATGAATCCTATAACCAGCCCCAATCAGCAGTCAAGCTGCTTTGTTCAAGGTCTCACTCTCTTCCGAATGTAGAAGGAAAAATTCATTTTTTGGGAGAGGGAGGAGAATTCTTATTTGGGGGGAGAGCCTTCTTTCCCTCCCCATGGCTCACCCATGAGCAATGGCAAAGCTGGCCGAGAGTTGTGGGAACTGAAGTCCACCACACTTGGAGGACCAAAGTCTGAGTCCTGGCACCATGGAGCCCCCAGCAGAGAATGCCAAACCTTTTCCCCCAGAGACCAGCCCCAGGATGCCACAGGATGTAGGCGTGCAAGTGACAGTGGTACCAAAGGGCTACAGCTGTGCCAGGGGAATCGGGCTTTCTGAACTCCCAAAATCACTAGGCATGCTGACCAGGGTGGGCGGTGGGGAGGGTTCTGAGAGTTGTCCAGCTGCATCCATTCCTGGAGAGACTTGATCTGGCCATGGGGACACACCTTGGTTACATCCCACTGGGATTTCTGAAGTGCATTCTGCATGGACTTGCCCTTGGAAACTGGAAACTTCAGTGGGTCCAAAATGTTGCAGCTGGACTGCTGATGGGGGCTGAAGGCTCTTTCCCACATAGATTATTTGGGCCTACTCTGTTTGGGACTAACCCATGGGACCCAGACAGCCACTGCCAGGCTAGAATAAAGTATTCACTCCCTCAGATCACCCCCCCATTTCATCACCACAGCGCCCCTGCAGAGTAGTTTGGTCCCAGTCTTGGAAAGGTTCTGGTAAAGGTCACTTATTTGGGTGAATGCCACAGTCCTCAGAATGCCTCAGTCAACCACTGACAAGGCCAGGGAGGAGATTCTGGTCACTGTAGACCAAAAAGTAACTTCCCCAAGCTCTGAATGAGACTAAGAGGGGGAGGGGGCAGGGGAGAGGGAGACCACCCAAACTTCTGGCCAAAACGTTATAAAACTTGACACTTTCCTCCCTCTGTCCCCACTGCGGAAAGAGGGATTAATTTTAGGAGCCGTGATAGCTAGATTTCTCCCCTGCTTTGCTCCATCTCTGATTCAGTATTAACTTCTGATTAAAATTCCTTCTCCTCTTTGCAATCTATAGGTGGCAGATATCTTCCCATCTCTGCTGCAGAGTGAATTCCGCCGTCCCCGTCCTGCTTCCGGAGCACAAAACAACAGCAGGGAGGGAGGAGGGGTTGTCTGGGAGCTGGCAAGTGTGCAGTTCTGGAGCATTGGGTGTGTGTGTGCGTGCGTGTGTCCCCTGTGTGTCTCAGGGAGCTTGGCTCCCCCCCCGCCTCTCTGCAGCCCAGAAAGACTGGGATTTGGGGTGGCCCCCAGGTTCTCCCTCTTCCTCTTCTTTTTCTCCTTGCATCTTGCTTTGCCTCTGCAGCAGCAGCAGCAGCAGCAGTGAGAGGAGGAGGAGAAGGAAGGAGAGAGGGAAGGACGAATCAAGGTGAAGGAAGAAGGGGAACCCAGAGAGAGAGAAGGAGAGGGTAGGAACAACCCAGCCAGACCCCCAAGCACTGGCAGGAAGTAGAACCTGGGGGGAGTAGCCAGGACACCACCTCCAGGGCTTTCCATGGGTAGTAATGTTTTGCACACCAATTCCACACCCACGGGTATCCTTCCTGGGCCTGCTCATCTTTCTTCCAGTGGTGCAATCATTTAGGGGACAACTTGGAAGCCAGAAAAATAGAGAGCCCCCAAAGGCAAGATGTGATTCCCCCCAAAAGAGGAAGCCCCACCAGCATCAGACTTTTAATTCCAAACTCTTAAGTCTGCCAGACGGCACCAGTCTGTCCTTCTTCCCTCCTTCCCCCCACTTCAGAAGGACTCTGTCTGTCTGTCCTTCTCCTTGGGACGGATGGGCACAGTGCCCACTGCCAACCACATGTCCACTGAGTGAAGCCAGGAGTCTCCTCATTGGCCACCCCAGATCAGGCTGTGTGTAGGAGTGTGTGTGTGTTGGGTGGGATGCAGGAGAGCAAGGCGCATTGTGTCTGTCCGAGAAAGGGGGGGTTCTCCCAGCAGTGGCCAGCCATAAGTGTTCAAAGGGACCTCCAGCTTGGAAAAAGCGTGTAGACGGGACTTGATCAGGGGCAATGCCAGGAAAACACGGTCCGGGCCTGCCCGCAGGCTTTTAAGCCCCGCCTGGCTGTCCTCTGTCGGAGACGGGATGCGAGAGCAGGCGGCTGCGCCAATCGCACAGGCCATCGATTATGTCTGGGCCCGTCTCTGCCTGCTTGGGATCACCGGGGCCTCCCTCTCCCCTCCCCGTGGACAGACGGGCTGCCGTCGGAGAGGAAGCGCTCAGCTGGAAAGGTTCTTTCCACGGCCTGCTCCATGACCGCCCCTGGACCAGCTCCCCTCTGGCTGCATGCGCACGGGCCTCCCTTTGGAAAGGCGGGTGGGGCAGGTGGCGCCAGTGCATCTGAGGGGATGTGGGCTGGGGGGTCAACACGGGGCTGAATTTTCTTCCTCCTCCAGCTTGGCTTCTATGGGTCAAATCCTGCGGGGACTCAGGTCAGCCCAGTGAGCTCAAGTTGCCTCCTGCTGATCTGGACGGACGGCTTCCGGCCCCAGCGACCAAGAGACACAATCGAGCTGCTTTGTGCGTCCTCCTTAATGCATCTTCAGTGGGAAATTCCAAAGGAGAGTTTTGCTGTCCAACTACTCTCTCCCTCAAATATTTATTCATTGGCTTAAGTATTTATGGAATATGGGATTTTGCAAGGGAGGGGTCCGGATGATATTGTTTTCCATTTGAAAATCACACACACACACAATCTGTAAAGGAGGGAAAGAGAGAACAGGTGTTGACATATGTGCACGTAATTCAAGCATATTGTCTTATTGCAACTCCCATTCTTTCCTACCATTGGCTGTGCTTCCCAGGGCTGATGGGAGTTTCAGTCCAACACACACATGTCCCCAACTGGCCCCTGTTCCTAGTCTGCCTTGGACCTGCCCGACTGCCCTGCCATTGGCTATGCCACCGAGGGCTGATGGCAGTCCAACACCCTGTCCGGTGAGGCCCGCCTGTGCCCGGAGAGGACCCCGGGTGCTTTCTGGAGGCAGCCCGGCTGGGATCGGAAGGGATCTTCGGCCGGGAGCTGTCCGTTTCAGCACCACCCGCAGCCCGGGCTGAGCGGGGCCTGGCGCTCCGGTTTGCGCGCCCTCGGGTTCCAGGAGGGGGAATTCCGGTTGGTGCTGCTGTGCGCCTAACAGCCACCCTAAGGCGAGCCTGTCCCGGGGTTTTGTGGGCCAGGTTTGTTCAGAGGGGGGTGGCTTTGCCTTCCTCTGAGGCTGAGAGAGTGTGACTTGTCCCGACTCACCTGGCGGGTTTCCGTGGCTCAGCAGGGACCCAGACCCTGCCCTCCGGAGCTGTAGCTCGACGTCCAGGCCGGCTGCCCTGTGGTTCTCCTGGCAAACAGTCCTCAAGGGTCTGGAAGATCAGGGGTGGTGGGGCCGTGGGGTGGAGGCAAGGCCAGTGGGCAGGCCGTGGGGGGGCGTCCTGGCCCGCTCTTTTGCTGGATGGCAGGGAAACGTCTCCAGCAGTGATGACAACGGCGAGGCAGGAATCATTAGCTGGGAGCTGCGGTCAGACCCAAGGAGCCGAGAGCCAAGGGAGGAAGCAGCAAATGTCGATATCCATCTGAACTGGGCAGCAACTGTGCTGGCACGAGGAGGGGCACTCTGGGTTTGCCCAGCGCCTGTGGGCAGGATGGGTCTCTTCTGAACCTTGCAGAGGAGCGGAGGGGCGGGTGCGCCGCTTCAGAAGGAATGGCCCCGTGGGAAATAGGGGGCAGGACCAGGGCAGCTTCTAATCTGGCCAGACTTCCCTTGTGTGCTCCACGCCAGGCTAACAGAGCTGCCCGGTGTGTGACCTTCCCTCTCCCTGATCTAGTGGCAGGGGGTTCCACAGGTTGCTAACATTTTGCTCTTTCTTGGGATTGGAGTGAATGGCCTTTGGAGTCCCTTCTCACTCAGGGACTCCTGCTGCCCCACCAATGCCCCTCCCTCACTAAAGCAACCATTTATTTCCCCCTGAAAATAAGTGACATCATCATCATCGTTGTTGTTGTCATTGTCATTCTTGTACAGACCAGAATTTTAGAACACCCGTGGTTCAAATTCTCTCCAAGATTCAGGGGTTCAGTGGGGTTTCCTCATAGCATGTGGACCCTTCCAAGCAGTGCCACCTTGTGTAGTTGTGCTGTTGTGAGTCTCTCCAGAGCAACACCATTCAGGTGTCCTGCCAGTCTGTCTGAGATTGCGCCCAGGGCCCCCTCACCACTGGGACCGTATCTGGTTTATTTCCCTCCTCCTCCTCATGGCCATGTGATCTGGGGGATGCTGGGAATGTCTGCTTGGGGATGCTGGGAGTTGTAGTCCAGCAAAGGATTCCTCACCACGAGGCTTTGCTTCAGAGGCACTGACTGATCCCTGCACCAAAATGTAACTTAGCACGTTCACCTCACCGGGGAATCGAATCATCCCTGGTGCCCCTGGATGGGAAAGAGGCTAAGTATGGCAGGAGATGCAGGAAGGATTCAGAAGGAATCTGGATGAGAAACTAGAAATTTCTGAATCGGAAGGGGTCTTTCTAAAGCACCCCGCACCCTCCATAGCTGGTGTCCCCTCCCCTGGGCCACTGATCCAAATTCCCTTGCTGCCGTGGAAACTCCCTTCCTCCTGGTTGCCACAGTGACTCTGGGTCACATGGCCTCCCCCCTTGCCCAGTTGCCATGGAGACCAGATGAAGGATGAGGAGACGAAGGAGGGATGCTGAGGCCTCCTTTAGAGCCGGGGAAGAGAGACGGCTGGGGACAGAAGCATCATTGGCGTGAGGTGGGAAAATGGCCTGGCAAACCAGCAAACTCTTATTGGTTTGACCACACCATGAATTGTGTGAGCATCGTGAATGTTCATTTTGACCCACAAAAATCGACAGTAACACTAAAGGCAAACCAAGAGGCGGTTCCTATGCCAAAATGGAGCTCAGCAAGTTTACCCTCTCCAATGGATTGAATAAATCATTCCTCATTATTACTTTGATTTCACTGCACCAAGATGGATGCTCTATTCTATCCCCATCTTTTTTTCAATCCCAGACTCCCCTTTTCTTTTCCAACCCCTTGAATTTTATCCAGAGACCCAGCAAATCCTAGGGGGAGGCCTTAGGCTGAGAGGTGGGCAGCCCGGATTGGGGCCTACTGAGAGTATTTCTTGGAAATCGATCCCAGCTTTTCAAGGAAAAACAGGGTTATGTTCTTTATTATTTCAAGGACTGTTCAGAGGGGGGTTGCCACCATGAGAGTGTGACTTGCCCACGGTCAGCCAGTGGGTTTCCACGGCTGAGCGGGACTTGAACCCTGGTCTCCTGGAGTCCTTGGCCAGCACTTGGATGGCTGCTCCACACTGGCAGCTCTCTGCAACCGTAGCAGACTCAATGCGTCAGGTGTCAAAGGGCAAGCCAGCCCCTCGGCAACTCAGTGGGCCCACCATAGCTGCAGTGTACGAGGCCAATCTTTTATATGCATTGATAGGAGCAATATTATATATTATCCCCTTTTCTTAAAAAAATAGATCATGCACCTTTGGCAGAGCTGCCTCTTTCTTTTATTGTTTTATTCTGTGAACTGAGGGAAGGGCAGAGGCCCCCGTTCTCACCCGTCCCCTCAAAGAGGCTTCCTCATGGGATTCGCCATGTACATCTCTACACCGCTCCATTTTTGCATCCGGATTGGCCCGGATTGGCCCAGAGTCCACCACTCTCCACCCACAAGAACTCAGGTATTCTCACGCCTGCCCTCTTGCATGTATGGATACCTGCCCAGGCCACAGGTCAGTCTTACCAAAAGACCTGGTCTAACCCAGCTTGCTCTAACCTGGCATCTTCCAGATCCATCTGCTACCATTCCCATTATCCTGGTCAAGATGGCCATTTGATGTCTGGAAGCCTAGGGGCTCCTGCATCTGTGGGGCAAATAAGCCATGCCAGGATTTGGCTATGTTTAAATGAGCTCTCCAAGGTGCTGAACCCCTTTAGGAACAGAGTCATGAAGCCTCCATGAAACCCTGGAGTGGATTCTCTTCTCGGCTGGCTGGGTGAGACCAGCTGCCCCATCTGGAAGGCATGGCTGAGGCCGCCTAGGAGAAAGCACCCATATGGGGAAGGCCAGCCACTCTTACCTGGAGGCATCAGGTTTCCAGGGCCTCCCAGCCTGAGAGGGATCCTCTCCCCGCTTCCCTGATCCCTTTGTCTGGAGAGGCCCAGGGCTGACCCCGGGCCCTTAGGTGAGGCAAAGCACCTGCTCTCTCCGCAAGCCACCCCTCTCTGGGGACTGTTTCCAATTAACCATCTGTTGGCTGAGCTTGTCTCTGTGGTTTTAATGTGGGAGAAAACAATTCAAAGCACTCAGGGTAGGATGTATTTTTAGGGTGCAGGGACTGGGTTCAGGTGTGGGTGTGGAGGAAGTTGGGAAGTCTACTTGCCTAGACTTAATGAGGGTGTGGAAACTGCTGGCTGGGGGATGATGGGAGCTGCAATCGGAAAAGAATACCCTGTCCAAGAACTGTTTGGAGGCAGGCTGGCCAGGAGGCGATGCCGTATAGATCTGGGCCGTTGGCATTTGTGGATCAGAGTGGCCTGGTCCAGGAGAATTCTGGGGGGCACTCAAGTGGATGTTTGGATTCTGGCTGAAGATCTTTTTGGGGAGAGGGGTCTGGTGCAACAAGATATAAGCAGATTTTGCGGGTGGTGCCGGTTTTCTGTCCCTGGGGTGAGAAGCCTGGATTCGGGGAGGCTGGTGAGCCCTCCCCAAGGGGGCCCATGTGGGCCGAAGCGCGGCTCGCTTGAAGAACCCCGAGGGAGCCTTTCTCTCGAGGAGGCCGGGCTCCAGAGGGGCTTGGCGCGGCCCCCATCCTTTGGAGAAAAAGTGGGGGGCGGTGAGGGCTTTTTAACAGTGGGGCTGCCCCCGCCCCCTCTCCCCGTCTCCCTCCATCGCCTGGCTTTGGGGGAGCGGCTCTGCCTGCGCGGGGGATCCCCTTCCTGCCCCCTCCCTCCCCGGGCGCCCCCCACCTTGGGCAAGGTGAATCTGCAGTAAAAGGGGCGGGGCGTGCGGGGGGCGGGGCGGGTCGGCGCGCCCTCCGATTGGCTGCCGGCCCTCGCCCCCGCTCAGACAGGAGCGCCGCCGCCCGCCGGGCCCCGTCCTTCCGCGCCTGGCAGCCGAGGTGGGCACAGCAGCATCCCTGGCCGGCCGGGGCGCAGGCAGCAGCCGCTCCCCTCCTCGCCCCGCCGGCGCCGCGCTCGCCCGCGCCCTCGCCCGCCTCTCTCGCGCCCGGTCCCGGCCCCGGCCCCAGCCGCCCCCGCCCCCGGAGCCCCCCAGGAGAGCCTGGAGCACCCCGGCTGAGACCCCCGAGCCGCCAGGATGGGGGTAGTGCCTCGCTCGGCCACCGCCCCCCCTTCTCTCCGTGTCTCCAGGGTGCCCTTGCCCGTGTGGAGGGAAGAGGCTGCGTGCCCGGGTCGGGGAAGGGCGGCGGGGTGATGCCGCCCCGGCAAGATCGTGTCGAGCGCCCCCTCTTCGTTCCCGGCCCCTTTTCTGCCCCCCTCCTACTCGCCTGCCCGCGCGACGACACGCGCCTGACTCTGTCCCCTGCCCGTGTGAACGCGGGACTCCGGGCGCGGGAGCAGGAGGTCCTGTCCGGGGCCCCGCCGGCGGAGGCGCCTGGGTCGGCGCCCCCGTGGTGCGGCGCGGTGCACGTGTGAACCCCCGGCTGCGCGCCCCCTCCCTCTGGCCCCCTCGGGGGTGTTCGCACGTGCACCGCGCCGCGCAAGGGGAGCAGCTGCGGGGCTGCGGCGCGGGGCTGCGGGGGGATGCGTGTCTGTGCGGCGTGCGGCAGAGCGCCATCGGTGTCTGCGCATGATGTGCGTGTGTGTGAGAGGGAGAGAGACTGAGGACCCAGTGCCCGTATGTGGCCGCCCCTCCTCCTCCTCCCCCCTCCCCCCGGCGGAGTCACCTTCCTTTCCCCTCCGCTTCCTCCCCGTCCACACGCAGCCGCCTCCCTGGTTCTGCCCTTGTAGGCGGAGGGGGACGGAGGCCGCCCGGGCCGTCCCGGTTCGCCCAGTTCGGACTTCGGGGCGGGCGGAGAGGTCGCCGTCTCCCTCCCTCTGTGTCGCCCCAGGGGGCAAGACCTGCATCGCCTCCCGCTTCCAGTCTGGGAACCCGGGTCAGGCGCGGTTTCTCCTCCGTGCGTGCGGACGCGCAGTGGGGGGGGGGAATCCATGGTCTGGTGGCCGTAAATTTCTTTCCTTTTGGGGGGGGTTCTGGGCTGCCCCCGCCGCTTTCCTCTGAATCGGGGGCTCTTTCGGAGGGGCGCTCGGGCGGTGGAGGGGGGGAGCGGGGGCAGAGACCCCCTGGTTTTCAGCTGCTGCAGAGGAGAAAAAGCTGGGAGGAGGAAAAATTAATTCAAAATGCAAAGAATAAAATGTAAAGAATAAATAAATCTCTCTCCCCCTCCCCTTCCCGACCTGCCGGGTGGCAAAATGCCAGCCAAAAGAGAGGGAGGGGCGGAGAGAAAAAGGATGAGTCACCCCTGCTTAGGAGAACGGGGGGGGGGGACAAAGCGGAGAAAGAGAGAGAGGGACAGGCAGGCAAAGGCAGGCAGACCCATGGCAAAGCAATCATCATCATCATCATCATCCTCATCCTTGGAAAGGGGGATGTAGTGTCCTCAGGGAAAAGAAAGCAAGGACGAGAGGGGCTCTGGGAACATCTCCAGACCCACAACACAGGTGGAGGAAAGGCGACCGTGTTGCTATTGTGTGTCCTCCAGTTGTTTCCGGCTTACAGCTGCCCTCAAGTGAGCCTTGCCAAGGGGAGTTCAGAGGGGGCTCGCCCTTGGCTCTTCCCTGAAGGCCAGAGAGTGTGAGTTGCTCAAGGTCACCCAGTGGGCTTCCGTGGCTGGCTGGGGATCCAAACCCTGGTCTCCTCGGGTCCCCGCCAGGCCATTGAGAGAGCGAACAGAGCGACCCCGTGTCCACTCTCTAAATCGCCACTGCCGGACCGGAGCGCAAGCACCGCTCAAGCCGGGGCTGCTTGGATCGGACCATGTTATGCGGCGTCGCTCACTGATTGCTTGGCAGAATCCGAACCCGTAACTCCCGGCAGGCTGTGAAACCTCACTGTCCTCGTGCTAAGGGTGGGAGAGCCCAGCATCCACAGAGACGGGGTGGGGATGAGATCCTGGCCAGGCCGCTGTTTGTCTCCCTCTCATTGATATTCAAGAGGTGTCGCCTCCTCTGGGAAGGGAGGGGGGCATGCGGCAGCCCGAGGCAGAGGGAGCAGCAGAGCAGCAGCGCCCCCTCCCTCCCTCCCTCCGCCACCCACTCGTGGGGCACCCGGGAGGGGCAGGCAGATGGAGCAAGGTCACCTTCCTCTCTCCCATCCTTTGCCCCCCACTTCCTCCAGGCCAGGCTACCCCCTCCCCTCTCTTGTAAGAGGGAGGTGGGGGGAAATGATGGCTGTTGTGTTTGTGGGGGGCATGTGGATCCCCCATGCCAGAGAAACCCACTGTTTCCCATGCCAGTGATCACCCCCATTTGCAGCCCTAGGAACTGGTGATGATGGAGAAGTCCAGACTGAGGATGTAGCTAAGGATTCTGCCCCCCTCCCAGTTCAGATGAAATTTTCCTCCAGTCCCTCAATGTCTAGCCTTGCAGTCGTTTAAAACTTCAATGCAGAAAGAGAGTTAGGCACCCAAAGGAGAGGGGAAAAGCAAAGTGACCCAGGGAATGTGGACACAGCAAATGCAAGACGGTTTTCCATGTCTCACTCTCTGCAGTGCCAACCATCTGAGGCCCGGAGGAAGATTTCATGAGTGGGGGGCTGGGCTGGAGTTTGCATTTGGGGAGCAAAGCCCTAGTGTTGTTCCCGCTAGCTATATACCCCTGTTAGATCTCTCTCCTCCCACCCTTCAGCTTTTTGGCTAAAACAGGCTAATGCCACTCTCTCTCTCTGGGAAAAGGAACCTGGCAAAACCAGCCCTGAGGGCTGCTTGCCTAAGAAAGCCCTGTGGAATTCAGGGGGTCTCCATCTGTCAAAAGACAACCTGAAGGCACAGAGACACAGACACACATAGAAGGGATCAGCCCCATAAATATGTCCCTGACAGCTCCCAAAAGAAGAAACAGTTCTGGGCCTCAACAGGGAAACTGGGATGCAAATCTTTTTTTTTTCCTCTGCTGGTGGATGCAATTGGAATTGGGGGGGGGGAGAAAGCAAAATGCAGGAGGAGCCATGGATGCTTGGGAGAAGAAGGGAGGGAGGGAAAGGGGGTGGATGTGAATGGGGAAGGCTGCACGGTGGGGAAACATATGGACAGAGAGCAGCTAATCCGCCTTTCTCTCTGTCAAGGAGGGAGGGGGTCGGGGAGAGAGGGAGAGAGAGATGGCCCCCTTGCACCAGCTGTAACCTTGCAAAGAACAGGAAGGAGAAAGACAAAAGAGAGGGAGGGGGGAAGGAAAAGGGGATTTCAGAGATGGTGGTGGGATTCTGTCAGCAGGACTGGGGGAAAAGAAGGGGAGCATGCCCTTCCTTCACCGCACCATCAAAAAATGAGGCCTGTTCCTGCCCCCCTTTGCCCCTTCTGTTGCTTCCTAGGGTTCCCCCACATTAGATTTCTCCCTGCTGCTGCTGCCGCGTTTCCTGGCTTCTGTCTTTGCTGCCTCTGCAGATGAGGAGAGGAAATCTCCATTGCCAGGAACTCTGCAGCAAAGCGAGGGCGGGTGGCTGGCAGAGGGAAGGAAGGATGGAGGGGAGAAGGGAGATGGAGGAGAGAAAGGAGGGCCTGGTTGTCTGGAAAAAAAACAAATCCCCTCCATCTTATCTTCAAGATTGCCCCCCCCCAGTATCCCTCCTGCTTCGGTCTCATGCATTGAGAATTCTCCAGGCCTTGGAAACCCACAGTGCATTCTGCATGCATTCAAAGGCCTTCCTGATGTTATGGGGGCAGACACTGTCTCACCCCCATGCCCGTGCCTCCCCTCCCCCAGCCCAGCCTGCATCCATCTGTCCCTTTTGAGATGGGTCACCCTTCCCCCTTCCTTCTCCCCACCCGCTGCCCTGGATTCCCGTTGGAGTCTTGCAAAAGCAGGAGCCTCTCTCTTGGGAACAAAGGTGGTCCCCCTTCCTTCCTCCTCCTCCTCCTCCTCTTCCTCTTTTGCTTCCTCCTCCTCCTCTTCCTCCCTTTGGTATGGGCCTCTGCGGCTAGTGAGCCCTGCTGCAGCGCTGGCACTGTGCCAGGGATTTCTCCTTTCCTTCCTTCTTCCTTCCGCCGCAACGCTGCAGAATATGGGGGTGGCGGTTGGTCCGGTCAGAGCCAGGGAAGGCCTAGTGAGCAGTCCTGGTGGGGGGAGCACTGTGCCTCCCCTTCCTGAGACCCCTTTCAGAGCCAGGCGGGACCCTTCTGTGCCAAGCCCCCCCCCGTCTCTGAAGTACCCACCAAGCAACCTCTGTCCTTCCCCAGAGATTCAACAGCGGTGGAGAAGGGGGTTTGGGGGAGGTATCCCTGCTTTCTTGGACCCCCTTTTATGAGTAGAATGTGACCAAGAACAGGGGGTACCTTTACTTCTGCACTGCAGTAAAGGGGAGGTGCGCAGCACTGGCGTTCCCCATGTCCATGGCTCAGATAGGAATCCAAGATGTAGCAGCTGAAGGGAGAGGGGCTCTCTCTTTATTTATAGGATATTTCATGGCACCATAAACTCCCTCTCTCCCTCTTCCCCCTGCATGCACACACACACACACACACACACACACACACACACACCATTTGAGGGTTTTAAAAAGGAAAGCAAAAATAATCTTTCTGAGCCTGTTCTTCCTTGGTGTCTGTGGACAGAATGGTGCTTTATACAGTATAAAAATAACGTGTTTTGCAAAATAGTTTTTCTGCTTTAGTGCTGTACCTATTTTGCATCTACAGCCTTTAAATGAATGTCTTGTGTGGTTTTAAATGTTATGGACAGTTTAATAGTGTTTTAATCTTAGTGTTTTAGCCGTATGTGATTTTACTGGCATTTCTTTTTCATTCTGTAAGCCTCCTTGAGTTTCGCAGGAAGAGAAAAAACAGGATACAAAAAAAGGGATGGGTGGGTGGATGGATTGTCAGATCTGGGATGTGCAATGGGCTTGTGCCCCACTTGTGTGTTGGTGAACCCACGTGCACTTGTGCATAGAGGGCAGCAAAAAGCACGGGGGTGTCTCCTTTCCCTCTTTTTTTGCTCCTTCTCTCTGGGGTTGCTTGTGTGTCTGAGTGTGTGTGCATGAACCAAAGTGTGTTTTCTGAATGTGTCTCAGCATGCAACCACCTCAGGGCGTTGGTTTGTGTTCCTTGGGTGTGGTTACCTGCACCTGTGACCATTTGTGTGTGTTTGTATTTATACAAATCACTGTCTCTTCTCCCTGCCTGTCTGTGTGCCTGTGGACAGGTGAGTTTGCACAGCCTTCTCATGATACTCTTTCCAAGTGTGCCAGAAGCTTGGAAAAGATTTCTATCACAGCAGACATTCCACCAGGGATTGGGGGCGGCTCGTGTGGGCTTCAAGGTTCCCACCGCAATGCTAATTCCATGTGGGGAGGTCCTAGATTTCCATCATGAATCAAGGCCCTGGCATCTTCGGCTGGGCTTTTGGGCCTAGCCGGGATGGGAAAGGCATCTGAAGGTCAGTCAAGGTCTCAGTATCTCCTCTTTAGGCCTCCTGCAGACATGCAGTTATTTATTATTAATAAATAATTTGCTCATCCCGTCCTTCCCTTAGTCTTAGGCATGGAAGGAGCCAGTAGCCAAATATCTTCTCCTCCCATATTCAGAATAGCCCCCCCAACTTTATTCAGTCAAGGACGGGTCTTCTTTGAGACAGCATTTTGGGAAGGGAAGGTCATCTGAGGTTGTATGCAGACAGGTCATTTTCTGAAATCTCTGGGCTGGCGTGATTTATGGTATGTGCATCCTCATTTGTGGTTCGCGCATGCATTTTTTACAGTCCTCCCCTGCTGTGACGCAGAATATTTTTTAAAAAACTAACTGCAACACATAATATTGGGATCTCCGTACTCCCAGTCCTAAAACCTAGAATACAGGATCTGCCAAGTACCAATAATATGAAAATATATTTGTATCAGGTGGCCTGTATACATATTGCAAGAATAAAATTTTGCAGGTTTCTGAAGTGCTTTAGAATCCTGGCAAACCTGTTTGGTCAGAGAAGCCCTCCGGAGTGCAACGGGGTGCGTGTGTGTGCTTGCTTGTGCGTGCGTGCGTGCGTGTGTGTGTGAGAGAGAGTGAATGAAACTGCAGACAACACAGGTCTCTTTCACACCACACAATTACAGCACTTTGATCCCATGTCAGCTACTATGGTGACATCTTAGAAAATACTGGGGTTTGTCATTTGGAGAGGTGATTCAAACTCTCACCCAGAGACTCATTAGTGACTTGTTGTTGCTGTTGTTGTTGTTGTTGTTGTGTGCCTTCGAGTCTTATCTGACTTATGGCAGTCCCAAGGCAACCTATCACAGGGTTTTCTCAGCAAGACTGGTTCAGAGGGGTTTGCCACCATTACCTCTCTCTGAGGCTGAGAGAGTGCAACTTGCCTAAAGTCACCCTGTGGGTTTCCATGGCCAAGTGGTGATTCAAACCCCGACTCCAATGCTCTAACCACTACACCCTGCTGGCTGTCATTAGTGCCTCACTGGACTGTATATTGTAGGATTCAGTGGCAGTTAAATAGAGATCAAGGAGAAGTGTGAAGGAGACCGTGGCCTCTGAAAAAGTATTGCCTGTCCACAGCTGCAGGTTTTATCTTAGCCAGGGAGAGACTGACTTAGGACCAAACAGGTGCACAAAAAAGGGAAAAGGCAGGATGAGCAAGGTGCAAATTGAAGGCAGAAATGAGGAGTTCTTATTAGGCAGGAACTCACTGGCAATGCAAAATCTAGTCTGCTATTTTGGGGAGGGCGGGCAGAATTGGTTACTTCTAAGATGCGCGAGATCTGCTATCCAGTCCTTTCCTCTAGCCTGGAAGCTCTTCCACTTAATCCGGTTCCCCAAGGAGAGATGGAAAGAATATTTTAAAATATTCACAGAAACCTTGAAGAGAAGAATCTTGGAATGGCAAGAATCTTTGCAGTTGCAAATTTCTTCTTTGCAAAATTTGCAAGTGGTTGTTTTGCAGAAAACAGTATTCCTATGAAGAAAATGCTGTTTTCTGCATAGAAAATGCTGTAATTGGGGATGTATTCTGTGGAAAATTTACATATGGTGGATCTGCATAGAAAAACATTTTCTGCTCAGGAAATAACATTTCTGCATAGAATTTCTGCATAGGAATATGATTGACTGGTGGATAGCACTTGGTATATTCATGTGGTCTAACCAATACTATCTCAAGCAAGTTTTCTCTCCATTCTGTCAGCCTGAGATAACCTATTTCTGCACAGAAATATTATTTTCTGTGCAGGAAATGTGTTCTCTGCAAAACAACTGCATGTGAATTTTGTGCAGAATAAGCGCAAGATGGGAATAGCCCTCAAAACTGTGTAGGAAGAAGATTTCCAAAACTGAAGCACTGTGAGTTCCTAGTGGTGAGATAAAAGGAACTTTGGACATGCAATTAACCAAAAAAATAGATAATTAAACACCATCTCTTCAGGGCCTCCCTCTTCAAGATCCAACAAGATCTTGTCTTCTTGTGGGAGAACTTGGAAAAATTACATTCTCAACTGTAATTGTAAACTGAAAAGTTGCTTGTTTCAGCTACGACTAGAATCCTCCCAAAATGTGTTGGCTGGGGAATTTGTGGTACTGTCATCCAAAAATGTTATTTTGTCAATCTGGTATTCAAGATGCTGCCTTGTTGTCCCTTTCCTGTTGGGGAACAGAAGCCACAAATTGAAAGATGAGGAAGAAATGGCTCCATTTAGTCAACTGGGTTTCTAGAGGGATGACACTCATAAAAACCACAGCCCTCTGAGGCCAATAAGTGAATGAGACAGAAAAATGGAAATATGGGACAAGCGCATCATTCCCAATGCCGGATTTAACCCCAAGGAATAAACCTGCCTTGCGGGACTCTTTCAGGGATGCAGGAATCCAGCTTTCTCTTCCAGTAGTGGTCTGTTCCACAAGCGGACTGGAAAGACCACGGCCCTGAGATTCGGTCTTGGGATCTGGAAGTCAGAGGTGCACTGCCTCTGAATAGGGAAGCTCCACATGTATCTGTCATAGGCCAAAGGCCTTCACCCAACTGCCAGATGCTTCTTAAACACTGTGCAAATATAGTGGGAGCCCCTTCACAAAGCATTTCCTAAATGAATGGCCTCTGTGCAAATTAAGTCTTGTTGCACACCAGGAAAATGTTCCCAGGCTGAGACTTTGGTGGGTCTCCAGAGCAAGGCAGTTGCATGGTGTCCACCAAGAATATCTTCCTCTTTCTCTGCTCTGATGTAATGGCCCTCTCCAACTACAACTCCCAACATCCCCAGCTCCCCTGACCAGGTTAGGGAAGCACCAGGGGAAGGTTTCTGTTGGCTTTTTTTGACCACTCTTTGCTAAGACTGCCTGAACACAGGGGTATGTATGGGGCCAGCTTCTCACACACCCAGATAGCTGGACAGCAGCGTGTTTGTGTACAGATATGTGTGTGTGTGAATGCTTTGTGGTCCCCTCTCTATCATATATATCAACTCAAACTTTGTTGACACAATTAAACTTTGTAAACTGGTGTTTTCTGTTTGTGAAAGTTTAGTTTTGCAGCGTTTTATTCCCAATCCTGATTTGTTTTGGAATGATGGGGTAACAGTAATGGTTGTTTTTGGGCCCTGGGAAATTCCAGTGCTTGGAAAAGTTACATTGCTGGGACTCCCAGAATCCTCCAGCCAGCACAGTCAGAGCTGTACTGTTACACTGAAAAACCCATAATATTTCCAACCTCTGGGAAATTCTAGCATGAGAAATCGGTTTTATCTGTGTGTTGGTTGTCCCCTCACCGTTCTCTGGTTCTCTGTTCCAGTACGGGCGCTCCGACAGCTACCGCGTGGCAACCACGCAAGACAAGCACGATGACAGCTCTTCGCCCAAGAAGACCAAAGCGCAGCAGAAGGTCCGAGATCTGGATGATCTCAAGAAGGAAGTGGCGATGGTGAGTCCTGACCAACGCCCAGGCTGGTTTGTTGGCACTTGCAGGCGCCTTGAGGGGCATCTAACTTTGCAGGGGGAGATGCTAGAAGCGTTTGGTGGGGAGGGCTGGAGGGAGATAGCAGAGGGGCTGTGTAAAATTTCTTCAACTTTTGTGTTTGCCTTTTTTCCCCAGACCGAGCACAAAATGTCCATTGAGGAGGTGTGCCGAAAATACAACACAGACTGCGTGCAGGTGAAGAAAACCTGGCAGAGTGACTCCCCCACCCGTACCGGGGTGCTACACTTGCTTTCTTCAAGGGTTGGGGGTGGATTTTGTTTGGGAACTGTGCAAGATAGTATTGAATCTCTCAACCGGAGTAATAAAATTGGCCAAGCAATTCCTGTGTCCCTTGCCTGAGCTTGGAGGGAAACGTTACTCCCTTCCTTATGTGAGGGCTAAACGGCCTCCAGTGAAGGAATTTTGGGTTGTGGGAAGATGGATAGGTGAGGCAGTGGCTGGAAGTAGACCAGGGGAACAAGGCAGGAAAGTTACTTTCAAAGAAAGGCAAGCCTCCTTCACGCAATAGTAGCAGATTGATTCTGCTTTAATTGCCATGGCTGCTGCATCCAGAGGAATCTTGGGATTTGCAGTTTAGAATTCTCTGCCAGAGAGCAACTCTGGTGCCTCCCCAAACTACAAATCCCAGGATTCCAAAGGAGACAGCGGCTGCAGTGCAGAATCTTGGATCAAAATGCTCTAACTGCATGTGTGGACAGAGACCCCCACAGTTGGAAAGGGAGGGGTGTGGGCCTGCCTCTGTCCAGCCCATCCAGCCCCCCATTGATCCTTCCTCCTCCTCCTCAGGGTCTGACTCACAGCAAAGCCCAAGAAATCCTCGCCCGAGACGGCCCCAACGCCCTCACCCCACCGCCCACGACTCCCGAATGGGTGAAGTTTTGTCGCCAGCTCTTCGGGGGCTTCTCCATCCTCCTGTGGATCGGTGCCATCCTTTGCTTCCTGGCCTATGGCATCCAAGCGGGAACTGAGGACGACCCCTCGGGGGACAATGTGAGTGTGGGAGGAAAGACGGGCAGGTGGCCAACGAGGCTGGAGCGTTGGGGCCATTTGGAGGGTGGCTGGGGGAGGGCGAGCTGGGCAGGAGAGGCAAAGCAAGGGGGATCCCTCCCCATCTGTCTGTCTGTCTCTTTCTCTCTCTCTCTGTCCATCCAATCTTCCTGTCTTTCTCCCCACCTCTCCCTCTCCTCATCTCTCTGTCTTTATCATCCTTCCTTCTTATCCATCTATTTTTCTGTCTGTCTGTCCGCCTGCCTGCCTGTCTGCCTGTCTGCCTGTCTCAATCTCTCCCCACCCTCACTGTATCATGTGATCTCAGGGCAGCATACAATAAAATAAATTTGAAACGATGTAAAGCAACAAAGAAAGTATATGTATATGCCAAGAGAGTGCTAAACAATTTGCCAAGACAAAACAGGATAGTTTAAATCCAGTGAAAACGGTTAAGAGCCTCCTTTACTCCCTACAATTACACTTTCACTGCCATGGCTGCAGTCTACAAAGTCCTGGAATTTGTAGTTGGTGAGGTACTAGAGTGTTCTGGTAGGGATTTCTAAATACCGCCATGAAAGTACACATCCCAGAATTCCATAGGATGGAGCAATGACAGCTAAAGTGGGATCACAGTGCTATAACTGTGTAGTGTGAAAGAGACCAGACAATGTGAAGCCACGCAGAAATTTCTGTTTGGATGAAACCAGTGAGGCTCCACAGGCATGGTTTTATTTACTTTGGAATGGCCCCAGGTGTTGGTATCAGCTGGGCCCCTAAGGGGAGGGGATTCCATAACCAGGGTGCCACAGCTGAGAGGCCCTGCTCCCATGTCCTCCCACAGCAGTCCTGGGGCAGAGGTACATAGGGTGAGAGCCTCCCTCACGCATCATGGCTCCAAGCCATTCGGGGCTTTGAGTGTCACCTCCAGCACCTTGAGTTCAGAGGCTGGACATGCACGTGATGTCTGATGTTCCACCTTCCTTTTTTCTGCTCCCGCCTTTGTGCAGCTGTATCTGGGTATCGTCTTGGCTGCTGTCGTCATCATCACTGGCTGTTTCTCCTACTACCAAGAAGCCAAAAGCTCTAAGATCATGGAGTCCTTCAAGAATATGGTGCCCCAGGTAGGATCAAAGCAGGAGGGGTGTTTGACCAAGGTTGCAAGTCCAACATGTTGCTCAGGCTGGGTCTGAGAAGTGACGGCAAACAAGGGAAGGGGGGACCTGGGAACTTTCCTCTCATGCTTCATTCTGCCTGAGGATATTCAGATCTTTTGCAAAGAAATAGGCCCTGGGCGTGGTATCTTAAAACCCAAGTTTCAGTGTACTCCCTGCACTTATACAGCAGCTCTTAAAACATGGACTGTAATGAATAGTATATTTTCAGCTGGACCAGTGTGGGCAATTATGGGTTCCAGGGGCCATTTTTTTGATCCCTTCAAGAAGCAGAAGTGGCTGTGAGTGGACTCTTCTGACCCTAAAATGGTTATGAAGGGGGAACAGTGGAGACAAGTAAGCTTTAGGGAGTTGCTAGACAGAAAGGGAACTCGGTTGTCCATCTTCCTCTCTCTTTAGAGAACTGCAGTGGGGATGGGAGGCAGTCCTCAGTACTGGGTCAAATTCCCCACTCCTCTTCCATGGCCATTTAAGGGCCGTACCAGCATCTCTCTAGGGCTTGACAGCTGTCTGAAGTAGTAAGGTCCCAAGGCACGTAGGGCTTTGAATGTCACCAGCAGCTCCTTGAATTCTGACCAGAAATATTCATGACTTCTAGTGCTCCAATTTCCCTTTTTCTTCCTCCTCCCTTTGCACAGTTACACAGTCCCTTCCGAAGCAAAGCAAACTCGTGCAAAAATTTGAGTTACACATGTGTGTGTCACTAAAAGGATTCCAGTGCTGCAACACACTTGGAGAGTTGCAGGTGCCATTGTATGTGATGGAGAGGAACATGAATCACAAAGACCCGGTTCCCCTCTGGAGGCTGTGTCTCAGGTGGCGCATCTTAGAGGATGGATGCTACTCACTAAGAACCCAGCATGTCTGCCTCTCCCCACTGAGCCTTCCTCTCTCTCACCCCACAGCAAGCGCTGGTGATCCGGGAAGGCGAGAAGATGCAGCTCAATGCTGAAGACGTGGTGGTGGGTGATCTGGTGGAGGTGAAAGGAGGAGACAGAGTCCCAGCTGATCTAAGGATCATCTCAGCCCATGGATGCAAGGTGTGAAGCCCACAGCACCTCAAGGCCTTCGACATGGTGTCCTTCCCCCCCCCAGCTCACTGCTTTGGAGCATTGAAAGCCTCACACCTCCACCTGTGGTGGTGTTTTGCTGCACTTTCAACCAGATTAGAAAGAGACAAGGACATGATATCAACTGGGCAGTTAAGTACAGTGGTTGGAATCATTAATAGTTTTGGACTACACCACCCAGAATCTGCAGCCAGTATGGCTTCTGGGTGTTATAGTCCAAAACTGATAATTTTCCCATGCTCTGGCCTAATGATATGCCAGCCATGTCTTTGGATGCCAGGACTAGGGTGTTCCTTGTGGGCAGGCTATCTGGATTTGTTGATATTTTATCATCTATAAAGTCTTTGTCATTGAGACGTGAACATTCAGATTCATTCTGAAAGGCACACATTGAGATCTTTGCAGTTGTTGACGTTTACATGACAAGTTTGAGAATCTGAAGATCTCAAATGCCAACGATCCCATCCAAATGAAAACCAAGACAACAGATGTGCAGTGATTTCACCCTGTTTGTTACCCTGATTTTGCTAAGCACATGGCATTTTCTGCTGTCCAGGTGGACAATTCTTCCTTGACTGGCGAGTCTGAGCCACAGACCAGATCCCCAGACTGCACCCACGACAACCCTCTGGAGACAAGAAACATCACTTTCTTCTCCACCAACTGCGTAGAAGGTATGATCACACTGTGGTCTGAGTTCTCTTGTTATTCTTTACCAGAGTAGACTTATTGAATCCCTTGGATTTATCTATGCGTTGACTCATTAGTCAACAATTCATTCAGCAGGCCTTATTGGTGTGGTTTGCTCCATGCAAATCAAACCTGGACTCTCCCTAGAAGCCAAGATAACTCCACTGAACTGAGAGATGGCCACCTTTCAGGAGGGCTTTAACAGTGGATACGACCAAAAATGGAGAGGCCGCCACTCTCTAATGGCATGGAACTACTGGCTACTAGAACCTGAAGAAAGCTTACTACTGTGTTCCGGAGTCCCTCTTCAGGTGTCCCCAAATGGCTCAAGCTGCATAAGATGCTAGACAGCGAGGGATTTCAAACTTGGGCCCTCAGAAATTTTGGACTTCAACCTCTAAAAGCCCCCCCCCAACTTGGCCAATAGTCAGGGACTCTGGGAGCTGAAGCCCAAAATTTTTAAGAGCGTGACTGCTATAGGGACCTCCTGGCAGTCCATTGACATCTTGAGCACTATCACCAAAGCTACCAGTTTTATCTGCAGTTGGCTGTCATGGCAACTGAACCAGCACAAATCCCATATTAGATGGGTTGTGGGGCATGCCCATGGAATCATCATCCCTCTCTTGTTCCACCAGGCACAGCACGGGGAATTGTCATTGCCACTGGGGACCGCACCGTGATGGGCCGAATCGCCACACTGGCCTCAGGCCTGGAGGTCGGCAAGACCCCCATTGCTGTGGAGATTGAACATTTCATCCAGCTGATCACTGGCGTGGCAGTCTTCCTGGGGGTCTCCTTTTTCGTCCTTTCCCTGATTCTGGGCTACACATGGCTGGAGGCGGTCATCTTCCTCATCGGCATCATTGTGGCCAATGTCCCTGAGGGGCTCCTGGCTACTGTCACTGTAAGTGCCGTGGCCGGACGGTGCTGGTGGGGTAGGAGGTGGGAGATGTCTGGGCCTGGAAGCTGTCCTTCCTGTGCATTTCCTCTTGGGAGTTTCTTAAGAAGACAAGAGGAAGGAAGAAATCTAGAACTTCATGGCATGTCCCTGATGTATGCTGGATCTACCACTGGGGGCAAATACTGAGATGTGAAGGAATTTGCCAGCAGGCCTTTGTGAGACTAGTTGCCCCCTTACTGGGGTTCTTCTCCACGTCCTGTGCCTTCCCCTGCAGTGCGTCTCTTCCTCCCTTTAGGTGTGTCTGACATTAACGGCCAAGCGCATGGCACGCAAGAACTGCCTGGTGAAGAACCTGGAGGCTGTGGAGACCTTGGGTTCCACCTCAACCATCTGCTCAGACAAGACAGGGACCCTGACCCAGAACCGGATGACCGTTGCCCACATGTGGTTCGACAACCAGATCCATGAGGCTGACACTACCGAGGACCAGTCTGGTGAGTGTGCTCTGTGTGTGTTTGTGTGTGTCTTTAAAATACATTTAACACAATGGGAGCAAAAGGGAGTATTTTCTCAGCCCCCAGAATGATTTTTTTTAACCTATCCCACCTTGGGGTGTATGTGCTGGAAAATGGTAGACAGTTCCACATCTCTGGATTTTGCAACTGAGCAAAGTCTTCAAGTGCTGTACTGACCCCCTCTAAAAGCCTTCCTGAAGCCATATGGGTCCTGCCCGTGGTCCCATTTTTCCCGCTTTGACCCCTTTCTTTCTCCTCTCTTCTTTCCTTTTCTTCACCAGGCACGGCCTTTGACAAGAGCTCTGCCACCTGGGTGGCCCTGTCCCACATCGCAGGGCTGTGCAACCGTGCCGTCTTCAAGGGAGGCCAGGAGAACGTTCCCATCCTCAAGGTGAGAGAATGGCAGCCCATCCCATGTTGGAGAGAGTGAGGGATGCCGGCTGAGTCTCTGGGGGAAAGGTGGAAGCTGGGTGGCATTGAGGGTGATGCTGAATAAAATAGCAATGTGGACAGAGATGTCCTTGGAGGGCGAAAAGGATTGTGTGCCCATGTCTGTCCTCTTTTTCACTCTGGATGAAAACACTTGTCGTGGTTATGACTCTGTGGGGTGTGTGGGAATATGAAGGGGAAGGGCATGGTGCTGAGTGATGGCGGTTGTGAAAGATTGGCAGGACACATGGCCGAGCCAAGGGTGGATGTGGCAGACGAAGAGAGGGTTGCTGAAAGGTCTGGGTGACTCATGCCGCCTTTGAATGCCTCCCCCTCAACCCACAGCGCGACGTGGCTGGAGACGCCTCAGAGTCAGCTCTGTTGAAGTGCATCGAGCTCTCGTCTGGATCGGTCAAGCTGATGAGGGAGAAGAACAAGAAAGTGGCTGAGATCCCCTTCAACTCCACCAACAAATACCAGGTACTGCGTCGTCGTGGCATTCCATCCGCCATTTTCAGACTGGCCCTGAACCTCCCCTTGAAATGGAGTCAGGCTGATATAAGGCAGGAGTTGCTTTCTAACACCAACAAAGAAATCAGTACTGCTCAAAGGGTGGAAAGGAGCCCCATTGCCAACCCCCCTCTCTGGAGATCCTATTTAGGGTTGCTCACATTCTCTGAACCATCATTATGCTAAAATAATGTCTTGTGACACCACATAACGTAGTATCAACACCACTCACAAACTCTCCTGAAGATCCTCTTCAGAGTTTTCTCATATTCTCTGGAGTTTTGCTAACAAGCTTTTCCCAGTCAATCACCATTATCTCCTTCATTGCCGCCACCACATTGCAACAAAAGAAGTTGGAATACCCAGAGACTGGAATCCTGTTCGTTGCTCCCAACTGTAGCAGAGTCAAGCAGCTGGCATCCTGTACGTGACTTGGGCAAGTGTAAGCCCAATTTCCACTTGCCTAAGTCATTTTTTGGTTGTGGCAGAGGGCGGGATTCTCTGTTGAGCTCACACAATGCCCAAACTTGCCCCCATATCCACCAGGTTCCTGCTGAAGCCCCTCCCCACAACATGGTCGTGGAGAGCAGGGTGCTAGCAGAGAAGCACCCAGCCCTCTTCCTATTTCTGGGGATGCAGCACAGCCATCCTCTTCTGGGACCTCCAAAGATTCCAGGGTTCGAATCCTCGCTCACCCTTGGAAACCCACTGGGTGATCTTAGGCACATTATGCAAGGCAAGGGGAAACCTCCTCGGGGAAGAAATCTTTCCAAGAAAAACGCAGGAGAGGAGCGCCATAAGCCAGGGTCGACTTGAAGAGAACAATTCCTGGGCATGGCCAAGATTTTCAAGAGCGTGCCTGGAAACCTGGTCCTCGTGCGGGGGGATCCCAGCTTGGCCCCGCCTGCTAAACTCCCCTCCCTATCCCCTGTTCCCATGGGGAGGAGTGAGTCAGTGATCCCAATGTGGCCCCGCATTCTCAGGCCCATCAGCCTTAATCCCGATTCCTCTGTTGACAGCTGGTGGGGATTAGACAGGATTCCCTGCGGTCAGCGGCCTGGAACGATTGACTTCTGGGAACAATTCCCTCCGGAGCCTAATGCGGGAGGGTGGGGAGGGGCTTGTATATTTTCATGCCAGTCTTGGCTGTGTGGGGTTTGTTTGCGTGGTGTTTTCCACCCAGCTTTATGTTGGCGCTGGCATCTTGCCAGGCCTGGCGCAAGAGGTTTTGCCGCCCGAGGCAAAAGACAAAATGGCAGGCCACCATTCTATTTTCAGAAGCTGAGCAGCTGACCAGCGCCTGAATCTGATTTTGGTGCAGGGCTGGGAAGATGGGACAACATATTTGGATTGCAGCTTCCATAATCCTTCATCCTGAAGATTTTGGGAGTTGTAGTACAAGCGAAGAGGGGACCCCAAGGACTTCTAGTCCACCCCTTTGCCACTGGAGGATTACATCACTAAAGTGAAGGGTTTTTTTTTTTTCTCATGGTGGAGGGAAACCATTTTGGACAATCATTCACAAAATCCTCCAAGCAGCATGTGGCCATGCTGCCTGGGGATTCTGGGAGTTGTAGTCCAAAGGAGGAACTTCACCCCAGCCTGCTTCCTCTTTGCTTGAAGGTAACAAACTGCCTCAGAGGACTCAAGGCAGGTTGTGAGGTGCACACATGTCTCCGTTCTTTTGCAGCTTCCTGCCACTTGCTGCCCCCCCAAGCATGGTGCCTCAGGCAGCTTTCTCCCTCTCCGCTGTGCTTGGGCTGGCTCTGCCTTCACAGCCCAGTGCCAACAGCTGCTTTCTGACATAACCGTAGTCATGATTGGACTTCTTTTGCAACTGCTTCATCCAGTTCAGTTGAGACGTATATTTGGATCAAAGGAGCCAAATATAACCAAACAATGAAAATCAGAGATCAAACAGACTGCCTGAAATGCAGTTTTTAAAAGGGTGTGTATATGAAAGATCCAGAGACATAAATATGTTGGAACCAAATTTATATAATCAAAAGTGAGTGATGGTGTCCTAGTTCAGGCTGGTTGATCTAAAAGGTTTTTAAATTTTTCAGTGCAGTGCCCAGCTTGCAGTCATAGAGAGCGTGGCAGGCTGGGGGACCCACTCCCTCTGCCCTTTGGGAAAGGTTTTTAAAAAACACACCCTGAGTTTGTTATCCTGGCAAAATCCCTGAGTCTCTGTTCCTCTGCACCACAGCTCTCAATTCACGAGACGGAAGACCCCAACGATAACCGCTACCTGCTGGTGATGAAGGGGGCCCCCGAGCGCATCCTGGACCGGTGCTCCACCATCTTGCTCCAAGGCAAAGAGCAGCCGCTCGACGAGGAGATGAAAGAGGCTTTCCAGAACGCCTACCTGGAGCTGGGAGGACTTGGAGAGCGAGTGCTGGGTATGGATGGAGGGGAAGAGGAGGAAGAGGAGGCAAGGAAAGGGGGGACCCAGTTACCGAGAGAAAGCTGGGAAGGGAGCAAAGAATTAGAGGTTTGCACAGACCAAGTTGCCACTTTTGGCATCCTTTAAAGGAACTGAAGGTGCTCTTTTGGGTATAAAATTCAGCACCCTAGATATTTCCTTTAAAGTTCAAACTAAAATCAGGTGTGACATTCAGGGTCCCCACTGACGCAGAAGTCACCAGATGCCAGGTGGGCAATCTCCATGCAACATCTGAGAGCCAGTGAGCATTTCTAGAAGCCAAATAGTAAATCAGGAAATGTTCTAGAAGCAGAAATAGCAAGCCTTTTGCCTCTGCATCAGGCTCGATCCCCGTTTCCAGAGCTGAACGGTTAATAGGTGCGTGACAAACTGGGGCTCCGAGCCCTTAACACAGGGGTGGGGAACCCACAGTCTGTGGGCTGCATACGGTCCCAGCCCTTTTCATGTGACCCTCTAAGTTTTACAGACATAAACCAAACAAACAAAAAGCTTGAAATGAAGAAAGCGGGATCCACAGAGACACGTTCCAAAGTGCTGGTGGTGTTTTCAAAATTTCCTTCTCTCCCGGTAGGTTTCTGCCACTACTACATGCCAGAAGAGCAGTACCCCAAAGGTTTCGCCTTCGACTGTGACGATGTCAACTTTTGCACTGACAACCTCTGCTTTGTGGGGCTCATGTCCATGATCGACCCTCCCCGAGCGGCTGTCCCTGACGCCGTGGGAAAATGCCGGAGTGCTGGTATCAAGGTAAAGCAGCATCCCTTGGCTGGACACTGGGTGCAGTAGAGTCAGGCCTTGGGAAAAGTTACTTTTTTTTCTTGTCAAGAAGGAGGTTTCTTGATGTTCCCAAAATCATTGGAAAGAACAGAGGCAGCTGTGACTTTCTTGAAGCTTAAGGAGATATTTCTCTGCTCGGAAATAATGTCCTTTCTGCACAGAAGACAGAAAACTCAAAAACCTTGTTTCCTGCACAGGAAATAGTGTGATATGTGCTTGAACACTCTTCCCTGAATAAGAAACATGTTTTCTGCTCAGAAAACCCACTTACATTTCTTAGCAAAATAATTCCCATAACGATTTCCCGAAGGACTAATAGAAGTCACCAGTTGCACCAAATTCTCGGTGTCCTTGTCCGGCAGGGAGAAAATTGGAGGAATTGTTTGTTCTTGGCCATGAGGACGTGGAGATTTCCATCGCCCGATGTGGAGAGGTCGTCTATTCTGGGATGGCACAGCTGTTTTGAGCTCTCTTGCTCACTCCTTGGGCGTATTTGTCTCTTGGGAGAGCAGTTCCAGCCTCGGAGAAGACACGGCACCTGTTTTGTGTCTCTTTCTGGTGGAAGGTTCTGGAACTGTCAGCTGATCTGCAACCGCCAGGCCCTTCCAACTCCCCTTGGTATAAATATAACCCACTGCTCTTTCATTAATAATTTTCCCCGCAGACTGCAGAGTCCAGAATCAGCAAATTCTCCTTTTGTTCCATGGCAGTTGGCTGATTGGCTGCAGGACTGCAGAGCCCTCTGTGGTGTAAGAGCATCTCAGCCAACGGCAGTCTGGGGAGCTGCGACTCTCGGAGTCTGTATCAGACCAAGAGACATGTTGGGAAGGAGTTCTTATCACTGTGGTGACCATTGGAGCATCCCTAGATAACTGGGAGGGTTAAGGGTCAGAAGCCTTTAGACTTCTTAAAAATTATTTTCTATGTTACTAGAATCTGAAAATGTACCAGCCAGATCCAGCTGTGAAAGATATTGATGAAAAATGAGGTGTCTTTGAGCATATGATGAGCCTAGGAGTTTATTTCTAGTACCAGACCTGCAATGAAATTGCCGTCTGGTTGCAGAAACGTCCATTCCTAGTTAACTCGAACATTTCAAACTTAGGTGGAAAAAGTCATTTTCTTGTACTGTTGTTGGATCGGAGATTAATTTTCTGTTCTGTTGCTTCAGGGGTGGGATTTGTGCAGCCTCCCAGATAATGTGGAACTACAGTTCACAGCATTCCTTGCTCCTGGGAGTTGCAGTACAACAACATTTGGGAAGGCTGAACAATTGCCTGCCCTGAGAAATACCTTCTGCCAGTCCCTGATGTGGAGTCCTCTGTGCCTTCCTCTAAACCAGAGTTTGCAAAAGTGACTTTTTTGGACAACAGTGCTCAGAATCTCCCAGCCATCTAGCATGTCCAGTATGCAGGCTGGGGAATTCTGGGAACTGTAGCCCAAAAAACCCACATGCCTCTCCCAAAAACTTTACAAAACTCTCGAGGACTGAAAGAGAACTGCTGCTCTGTAGCTCTTAGGATGGGTGGTTGGTCCAGACTGGGCCTGACAGGATGTTGCAGTTTACCAGACCGTCTTCCTGGACTTTGATGGGGTTCCTTTGGTCACCCTCTCCCTTCCTGCCACCCTGACCAGGTGATCATGGTGACTGGCGACCACCCCATCACGGCCAAGGCCATCGCCAAAGGCGTGGGGATTATCTCCGAGGGCAACGAGACCGTGGAAGACATTGCAGCGCGGCTGAACATCCCCGTCAGCCAGGTCAACCCCAGGTGAGGCGAGGAGGAGGGCTGGCTGGCTGCGGTGTGGGTGGATGGGGCTGGGGGAAAGGAGAAAGAAGGAAGGAAGAGGTTTGGGGCAGTGGTGGTGTTTTAGCCTGAGCAGATGTTTGTACTACCACTCCCATCCTCCTCTGCCACCGTGGGCCCCCCGTGCTTTTGCAGAGGAGATGATTCCACTTTGGGATTCCTGTGCTTTGACTTGGGTGGCCCGGTGATAGAGGCGGGCCTCCTCTTGTCTATGGTGTGGAGGGCCACGTATGCCTTCTGCTGCCACAACTCCCATCATTCACCCGCCCAGGGATGCCAAGGCCTGTGTGATCCACGGCACGGACTTGAAGGACATGACCTCGGAGCAGATTGATGAGATCCTGCAGAACCACACGGAGATCGTCTTCGCCCGGACCTCTCCCCAGCAGAAGCTCATCATTGTGGAAGGGTGCCAGAGACAGGTAGGACCCCAAAAAGGCCCCCAGATGTGCCCCATATTGAGCACCCGGTCTCTGCAGCCCCTAGCCTCCCACATTTCTCAGATGACAACCGGGGCACGGGTAGCAAGCAGCATTGGAGTATGGCCAAGATGGCAAAAATTAATCATGAGGACAAACCCACAAGCTGGAAGAGGCTGCAGCGGTTTGCTTTTGCCTGAGCCCCCAGGAAGGACAGGATTCTACCCCCTCCTGTCCTCCCCTCTCCCACTAAATTAAATGGGGGCACACTAAAAATTAGAGTGAACTGCAGCCCCCTCTAAAAAAGGCCTGAGAGATGTGTGAGAAGTGGCCAAACAGGCCACTCTGAACATCCCCCGTCTGGTCTGACTTTGGAAACGAAACAGGTCTGACTGGGTTTGTGCTTGGGCAGGAGACTACCAGAGAACAAAGGGGGTCTCCGGGCAAGGCTACGAAAGCACCCTGCAAAGCCCTTGGCCTGCTGCCTGCCAGAGCCCAATGCCTGGCTCTATGTGCTGCCAGGGGTCTGACCCAGTAGGATGCCGCTTCCTTTGCTCTGAGATGCCAAATGCCCTTTGGATGTTTGGGGCTGCAGCTCCCATAATCCACGGTCACAGGCCATGCTGACGGGGGCTTACGGAAACAATGTGTGCAATGCATCTGGCAGGCTCCAGGCTGCCTGCTCTTCTGCCAGCCTCAGGCATTTCTTGAGGCAGTGCCCCCCAACCCACTCCCCCCAAGTGTAGGGCCCCCATCAGCCGAAGTCGTGGAGGCCTCTTTTCCCTGCCTCTAACTGCCTTGTTCCCTCATCAGGGGGCCATCGTGGCCGTGACCGGGGATGGCGTGAACGACTCGCCTGCCCTGAAGAAAGCGGACATCGGGGTGGCCATGGGCATCGCTGGCTCAGACGTCTCCAAGCAGGCGGCAGACATGATCCTGCTGGATGACAACTTTGCCTCCATTGTTACCGGAGTGGAAGAGGGTAAGCAGGGAGGTGGGGACGGGGGGGGGAGACTGGATCCAGGCCAGGGCCCCACTTGTGGGTCAGGCCAGAACATGGCTGGAGCCAAGTTCTTACAGCCCTGAAGGAAAAGGGAGAGCTTGAGAAAGCTGCTTTTTTGGACGGTGACACTCAGTATGTTTTGCCAGCATGACCACTGGCTGCTCTTACTAGCTGGGAGGGTCCAGATGTTGTAGCCCCCAGGAAAAAGGGAGAGTTCCATTTTAGGATCACAGCACCTCAAAGCATCCTTCTAGCATGGCCAGTGGGGGATTCTGGGTGTTGCAGTGCAAAGCAAAGGGGAGAGCTTGGGAAGATTAGTTTTTTGGGACAGAACTTTCAGAATCCTCTTGCAAGCATGCTGGCTGGGGAATTCTGGCAACTGTAGTTCCCAGGGAAAGGCAATCTTTGGGCAGCAGCCCAAATCCTCTGCCAGCAGGACCACCACTGGCCAAGCTAGTTGGCAGATTGTGGTGACTGCGGTCCTGCAAAGCGGCCTTCCCGGTGCTGCTTTGTCTTCATAAAGAAGGGAGACATCCCGGGTCGTGAAAGTGAGCGCCCCTGTCTGTCTGGCTCTGGCCTTTGGACCTCCTGCTGCCCCCACCTCCCTCCCACTCATGCCCGCCTGTCTCCCTCCACCAGGCCGCCTGATCTTCGACAACCTGAAGAAGTCCATCGCCTACACCCTGACCAGCAACATCCCAGAGATCACCCCCTTCCTGCTCTTCATCATGGCCAACATCCCGCTGCCCCTGGGCACCATCACCATCCTCTGCATCGACTTGGGCACTGACATGGTGAGTCCCATCCAGCCCCTGCGCCTCCGCCTCGGATCCTGGGCCCAAACATTCCGCCAGGCTACACACTGCCCCCCTTGTTTTAAGCTGTCTCGTGAGAGGGACCCCACCCTTCCCGCCATCATCCGTGGCCTCTGTTCTATTGATTCCTGCCTCCCAAAGAGTTGACCCATTGAACGGGGATTCAACACTCGTGTAAACTTCATTGGTTCAATGGGTTGTCTCTATGGTCTGGGTCCTGCTTGTAGACCCACTCAGCCAATGGGATTTGTGCAAGTGTATGACTCACCATTCAACACTGAATTCATTGGGTCTACTCTAGTTGGAACAGACCTCAGGCTTGGAGGTTATTGGACTCCAATTCCCATCATTCTTCATCATTAGCTGCCCTGGCTGATGGGACGTGCAGTACCATGACATCTGGAGAATGGCCTCTTCATTCCCACTCATTAACAATAGGATTTGGTTGCCAGAGCGCACCTGAAGGTGGACAACAAACAACAGCTCATCAAAATAGCACCATTGTGCTGTAGTGGTTTGAGGGCTGGACTAGGAGTCTGTGGAACAAGGGTTCGAATCCCCACTCAGACACTGAAACTCCCAGGTGACCCTACTAAGCCCAACCTTGACTTTGCCTCCAGGTGCCGGCCATCTCCTTGGCTTACGAAGCGGCCGAGAGTGACATCATGAAGCGCCAGCCCCGAAACCCCAAGACCGACAAGCTGGTGAACGAACGGCTGATCAGCATGGCCTATGGGCAGATTGGTGAGCTTGTGGGGGGGGCATGAGGGGGCCAGTGCACAAGGCGGCCACTGAGGATGCTCTGCTGGGGGAAAGTGAGGGGCAGACCCAGTGGAAACCTGGCCCAACAGTGGGCTTGCAAATCTCATGCCTTTCTCTTGGCCTGCTCGTGGGGTCTCCAAAATGGGATTTAGCCCTGAAAGAGTGGGGTTCAGAAAGCCAGTGTAGAGCCAGCCAAAAAGTCTCATCAGATTCTGCACTTGACACTGATATTTCCTAAAGCCAGGCTGATGTTCCACTAAGGCATAAGCACATCACTGGTTATTGTCTGTAATTTATTCTGCATCCAAGTTCCCAGCATTCACGGAATTTAGGAACAGGCCCCCCTGTTCCTGTGCTGTTGTTATTACAGTTTTAGCCAGGAATAGATGAATAAAAAATGAATAAACAAATATTTGTTCCGACAGATAGGTTTGCAGATGGCCCCCCACCTGGTCGCCTGGGATGCAGCAGAGTCACCTGTCAGGCAGGATTCTCTCTCTCCTCCCCTCTCAGCAGCGGGACAGTTTAATCCAGGCTTTAAGGGAGCTGTCTGAGGTGCTGAATTTATTTTGGGCCAGGAGAGGGTTCAGGACCTTGCAGAGGCCCTTTAAAGCCAGGAGTGGGTTCACTGCCTGAGTAACATGGGAGCCAAGGGCTGCCCGTCAGTGGCTCCCCCAGGCTAGAACACCCCCCCCACACCCTCGTTGTCCTTCCAGCAGCAGGTTAAAACCTTTTCATTCAGACTCATAAAACAGACACTTTTTAAACAATGGGCTAAAGGGTGTTGTATTGTTTTGATTGTGGTTTTTAAGAGCTTTTTATCTTTTTAAATTGCATTTTTATTTTTAGTGAGGTGTTATTTTAATACTGTAAACAGTGTAATTCTATTTTATTATTTCCTTTTTGCATGTTTTTAATTGCACTGCTTTTTACAGCTGTGAGCTGCTTTGAGTTCCAATTTTGGGAAAAAGTGGGGTATAAATAAATACAACAACAGCAACTGCTACTGTACAAGAGTTGGGGTTCACGTATTCCGGAGATGGCCCAGATTCATGTGGGCATAGGAACTTATAATTATTTTTGAGATCAGACAGGATCGGGTGTGTTCAGGATGGTATGGCGATAGGCGGAACTCATAATTATTTTTGGTGGCCACATCTGCAATGCAAGCATTTGAGCTCAGAGTGAGACTGACAGAGGAGCCTGCATGTTTTTTTCTTTAAATGGCTGATGTGAGGGACAGGAGGGCAGCTGGGAGGGAGGGTGTGATTGGAACACATGCAGAAGTGGGCTTCCTGACAATCAGCTCCTGTGGCAGGAATGATCCAGGCGCTGGGCGGTTTCTTCTCCTACTTCGTGATCTTGGCTGAGAACGGCTTCCTCCCGTCCGTCCTGGTGGGCATCCGTCTGAACTGGGATGACCGGACCGTCAATGATTTGGAGGATTCCTATGGACAGCAGTGGGTAAGTGGGCCGGAGGCCGCCTCGGTTTCATCAGTGCTAAGACTGGCCATATTTCTGGATGGAGGCATTCAACGGATTTCCCGCTGGGCTTTTGCTTTCCCAGACCTACGAGCAGCGGAAGGTGGTGGAGTTCACCTGCCACACGGCCTTCTTTGTCAGCATCGTGGTGGTGCAATGGGCCGATTTGATCATCTGCAAAACCAGAAGGAATTCGGTCTTCCAGCAGGGCATGAGGTGAGATGGCGTCGCTCTTCCCTGCCCTTGTGGAAGGGGCGCTTCTTACTTGGGGCACCAGAGAACGGATGGCCGTTGGAGAGAAGTGGGGCTGTTTCAGGCCACCTTTGTGGGGGGGGGGTGGACAAGGGGAGGGGATGAGACCGGAGCCATGAAGATGGAGATTTAAGACCAGTTTTTAGGACCAGGCTTATTCAGGACCAGTTATAATCCCCAGCCAGGAATATCACTGTGCAGGGAGGTGTGTCTCATTCACACATTACATTCTTAGGTATCCTCTTTTAAATACGTAGTGTGTGAGGGCCCTCTGTCTTGGGTCACCTACAAGCTGCAGTTTCCATTCTAGTCTGCAGGAAATGCTTCACGTGAAAGCAAATCCCAGAAAAGGCCCTCTTTCAAGCAGCTCCCAGCCTGGGTTGGGGGTGCTCTGGGAGCGATTGCCCTCCCCCCAGTGATTTTGTTCCAAGCTTTGGTTACCACTGTAACTGCCTTGCTCTTGCTGGACTGATTAGCATTGCTTTAGATTTTGTAAAGCAGGTGGTTTGTTGCAAACCCCTTGAGGACAGACGCTTGATAGACGCTGAGTGAGCTGCAGCTGAAGGCTGGCTGTTGGTCGGTTGTAGCAGATATTTGGGGACATGGAGGATTTGGAATGATTTCCAGAAGACTGGACGTCCCTGTGAAATGGAGGTTGGAGGTTTGCTTTGAGTTAGCAGGACTCACACTTTCTTTCTGTTCCTCTCTCCTTCCTTCTCTCTCGCTTTCCAGAAACAAGATCCTTATCTTTGGTCTCTTTGAAGAAACCGCCTTGGCTGCCTTCCTCTCCTACTGCCCTGGCATGGATGTGGCACTGAGAATGTACCCTCTGAAGTGAGTATGGGCAGAGGCCTCCCTCTTGAAACACCAGCCCCACAGCCACTGGGAAGGAAGGAGGAAGATGGCCCAGTAAATACACAGACACGGTTGCAGCAATAAATCAATTAAGGCCTGCAGCTTGGAGCAGCTATGTGAGCTGGAAAATGGCAGAGAGCTCTTTCCTCTTGCCTGGAACTGAGCCCCCTACCCAAAGCTGAAGAGTTTTCACCCTCGTTTCCTGCTTGGATGACCCACAAAAACTGGAGAATCCAGCCAGACCCCGAGATCCGGAAACTCCGTTCCTAACGTGGAGTCAGAATCTCCTTTCTTGTCCCTTGACTCCCGTCCTCTGGATCAGCAGAAATTACCCTCTAGCTGCTGCCTCCTCCTCCTCCTCCCCCCCCCACAGATATCTCAGATATCCTGAGATCGCTGGGCCCAATCCCTTCTGCATCTTCTCCTGCGAACCCGCCCTAAACAATCTGAGCTGAACATCTTGCCTTCTCTCCTCTGCCCAGGCCGAGCTGGTGGTTCTGCGCCTTCCCCTACAGTTTCCTCATTTTTGTGTATGATGAGATCCGTAAGCTGATCCTGCGCCGTAACCCAGGAGGTGAGAAGGGCTGGGGGAGCAGTGGCGGGGTGGGGAGAAGGGCTGCAACAGAACCTCAAATCCATGGGGCAATTGCATAAAACAACCAGTTCTGAAATGCCTTCTGGGACAGGGAAGTCTTCCCCTGACAGCAGAAGGGCAGCAAGGAGGGTGCCAAGCCAGCCTCCCTGAAGGGAGGGCGTTCCGGGGTCACCAAGAAGCCCCCCCTTGTTCCCAGTGAAGGAGCCTGAGAAAGCAGTGGGACAGAGAGGAGGGTCTCTGTGGATGGGCTCAGGGCTCTAATGGGCTCATATAGGGAGACACCATCCTCCAAGTAACCTGGACCCTTACAGAGATCTCTAGATCAAAAGCAGCACTTTGAATTGTGCCAGGAAACAGACAGGGAGCCAGTGGGGCTGTTGCAATGGGGGAGTGGTGTGCCCCCCTAGCCCCCCACCCCTGAGCAGTCAGTTTCCAAACACTCTCCAAAGGCAGCCCCACAGAGAGTGCAGGGTAAAGAGCTGGGCTCCCTGGTTTTCATGGCTGTTGCTTTTTGGTCTCTACATGGCACTTTAGCAGGAAATGTTAAAAAATAAATAAATAAAACAAAGTACTTTGCCTTGTGGGGCTTGCAAAGCAAAGTGCTCCTCGGTCTGTTCTCGCACCCTTGTGCATTTCAAGGGGAAACGGCTTTCCCATTTTGCAGGGAGTGGGGCACCCATCGCACCCCGAGCACTTCGGTTCTCTGCCTCTGCGTTTCCTTGGTCAGTGTGACGGCCCCACCTTATCTGCCATGCCTCCATCCTATGAAGTCCTGGGATTTGTAGTTTGGTGGGACACTAGTGGAGCTCTCTGGCCAAGAATTCTAAATTCCCTTTCCTAGACTACAAATCCCAGGATTACATAGGACAGAATCGAGACAGTTAAAGTGGAATCACAGCTCTATAAGTGTGTAGTGTGAAAGGGCCTTTGGTGGTATCAGCCAGGGCTAGAACCAGTCAGCACTTACCGTAAATATAGTGAAGTTAGTGGGCTTACTTCATTTGGGATTACCAGATGGTTTTAGCATTGGGAAGTGTTACAGTGGGGGGAGCGTTCCTTGGCCCTGATCCTGACCCCCCCCCCGTTGCTTTCTCTTTCTTGCAGGATGGGTGGAGAAGGAAACCTACTACTGAGCCTCTTCCCCCTCCTCTCCGTGCTGGCCGTCTCCCCTGCCGGGAGGGGGTTCTCTCCCCCTTCCCAAAAGCCTGCCTATGTCCCCCCTCCTTCCGATTACGAGAGAGAAAGAGGCCGCCGTCTTGCTGGGATCGAATGCGCAACGATAGAAACAACAGAACCGAGACCCCCCAAATCTCCCTCCTTCCCACCCGCTTTCTCCCCCTGCCCCCCAGGGTGATGGCTGAGATAGGGCGGGCTGTCCTGTCTCATCCTGCATGCTGGAGGCAAGGGGAGTGCATCCCCTCATTATGTCCCCCAGACCCTCTGCCATATTCGTCCTTTTGTTTTTAGGTGCAGCTTGGGGGGAGTGGGCACGGGTGCAAGAGAAAAATAGGGGAGAAATGTAGGGACGGAGGGGGCAGAATATTTATTTACCTCTGCAAAATGCACCCCTCTCCTCTCCCCCCTCCCCGCCAGCTTCAGATTCCCTTCCGTAGCTGGATTTGAACCCAGGGACCAGCCGTACCCCAGAACAACATGCCTCGGATTACGTGAGCCAAACAGGGCAGGGTTTGGGAGTGAGGGAGGTGAGTGGTGGGGAGGTGGTGGGCCCCCCCATTTTCTGGGTAGCAGTAGTGAGCCTTCTGGCACCCAGTTTGGGGCGAGGGGCACCCCTTTGGCTCCCCCCAGTCGTCCCATTTTCTCCATATGTTCCGTGGAGAAAGTGTGAGTGTGAATGTGTGTGTGTGTGTTCGTGTGTGTGTGCGTGCACATGCTCAACAGAAGGAGGCTGGAAGTCGGCCGTGGGTCAGCCCCACAGCCCTGCTCGATCTCCCCTGGCTCCCCCACCCACTCGTAGCTCCTCTGGACCTGTGGGGTGGGGAAGGGGGGCAAGGTAGGGAAGAAACAACAATTTTTTTTAAGGCATCAGAATTGCTCATTTTCTCCCCATTCTTTTTGCCCTGACCCCACCCTTGTGGCTTCAGATTCCTGCTAGATGTGTTGATGAACCCCAGGATTCTGTCTCCTGTGCATGTACAGAGTTCATAGGACCAAGATAGCTGTTTATTTCCAAGCCTCCATGTGCGTGTGTGTGCGTGTGTGTGCGTACGTATGGGGGAGTGCACAGGTCACTGTTACCTTCCTGTTCCAAAAGAATCCACTGTGGGGAAATTGGGTGGGGGGATGTTCCTGGCTTTGATCCCACTGGTGCTCAACACTTCCCTCTCCTGCCCCCTCCTCAGTCAACCATCTCCTCCCCCCAGTGCCTCTGGGCCCACCACCTTGTCTGGGGCAGGGGGATCTGGCCACGGCCCCCTTCCCTCCTCCAGGAAGGACGAAATGGCTCCCCCTCGTCTTGTCCTGGGGAGGGTCCGCTCTTGGGCTCTTCCTGGCCGGGTGAGGTGGCGTGTCCCCCCTCCGTGTTCACCCCCCAACACACACACAACCCCCTGGTTTTATTTGTATTTGGGGAGGGGATGAGGGACACAAGGGGCCCATGGCGGGGGAGGCGTTGTTCCGTCCTGTCCCATCTCCCCCTTCCCGTTTTGGGATCGTGTCGTCGTGTGAATCAACCAAAACAAGGGAAAACAAAAATGATTTAACAAATAAATAAATTTAAAAAAATGGAATGGAAGTGAGGTGTTTATCTACGAGAGGTGTGGTGGTCTCATGATGTCCCCTCTGCTCACCTGGGAAGAGGGAGACAGGGAGGTCTCTGTGTGTGTGCGATGCCTCTGAATGCACTCCTCTCTCAAGAGGAAGCCCCTCAAGCAGCCCACTGACAGATTAAGAAGGGGCACCCTGACCCCCGCGATGCATTAAGTTGCCAAGAGGAGGCAAACCCCCCCCCGCCCTGAGTTTTACAAACAAAGGCACTTTTGGAAAACAACGCTGCCCAATCCCTCCTCCTGCAATAGGATGCAGCACACTCCAGAATTAATTCTACCACCCGCTTTGCATAGTAACTCATTCAGCTCTGAACAGAGGGGCCGTCTGCCCCTCACTGCCCCCCCCAGCTCAAGGTGTGCATCATGGCTGGGACTTAAAAGGGCCTATATGATTAATCATCGATCACTATTACTAATTCGCTACCATTACTATTATAGGCTTACTGTTTAGAGAAAGAGAGAGGGAGGTGTGTCAGTCTGTTTCAGGACAGGGAAGGGAAGAGGAATCGAGAGGCACTTTTAAGACTCTTTGACTCATTTTTAACAGGTTTATACTGAGAATAAATCAGTCTTAGAGGGGCTTCCAAGTTCTTCCTCCTGCCCTTTCCTCCTCTTCTTCATCTCATCTCATTTTTGCAGTCTACCAGGGGAGGTTTGGATGAGTGGTTTGGAATCTCAAGGATTCAGATTCTGTCCAAGAATTTGTCTTGTCTTGTGCTTTGTATGGGAATATGAAGACCCACAAACTGAGAATCGGGGCTCTTCTGGGGAAAGAGGATGACTGGCCTTCCAGTAGCCCGTGGTGGTGCAAAGGATCACCCTCACTACCGAGTCAAGGGACGTTGCGTGCAGATGGGGAAAGCTATGGGAGCAGCATTGCTATACGCAGCTGATCTATTGCAGCCACAGAGGGAGGGTAGGTACCCTAGCCAAGCTGCCAGCAAAATGTACACACACACACACACACACACACACACACACAGAGGAATTGTGCTGATTTCTAAATTTGCCTGCATGACCAGCCCATTCAAGAGCAGCTTGCTCGCTGAAGCATGCACGCACGCAAACTGCTCTGCACAGACACACCATCGTCTGGGTGGGAAAAGTGGCCCCTTTCTCCAGCATGTGAAACTGGGGGCAGGTGATGGCATTTCCCCCCAAAATGAGGCTAAGGATAGCCTGGCTTGGATCCGTTGCCATGGGCTTGGCCACGAGAAGGTGACTCTGACACGCTGCTTCTTGCAAACCTTGCAGCAGACGGACGGTCAGGGCGGTGGTGGCAGGGATAGTTGGGGGGGGCATCGTTAAGAGCCTTGGCCCTGGATGCACCCAGTCCTCCGCCCCCCCCGCCTTCCCTCTGCTCCATTTTAAGCCTTCCCTCCCACCTCGCTGCCCACGGCTCGGTCCTTTCCCTCAAAAGATGCTGCTTGACCCAGCTAATTTAATTGCTTGGCCCAGCTAATTTAATCGGATTGCTTTTTCCATCCGACTCCCGTGGGATGGAGGGGAGGAGGAGGAAGAAGAGGAGGAGGAGGTCATCGCCAAGGCAACCAAAGGATGGAGAGGGAGAGAGAGAGAGAGAAGGGTATCGCCATGGTGACAAAGCAGCTGAAACGGACGCGGCAGCGATGGAGACGGCGATTGGCCGGGGAGGCCGAAGGGACCTTTGCCCACGAAGGCCATCTCCTCTTATGCCGGTCCCACAGCATCCCAGAGAGGGCTTTGGGGATCCGGCCACTCCTCATTTTTAGGGTTGCCAACTGTTCTGCCTATTTATTTATTCACCTAGCACCACACTCCTATGCCTTTCAACAACCACATGAGGATGACTTGTGGGCAGAACTCTTCCTGCCACTGAAATGAAGCAATTGGCACCACGCTTATTTGCACACTGATTTTCCAAGGTAAAAAGGTGCACAGCAACCTCAAAAATGAGAGCTTGAAGTCTAGAGCAGAGCAGAGTAGGCCCTTGAACTGGTGGGAGCGACGGATGGTGGGAGGGCCACTGTGGCATACAGTGCTGGGCTAGACCTCTGGGAGACTTGGGTTTGAATCCCCTCTTATCCATGGAAACCCCACTGGGAGACCTGGGGCAAGTCCCACTCTCTCAGCCTCAGAGGAAGACATCTTGCCAAGAAATCTTAAGAAAGGATTGCTGCATTGCAGTCAACATGGTATGGTGGAGTCCAGGGTTCAAATCCCTACTCAGCCATGGAAACCCCACTGGGTGGCTTTGGGCAAGGCACATTCTCTCAGCCTCAGAGGACACCCTTTGAACAAATCTGGCCAAGAAAGTGGATGGGACCTGAAAGGACATCTGGTACAGATCAGTGCTGACACAGCCAATCCATTATTGCAGTATTTTTTTTAAATGGCCATTTCATAGACCAAAAACCCCTCTAACACCACAGTGGGTAATGCCATCACCCACTGAGAATGCTAGTAAGATGGTGTTCTAAACAGTCCAGTTTTTTACCTTTGGCAGCTGAAGAAGATGGAAGCCAAAATGTTTTGCTTTTGATATGTATCTTTAAGTCTTCTGTGTACATATGCATGCATATATGTGTGTGGGGGAGCCAGAATGGTGCAGTGGTTTGAACATTGGACTACGGCTCTGGAGACCAAGGTTTGAATCCCCACTGTCATGGAAACCCACTGGGTGACCTTGGGAAGGTCATGCTCTCTCAGCCTCAGAAGCAGGCAAAGACATTCCCTCCCTTTGAAGAAATCTTTTCAAGAAAATCTTGTGATAAGTTGCCTTAGGGGCACCATAAGTCAGAAATTACTTGAAGGTACAGAACAAGTAAGATATGCACATAAGCCACACCTCCATGTGCGCCTGTCTCTAACAGGATGCCAGTCCAAGTATGACCCATTAGCCCGGAGCTTTCCAAATGGTGTGCCACGACACGTTAGTGTGTCACCTGAAGTGTGTAGGTGTGTCACCTACAATCTTGGAAATGTATGTTATTGTTTATAAATCATATATTTTTAAAATAATACATGAAAGGTTATCATAAACTATGTTGTGTCCCTATACATTTTGTTATTACACTTTATGTATGTGTCTGTACCTCTTATAAGGGGTTAGTTTAACCTCCAATTTGCTAGTAAAGCTGAATTACTGTGTCATGAAATGATGCATGTCTAAAGAAGTGTGTCACCAACATGAAAAGTTTGGAAAGCTCTGCATCAGCCCCTCCTGTTCCCTCTCATATGGCCAGAGACAGAAATGTGCACCCACAGGCAAGCCTCTGAGAGCAACAGAGATGCCTTCCTTCCACCCTCTGCAATTTCATAAAGGCAGACGAGAGCCATAGGACGCGATCCACCGGGACAATCCAGAGACGCCTTGGTGTAAGGAGCAGAAGTATGACTTGACCCAGCATTAACTGCAGCCTGATTATTAGTCATCTGTACATGGCATCATATCAAAGCTTCCTATCACTGTCCAAATGGGTGACTAATGGTGAGGAAACAGAAAAATTTGCAGAATCCGTTAGGATTAAGAAACAGAAGGGGGGGCGGCTTTCCTGCTTTGTAACATTATGTTTGCAGTTCTCTCTTGCAGTCCAGAGAATGACACAGAGTGGGAATACAGATGCACACAGAAATGCAAATATTTTCACTGCCGTGGTTGTGATGCTGTGTGTCACATTAATGGGGGAGTTAGAAAAAGCACAGAAATTCCTGTACAACACAGTAAGGCTTGTGCAAAACCCACTCAAAAAGCTCAGGGTGGGTTGTGCCTCACAGTGGGATGGAGCAAAATGGGGGTCCTGCCCTCCCCAAATAAGAATTCTGCTTTCCCTCAGTGAAATTTTCCTCCAGCCCCAAGTTTGTAGCATTGCAGTAACCATAAAATTGAGCTGCTTCTCCATAATTTCCTCGTGTGCTCTACAAGCACGCCATCCCAAGCAAGCCTCCATAATTCTCTCATGCTCCCTCCAGAATAAGATGGTTCTGCTTTTCAAAACTTTTGGACTTTGGAGCATTTTGAATTTTTGGATGAGGGATACTCAGCCTGTACCTGCTTTCCAGCTGACTGTTACGAGGCAGCCAACTTGGATGGAGGTTTAGGGCAGAGTTTTCTGGTGCATAAGCGGTGGAATATTTTGGGTGAGGCCTTGCAGGCATCTCTCTTGACCTTTTGGACAGCATGCATTTAAACACTCAAATAATGTTCTGGCTTTAACACCTTTGTTTCTTTAATCTTATCAGTAAGGGGAAAAAACGATGTTGCGAGTTCAGGGGGTCTGTGACAAACGTCAATAACTTGGCTGCTGGATGGAAAGCAATGGGATCCGAGAAGCCCAGCGGAAGAAGCAATGTTCTCAGCAAGGCATTGTAAGAGGTCTCAAACCAGAACAAGAATTCAGACAAAAAGGGGGAGAAGGGGTTTCTTAGTTATTTGGGGTTAAAGGGATGGGAAGCAACTGGAAAGGCAAGCAGCACGGGGGTCCCAGATGGTTTTAAACAACTGGAGCACCCCCATAAAACCCTTCTCTTGGGAACTGAAAGAGAGGGAATGGCACACAGAAATTGAATGAAACTGCAGCGGTATTTACAAGATGCAAGCAATGCAGGGGGGGAGAAGACACGGTGCTCCACCTGGGAACCCGGGAACCTGGAAGGGGAGAACTGATGTTCTCAGGGTGAGTGGGGGGTGGCTGTTCACACAGGCTCCATCTGCAGCTCATCTGTCTCGCTGGGCTCCAGTTCGTGAAAGGCCGCATGTGAACCGATGACCACCAACGTGGCACCTGCAGGGGGTGTATGAGAGAGGAACAAGGAGAAAGAGAGATGGCTTGTCTGTCAGAACCCTTCCCTTATCTGTCTTGATGGGAGTTTCGTTCTTTTGCAGGTCCGGGGGCATCAGACGGGCTATGGGGACAGAGCTACAAAGATGGGAGCTGAAGCAGAAACTAGGAGTGTGTAGACACAACTACACGGACGGGAGAACCTTCCTCCTGGATCACCCTCTTTGGCCCCTGCTTGTGTGAACAGGACCAGCAACTGATCTCTAAGGATCAGATCCCTCTGATGCATTTTGAAAGAAGACAGAGGATTCAGAATCTTTTTAGTAAAGTATACAGGGTCTACCTGACCTGGTTGTTCATTTCACACATGCAGGTTTGTTAGCTTTGGATAAAAAGTTTGCTCTTCTATTCTGCGGTGTAGGAACCTATCACCCCCTAATTTTTCCATAGTCTTTCTGGTAGCAAACCTTCTGTTTAAAAAATCCTGCCCAGGACTCTGTTCACTGAGGTACATTTGCCTTTACCCAGAGACAGGAGAGGTTTTGTGCCCGACAGCGAGAGAAGTGGTGGCTGCTGCTGCTGCCATACTCACCCAACACCCAGAAGACAGCTGAGCCCGCTCCCGCCAGCCAGAAGAAGGGGAAAGAGATGCCCCCGGCCAGCCCGTACTGGTGGGCAGTGCTGAGCTCCCGGCCTGGAGGAAAGAAAGAGACCGGGGTAAGGAACAGCAGAAGACTGGCACGCAGGGCCGGCAATCTGCTCTTCGGAGCCCCAGAGACGAAGGTGGAAGCCTTAATTGCCTGATTAAAGCAATCACAGGCCCGAAGCCAAGTTTCTGCTTGGCTACCTCCAATAAATGTGAGAAGTAATGGTTTTCTGAGGTCCGCAAACTGCTCGGCGGGGCCAGAGCCCAGCAAGATGTTCGCAGAGAGCTGCATTTGTATTCTTGCAGATGCATCTCCACCTGGTGGCCGCTTGAGAAGCAGAGCTTCCAAAGACACAGGGTTGGGAGATCTCTACCGGATCAGGAGCTGCTCCCCACTGCTGCACACTAGTCCCTTCCTTGGCCAAAATCTTTCTCCTGTGCCTCAGTTAGGCTTGTTTTTAGGGGGAGAAGGGCTGGTGGAAGCTGTGACTCAGACTTTGTCCCTTTCGCCTTCACGTCCCTTCCCATGGACTCCACGTTTCACAAAGCTCAGCTTCAGTTTGCTGGGCAGATGGAACAAAATGGTTCCACGCTATAACAAGGAACTGAGCAGCACTATGAAGACTAACCGGTTTGCTTTAGCATCAGCTTCTGGAGATATTAATCCAGTTCCTCAGGCCCACTGAGGTCAGGCTAAAACTTTAGTCTTAAAGGTGCTGCTAGATTCCCCCCTCATCTCCTCTCTGTTCTGTATTCCCACAGACAAACATGGCTGCCTCTCGGAAAAGTTTTATGCATCAATTTTTAGTTGCCCAGGATTGTGGTCACCTAGAGCAGTGGTTCCAAAACTTTGGTCTTGCAGATGTTGTGGACTTCTGCTCTCAGAATTTCTTACTGTTGGCCAAGCTGGCTGGGGCTTCTGGAAGTTGAAGTTCAAAACACCAGAAGGACCAAAGGTTGAGAACCACTGGGGTGGAGTGCTGATTTGTACATTTAAGAAAAGGCAGAGGATCCAAGCCAGCCGGGAAAAACTGCATGACCAGGTGCTCTCCATAGGAAGAAAAAAAACTCCCACCTCTCTGCCTTTGGAAAGCTAACATGTCAGGGTTTTAGCCTGGCCTTTTCCCTTACGTGCTAGTTTTCCACACACAAAGAGCTGTGTGTTTTTTAGGTAGGAGGTTGCTGTTATTTGCTTTGACTTATGATGAGTCCCTGCAAGAGATACCTCTACATTATCGACAGCCCTGCTCGGGTCCTGCGTACCCAGGCCAGCCACTGTGGCTTCCTTCATGCAGGCTTCCTCATTTCCCACCAACAAAATGGCACCAATCCTACCAGGGATACATTATCAATAAATTTACAGGCTGTCTCCATCCCGTGCTTAATTGCTATGGCCTCCTTGACTACAACAGTGCGTCGCCCACATGTTTAGCATGAACTAAGTCATGGCCTGGTAGGGCCCCTCCACTCACCAAAGACCACCAGTTGTGACTGCTGGGTCTTCAAGTAGATGATGTAACAGGCGCCAAAGAAGACAGCCAGGGCAATCAGGAGGAGCGGAGAGGTGATGCTGCCGGGAGAGGGAGGGGGAGAGGCAAGATGTATCAAAACAGGAAGAAAAGACATCAAAAGTGGGGCCCAGAGGTTGGTTGCTCATGGCCCAGGGCTCGCGCTTTACCTGACCCCGCTCTAGTAGCAGAAATACTGCACCCAGGGAATCATCCTATTGACAGCTCTATATACAGGCTGAATCTCCCTAATCCAATCTGCTTGGGACCAGATATGTTCCATATTTGGCATTTTGGAATACAGTACCTTTTTGGAATAGCCTCACACTTCATTCACTTGCTACTTGTGTTGTGTACAAGATGCAATGCTAGAGAGAGACTGAGGACCTATGAAATGGCGAGAATTCAAGTGTAGTGCTCAGTGCGAATCCACGCCTCCTGCCATTTCACAGATCCTCAGTCTCTCTTCCTCTCTCTCTCCCCCTTTTTGCCACCAGGCATCCTCTTCAGCCTTCATGGTGGCAAAAATAGAGAGAGAGAGATTGAGGATCTGAGCGGTAAAGGAGCCGGACTGCTGCAGCAGTGGGGTCAAAGATGGAAGCAGGTGGCTGGCAGCAAAATGTTTGTTTTTTTGAGGTTTCTGGATTTCGAGATAAGGGGGACTCAACCTGTGATATAATCATAGAATTACCGAGTCAGAAAAGCCATTGAATCCAACCCCCTGTTCAATGCAGGCACACACACATGAAATTGTTCACACTCCAAAGGGCTAGAAATAATGTTTATTTTCTGAGCCTGATCCAGTTTTTGTGCAGCCCTCTCTGGGGGTCTGGCAAGAGGGAGCACACATTCTGTCTGTATCCCTGGAAGTCCCCCGGTTTGGGTTTAAAGTCTGCAGACCTGCGGGGCTCCAGTTTCTATGAGATAATATAGCTGGGATTCTTGCAGCCACGTGAACTCTCAAAGAAGAAGGATCCCTGCCTATCCCATGGCTTCAACCCACAACAGCGACCCTCCCGCAACACTCGCACCCCCAGCTCACAGGCAGTAGACAATCAGGCCGAGGAAGACGAAGACATAGTTGCTCTGGAAATACTCCACGTTGCGGACGAGGCGCTTACACAGCTCCCCAAAGTTGCGAGGCTTCCCGAAGCGCCGCTGGTCCAGGAAGTTGGCCCAGGGCCGAATGGTGGCCCGGCGCTGATCCAGCCACTCCTTCGCGGGGCCTTGGGGCAGGAGGGCTGGGAGGTTGATCCTGGAAGATGGGAAGGCGCAAGTCACAAGAGGAGGAGCGGGGAGTTGCTGGAGTCAGAAGCCTCCCCTCTTCAATGCCCCACTCCTTTCAAAGGCCCCATTCGCTACCAGGGCCTTCACCATTTCCTTAGGGCAGGGAGGGGCAAACGGCGTGGGAGGAAGGCTGCACCTCATCTCCACTGCACCAGCCTGTGCCAGGGCTTTTGCCCCCTAAAGCCCTCTAAGGGACATTTTGGCCACATTTTTGGCCCTCCTCTTGGCCAACAGGAAGTGACTCATTTTAAAAAAAACACTTCCTTTTCATCTCCTGGGCCAAAATCATCTGGGAAGAGTATGGTAAAACTGCCCCCAAATGATGCCATTTAGGGGATTTTTCTCCTTAATATTTCTTGATCCCCAGGAACTCCTAGTGGCCACAAAAATGGCCTTCTGGGCTGTATGTGTCCCACAGGCCACACTTTCCCTCTCACTGCCTAAGAGCACAGGGGTCTCCCCACCATGAACCTGCACCTGGGGGGCTCTTACTTGGTGCCCAGCACAGTTCCTGCCGTCTCCATCTCAGTGGCAGGGTTGAAGAGATGCTCTGGCCCTGCTTTGGCCGCCATTCTGCTTCAAGCTACAGAGGAGAAAAGAAAGAGAGCGGGGAGAGAAAAAAATGAGAGAGGTAGGGGCATCAGACACAGAGCTGGGGTAGGGGAAGAACTGAGAATCTTAAAGGGTGCTGTCCCTCAGGCAGGTGAGGGCAAGAGAGAGGGGCTTCTCGCATCACCAGGTATATCCCCACAGCTGCCTGTCCAGCTCTCAAGATCTTCAGGAGATGCCCTCTCCTCTGTCCCAGCATCCTCGCAAGGAGTTTGGAAGGACAATAGTGAGGGCCTACTTGGTGGTGGCTCCTAGGCTGTGGAACTCCCTGCTAAGGGAGTGCACACAGGCTTGCCCCCCCATTGTCCTTCCATCAAGAGGCAAAAATCTTTCTATTCAGCCATCCTTTTGGCAACTGAATGGCTGCTGTGGAGGAGAATTCCTCAGAAGGGGTCTGTACTTCTTCTCTTTCAGTTGACATAGTTTAAATGTTTAAAAATTTGCTTTTTAGTTTGTTTGCTATGATAATCTCATTAGCAGTGTTTTAATGTTATACAGGTTGAGCCTCCCTTACCTGGAAATCCAAAAACCTCCAAAACTGTGGAGTGGTTTCCAATCCACGTCTTATCTTCACACATTAGAAATATTCACTGGGAGACATGTGGAAGACAGCTGGCAAACAAATCGATAGCCCAACGTGTTATTTGCCAATGCAAAGAAGCTCTTTTTAAAGGGCAAGCGTGACCTTCTGGTTACCAATGCCTGTTTTTAAAAAAATATATTTGTATCTCCCTTGCAGTAAGGAGCTCCAATTATTTTAATGTGAATGCGTTCCCTTTAATGCCTCACAACAATCCTGCAAGGAAGGCTAGGCCTGAAAGAGGAGTGACTTGCCAAAGGCAACGTTGCTGCTCTCGTTGTGGACCTTCAAGTCTCCAACTGAGGGTGCGCTTGCCGTGGGCAAGGTCTCAGCAGAGGAAACTTGAGTTTCTCAAGCCCACCCAGTAGGCTTCCATGGCTGAGGAGGGATTTGAACCCTGGGCTCCTGGAGTTCCAGGCCAACATTCACACTATCACACCACACTGCCTCTCCGGGGGGTTTCCTGTCAAGATCTCTTCAGCTGAGGCTTCCCACTGCCCTTCTCTGAGGCTGAGAGAGTGAGACCTGGCCAAGGGCCTCCATGGCTGAGAAAGGATTCAAATCCAGCTCTCCAAGGGTGTTCGTCCAATGCTCAAACAACAACACCATGCTGACTCTTCTGAAAAATTTGGGCGCAGTTCTTCCTCTCCCCGTTTCCCAGGAACATCAAAAGCTGTTACAAATCACATACCTTAAAGGGATAATTAACTGAAACAAGAGGTGCCGTCAGTAATACGATGCCATGATGCTTCCCTCAAAATGCCGCCAGCTGTTTGATAACGCCAGGAAATGTCCTGGTTTGGCTTGGGGCTCCTGCTAGCTGGCTTTTCTGCACAGTGTGTGTTTTTGTTTTGTTTGTTTTGTTTACGGAACTGCAAATGGAAATACATCTGCCGGGGAGTTTTCTGAGGGAGGAGTCGGCTGGAAAAAAGGCTGGAGGCCTCCCTCCTGTGAGGTGGAATTGATCAGGTTTTGTTGTCGGAAAGATTGATCAGGCATCACTACGGGTGGGAGAACAAAGTGTTCAAAGGAAGAGAAACAAGGAGTTGCACACTCCACAGCAAACCTTTGTCCGCCTCTGCATTTTGTGTGAGAAAAGGCTAAAGGGTTTTTTAATCCGGAGAAAAAAGCAGAATGGCAGGAGGATATATTATATGAGAGAATGGCATAAGCAGCGCTAGCAGAACATGGGTGCAAACTCTACGGCCAACCTTTTGCAGTCAAATTAAACTGGCAGAAAAGAAAACACCTCCTTCTTCCTTATACAATCCATAAACTTCTAGAGTTCAGAGTTATTGGATTTAGAGGGCTTCAAACTGGACCAGAAGAAACCCATGGATGATGATGAATCAACAGGCAAGTTATGGGAGCTATAACCCTTTTCGGCTATTCTCCAACAACTCCAAATACAAGGTGAAAAGGACTTCCAGGTCTTACTAGACCAGCCTGGTGCAGAGACTGAGTGTTTGACCATGACCCTGGAGACACGGGTTCGGTTCCCTGCTTGGCCACGGAGACCCACTGGGTGACCTTGGGTGCATCACACATTCTCAGCCTCAGAAAACCCCATGATAGGTTCACCCTGGGGTCGCCATAAGCCAGAAATGACCTGAAGGCAACTGGAGCACACGCGAAACATGCATCAACAGTGTGGTGAGGCAGCCAACAAAGCCCATGAAATCCTAGGATGCAGTGCTAAGCTCACAGGGTTTTTCAGCAAGCTGAGTTTATTTGAATTTAAGGTCATCTTACAATTGGTGTGTGTTTGGTTAACAGCAGGAAGAAAGCTTTTGGAATTTGACTTTAACATTGTTTTACAATCTTGTGTATTTTAGCGATATATATATTTGTCAGTTTGCTTTCTATCATATTGTTTTGGGGTTACTGTTTTTTTGCATTTCTGTCTGGATAATTTGTCCCACAATTGCATTGCACAGTTTTCTTTTTGTATTATTCCTTCCTTTCCCTGTAGGTATCCGTGTGTGAGCGCATGCACACATACGCATATGTACATATATCTTAGACTATATAACTTTGGCAGGACTGGCTGTACTTGGTGGCGTTATAGAAATACATGATGATGACAGGGATAATAAAAGTAATAGTTGTTGATGTTATTATTAATTTAAAAAAACCGGGTGACAGTCTGATGCTCCTGATTTAATATCCATTAATCTTACTTCATGTAGAGGAGGGAGAGGGCTTGTTTTCTGCTGCTCCAGAGACCAGGACAAGGAGCAATGGAGTCAAGCTGCAGGAAAGGAGATTCCACCTGAACCTCAGGAAGAGCTTCCTGACAGTCAGGGCTGTGCGGCAGTGGAATCTGTTGCCTCGGAGTGTGGTGGAGTCTCCTTCCTTGGAGGTTTTTAAGCAGAGGCTTGATGGCCATCTGTCGGGATTGCTTTGAGGGTGTTCCTGCATGGCAGAAGGGGGTTGGACTGGATGGCCCCTGGGGGTCTCTTCCAACTCTACATTTCTATGATTCTATGATTCAGAGACACAAACTAACTCTCAACTACGGAGGGGGTTACAAGAGAGCAAAACAAAAGGAAGCAAACTCTACATAAACAAAGATAAGTAAAAGTGGAACTAAACCAAACTAAAGTAAACCAGAATGAAGACATAACAAAATCTGTTACTAAAAGACTCATTTGTTACACTGTAAACACACCCGACTGTAAAGGCATCCAAGCTACACTAACGCCGTTTCCGCACCAGCCTGTTATAGCGCGACGATTCCACTTTCAACCTCCTCTGGAATCCTGGGGTTTGCAGTTCCGGGAGGGGCCGGCCGGGACCCCAGGATTCCAGAGGAGGTTGAAAGTGGAATCGTCGCGCTATAACAGCCTCGTGCGGAAATGGAACACCAAAGAACTCTGATCACATGGAAAATCGATTACTACCCCTTGTCTTATTCCGCCACGTCAGAGCAACAGGCGCTATTAAGGGCACAGCCCCCCCCAGTTTTCCGCCTGGCCGCCCCATCTGCCACCCTCCCCAAAAACCCTTGGAAATCCCTCTTCCAACAGAGAGAGAGAGAGAAAGGGGCCCCGCTGGGCCCAGGAAAGGGCCGACCTCACCTGGACCCAGGCCTGGGGAGGGCACGTTTGGACCCCCGGGGGGCTTCCCCCACCCTGGCCCTACCTCGCAGGTGGGGCCCCCCGGCCGAAGCCCCCCGAGGGCCGCCTCCCCTATTTTGGCAGCCCCGTAGGGGGACCGGCCAGGGCGAGGGGCCCGCCTCGGCCGGAGGATGCGCTGCCCCTGCATCCCGGGTTGCCCCGGCAACCGGGCCCCACGCGCTCACCTGCCTCCCTCGGAACCCTCTCCAGCGCCTCGCCGGAAGCGCCTCGCCTGCGTGGCAGCGGGGAGGAGCAGCGGGGGAGGAACCCGGATGCGGACCGCCCCCGTCGTGGGCGCGGGGCTTGCCGGGAAGCGTAGTCTCGGCGCGCCTGCCGCGGCCGGGCCTGCCCCCGGAAGGCGAGATGGACTACCATTCCCAGCAGGCCTTCTCCCCAGCCCGCAGGAAGGTGTAGCGGGGGATGCTGGGAGTTGGAGTCCAGCCACATCTGGATAAGGGAGGGAAGAGCAACCTGGGTGGGATGTGTGCTTTGCCACCCACCTTCACAAGTAGATTATAAATCAGAATAAAGGACGTGCGTTTTTATTTTTTTCAATATATTCTTCTGTTGTTTCAATAAAGTGTATATTAGGAAATGATGTGATAACCTAGCATTATAATTATTAGTAATTCTAGTGAGGTCAATGCATACAGATCTCTTATAGCAGAATAAGATGTGGGACATTAATCGATTTTTTTCCCTTTTCATTACAGCCTGTATGTGCATTTTAGCTGGTGTAGGAAGGGTGTGTTCACGTGATAAAATAGAGGGTTTTTTTAGTGGCAGGTTTTGCTATTTTCTCTTGGTTTCAGTTTACTTTAGTCCTAGTTTGTGCATGGATGTTGTGTAGTTTGAGGAAGCCTTTGGGCAGCCTGTGCGGTCCCAGGAGAATCTGCAGCTCAGGCTATTTCCGCACCAGCCTGTTATAGCGCTATGATCCCACTTTCAACATCCTTTGGAATCCTGGGGGGCTGGCCGGCCCCTCCTGAACCTGCAAACCCCAGGATTTGCAAGGACGTTGGAAGTGGAATTATCGCGCTATAACCGTCCAGTGCGGAAATGGCTTCAGAAAACTGGCATACTGGACTCCAGGCCCTTTGGTGATGTATAATTAAAAGCGCTGTGATCCCGCTTCAGCTGCCATGGCAGCCGCCTCTGGAACCCCAGGGCTTGTAGGCACTAGAGCTCTCTGGCTGGGAATTCTAAGTACCGCTCCCCAAGCTACAAATCCCAGGATTTCACAGGAGGATGGAGCCACGGTGGCAGCAAAAGGGGACTCATAGTGCTATAACTGTGTAGTAAACTGGTTTTACGTGGATTTCTTACAGCTCTCCTTGGGAAACGTGGGAGTTGTAGTTCTCGGTCTCACTAATCGTGTCCCAGCTCCAAAAGGCCTCTCCCCACCCAAAAAAAACCCCCTGCACAGGTTGAGAAAATTATATATATTTTATTGGGATACATGCTTGAGTGGTGGGGTGAACACAGGCACTAGACACACCCGGAGCTCTCTCCACATTTCTTCACGAAGGGGCACCTGCTCCCTCCCCGCTGCAGGAATGTGGCCCCGAGTTCAGGATCTGCGCTGGTTCTCCCACCCGTCCAGCTCATTCTTCCCGTTTCCTGGCGCAGAGCTCTTCCGCCTCTCCTCTCCCACCTCAGTTCTTGTTGTTCAGTTCTCGCGAAAGCTGGCAAAGCCCACAGAGCGGACAGCAAGACATGACCACCCAGTCCGAACAGATGGAGCCCTGGGTGGAAACCAAAAAGAGAGTTAAAATGGGAAGCCCGGCCAGGCCGCCCTGAGATATTTTGCTGCCTGAGGCAGAGAGACCAATAACACCTCATTCCATGGCCCAACAAACACTATCTGAGTTCATCCAAGCTATTTTGGCACCTGAGGCTGAAAAATCCCACAAGCGTTTGTCCTGGGCGTTAAAAAGAAATGATATTACTTGGCTAACAATTTGCTGCCATTTCGTGAGGCCCCAAATCAACTGCCTCACTCTGCCTAATGGTCAGACTTCAGGGAATCTGTATGGCTCTGCTACAGAAGACTAAAATGTTTGAAAATGGACCTTCCATTAGGATAAAGACTAACATTCCTGCCCTTACAAGCACTCGTCCTCCACCTGGCGCCTGCCTAATAGGTCTGCGGACTCCATATCCCATAGTCCACAGCTAACATGGCCATCCTGCCTAGCTGATGGGGGACCTCCAGGCTGGAGAAATCTGCCACCAGCTTCAGGGCCCTTCCACACTACACATTTACGGTGCTATGGTTCCATTTTAACTGCCAAATTCCGTCCCCCCTTTCTTCTCCCCACTTAGTTAATGGGGGCCATTTCCTCACTAGCTGGGTATAGTGCTCTGATTGCACTTGCAACATCCTATGGAATCCCGGGGTTTGCAGTTTTGGGAGTTCTTCCCCTCCCAGTTGGGACAGTTTGGGGGGGGGTCTCTCTTTTTCTTAGCCCTTTTCTCTCTCTTTCTGCATTAGCACAGTGGCAACACACAAAGTCCTGACCACCCTGTCCCTGCATCCCATCTCTGACTCCCCAGGCTTTACCTCAATATGGTATCTCTCTCGCACACCAGTGCGGAGGGCGACAAGCGTGCCAGGCAGGTACGGGAGGCAGCAACACTCGCCGGCTTGCTCTGCCACGCGGCAGGCAAAGATGCAGGGCACGAAAGTGGCACAGAGACCTGCAGGAGGGGGAAGAAAAGAAGCACGGCCTTAGAATCAAGCTCCTCGAGAGACCGTCCGATTCTCCTCCCCCCGGAATTAAATCTTCATGACTCTCCTGCACCCCAAGTGCCCATCTGTACCCCATGATACTCCAAGGCCTTTCTTTGAGGCTGAGAGAGAGTGAACTGTCCAGGTGGGTTCCTGTGGCTGAGAAAGGATCTGAACTCCGGTCTCCTGGCCACTTCCACACTGGACTGTTTTAATGCTATTATTCCACTTTCAACATCCTATGGAATTCTGGAGTTTGCAGTTTAGGGAGGGGTCTCTCAGGATGGCCTTTGAGGCCCCTCCTTAAACTGCAAGCCCCAGGATTCCATAGGAAGTTGAAAGTGGAATAATAGCACTATAACACTCTAGTGCGGAAATGGTCCTGAAATCCTCATCCAGCATTCGGACCACAGTCCCAGATTGACTATTCCATTTGCTTAAAAGAAAACCTTACTCTAACCACCACCCTCTTTTTTAGGTGACCTTGGTCTGTGTGGCCCCCCCACCTGTGACACGGCCAGTCCCTCAGGGGGCAGAGAGGGGACCCCACGAGGTTACTCACAGGCGCCCATATCCCCACAGCAGTCGCACAGATCCGAGCTCCAGGCCCCCTGGCTGCTGAAGGTGTAGCTGGTGCCCATGGGCTGCGGCTGGGACCCAATGATCACGTCTGTCTGGTAAGCCATGTTGCTCTCCTGGGAAGGGGGAGGAAGGCCAGTTATTAGGCTCATAAAACAAAACAAAAGCCTGAAGCTGCTGCTGTTTGCTCAGTGACATTTCTTTTGTCCCAGACTATTTTCTAAACTCCTACAAATTTCACAGGGTTTTCTGAGGCAAGGAATCCTCAGAGGTTTCTGAGGCAAGGAATCCTCTGACCCTACTTAACTTCCGAGATCAGACAGGATCTGGTGTCCTTTGGGTATCAGTATCTAAATAAGATTACAAGGGGAAAAAAACACTCATTGCAATTTCTCATGGCACAGTTGCAGTACTTTGATCCTACCTTGGGGACCATTCAGTAAAAAAGGCAGGATAATTAATCAACCAACCAACCAACCAACCCACCCCACTTTAACTGTCCTGACTGCACCCTGGAATACCCTGGGATTTGTAGTTTGGGGAGGACTAGAGCTCTCTGGCAGAGAATTCTAAGCACCTTCTGCAAAGTCTCCAGTGAACTCTCCTCTAAGGGAGGCTGCACCCGGAAGGGGGCTTCCTGCTTGCACGGTCTCTTGCGCAAGCAGGGAGCACAACGTGTGGACAATCAGACAACATGTGTGAGACAATCAAAGGAGGAGGGCCTGGCCGCGCTGGACGGAACTGGAGGGTGTGGGCAGGACCTCGAGGGAGCCACTGTGTGTACATTTCAGGCCTTATCTGGACTTTCGTCCACACGGGACTGATAAGTGAATTGAAAGGAAGGGAACCTCCCTTCCAAACAAGCTGGATTGGGCTGGGCCGGTGCCGGGAGCAGAAGCAAGAAAAACATACATGGTGATTTTTTCTTTTGTACCCCTTATAGGTCATGGCTTTTTTTCCTGAATCCATCAATGCAGAAAATATTCAAGAAAGCACGTTTCTCCGATGTCAAGAAACCCCAACGAGAAGAATCCGGACCAATGAGAATCTTTTCTTTTTCAGGACTTATTCTATGCAAAATTCACATTTGGTTGTTTTCTACAGAAAACAGCTCTTTCTCAACAGGAAACAGGATTTTCTGTGCGGAAAAATACGATTTGGCACAGAAACAGTTTCTTGTGGTGAAATGCTGTCTCCTGCGTAAAAAGTACCACATACAATTTTGTGCAGAAGAAGTCTGGAAATGCGAATAGTCTTAAAAACACTGTGTTGTTTCTGCACAGAACTTCTTTCTTGCAGCAAGAGGGAAATTGCTAAAATTCCTCATTGCCTAGTTCAAGAAGAAAATTAGCAAAGAATTACAGCCCTGTAAGAGAGGCAATAAAACTAAGCATTTTAAAAACCTGCATAATTTGTTCAGCAGTTCTGAGCTTCCTTCCACATCAACGGCTAGTATGTGAACAATGTGCGGACAGATGTGCTGGAGAATGATGGACGTTGCAACCCAACACCTTTGCCGGTGAAAGGGAGGTTGGACTGGTATTCCAGGTAAAGGGGTGTGTTTCTAAATTCTGCTCTCACCGCATGCGATACAGGGCAGAATGCAGAAGCATTTTGGCCCCTACAGTCAGGGCTGGCTCTACCATGTTTTCCAAATATTGCATTTTGGCAGGGACCATCTAGATTAAACTTCTATTGTCACACTTTATCAGCTGGAGGGAAAGTGGGAGGCAGAGAGAGAAACTGGGGCATTTTAAAAGGTGCCGAATGGGTGGGATGTTAAACAAGGAGTGCCCCTGCCAAACTGGACACTTGGAGGGTATGAGAATGAGTCCCAAACTACTAAGATTCTCACCTCTTTGGGTTCTCCTCACTGGGGTTTCCCAGCACTTGAGAGACCCCATTTTCAAGCCACTTGGGGACATTTTTTTCCATTCGTGTGCTGAGCTTCATGTTTTCTTACTGGGCCTGGGCGCTGCTTAGGAAAAGGCGCTTTCTCTGCAGCCATAGGTCTACAAATACTTTTAACTCCCAGCCAGTCTCTCCATTTTAGTCTTCGTGTTCAGGGGGCACTGGAATGACCAGCTAGATTTCATTTCTTTTAATTGCTCTGTTGATAACCTCATTTCAGGAGACTTGGATTCATGAAGATGCATCTCCGTAGAGGAGGGAAGAAACCTCAGGCCATGCTAAACGGATTAGCTTCCCAGGTACCACCAGGCCTTCTCTCCCACAAAGCCCTGTTGAGATCAATGGGAATTAAGGTTCCCCTGAAATCAATCAGCTCAAAAGTCCAATCCTAAAAGCATTTACTTGAGAAGTAAGTCCCATTGATTTCAACGTGGCTTCCTTCCAGGTGTGTCTGGTTCATCATGAAACACAACAGTTGAGGTTTTGTGGGAATGTAGCCCAACTTCTTCATGGGATAGCAGGGATGTGAGTCAAGTGGCCCTCCAGATGTCGTTGGACTACAACTCCCATCAGCCAGCATAGCCAACAATGGGAGATGCTGGGAGATGTGGTCCAACACAATCCACACCTCTCCCATCTCTGTGGTGCCAGCCGGCATGGGTGCATGCCTTGGAAAATTGTCTTTAGAGAAATTGTCCCCGTGACATATGATTTCTTTTCTTAAAAATTGCCTGCTTGTACTTCTAGCTTATTTAACACATTTTCTCACTCTGCTTTGTAATAATATTAAGTTGGTTTCTGTTTGGGGCTGGGCTTCTGTGGGGAATCGTGGCCCAAGGCTTCCTCCTTAAGGCGTTCCTGTGGGTCCGTCAGGAATGGTGGGCAAGATAAGGTGGCTCTCTCACAGCTTCCCACTCCTATACTTGGCCAGAAGGTGTGCAGGGTGGGGTCTTAAGCCAGTTTGCAGCAGGGGAGCAACACTCACCATGGCAAGACCAGAGAGCCTGAGGAAATTACTTTTCTGGACTACATCTCCCAGCAGCAGCAGCAGCAGCAGGCACAAAACCAAAGACAAGCAACCCCTTTGAGGTTGGGGGTCAAATTCAACCAGAAAAATGAGGGGAGAGCCACATTTCAATGTTGAGAAGGGGCAAGGGGGTCCCAAAAGGAGGACAGTGTCACCCCAAATAAGAATCCTGAAACTCCAAATGAAAATCTCTTTCGGCACCCAAATTTCTACCACTGCAGAGAGTGAAATGCTGAGAATCACCCACACCAGGAATTCTTGGGAAAATTCCATTTGGGGAGACAGAACTCTTAATGGGGGAAAAAATACTCTCATTTTGCCACCCCATAGGTACACGGGGGGGGCAAAAATGGCTGAGGCAGGGAAGAGACCAAAAAGGCCACCATATTTCAGGCTGAAGCTTTGCTGCCAGTAACTTAGGAAATAACTATGTAATGGAGGGCGGAAATATGCAAGATGTCTGTTGAGAGGAAAGTGTTACAGAAACTGGGAAGACCCTTGGAGAGCCAAATTTGATCTCAGAGTCTTGGATTCTCCACCCTCTGATCTTGATGCTGGACTACAACTCCAGTTCAGGCACCCTGGATTACAGTTCCCATCATCCCTGAACAGCACATCAAGCTGTGATGTGAGCCTGGGGGTTTGGGGGAAAGCTAGTAGATCATTGAGAAAATGGAGTCTAAGCAGAAAGTCTGAAAAGAATTGGGGTGAGAAAATGTGTGTAGAATTGAAGCACACTTCCCAGCAGTTTGGAGGGCACCATGGAGCAGTTTATTGCCAGCTTTCCCCCAAATTGTGCCCCCTCCAGCCCACACACCAGCCAGCCATGAGTGGAAAGTTTGCTGCCGATCCCCTCTTACCTGCCCTGGCCTTTTCCTGCTGGAACGTCAGGTCCTGTGCTGGCCGATGCCTCCGAGAAAAGAAACCAGTCAGGCGGGGTCCAGACGGAGTGGCTTATATGGGAAAGGAAGGGCGTGGACCTGAGTGACCAGCAGTCAAAGGAGGGTGGCGATAAACAAAAGTTCCCTTTCGTGGGGAAAATAATTTAAGGTGGAGAAGCAGCTCCGGTCATCCCACAGAGAGCACGAGGCGGGTGGGCATGATTTGGGCAGGGAGAAGACCTCTCTTGTCCTGTCAATAGAAGGACAGAAAACTACAGGGCTGGAGTATCAATTACCAGCTTGGGCCGTGGCTCCGGGCCCTTCACAGGATCGGGGCCCAACCAAGGCCAAGGGGGAAAAGGTGTGGTAGACCCTCCAGCATTTCACAGATGAAAGCGGGGACACGTGTGGCCAAGCAAGACCACGGTGTGGCTCAAATGGCCAAAGTGAGCAAAGAAGATGGACACCCAACCTGGGAGGGACTGCTGCAGCTTCTCTTTACCCGTTTGTCTTCCTCATTAATAACTTTAGCCATCTTGACTACACTTTGGTGTAAGCTTGGCAACATGTGTTCCAATTTCCACCGGTAAAGTTTTGGAGTGTATATTATTTGGTATTCCTTCCTTTGTTTACTGAATCTCTAAGCCACCCTGCCCAGGATAAAGCTATTTCCACACTAGAATGTTATAGTGCTATTATTCCACTTTCAACATCCTATGGAATCCTGGGGTTTGCAGTTTAGGGAGGGGCCTCTGAGGTGGAATAATAGCACTATAAGAGTCTAGTGCAGAAATGGCCTAGATTCCACTTGATTTTTCCAGCTGCCCCAGAGGCCCTCCCTGCCACTGAGATCTGGGTTTCCATATCTCACAGCAGGGATGGTGAGAGTGAAACACAAGCAGGAGAACTTTTCAAACCTATCCAAAATGTTCCCCCACCTCAGACTCTGCATCAGTTAACAACTGTAAGTGTCCATTCCATCAAAGGAACTTCAAAGGGAGATGGAACAAGAGGCGGAGTTCTTCTTCGTTAAGAGAGTTCAATCCTATCTCCCTCCACTCACATTTCTCAAGGCCTGGGACACGGGAGTTATCAGCAAGGGATGATCTCGGTGAACTGGCCATGGATAGCAAAGTCCAAAATCCACTGTTGGGCAAGAGACATCCTGATTGCCTAACTGAAAGCCCAGACAAAATGCCACAAAAATATTGCAAGAGCTTGGAAAAGTTACATGTTTTGACTACAGCTCCCAGAATCCCCCAGCAGCATAGCCAAGAGTCATGGTGGGTGGGAGAGCCTGGAAGCTGTAGTCCCTCCAAAGTTACTTTCCCAAGCTTGGTCTTCAAGTGACCGAGCACATATTTTGATCATGGAAGATTATGGCATCTCCATGGCCAAGGCAAGGACAAATCTGCCTTCTTAAGCAGGTGGGAAGAAATTTAGTTGTCATTATCAATAATACGAAAAGCAAAGTATTGTGAAAGTGAAGTAAAGCAAAACAAAAATATTGTGGAAGTGAAATAAAGAACCCAAAAACCGTGCAGATCTACCACGAATCATCTAGCAATCTCCTTCAACCTTCCTTTAGAAGGCCGTCACTGGAGTTTTAATGGGCTTTTAAAATCTTTTAAAAGTATTTATTTAGAGCATTTTAACCCTGCTCTTTGGTTCCAGGAGTGGCTGGTGTTGGAAAACTTTACGTCATAGAAAACCTGTCAGCCTCTTGGTGATGTAATAAGGCAAACATGGCCATTCTCCCCCAAACATATCAGCATGAAGAGAGTCCCCGCCCGCAAGTTGACGAGTTCTTACTCATTAAGGTGCTACAAGACTCTTTGTTGTTCATCAAAAAGGCCTAACATGAGAGGAAAATAGCAGGGGAGAGGAGGGTGAGGAAAAACAAAATGGCACGCCAGCTCTTTGAGTTGCCCTTCTTATCACAACCATGGCAACGCATCATGTGCAGGTTACCTTAAAGGAGGGATGCTCCTGGCTCTCCCCAGAAGGGTCAGGCAAAAGCAAACCCCTGCAACCTCTCCTAGCTGGTGTGCTCTTCCGCACTCCGATGTGGCTTGGCCACAGGACTCCTGGGTCTCATCCATGAAATGTCGGACGGCACGGGTACCTTTCACGCTCTCAGCACCACCTGCAGCCATGGCGGCTGCTCCACGCTTGATAACCTGGCTCTGACTGGGCTGCAGGGCAAATCCTCAGAGTGGCCCCTGCTGGAGGGTGGAGTTCTTTGCAACTGTCTTCACCAGGGAGATGTCAAAATATTTGCCGGGCTGGCCGGCGTCTCATTTCTCTCCCTCTCATCGCCAGCACCTTGGACCTTGGACCCTGGACCCTTGCTCACCTGGACCTTGAGGAGGCAAGGCTGGGCACAGGGTGTTTACCCACGTCCCAGATGACTCAGAAAAGGGTGTTTGCTTCACCCAGATTTGTATCTGAAACAAAACAGGCGCACATTACAGGATCTGTTTCACAGGGAGGTGGAAGAGTCCCTTAAGCTTCTTAGGCCATTTCTGCACTAGCCTGTTATAGTGCAATTATTCCACTTTCAACATCCTGTGGAATCCTGGGGTTTGCAGTTTAGGGAGAGGCCTTTAAGGGTGGTCTTTGAGGCCCCTCCCAAAACTGCAAACCCCAGGATTCCATAGGATGTTGAAAGTAGAATAATAGCACTATAACAAGCTAGTGCAGAAATGACCTCAGTTTGTATGGGTGGGATCCAGACTTCCCTGTATTTTGAGCAGTTTCACTAAAAAAAACTTTACCATCAAGGGAACTGCCTCCAGGTAGAGCTTAGGTGGGAGAGAGAGTGCGTGCAGTGGTTTGAGCACCGGACTACGACTGGGGAGACAAGGATTCAAATCCCCACTCATCCATGGAAACCCACTGGGGGACTGTAGGAAAGTCCCACTCTCTCAGCCTCAGAGGAAGGCAAAGGCCAACCCTCTCCGAACAATCCTCCTGAACAAATTCTGCCAAGAAACTGGGATGTTTTAAAGGCAGCTGGAAAAGTGAAACGGCGGGGGCTTAATTGGGGCAGTCCTGGCCAAACTACAGCGGTTGAGGACATGAGACTCTCATGTAGTTGGGCCTCGTTAGTCATTTATCAACCCAAAGTGCAGAACATGATGGAGGGCTACGAAATCTTAAGATGGAAATTGCCGTTGAGCCCTGCCAGGAATCACAAAAGTTGCCTGCCATCTATCCTGTGTGCAGTTACTTGGGAGTAAGAATCATTGAACACATGGAGGACACGTTGTTTGCACACTGGGCTTGCAAGAGTCTCCATATCTTCATGCCTTAAGTATTCGTATTTAGGGATGTTTGCACAATTCCTGTTGGGAAAAATCATTTCTGGTCCTGCTGCAGGGATCTACAGAGAGGCCAAATTAGTTGATTTTGTATATTTATATGTGTTTATTGGCCCGTTCTAAAAATGGCTTGCTGAGAAGGAGCCGTAGGCTGTGGCCAGGGCACCCTTCGGAGGTCCCTGTTAGACGTCCTGGTTTGTTGGCTGGGACGGCAGATCGGAGCTGGTGGCGGGAGGGACGGGGGCTTTGTGGGTGGGGGGCCTGTCAGCCTGTCAGGGATGCAAAAGGAGATAAATGGATTGTTGGGCTCTGCTGTGAATAAGCGGCCCCCTCCCCTTTCTGCCGGGCTAAAGGGCCGACTGTGCGCCTGTGCCACGGAGGAGGGAGCATCACATCTTGGCTCCCCGCGCATGCATGCTCCCCATGGGGCAGCCGGGAGGCGGCAGAGGGGGCGACTCGGAGCCTCCTTGACAAGGGAAGAAGAATGGCAGATAAAATGAACATGGAAGGCTCTGATGGAGGGGGACAGGGACCGCCACTCGAACCCGCCCAGCGGTTGGGGCTGGCTTCGCGTTTGCATTTATCAGCTCTGCGCTCGCCGTTCTTCCTTCCATTTCTAAAACCTGACCCAGGCCTCCCCTTTCCTCTGCGCCCATCCTGGGAGACAGAGAGAGATAAAGAGAGAAAGAGAGAGAAATGCATCTCTATACATATGATCCTCACAACACCTCCGAAGGGCCCCTGCTCAGCCCCGGAGAGAAAAGCTCTGATTTAATCCCCAACTGGGGTACAATCTACAGCCAGGCCACTCTCAGATCAGAAACTTAGGCCCAGTTTAAGGTTGCCACAGCTTAATTTATTAAATCCTGGCTCAGCTCTTGTGCTTCCTACAGGGGCCTGGTGTGTGAATATTTAGCAGGTAAAACTTTTCCCTAACACAGAGGAGAAAAAAGGGATGCAAAAAGTAACTTCCAGTTGGACTGGAATTTTGGCCCAAACTAAGGGCGTGGGAGTCAAATTAAGCTTACTTCTGAGGTCAGACACGGCTAGGATCGCAGACCCTTCAACATTTCAGGTATGGAAACTGGGACATGTGCAGCCAAGCAGCATCAGCAGGTAGTCAAGACGGCCAAAGTTATTAATGAGGAGGAACAGAGAAGTGATGGAAGGCCCCAGCAGTTTGCTTTTGCCTGAGCCAACTGGGAAGGTTTCCAAGTCTCTGGGTTTCCTTCTTCTCCTCCCGCCTTCCTCATTTGTCCTCAGCTCACCTCTCTTGCTGCAAGCTGAGTTCGGAGGGCAAAGCTCTTTGCGCTCAGTGCCGGGGGGAGTGGGGGGGCAGCATCTCTTGCCCTTCGCAGGGGGCTCAGGCGAAAGCAAAAGGCGGTGGCCTCTCCTTGCTTGTCTTGTCCTTCCTCCTTCCTAACTTTTGCCGTCTTGTGTGGCTTGGCCACATGGGTCCCGGTTTTTGTCTGTGTGGTGTTGGAGGGTGTGAAGGCTCCATTGCAGAGCCGGCAGCAGAAGGAGGAGGGGGGCAAAACCTCTTCCTTTGGAAGATTGCAGGGAAAGAAAAAAAAGAATGGATCCGGAGTGGTGGTTGTGTGACTGCATTTGTCTGGGCTCACCTTTGTGGGCCTGAAAGCTGACAGATGTGTGTGTCCAAGTGGGGTGCAGGAGTTTGAAATTAAGCCCCCCTTCCCCCTCTTCCTCTCCCCTCACTCCCCCCAGGTTCCTATTTATGCCCCCCCGCGCATTTCTCTGGCCCCTCTTCTCCCCTTCTCCCCTTTTCTAATTCCTCCTCCTCCCCCCATCTCCTCCCCCCAATCTCTCTCTCTCTCTCTCTCTCTCTCTCCCCCTTAGCTCCCGGGCTCCCCCATGCATGAAAAGAGCCCTTATTTAATTTAGTCGCCACGAAAATCGATTCTGCCATTCGATACAAAATAAGAATCAAGCAGATTAAGGGACGGAAATTAACTCTGAAAATATTTTTGATGGAGTGGCTTGTACTCTCCTCGCCAAATGGACTGCAAAGTGGAACAAATGACGGGCGGCTACTGCCGGCGACAGGAGCTTTCCATCTTCCCATTATCCGCTAATGGGAAAGGTCCCGCTCTCCAGCCCGGGCCCGCGGATTAATCACAAGGCAGCCTTTATGAAGATTTATTTCTCCCTCCCGCCGCCGCCGCCGCCGCCGCCAACCCGCGCCGGGATGAAGTCATAACGCTCCGGGGACGGGGGGGGTGGAGGACGGAGGAGGACGGAGGGCGGCCCTCCCCGGGACCGAGAGGAGGAGGAGGAGGAAGGAAGGGAGGAAGGAGGGGAGAAAGCGGATCACTGTGGAAATAAGAGGCGGGCGAAGGAGGCGCGCCCGAGCGCAGCGGGTTTCCAAAGACCGGCCAGGGAGAGCCAAGGGCGGGGGCCGCTTTCTCCTCCTAAAAACCAGAATTGGGTATTTGGTGGGTGTCTGGGCTCAGAAGGAGCAGGGAGGGAGGGAGGGAGGCAGGGGGGGCCCGGCCGAGGGTGGGTGATGGCGCAGTGGTTTCTCCATGCTTGGCACAGGTTCGCATCCAGCCCCTCGGGGTTTCCAAGCTTCGGACCCTGGAGAGGAGGAATCGCAGGACGAGAGCGTGCCCTTGAAAAGAGTTTCCCTCCTCTGTTCGACTTGGAAGCAGAGACGCCCAAGGCCATCTAGCCCAACCCCCTGCCAAAGCAGTCCCATGAGATGGCCATCCAAACGCTTGGAGGTTTTGAAGAAATTCGAATGACCTTTTTGTACAACGGTGGGGTTGGTGCATAAAGTCTCCTCCTGAATGACGTCACCAGAGGTGGCTGCTTCTGACATCGCCTTTCTGAAATCACCAGGCCCCGCCCCCTGTGATGTCACAAGGAGTCCCCCCTCCATCTCAGGTTTGGGCCTGGAGTTGCCTTGACCTGGCAGTCCTAACACAGACACGCACACGTGCACCCACTGGGGTTGTGCGGTGAAAATCAGGGCAGGGGTCCTGTACCTTTCATACGTATACAGGAGAGGGGCCTTTGGCTGGTCAGCCTGAGCTGCTTTTGGCTTGTTACCTCATAAGCGTTAGGAGTACACTCTGCCTTTGAAAAGAAGTGATGGTGATGTAGACCATGATGGACTCACTCGTACTGTTGTGTCCCGTCTGTACCACTCTTCCTCCAGGGCACCCAGGGAAACAAAGCTTCCTCTAGGCAATTTTTAAAAAACTTCACAACAGCCCTGTGAGGTAGCTAAAGGTCAAACAAGTGGGGGTCCTTTGACCCCTGGCCTCCGTGCTCAATGCATAAGCCATGACACCCCTGGCTGGGCACCCTCACTTAGCTCCCAGGACTGTTGCATGTCTTTCCCCCACTTCTAGCCCAATGCCCAAACAACGCCGGCACTGCCAGGGCCTTTGCTAGCCACCCTCCTTCCCACCAAGCCCCTCTGTGATTTCCTCTCCTGTCTTTACCTGGCCGGAGTCGCTCCCTGCCTCCCCCTCCCTCCGAGAGCCTGTCTCCATCCCGCCCATGGGTGATCAATGGCTTATTGCTAGCTATTTGCTCCCCTTTCAATTTGCCATCCATCCCTCAAATCCCGCCACGATCAGAGAAACGGATGGGCCTTTAAGCGGATCCCGTAATGCACCAGATGTCCCCGGCCCTTGTTCCTCGCTCTGTCATTCCTCCCCGCCGCCCACCCTCTGCCCCGGACCCCTGCTCCAAGAACAACGGCTCATTTTTCTTGCAGGTCTCACTCTAAACATTTCAGCAGCCGCCCCCCTTCTACAGAAGATCTGGCCTGGGTGAAGCCGGGAGGAAAGTTGCCAACTTTTCCAGCACTCTCTGCTTCTCGGTCCCAATGCAAAGAAGGGCCTGGTGGTTGGATGCTTCCCTGCCAGAGACCTTCCCTTCTTTCTCTCCCTCCCCAACCTAAGGAGGGATTGAGATAGTTTGGCCCCTGTAGAAGTTTCTGGAACTGGACCCCTTTAACGCACATGTGAATGTTCCCCAATCAAGCCTGAGGGAGGGGCCAGCGCCTTCCTCTCCAACTGTTCTGGTTTGGCAGGGACACTGCAAATGCCCCCAGAGAGCATTTGGGGGCAGTTTTCTGGTCCTGGGAGACCTCAGGACCCCCAAAATGGCTCTGAGGGTCCACACAAGGCCCCTGAGTTGCACTTTGCCCCCCTGACTGAAAATGGAAATGATGGGAATTCTTCCCACCTTTGCATCTCTGTGTGTAAAGTGGCACCTGCAAATGTTGTGCAAATTGCTGTCCTCTTTTTCTGTGGTCCATCGGTGGCCACCACAGTCATGAACCAGCTGTCACCTACTCTAACCACTAGGCAGACTCCAGCTGGTCCACAGACACACTGCCAGAATCCAGGAGGGAAGAGGTTCCTTGCCTGGTCAAAAAGTACACGGTGACCAAGTGGGTCTGGAATCATGGAATCATAGAGCTGGAAGAGGCCCTCTGGGGCCATCCAGTCCAGCCCCATTCTTTCATGCAGGAATGAGCAACCTACTCTAGTAAGGACTAGCAGATGGATGTTGGCTAGGATTGAGGGTCATTGTGTGGCCCTCCAGATATTCTTTGACTCCAACTCCCAGCATTCCGTACGACGGTGTTGAGAACTAGGGCAGCTGGGAGTTGTGGTTGAACCCTACCATTGTCAAAGACCAGCAACCCCCCCCCCAGCACAACACCCAGCCTTGATTCTTGATCATATTCTTTGCTCCAGCAACCTGAATCCCCCAATCAGAGCAGCTGTGCTTCTTGGGGGTTGTGGTCCAAAAAAGGAACTTTCTAAGCTCTGCTGCTGTTTGGTGCAGAAAGGTGCAAGGAGAAAGATCCCTTTGTCCAAGCTGAACAACATTCTCCTAGTTCATTTCGTTTTCTCTGTGCTGGCGGCTTTGAGTTCAAGTCAGGACGCAAGTTTAAAATTTATCCACAACTTGAAACAGCCCTTTTTATACAAATCTGCAGAAATGCTCTTTTGAAACTCTTCTACCAGGGGGAAAATGCAACAACAGGACAACGTGATGAGCAAATAACTTCAAGGGATGTAGTTTCCCCAGACGAGGCACCGAAAGGGAGGCGAGGCAGATTTAAGAAGATGAAATAAGCGAAGCTGCAAAGAGAACGGCGGCCTCTTTAGAAAGGAGCGCCCGGGGCCCAGCCAGCCTTGCAACGAGCCACTTCTATCGCGTGTTTTCATCCGAACCTCCGAAAAACATATATAATAATGAAGCGTCTGAAAAGCGGAGGGAGGGGAGAGAAAAAGGAAGAGAAAGAGCGACCGCGGATCCCTTCCAGCCAGGAGAAGGGCCAAACCCGTGTTCTCTCTTACACCATGGAAAGGAAACTTACAAACTCAGGTTGCCTGCCGACCAGAAAGAAACCCTCTTTGCTAAGACTTCTCTGTCGGCTTCGAGGCCAGTGGGCAGAAACCAAAAAGCGGGCACAGAGGTTTCTTTTCTTGTAGCCGCTTCTCTCTGTTGCTGTTTTGTGTGAGTGTGTGTCTGTGTGTGTTTGCAGTCTTAAGGCTGCCTTCTCCAAGTGGGTGCGTTCCCAATTAGCCCCCCTGCCAGCCAGGATGGTGAGTGTTGCTGGCAGAGGAAGGCTGCCTTACTGCTTTGGCACGCAACTGGTTGCATCCAGATATCGTGGGAGTGCAATCCCCAGCATTCTTCACCCCTGGAAATGCTGGCTGATGGGAGTTGCAGCCCAACAATATCTGGAAGACTGCATTAATGGGTTGATAGAAGTAGTAGGCCAAAATATCTTGGGGGGAGGCAGAGGATCTCAATCCATGTCCTTCGGGGGATGCAAAAGGTACCAGGCATACCTAAACGAATCTCACAGAACTCCTCGGCAGAGAGACCAGATTCATCAGCACCACTGGCTTCTTTCCCCCAGCACAAAAAGTGGATTTACTTGCACCGCTGCCAGGTGGGGTTCAAGTGGCTCTCCAGAAGGACAACGAGCTCCATCAGCCTGAGAGTGTGCTGAGGAATGCTGTGAGTTGCAGTTGCAGCATTTGGGGGACTGGAGATTCCCACTGCTGTTGCAAAGAAGGAAACTAAACTTCCTTTCCATTCAGGCCAGGCTGCAAGATGATCGAATCTGGAGTCTTCTGGCCCTGAGCCTGAAGAATCTCATTTTCTTCATCTTAGGAAGAAATCTGTGGCTTTTAAACATTGGCTCCATCGACATGTCAAGTAAAGCAGGCTCAGAGGACCCACCAGTCCCACCCTGCTGCCTCTTTTAATGCAGAACGAAAACGAAGCGGGAGATTCCTGAGACCTCCTGGCTCTATCTACGTCCAGTGCCCCGAGTGAAGGGACCGTGCCAGGACACTATCCACCCAGCAAACAGCACAAGGGGCTGTTTATTTTTGTATTTCAGAGCTAGGAAGCCATCAGTTACAAGTAACATTTCGAAAATAACAGTCTGTACTTGTAAATATTTATTTATTTGTTATATATGCTTTTCCTTGTATGCCTTTTAATTTCATGAATTCCTTTTAATTTCATGAGCCACTTTGAAGCCCCTTGAATCCTAGCTGTAAGGAAAAGGCAGGATGGAAGAGGCATAGACAGTGCGATGCTTAGTTCCCTCTCGCAAGGTGTGTCTGTGGGGGGCTTGCAAGGAGGAAGCAAGGAAGTTACCTTTCAGAAGTGATGACACGAACGAGACTGAGAGTAAAGTCTGTGTGCAGCTGGCAAGGTTTCCCAGGTACTTTTAAACATGAGCCTCAAGGAGCACTTGGGAGTTGTTCACTCTGCCATTCTCGTGTGGAAACTGGTCTTTCTTTAAACAACAGGAAAGCAATGAGGAAGAAAACAAGAAAAGTGACAAGGTGCTAAAACATTTGGTGGTGTTAACACTAAGCAATTACGTTCTGAGCTTTGTGATGAATTATTGAATTGTGTGGGTTTTTTTTTTTTTTTAAAAAATCAGCTCCCAAGCTCTTAGGCCAGTTTGTGTGCCATCTTTTGGACCACAAACCCCAAGAGGTCCCACAAGCGGTGGAACCTACTAAGGTCCACATCTGCGAGGGCTCGTAGGCCTGCTCTGGGTTCTAGTCTAAACTGTAAAAAAAGCTCACTGAGCCTTATTTTCCCCAAATAGTCCAGTTCCTTCAAGTGCTCCTTTAAAGTTTGCACTAGAACCCAGATCGGATTCAATGCTCCACTGCTATGGAAGCCCCAGGCATCAGCACTCACAGCTAGAGTCGTTAGCACTCTCTTTCTCTCTTTCTTACCCTAAAAGAGACACACATGCAAGCTGCCTTGCATACCATCCCAGGAGAAAGGCAGGGAATAAATTCAATAAATAGATAATAAATAAGGCAATAGTAGAAGAGGATGATCACATTGCAGGTGGATTTAGACAACCAACGAAGGCAGGGCTGCCCTGTCTTGCAAGACCTGAGCAGGGCTGTTCAAGACCAAGGCTTCTGTGCAAGGAAGCACTTCCTACATGCTCAGGAGCACTTGAGTTTGTGATGCAGTATCAGATCATGTCTTTTTCTTGGAAGAAGGGCATAGCAACAGGGCTAGAAAGAAAGAAGAAAAGGTTGGGAATTGCACCTGACAGGCTTTGAAGGAGGCCTTGTGTCTGTCCGTCCTTCCTTCCTTCCATCCTTCCATCCTTCCTTCTTTCCATCCTTCCTTCTTTCCTTCCTTGGATGAGCACTGTGGAGAGAGACAGGTCCCCAGGGGAAAGGAGTCTATCAATATTTGTATTTATCTCTGCGTGTGTGTCTTTTGAAAACAATCCTTGATGAGAAAAAGAGAAGAAAAGTCACACCTCAGAAAAATTGTTGGCCGTCTCTCCAAAGTTCTGAGCTGGGAGGAAATATTTACCATTTCCTAGTTTGTAGCCAAAGGCCTAAACTCCCCAAAGGTGGCCGCAGGATTCCCTGTGGGGAGAAAAGGGTCCTTTGACCTGCTGCCCCCCTTCCAGATCAGCCATAGGAATGGGTGCTCAGGTGGCCCATGGGGACAGTAGGAGATCTCCGGGACTCTGATTGGGCTCACTTCCGATGGGAGAAGACACCTCTGCTGCCAATACTGGGCGTAATTTATGGCCGGGGTCACGGAGTTTCGTCCCCTTCCCATTTCTCAATGCCAGGACTCAATCATTAAAAATGAGGTTACCGGCTCCTCACGCTCCTCCCCACCAGCTCTTCTGCTTTTAACAACATCAGGACACCACTCTGCCTTTTTCTGATTAATTCCCCTGTTGTTTTGAAGCCAAACTTACTAAAACTTCTGTCCTGGTGTGATAAAGAGAAAGAAGGGGAGGTGATAAGGCAACCGGACAAGCAGGGACAGGCAAGAGGCCCCTCCTGAAACTGCAAATCCCAGGATTCCATAGGAATTTGAAAGTGGAATAATAGCACTATAACAGACTAGTGCAGAAATGGCCATGGAGAAATTCTTGCAGTTCATTCCGTAACACCTGGGACGCCTGTTCCACCTAAAGGATGCAAGCAACCCTTCCCACAATTTGCAAAGGCCTTCCCAAGGCATCAGCTCAGAGCCCCCAGCAAATGCAATCTCTCCCTTCCCTTGTGGTCTACTCTGCAGGGAGGGTAGCAAGACAAAAAACGGGGGAAGCTTCATCTCCCCATCCCTTTGTGACTCTGCCCCCTCCCTCTGCTGGAAAGTGAAGCCCTACAAGATAATTTCCCAGGAAATGTGGCCCACCGTGGAGGAAAATGGACTCACACCCAACCCCTAAGGATGGAAAAAATATTTGAAAGTATTTGAGCAATGATTAAAAAACAAAACAAAACAAGTTTTTCAGGAGACTCACAGACTGACAAGAATTTTCACAGTTCAGGCCTTGTTCTGCACAAAATTCACACTTGATTGTTTTGTGCAGAAAGCAGCATTTTACGCATGTGAAAACACTTTTTGGTGCAGAAAAAAACTATTTCTACATAGATAAAGCTATTTCCTGTGCACACTATGCTGTAATTATGGGCTTATTCTGTGCAAAATTTGCATGCTGTCATTTTGCGCAGAAAACAGCATTTTCTGCAGAGGAAACAGCTTGTTCTGCACAGAAGATAGTATTTCTGCACAGAAACATTATTTTTTTTGAGCAGAAAATGCTGTTTGCTATGCAAAAGAAATGTTTCTGTTCAAAACAACCATGTGCAAATTTTTGCTCAGAATGCGCCCTGAATTACAAACAGGCTTCAAAATTGTCGTTTTTCAAAAACTGCATGGTTTTTGAAGCTTTCTTTGTAGTTGGAAGAAAACTACTATAAAAAAATCACTCATTGCTTGCTTCCAGAAGAAAATTAGTGAAGAATTACATCCCCAACAGCCTAAAGGAACCCATGCAATGACCATGCAATACCCATGCAATGACCAGCAGTGACCACATGGTGACGCCCCTCTCACAAGGATAAATTGTAGAGCTCCCAGAAAGAGGGGAGAGAGAGAGAGATGTTTAAAAGCAGAGAAGATTAATGCCCTTCTCTTTCCTTGTAGAAATGTTGGTTTTTATAGGAGACAGGGATACAAAGGGAAGCTGGGTTCCGGTGTCCCCCTGGGGCGAATTGAGTTGCCTGCTTTGCAACCGCTCTCAGTAGCTCTCCCTTTAAGAGAGATTTCCTCCGCAACAGTTAGCAGAGCGTGGCAGCTTGGGTGTTTTGAAGCTCTGTGCCAGTTGGGCCTCGGCCAGCTAATTTCAGGATATTAAGAGGCCGGGCTGTTGTTTGCTGTTGCTCCTGTTCTGGCCAGCGGGAGACCCGCGGGTTCCACTGCATGTTCTGCTGGAGGAGGGCTGGCTCGCTCTTGCAGCAGCTGTCCTGACAACCAGGCAAACAGAAACTCACAGATGGACATTATTGTTTCCTAAGGTCTGCATGAAGAGCCAGCATGGGCAGTGGACTGAGCGCCGGATTACAGCCCTGAGTGAGGTTTGGTTCCTGGCTCAGGCCATTTCCACACCAGACTGTTATAGCACTATTATTCCCCTTGCAACATCCTATGGAATCCTGGGGTTTGCAGTTTCGGGAGGGTCCTGGCCAGAATTCCACAGGATGTTGCAAGGGGAATAATAGCGCTATAACAGTCTAGTGCAGAAATGGCCTCAGTCTTGGAAACCCACTGGCTGGCCTTGGGCGCATCACACACTCTCAACCCAAAGAAAACTCCCTGATAGGGTCACCATAAGTCAGAAACGACTTGAAGGCCCAGAACAAGAAGATCTTCATCAGTAGAGACCCACTGTAGTCTCGTGGTTTAAGTACTGGATTAAGACTGTGGGAGACCAACACTCCCCTCCCCTCGGTTCAGCCACGAAAAGCCACTGGCTAACTGTGGGCAAGAAGTACCACTCTCTCAGTCCCAGAGGAAGGCATGGAGGCAGGACCAAGTTTCCTAGAATGCCGGCTGCACAATATGGGAGAACAAGAGAAGTTACCAGGTCCCATCAGATCTTGGAAGCTAAGCAAGATCAGCCCTGGTGAGTAGTTGGATGGGAGATCGCCCATGAGTGCCAGGTGCTGTAGGCTCTATTTCAGAGGAAGGAACTGGAAAAACCACCTCTGAAGATTCCCTGCTTAAGAAAACTCTCTGAAATTCATGGAGTCATCCCAGGTTGACTGGACACTTGCAGGTATGTACACGCACACTAGTGATGGAGGTGTGAATAGTCTGTGGAAACAGCGTTGGAACCACAATGAGAAGTTGGAGAGAGGGAAAAATGGGGCTAAGGATATTAGGCTGTGGTGGTGACCAGGCAGGTGCATCAGGTGGCAAAATGGGTGACTGTCGCTTAGAGGGTGGGTGAAGGACCCTGATGTGAAAAAAGAAAAGAAAAACAATAGACAGTTGCTCCCTGCAAGTGAAAAACCAATTCAGAAGGGAATAGCTGGGGCTTCATTTTTGTCCCTGATGTGCTACATTTCTATATGCAGGGGATTTGAACATGGGAACATGTTCAAAAATGGCACACACATCTGTATGCAGTCTGAACAGTATAATAGAACACACCATGCAACCTACACTTTAGATGTTCCTCAATACATGCATTTCCACATAAATCACACTGTAGCATGGCATATGTTGGGCGGGTGTATGTGTGTGTGATTGATTGCCAGTTCACCACATCCGATAACCTGGGAATTCCTACCTGAAATTTGGGGACATTTCTGTGCTTAGAGAGGCCCGGGTCCATTAGAGGCCTTAAACAGGGGTGGACTTGGCCTGTTGGAAAACCGGGCTCCGCATGCCTTGTTTGGATGAGAATGGCTTCCCCGTGCGCTCAGAGTGCCAACCTGAGGAGGGGTCTCGATGCCACCAGCTGGGTGGGAAGGAAACTTTCCCCATCATCGCCATCCTCATCGCCTCGTCTTAATGAGCGGCGACGTTGCTCCGTCGTGGGAGGCTGGGGCCGGCGCTGGCTGATTGATTCCTGTTTATTATCTATTAAGAACAGTCGGATAGTTTGGGTAACACATCAATTCATCAAATGGCGCCATCATGCAAATTCCCTAATAAAAACATTTTACTCGTAAATGGTCCCGAACTAATTAACTAAAGTGTTAATTAAAGTGCGGCAGACAGGGATTGTAATCAAGACGTGCGGCTTTATCCATCTTCTGGGTTATTGATAACATCCTTGGCTCATTGATTGATTGGGACTTTTGGCTGTCGAGAAGCAGTGAGTGGAGGGGGGAGGAACTGTGGATCAGTGGGATGGGGGGAAGGAGGCAGGGAAATGGGGAGAGGAAGAGGGGGGGAGAGAGGCGGAAGGCCGGAGGAGTGGGGGAAAGGGGGGACACAAGTTTCCAGGGCATCAGGGAAAGGATGGTTAACACAGAGACGGAATTGCAGGGAAGAGCGGAGTGGAAAGGGCAAGAAATGGATCAGGAAGGGTTTGCGACTGAAGGAAGAAAGGGAGGAAAAGTCAGCAGAAGAGGGAGCGAGAAAAGAGCCAGCCATCTTGAGAGCGAGGGTGCTTTCCTCTTGGTGCATTTAATGCTGTGGATGGAATTTCAGCTTTGAGGCCTCCTTTCTTTCCTCTAAATTACCCATTTCCTATTTGCTTCACCATGTCTGAGTATCATAGACTCACAGAATCATAGAGTTGGAAGGGACACCAACGGCCATCGAGTTGAACCACTTGCCATGCAGGAATGCACAACCAAAGCGCCCCCGAAAGACGCCTACCCGGTCTCGGCTTCTGCGCGACATCCCTTCAGACATTGAACGCAGCTTCCCTTTTCCTTCCTTAGTGCTTAAGTGCTTTGCTGCATTGCATCATAGATTTTGGTCTTTGAGCTCTGTAGAAACTCTGGTTGTTAGTCCTATATTGAATCCATTGCTTTCAACTATGTGTTGGGACTAACCAGCAGGACACACTGGACAACTTGTTTCCCTTCTGCATGGATAAAGGATGGGGGCGGTTTAGCATGAAAAGGTTAAAAACTTCTCAGCAGCCCAGGTGACTTGGCACGAAAGTAGATTGAACAGGGACGGAACGAGGGACCTGCGAGAATACACAATGCTTGCCCTCATCGTGTGACTTGTAAACAGATCAGTCAGAAGCATAGCAGGTCTGGGAATGGCTACCTGTAGCGGGATTGGGAGGGAAAAGAACACCAATGTCCCCATTTCAATTTCTTTCTATAGCACAGTCCTTGGCGTGTTAACTGGAAGAAAGTCCCACTGTGCCCAGTGTGGTTTATTCCTTTGTAAGTGAGCTTAGTATCACAACCTTAAATCGTGTCAGAGTTAATTTTTTGCCACATGTGGAACATCAGCAAAAGATGGAAATAGTATGAGCCCAGAAAAGTTCCTAATTTTTGGATCACAGCTCCCACAATCCCCCAGCCAGCAAGCTTTGGAAGCAGTTTGGCATTTGCTGAGCTAATGAGCTGACGGCTACAGCTCTTTCTTCCTTTCTTCCCTGGAAATCTTCTTCAGACTGGCTGCCAACCACTCCTGGACTGGCAGAGCTCCACAAACCACCAGCTCAAATAGCTGTGATGTAGAAGATGAGCTTGTTTTCTGTTCCTCCAGAGATCAGAAGACAAACCAGTGGATTCAAATTAAAAGAAAAGAGGTACCGCCTAAACCTTAGGAAGAACTTCTTCATGGTAAGAGCTCTTCAAACTTCCTTTGAGAGCGCTGGAATCTTCCTCTTTGGAGGTCTTTAGACTTTCGTTGTATATTCCTGCCTGCCTGGCGGGGGTTGGACTAGATGGCTCTTGGGACCCCTCCCAGCTCCAAGATTCTACTATTCCATGAGGACAAAACAGTACAGGACTCACATCCTTACTCAGGAGACCCCATACAAGGGTGAGGTGCATCCCTGGGGCATTCCTGACGCACAAACTTTGGCTCCCTTGGGGTTCTGTCCCAGAAGCAAAGCCCTCGGATGGAGTTCAAGGGCCCAGGCCCAATCTCCAGAGAGAGACCCCTAGGAGAGGCACCTTCTTTCCTAGATGCAATTAAAGCTGTGACTTGAGGAGCTGGGAATTTAATAGAAGAAATGATCAATTAACACAGACAGATACTTAATTAAAAGGATGGAGTTGGGAGGGAGGAAGGAAAAGGTTGGGGAAATTAAATGGGCAGGGAGGGTTTTCTCTCACTTTGCCATCACTCGGTCCAAGCTGAGATGGCAAGACTGGATCTTGATGGGAGGGCCTCGAGCTTTTGATTCAGAGCAAAAGAGTTTAGCAGCAGTCTAAAGGGTGCCGCGGGAAACCGCAAAACGGAGATGTTCGTTATGGCAGAGCCCAGAGCCACACGCGGACAATGAATCAGCTGCACATCCACAAGCCGGGGGCTCTTTCACACAATACAGTTACAGCACCACAACTCCGCTTCAACTGCCACATCTGCATCCTATGGGAACTGGGTGTTCGCTATTCGATATGGCACCAGAGCTCTCTGCTGGAAAATTTTAAGTACTCCTCTCTAAACTATAGATCCCAGAATTCCAGAGGCTTTCCTCACGACTCTTAAAGTGGAGTCATGGTGCTACAATTGTGTACTTTGAAAGGATCCTTGGTCCAGCAGTTTCTGGGAACAGACCTTTTGCAAAGCTTAATGGCCTCAAATTGACCATTCAAGACCTCAAACACTTTGCATCACAAATACTTTGCATCACAACAGCACTAGCTCACAGCAATGCCTGGAACCCTGTATTTGAGCATAGGTCTGGATTACATAAGTGCATGCTTTGCTTTGAATGATGCACAAAGGACGGTTCACTAGTCTGTACACACCATCTAAAACCTCATCTGTGAAGCCATAGGGGGCTGCTGCTATGGCTCTGTTAGAGAGGGAGGTGACTCAAGAGATGAAGTCTCTGGTCTTGGCTGGAAGGGGAAGAGAAATGAGGGCACAGCCGTCATTTCTCTTCTCCTTGCAGTCAAGACCAGAGACTTCTCCATCTCTTGAGTCCCTTCCAGCACTCCCTTCTTAACTCCTCCCTTACTTGAGTCACCATCTTCCCTCCCTCCCCCCTCCCTCCCTCCCTGCCCTTGTTTTTCTTCCCTTCACAGTCAAGATCAGTTGCTTCTTCCTCACTACAGTCACCCACACCATAGAAAACAACAGCACCCAAGATTGCTAGTTGCAGCTGTGGGAGGGTGGGGAGACGCAAAGCCACACACATAAGAAGCATTATGCTCCGTACCTGTGATGCAGGATCTCAGCCACTGTATTGCATTACAGTTGCAACATGACATAGGCCACTTCCGCACTAGCCTGTTATAGCGCTATGATTCCACTTGCAACATCCTATGGAATCCTGGGGTTTGCAGTTTCGGGAGGGGCTGACCGGCCCCTCCCAAAACTGCAAACCACAGGATTCCATAGGATGTTGCAAGTGGAATCATAGAGCTATAAAAGGCTAGTGCGGAAATGGCCATAGCAGCAGGATTGGCTCACATTGTTTTCTCTTCAGCTATCCTGGAAGTGGCAGCCAAACTTGGAAGGGGAACCAGGGAGCTCGAAGTGGTATGAGATGATGTCAGTGTTTAAAAACTCCAGTTGTTTGACCCTGCAAGTCCTTCTTCCAGGACATCCCTGTATTATGCTGCAGCCATAAAAACCCGGAAAAGACCCATTGTCCTACTGACATGGAATACCCCACCCAACCACTGAGCCAGCCAGCCTAGACATCTTTATGACTGTGTCAGACCTACAGCATGGAGTCAGGTCCAAAATCTGCCAAGTCTTAGCTTTTCTCTTCTTCTTTTCAATCCAAAATAAAGTTTCTAGCCCTCACAGCTACGGCAGAAAGTGCAAAAAGACTCCCCGACACATACAGCAGAGGTGCACAAAGAAACTCTTCAGGAATCCACACTCCAGAGACAGAGAGAGCTGTTCACACTCGGCACCTGTTGGCTGCTGAACACGAGCAAACCCGTAGTGAAATTTAACGGAGAGAAGCGCAAATTAAACGGAGGGAAGTGACTCCACGGAAGCTCTGCACAGCTCGATTGATCACGGACTGGCGAATGTGAGGCTGGTAAGCGGGTTAATTAACCTGTATCGAAGGGGTGAATTTAATGTGGTTTTGTTAATCTGTGTTAAACCCCCTGTGTAGACGCACACTAAATAGATCAAGAGTTCCTTTCCCTTTCCTTGCCATGCTTCCAGTGGTAGGGTGAATTTCATTCTGTACATCACTGTGGGGAAAACAGAGCTTGGAAAAGTTACTTTTTTTGAACAACAAGCAGCGGTCATGGGGAAGCTGCACTGAGTTCTAGTCCAGACTTTGAAGGAGCATTCCAAGGTGCCAAAGCTGTTACGGGGCTGGGTTTAGATCTGGTTCACCCGTGCATTCATCCCTCCGTCCCTTGTTTCTTGAGGGTCTTCGGAGTCAGGCCAACAAGCACGTGAGCTCTCTCCCTGGCCTGAGGCATGGGAAGCTCCATCCAGGTGCCTCGGCCCTCCTGACAGCTCATTTGGAAATAGGAGTCATCATAATTTGATGACAAGTGGGGTGGGAGGAATGCAAATAGGGGGAGAAGGCCACCTAGACCCTTCTGGATGGGATGCCAAGGAATAGTTCTAATGGTTTGATTTCATGTGCATTTGGTTGCTAATCGCTGCCAGGTGGGCCTGGGCTGTGGAAGCCCCCGGAATGAGAAGAGGAAGGAGAGAAGGAAGGAAGGAAGGAAGGAAGGAAGGAAGGAAGGAGAAGGAAGGAAGGGGAAAAGAAGAGGAGGAGGAAGATGAGGCAGAGCAAGGAGGAAAGGAGCAAGACAGTAAGCGGCTGTCCCACCCTTACATTTTTAAATGTTCTATTTTAATCTTCCAAATGTGGACGTTTCATTGAACTCAGCCAATATTTGCTCTTTGGGGCTGAGGTTTCTGGCATTCAAAACAAGTTTGGGGGCTCAGTTTAACTCTCTCCCCCACTCCCAGAAACCATTTTATTGCTGCCGACAGCCACTTAGCTTTCCTCCCGCAAGGCTAATAAACCCCACTTGTATGATTAGAGCAGATTTTAATAGTAATTAAAACAAATTACAGGCAAGATTATATGCTACTATGTAAATCTCTCCCCCGCTCCGCTGCCACCCTCCATTTTCTCTTTTTTGTTCTCAAATCCGCCTCCCTTCAGCGGCCCTGATTGGAAACAGTCTGTTTGTTTTCTGAAGGAGGCGGGAGAGATTTATCGCTGGAGGAAGATCCTTTTCTCCTAATTGCCTTTCCTTCTTTTGGCACCGACTCTGCGGCTGCTCTTTTCTCCAGTCCCCTCGCCCCTCCGCCCCAGAGGTGGCACGATGGGTCTCCCCTTGTCCCTCCACGACCCCTTTCTCTTCCAAAATAGCCACACATCCCACATCTTTTGTGTAAAAATGGGAAGGAGGTTGCATCAGCTATGCTGGAAATCCAGGTCTGAATGCCGGGAGAAGGCTCATTCCGCCTACATGCACGTCCAGGCGCAGAGTTTTTGTTTGGAGAAATTAATCTTAAACATGCATGTTTTTATGCACCATCTTAGTGCAACAAATGGCTGCACCAAATGGACTTATGGTGACCACACCGTGGGATGTTCCTAGCCAGGTCTCTTCAGAGGAGGGTTGCCACAACCGCCTGCCCTGGAGGCCGAGAGAGTGCGATGTGTGCAAGGCCGCCCCATGGGCGTGCAAGGCCCAGCTCTCCCCGAGTCCTGGTCCAGCACTGCAGCGTTAGGTCTTCTGGGGCTTTCTTGGCAAGATTCGTCCAGAGGGGCTGAGCGCGTGGGACTGGCCCAGGGCCACCCAGCCGAACGCCATGGCTGGGAGGGAAGGGGAGCCCCGCTCTCCGGCCCTCCTGGCCCACTATTTACACCGCTTTACCAGGCCTCTCTCTTCCAGGGCGGGAGGCAGCCCCAAATCCGCAAAATAGGGGGTGGTGGGAGGGTGGGCATGTGCTCCTGGCCCTGTCCTGGGAGCCCCCTGCCAGCCTTCCCCGCTTTCCCCCCTCCCTGCCCGCCCCCTTGTCCCCCCGCCCCCTCCCAGCTCTTTCCCCCCAGCTCTCGCCTCAACCCTCTACCCCCCCCCAAAGAGGCATTCCGGGTCCTTGGGCGCGTCTCCCCCTCCCTCCCCCAGGCAGTGAAAGCGGGGATTAAGTTGTCGGGTTGGCGCCGGGGGCTTTGCGCTGGCCTCTTGTTGCCTCCCCTCTCCGGAGGGGCGCGGGCGACGTTCCCCGGCGGACCCTCGTCTCTGGACCCCCTTCGGCCACCCCTCCATCCCTGCGCCCGCCCCCCGCGCCCCCCGTCCCGTCCGCGCGCGGCCCGAATAGTCCGGGCGGCCCATCAATAACCTCCCGGCGGCCGCGGCGGCCTCGGCGGCGTCCCCTCCATTGTTCGGCGGCGGCGGCGGCGGCGGCGGAGGGCTGGAAGGCGGCTGCAGCTCCCGCGACCCCCGCCGCCTCCCCCATACATCACCCGCTGACAGCTGCAGAAAAGCGGCGAATTAGCACCTAAATCGAATATTGATCAACTCCCGAGTCGGCTCCACTTCGCTGCCTGGACGGGGCTGGGACGCCCCCGCCGGCTCCCCGGGCCAGGGACGGGGGAGACCCGGCCCAGCCCGCCCCCGGCCGCGCGTGGGGGCCCCGCTCCGGCCCCAGCCCCCCCCCGCAGGGCTGGACCTTCCTTCCTCCTTCCTCTCTTCCCTCCTGCCTTCCTCTTCCCCTTTCCTCCTTTTGCTCTTCTGCCTCTCCCTTCCTTCCTTCCTTCCTTCTTTCCCTCCTTGGTTCTTTCACTTCACTTCACCTTCCTTCCTTCCTTCCTTCCTCTCTTCCTCCTCTTCCCTCCTGCCTTCCTCTTCTCCCTTTCCTCCTTTTTCTCTTCCGCTTCTCCCTTCTGTCCTTTCTTCCTTCTTTTCTTCCTCCTGCCCTCTGCTTGCATCCTTGCTTCCTTGCTTCCTCTTCCAGCCCCTGGCCATTTTCCTCCTCCCTGGCCTGGAAGCCCGGACCCAGCCCTCCCAGAGGCACCATGACCACGGAGAGGGTCCCCCCGAGCATGTGTAGAGTGCACCTTCCTTCATGCTGGAAGGACAGTACCCCCTTCTCCTTCTTTGCACCCCGTTGAGCCCCCGTGGCAGGGGGAGGGCAACTGCCAAAGGCCGGAGGGCTGCCTTGGCCCCCCATTAGGAAAGAACTTGGAGGACTGCACCAAATGCTCCCCTCAAAGCCGCCTGGGGGGCATGGGGCCATTTTTACCGTCTTTGGAGTCTTTCTGGCCACTTTAGGTCCAGGAGAGGCTGCTTCAACCACAGGTCGTCCGCTGAAGTCATTTCCTGTGGATTTCCTGTTTCACAAAAGTCCTCTCAGGGATCTAAAGTGATGGGAGGGGGGCACAAAATATGGCAGAAGTGCAGCCCACACCTCCCAGTTCACATTTTGGGACAACACTTTTTTGGGGGAAAAATGAGAAAAATTGCAAAAATACCTAGGTGTTTTACTCCATGGTGCCCTGTGGCTTCCACGGGCTGCCCTTTGACCAGGCCTGCTCTAGGGGTCTCCAAGAGAGGACAGCTTCTCCACATGAAATGGGTGGAGCGGGTTCTGTACCTTCATAACCTTTGCTTCAGGCAGCAAACTGTCCTGGGCCAGCCCTACATTCAGGGAACAGAGAAGGGTGCCCACTTGGCCCTGTCCTCAAAATGTCTTGGGTCAGCTTTGCTGCTTCCTCTCAGGCCTCGCAGCCCTTTGGCACTTCAGAGGAGAAGCTGGAAGAGGGCGGAAGACCCCTGGGAGACTCGTCTGGGAGACCCTCATCTTCTAATGCCGGCTGTAGCCGCAAATGTTGGTCAACCCATACCAAACGAGACCCTAATAAATAAATAAACTGCCTCAGCCGAAGGATGCTAACAGGACATAATGGTTTTATACAATGTGAGGGATTTCTACGCAGCCCTGCAAACAGCCCTACGTGGCCTGTAAGAAGGCAGGGGAGGGCCTTCTCGGTGGCTGCTCCCAGATTCTGGAAATGGCTTCCCAGGGAGGCCAGGCCACTTCCCTCCTTGCTCTCTTTGGACGGGTGTCGGGCGCCCTGTGATTTGGAGAGCAGCCTCACTGGTTATCCAGAAGCAGGCTGGCACGGATTTGGTCTCACCTGCGGCGACCACATTTCAGCCTTGCTGTGAGACCGTCTCCCCCCTCTCTCATTCTCTCTCGCACACCCAATGATCAATCTCTCCCCCTCTTCCAGTCCCCCCTCCCTCAGCTTGTTAAGCACCCATGTAAATCGGCTGTCGGCAGCTCCGCTTGCAAATTGTAGTGCTAAATTTAATGACGGTACTCAGGATAAACAAAACAGGGCCCATCGCTCAAATCCTGGGTAGGGTTTCCAGCAACTACTACAGTTTTCTGGGAGGGAGGGTCTGACCAAAACAGAGCGGAGAGGATAATGTGAAAGCAGGGAGGGGGCAGATGAACTGAGGCTTCACTTCTGCCTCTTCCCCCTGCAAAATATCTGGGCAGAACGGGGAGAAGAAGGACCCAACTCGGCCCTTGGCTCTTTTGGCATGATAGACAGGCCCTAAAGATGCTCCCGCTGGGCATGGCTGTGTGTGTGTGTGTGTGATGTCTGTGCAGTGCTGTTGCAGTAGTAGTAGCTGCTACTAGGTACTAAACAGACGCTGAGCGACATCTGTTGGGGATGCTTTGATTGTGTTTTCCTGCATAGCACAATGGGGTTGGACTAGATGACCTTTGGGGTCTCTTCCAATGCTGTATTCCATGAGTGTCCTCCTTCCCTGCTTCCTTCTAATCTCTGTTTTCGTCTGTGTTCCTTCTCATTCTCTTTCTTCCTTTGGCTACCTGGTGTGGCCAGCTCTGTTACTGTAGTCATTGTCAATCATCTCAGAGCATTTCCGCACTAGACTGTTATAGCGCTATGATTCCACTTGCAGCATCCTATGGAATCCTGGGGTTTGCAGTTTTGGGAGGAGCCGACTGCAAACCCCAGGATTCCATAGGATGTTGCAAGTGGAATCATAGCGCTATAACAGTCTAGTGCAGAAATGCTCTCAGTCTCACAATCTACTTGAAATTACACAATAGAGTTTTGGGCCATCAGTGGCTCACATTCCATCCCAGAACCAAGGCCTCCGTGGGGTCTCATCCGATAACGCTGCCCATGCCATGCCCTGTGGACTTTATATCTTAATACAAGAGATGCATGGAAGTGGGGCAGAAACTGGACCACTCATGCCTAGGGTGCAGGTCAGTGCGAGGGCGGGCATAAGGAAGGCCAGAAGCAGTTCAGTGCTTGATATTGCTTTCAAAGAAGGAGTGTGTTAGTTTCTTGCAGCATAAAAACAAGGAAGGGAGAGGAGAACAAAAACGGAAATGTGGCAGCACCTTGAAGACTAACTGGTTTCTATTTAGGCTGAGCTTTTGTGGATATAAACCCTCTTCTTCAGATGCAGTACAGAGTTGTATTGAGGCCCCTGGTGCAAAGTGTGTTTACACAACTGTGAGAGTGAAAGTGGGATGGAATGTAAGACAATCCAGGAAGATGCAAAACAAGACTCCTGACCTGTTTTCGAAGGGCTGGGCGAGTTAAAACAGGTCTTTCAGGCCTTTACTGTGGTCAGTTAGTGTGGACGTGTGAAAGCAATAAACCTTCTCACCCAAAGTCGCCCGGGGGTGTTCCATGGCTGGGTGGGAATTTGAACTCTGGTGTCCTGAAGTCCTACATCAACACCATAACCACTACACAATGCTGCCCTGCTTAAGGTTTTCTGGGCAAAGTTTCTTCAAAGAAGGTTTGCCGTTGCCTCGTCTGAGACTGAGAGAACGTCACTAGCCCAAAGTCACCTGGGGGTTTCCATGGTCAAATGGAGACTCAAAACTTCCTTGTTCCAGGACTGAAACCACTACCCACCCTGGCTGGGGGCAAAGGCACCCCTAAGAAAGCTCTGTGAAATCCACGAAGTAGCCGTAAGTCAAGAGGCCACCTGTAGGCACAGACACAGGCACACAAATGTCTCAAAGGCACCAGATCCTTGGAAGCCAAGCAGGGTCAATGCCAATCAGTCCCAGATGCTGTCCATGACATTCACGGGGTGGCCGTAAGTCAACAGGTGACTTGAAGCCACATAGGACACCCACCCTCACACACCCGCAGCTGCTTTAATGACATGCAAAGCAGGACTGGTATGTGTGGGAAGGCAGAGCGGTCCTTTCTCCGAGTGTAGGCTCTCCCTCCTCCCGGGCAATGCCGAGGGGGCCCGGTGGTCTTCTTCGCAGAGGAATCTGGGTGGGCTGTAGCCAACTTGCCAAGGCTTATGTTTTGCTTTATTTTATTATTTTGGGCAGCGGGGGAGGTGGAGTTTCCGCCGATTGCTCCAGCCTATTTGTATATTCCGAGCTCATGAGATACATTATTCGGGAGAAAATGAATCTTTCATGACTGATTTGTCGCCGCCTCTTCTCCCTCCGTTGTTGTTTAATGTTTCAATTTGGAGGAAGCAAACATTCAATCAGGCGGATTAACTGTTTAATGTGTACCATCACTCAAGCTGTCTGCCGGAGGGCAACGCACAACGACACCGGAGCAGGCCGGGCCCTGCCACATTTAGGCGAGGAGTCAGCATTGATCCGCCAGCTCCTTTGTTAAAGGGTACACACCGGGACGGGAGCAGGCAGCCCCCCAACCCTGGTTCCTCCCCCCAGTCCCACCCACCCCAGGAGAGAGATGTGGGCAGCAGCACGCGGGCATTTGCTTGGCGAGAAGACGGGGCAGGGCAGCCGGCAAGAGGCAAGACTCTGGCCATGGCACCCAGGGAATTTTGCTAGAAAGCTCCTTCAGCAAGGGTGGCCAGGCCGTGGGACCTTTTCCTGTCTCTGAGACCTGCCAAGAAAAATTAAACCCAAATCCAAAGTTGTCAGAAGCACCCTTCTGTTTTGGAAAAAACAGTGGCCAAGAACTGAATAAGGGAGGTGGAGCATAAAGCTCCACCAAGTGGTACTATGTCAGGTCTCTTCTCCCACACTTCCCTGCCAAATTCTCTGTGGTCCTCAGGCAATGACCAAATTCTCCTCCCCAAACCCACCTTTAATCTGCCGCAGCCGGCCCAGGGTAGCTCTTTACTGACTGGTGGAGAGCGAGATGGTGGAGAAAGGGGAAAGGGCCAGTTATGCTCTTTTGATGTTAACCCTGCTACAGCCCAAGAACTAATGCAAGATATTTTCTGCTACTGCTACACAAATAGGATGCCAGCCCATTTTTTTTGGATGTTTTACACTACAGGGTGTGTATACAATCTCACAGGATAAGGCAGTGGAAGGGCTCTGTTTAGAAAGCTGGTGGGGTTTAAAACATGCAGTAAATACAGGCATAGAAATTTCTTCTAAGAGGAGGGGATGCTGGCATTCACCCACCACCCCTGAAGAAATTACTTCCTTGAAATCTAAATTTGGATTATGTCGTAGTCAGGGCTGGGAAGCAGATGCACTCTGCACATGAACCAAGAATTTTTGTTGATTATTACATCATAATTTTCAGCATGGAAACATATTTTCCAAGCATAGTTTACCTGCATGAAAACACAGTCCAGAGCTCAACTAACAGGTTGATAGGTTGGTGAGCTCTGGGCAAGTACAAAGCAGACCACAGGATCTGTGCGCTCTTGCAAGCTGAGCCCAGAAAAACAAAACAAAAGAAAACGGCTGCTCACTCCACCGGGTGCCAATATGGAGACTCAGCCAAATGTGGCATGGGATGAGTGGCTTTTGCCCTCCTGGGACCTGGTCTTTCCAGACTGGAGAATGGGGATGCAAGCCCCAATGAGTGTCACATGTCCATAAGAAATGGTGAAAATTGCTAAAAAGCCAGCAATGTTTAAACCAAACTGAGTTTCAGGCCAGAATCCTGAACTCATTTACTGCTAGGAAAAGCTCCCATGAAATCAGCCGGACCTCTGCATACACGCTGGTCACTCTTTGGCTCCACCTCTTTCACACTGGGCCCCCTCAAGACCTCTCCAAAATGGAATCCTGTCTCCAGAGGAGAGGAAGTTCCCCCTCTCCCTTGGATTAGCTCAACCCTATTCCCCAGCGTGCAACTGCCGTTATGCAAACTGGCAATCTGTGGCCAATCTGGACTTAAAACCAGTGTGATGTCAGGACCTTTGGCTTAACCTGCGTCCCTCCAGATCCAGTGGACAACCAATCCCATTTTTTGATAGCCCAGGTGGCTCGGTGGGGGGAGGCTGAAGTGGGGGAAACAGTCAATAGTGAGTACAGGCCATCTCTTTTTGAGAATGCTTTCTTTAAACACGCACTTTTGAACCCAAAGTGCAAGGGTCCCCATCCTCTTCCCCCATTGCCAGCCTCCGTCAAGGCCAGCGAGGGCAACAGGAGTGGAGTTATGAGAGGACTCGAGGCTCATGGACGCTGGGCCAGCCTTGATCAGGTTCATCCGCTTCGAGTCACTTGCAGCATCAGGTCAGGACCAAACCCTGCTGGGCTGGGACAGGGCTTGGGTCTGGCCATATGCCTTTGTGTGTGTGTGTCGGGGGCAGGTGGAAGAGAGGCCTCCCAACTAGCTGCTTCTTCATTCACAAGACTGGGTCAGAGAGCCTTTCTTGGAGTGGGACGCTTTGGGAGCTGAATATCTGAATCCCCCCATGAAAATAAAAATGCCCTAAGCATCCAGAGGCGACTCACAGGCCATTTCCACACGAGTCTGTTATGGTGCGATGATTCGACTTTCAATCCCCTATGTAATCCTGGGGTTTGCAGTTTCGGGAGGGGCCGGCCAGGATTCCATAGGAGGTTGAAAGTTGAATCATCGCGCTATAACAGACTGGTGCGGAAATGGCCCTAGTCAAAGCTGGGGATAGTTTGGGGTACAGGAATGCTCCTCCTCCAGTCCTTCAGTTGGGAACCAAAGGGAGCCAAAATAACATGTTGTGGTAAAGACTGAGTTGCCTCCTTTTCTTTGGTGAAGCAGTTCCGAGGCATATGGGGTGAGTCTCTTCTGCTCTTGGAAAGCCACAGACAGTTTTCTGTGAGGCTTAGTAGGGGCAGCAGGTCACAACCAGGCATCCTTGCAGCTTCTTGTTGGCACTGTGACTGCAGCCTGACTCTGCGGTCAGAGATTTGTGCAACACAGTGGCTTCAACCCAACCTCCCATTAGCATAGTGTACTCACCCACCTGCAGATGTACTCCACAGCAGACCTACACAATCCCCATGTAGAAGAGCAACATTGCACAACATATATCCATGACTGGGTGCCAATGCAGAACTGCAATGCAAAGTACAGGACACACAACCACACCATGTAACTGCAGTGCAAAGAACAGGATGCACAACTGCCAATGCGCAATGGGCATCTTGCAAAGACAAGGGCCAGAGGAACATGCTGTCTACGCATATCCAGTTCTGCCACTATCAACAGAGTGCCTCTGTGATGCAGTAGTGGCTCTTTGGCCCTGTGTGACTTAGCTGCGTGTGTATATCTCCCCAAGAGAATTCTGGCCAATGTGTGTGTTTGTATTTCTGCACATTTTTGTGTGCACAGGTATGCTTTTTCCTCCTGGCCTCCAAGCCAATTTATCTGCCCAGGACTCACATGTCTGAGCCTCCACAGGGTGGGTGCATCATGTGCTCTGGAAAGGAAGCTCTGCGTGCATGTGAAGAGGGTAGGACTGTCCGCAGCAGAGCCACAGGAAGGCAACGGGGAGGCTGGTGGTTGGAATTATGACACTCAGGAGACAGGAGGAGAGAAAAGAGGGGTTTGTGGGTGGGGGGAATCTGAAGAGAAAGGTGAAGTGTGCATGGGGGGGGCTGGGGGGAGAGGGAGAAATAGAGCAATATGGAAACATAGAGGCAGAGAAAGGCAATTGCCGTGTTGATAGCTGGGCTTGATGGCTGCAGTGACAGGCAAATAGCGTGGTGATTGCAGTCTGAGATATTGCAAAGTCCCCTGACCCTTCCAGCACAACCGGTGAGGGAGGCAACGGGGTTGGGGGCCCTTGCTTCCAGCCCCCCTCACCCCTGGGGACGACCCAAACCTCAGCTTGCTGATGGAGTGGGGGTTGGGGTGTGAGGCTGGAAGAAATCTTCACTCCCTCTCTCCATCTTTCCTGCCCTTGTTCCTTCCTTTCTTCCTCCCTTCCTACAAGGGTGACCCATCTTTTCACCAAACCTTTGCATCTGTCTCTAAAACACATTTGAGTTTTATGCACCGGGGGCACCACTGGGCAAGACAGAGAGCTGTGAGTAGATTTGGATGGTGGATCATTGCCCCGGGGGCAGTGAAGCCGTGGTTGGTTTTGCAGCCACTTTTCCTGAAGCTGATCTGAGTTGCTATGTCCCGCCGCTGTGGCAGATGGTGAGTTTCATGCCAAAGGTGCAGTGAATCTGCTTCTGGTTTTATTCCAGAGCTCTTTCCAGTGTTGTCTCTCCTGAAATTGGTTCAGCACTTTGGTTCAACCAAATTGGTCTGGCACTTGAGCTCTCCTAAAGCCCGGGATAAAACATAGGGTGGAGCCACCGTTCTGCAAAACACAGAAGCCACAGACCTCCACTGGTCAAGGATGGTCCACTTTTTGAGGGGCTCTCTGCCCCAAGGACTGTTCAGCCCAAGTCTGACCTAAAGGTAAAGTAAGGAGGGAGCTGAGGGACCCTAGAGCTTCCCATCATCCACAGCTAATAGCCCCTGGACTGTGGGATCACCAGACATAAGCAGGCTGCAGTCTCTTTCTCCATTCTGGTGAGGTGTGGCTCTATTTAATTCATAAAACACTATTGCTAAGTTTGTCTCTGCCTGTACAAACTAGCATCTGCAGTTTTATGCAACTCCCTGTCCCCTTCCTCCACTGTTTTGGTGTGGCATGTCCCCTGTTTTTGGTGAGGTCAAAGTGGTTACTCAACATGGTTGGGTGGGGGGACGCTCTGTATTTCCAGCCTGTGTTTTTGAAGCCTTTGGGATCATCTGGATCTCTTCTCTAAGCAGCTCAGGGGCTCCAGCTGCTAAATGATGATTGTCCCAACCGGCTGGGACTTAGGCCAGTGTGTGTTCTGGAGAACTTCAGTGCTCTTTAAGAACTTTGTGGAGGTTTGCCAGAGAGATAATGAGGGTTTCCTCCTCTTTCCTTGTAATGGATCTTCCTGTTAGTAAGATCTTCTGCTGTGCTTTGCTTCCATTTGCTGTAAGTTGCCTTGGGTCCCGTGCAGGAAAAAAGAGGGGAAGAGAAATTAAGTTAGTAAGTAATTAAGTGCAAAGGGATGCCCAACCACAAATCCTCAATTCTCAGAACTCTTTCACAACTGCTAGCCCCCCACTTCTGCAGCTTGTCTCGGCAGCACTGAACTGGGTCTGTGAGCTGACATTTTAAAATCCCTCATCTCTTTCCCTGTCCCCCAGCCTGGTGTTACTCCAGGGCAGCATTTAGCAGCTTGAAGACTCCTTCACCCATGCGCTGACCCCCGCCAGACCCTGCTTAGCAGGCGTTCAATGCCTGACAGGGCCTCCAGAGTTGTGAATCCCTGCTTGGAGTTGCAGGATCCGTTCTGTGTTCCTCCAAAGTCCCTCCGTCCAATTTCATGATATTCACCACAGCCTGAAAAAGGATTGAGCAGGCCACCATTTGCCGTGTTCCTTGAAACGCTTGGACTCTGCTGGTGCAACTCCGTAATTAGCGTGGCTGGTTTATGAGAAAGGCGCTGGCAGTTTCCCCACTTCTTTCCAGAGGGATGCCTTTTGGAGAGAAGCAGAACGAACATCTGGGGAAAAGGCGGTCCCATCTTTAACCACATGGAGGCGCAGGGGCGATGAGTCTCTGCACCACTTTGGATAATTCCTTTGAAGTTCAGACTAGAACCTGGAGCAGAATCTCTGCTCCACTAACATGGAAGCCAATAGTACTGCTCCATGAAGCTCTAATTTCAATTTTGTTCTGCAAAGTTCAATTCAGACCTGTGACAAAGGCAACATGTGTCTTTCCCCTGTTGGGCCACTATATGAGGAGGGAGGGAGGGAGGGAGGGAAGGGAAGGAAGGAAGGAAGGAAGGAAGGAAGGAAGGAAGGAAGGAAGGAAGGAAGGAAGGAGAGAGAGAGAGAGAGAGAAAGAAAGAGAGAGAGAGAGAGAGAGAGAGAGAGAGCGCAGTTCTGTCCTGACTTAGACTTTGGCCACCATCAACCTGCAGGTCCTGTGCCAAAGGGAAAGTGTGTCATCTGCAGAAAAGAAACTTCCTCCCTGATCCAGGACGGTCATCTTTGGCTCTCCAGGTGTCTTGGCTTTGAGCTCCAATAATCCCTGACCATTGGCCATCTTGACTGGGGCCTGTGGGATTTGAAGCCCAAGGCATCTGGAGAAATCAGGTTGGGAGCACCAGCTTTAGCCCAGGGCTACTTGAAGTGGCAGTCACTGGACTAGTTCTAGTCTGCAAGCCATCGGCCAGAGACCTGACTGTGGAGAGTTTCCAAGAAAAAAAGCAGCAGTGGGCAGGCTAGGAAGAAAAATGGCCAGCCCGCCATGTCTTTCGGGGTTGAACAGAGAGCACATGTTAGAGAGCAGCCCTTGCGCCTCGTCCAAAACAAGACATGCGCACACACGCAACCTCGAGTTAAGCACGTCTACGTGGCTGAGAGGACTGCAACCATGGCCTAGTTTGGACAAAAGAGCTGGTTTCATACGATTCCCCGTGATCAGGAGTTGGGGTACAACGTCCTGCCTGGCCCTTTACCCTTCCCACCAATCAGCAGAAAATGGTGGCCGGGGGGAGAATGATAATTTGATTAATGTGTGTAGCTCAGATCTCCATTCTGTCTGATTTTTTAAAAAATCACTTTGGTTATTTTTAACAGAGCATTCACTGTCTTATTTTTTTTCCCTTGGTGTTGCTATCGGATAGCTCAGAGTGTGCCTTTCTCATACAAACCAACCATACAACGGTTGAAAATGGACCTCCAACTAATCAATTGGGATTTTTTCGTGCAGCAGATATTAATATACCTTAGAGATAGAGTAACTAATAACAGACCTTACATGTAGATGGATGTATGGACAGATAGATAGATGTATGGATAGACAGACAGACAGACAGATAGGTAGAGATGATAGAGAGAGAAAAATATATTATTTATAGTTGATTTGATAATGTATGTGCCTGACTACATTTGATATGTTGTTATAATTGCACTGTTAATTTTTTTGGGGGGGATTGGATGATAGGGATTGATTTGCTTGTTCTTGAATTCTAAAAGGAAATAAATAAAAAGAAGAATCCTATATTAACCCTAAAAGCTGGTCTTTGTGAGTGTGTCTGTGTGTGTCTCTCAAAGTCCGCTGTTGATTTATGGCAACCCTGTGAATTTCCAAGGGTTTTCTTGGGTAAGGGATCCTCAGAGTTGGTTTTGCCCATTCCTTGCTCTGAAATAGAGCCAAAAGCTCCTGGATTCCACTCTTTAAAAGACGGCCCTTGATCCTGATCCTGAAGGTTAGCAAAGCAGGATTCTGTGGGGAGGGGGAAGAAGTGGGAGGGGTACCAGCCCTACTGACTCTCATGTCGAGTGAAAAGGAGGCTCTCAAGAGGATCGGGGGTGTCTCTTAGTTCCAGCGGGAGGGCAGAGGCTCCCAGCTCAGTGGGGCAGAAAACCTACTCCAGGTTTTTACCCAGGCTGCAAAGGAACTCTCTGGCGTGCTGAACTGCACCCCTCAAAAGGTCAAGCACCCTGGTGACATGAAACGGCCATCTTTAAATATTTGAAGGAAGCTGAACAGAGAAGAAAGTTGACCAGAAGAGAATCAACTCGTTTGAAACGTGATGCTGGAGGAGAGTTCTACAGATATCGTGAACTGCCAGAAAGACAAATAAATGGGTCCAAGATTAAATAAAGCCTGAACTCCCCTGGAAAGCATAATGGTTGAACTGGGGCCACTGTACCTTGGTCACGTTATCAGATGAGATTCCAGGCTTGCTAGAAAAGATGATGGTATTTAGCAAAGTGGAAGGCAGCGTGGAAAGAGGAAGACTGCACTACTGGTCAAATCCATGGCCCTGAGTCTGCAGGACCTGAGCGGGGCAACTGATGCCCAGAAACCTGGAGAGTTTTTATCTATAAGGTCAACATAGGTCGAAGTTGACTTGGTAGCAAATAACGACAGAAACATGCAGAAGAGGTAATAGGCTGGTTTTCTGCTGCTCTAGTGACTGGGACAGGAACCAACGTGTTCAAATTACAAGAAAAAGAGATTCCACCTAAACTTTAGGAAGAAATTCTTGATGGTAAGAGCTGTTCCTCAGTGGAGTGGATGGTCCCTTTGGAGGTCAGCAGTTGGATGACCATCTCTCGGGGTGCTTTAACTGTGTATTCCAGTCTGGCATGGGTTAGACTAAATGGACTTTGGTGTCTCTTCCAATTCTAGGATTCTAGGATTCTATAAAAGGATTGTTGCGTTTATGGATTATGATGGCCCTAAGGCGAAGCTATCATGGGTTTTTCTCAGCAAGATTTCTTCGGGGGGGTTGCCTTTGCCTCCCTCTGAGGCTGAGAGAGTGTGAGGCACCCAAGGTCGCCCAGTGGGTGTCCATTTCTGAGCAGGAATTCAAACCCTGGTTTCCAGAGTTGTAGTCCAGTGCTCAAACCATCATACTGGCTCTTACCAGAAAGGATTGCAGTCCTAGCTGGACCTGAAGTCCCTTTGAAATGAATTGTGACAATAAATCTCATTCTCTCTCTCACACACACACACCTATTTAATTCCTTGGGAGCAAATTGTGACCATGATAGTATTTGTTTGCTGTCTTTCTGTCCATCTGTCGGGTTATTCCAAGGAAGGAGAGCAGAGGACCATTCGGGTATTTGGGGCTGCGATCCATCCGCTCAGAGTGAGGCATTTCTGTCCCTGCATCCACGGGGACCTTGCCATTTATATTCCTTTTGTCAATATTTTTTTTTTTGAAGAAAAGAATGGAGAGGCGCCTCCTGACCCCCCACCCTGTGGGGTTAAATAGCCTTCCTCCCACACCGTGGCTGAGGAAAGGTTAGGCGGCCTGCCCTGTCCCCGTGATAAATGGGGCGGCTTCATCTTGCACGCCTGGCTAGCTGTAACTAGTCCTCAGACCCAGGGAGACTTCTGGCGACGATCCCTCCGGACACCAGGCCGAGCAAACTCCTCTCCTATCAGTGCGCGCTCACCCTGTGCGCACAGCCCCTGTGTGCTGGGCAGACGTAGTAATCAATACTAACAGACTCGCCTTGCATGGATGTACATGCCTAGGATGCTTCCCCAAACTCACACTTTTTCTTTTCACACACCCAGTTCCTTGCAGCTCAACTGGTAGAGAAGCTCACTGAAAGACATGTTTGTATCACCAGTCACGTTTGCCTCCTGTTCTCTTGCATCTATCCACACAGATTTCCATATGTCCATGCATGCACCCTCTGGTGTGCTTATGCCTTGTCTTCACACTTGTGCATACTTCCCGTATAGAGGCATGTTATATTCTAACTCCCGTTGCATCCATAGAACCCAGTCATGTAAAAATGTGCTATTATGCACACACTTAGTGCATTTATGCCTGTCTGTTTTGTCTATCTATCTTACTCAACGCACAGACTGCTTTAACAGACAGAAGCGCATCATGATAAATGCTGTTTACTGGACGTCTTTACAACTCACATGCCCAGCAAATCCCCCCCTCATCTTGACTTGGAGTAGGGCAGAGTAAATATTCTGGTGCAAATACTCTGTGAATCTTGTCCTTATTCACTCCTACAGGCAGGCATGCACATGCACACACACACACACACACACACACACAGACCAGTCAATCGTGTTCTCTCCCATGAAGACTGTGTACGTACTCAGTGCAGAATCAAGTTGGTTCCTCACTTGTTCTCTTCCACAGAAGTAAGCCATTTCTGCACTGGACCGTTATAGTGTGATGATTCCACTTGCAACATCCTATGAAATCCTGGGGTTTGCAGTTTTGGGAGGGGCCAGCTGACCCCTCCCGAAACTGCAAACCCCAGGATTCCATAGGATGTTGCAAGTGGAATCATCGTGCTATAACGGTCCAGTGCGGAAATGGCCGTAGTTGGGCAGTTTTTGCCTAATGTGGGAACAGCTGCATTCAGTTCAAGAGTGAAAAGCAGAGCTGCCCTTGTGGTGCATTCATACTTGGATATATGGATGCACATAAATGTGTACTGTACATAGAAACCCATGTGCCTAGACCTGCACTGCACATTACACATGGCTGCATTTGTCTGTACTTGGCTCAAGGTTGAAGAGACAAGTCAGAACTGAAGGGAAATTCAACTGGTGGTCGAGCCGGTCATTTGGTTTATGGGCAAGGGTTGTGTGGCACAGATCCCCATGTGCTGCGTGATGCATGGCTCGTGCTACGCAACCCTTGTGTTGAGGGGCAATGTTGTGCAGCTGAACCAAGATATCAAATGTACAAGGGCACCTGTGCGTGCAACCACGGGGGGCATCCATGCATGCTTGCGCTGCGCATGGGGAATCCACAAGCAAAGCACTCCACCCTGGCTCCACATGTGGACCTCTGTTTCTGTGACCTTGAAGCCAACAAAGACATTAGACAAAGATGTCCACCGATTTCCAAAGAGGAATTTATGTACTTCTAAGACACCCATAGGAACAGTGTGATGGAGTGTTTTGAGTGCTGTTTGAGGACCCTGGGAGATCGACTCAACCCTGAAAACCCCTTGGGTGACCTTGGGCAAGTCATACTCTCTCAGCCTCAGAGGAAAGGCACGGCAAACCTCCTCTGAATAAATATCCGCTCAGTCTCTCATCAAGCACTCCAAAAGGATTCCAATGGGTTGGGACTGTGACGGAAGATCTTACAAAATGGTTACCTGTGACAAACAGTTGCCTTCGTCTCCTGTTCTCTTTCTCTGTCAGTTCTCCAGATCCAGAAGAGAGAAACTGAAGGACGGCTCAGGACGGCTGCCAGATATTTTGGGAAAGATGCCTGGAGGACAAATCCCCCTCAGAGCTGGCCAGAAAGGTTTCTCGTCTGTGGTACAGAATGGCCATGCTTACCTTGCTTGCCGGTTGCCTCACCTTGTCCTGCTCACTGTCACAGGCCTTTCCACCAGCTCACCAATCCCTTTATTTTCCTCTCTTCATTGCCTGCCTGCCTGCCTGCCTGCCTTCCTTCCTGTTCCAAACCATGCCATCATTTTATCCATCCAACACTCTTCAATGTATTCCCGGATAAACAGTTGCATGTTTTCCTTCTTTCCTCCTTTCTTCCTCTTTATCCTGCCTCCCCCAATTCATTGGTTTGTCCACCTGTCTGTCCATCCATCCATCCATCCATCCTATCTACACCTCCTTCCTTCCTTCCTTCCTTCCTTCCTTCCTTCCTTCCTTCCTTCCTTCCTTCCTTCCTTTCTCCCAAATCATTACATCCATCCTATCTATCTATCTATCTATCTATCTATCTATCTATCTATCTATCCATCTATCCACCCATCCTTCCTTCCTTCCTGTTTATCCTGCCCCCCAATTCATTGGTTTGTCCATCTGTCCATCCATCCATAAAGATTATTCTCTGTCTATCTATCTATCTATCTATCTATCTATCTATCTATCTATCTGTCTGTCTGTCCGTCCGTCCGTCCGTCCGTCCGTCCGTCCGTCCGTCCATCCATCTCTCCACCCATCCTTTCTTTCCTTCCTTCCTTCCCCTCCATCCCAGTGTCCATCTCTCCCTCCCTCCCTTCCTCCTTCTAGCTTTTCGCCCCACGGTTATCCCCCCTTTCCCTCCCTCCTTCTCTTCTTCCTTTGTCTCTCTCTCTCTCTCTCTCTCTTTCTCTCTCAAGTGTTTTCAATTTTATTCTGAGTGGAATTAACTACCCCTGATGTCAAATTGCCGCCGAAATCGATAATAATATCTTTACAAAAGAGGATATTCTTCTCTCTCGGAACGGCCCCTGAAAAATGGAAAATTTAGTCGAAATTGATTCATTACTTGACACTTTATAGGACGGGCCTGCTATTGATCGGAGCCTGTCATGTCCTATCTGCCTTAATCGAAGTTGAAGTCCAGTGTCGATGGTGGGTATTTTTCATAATTCCAGGAGACCAGACAGATACAAAAACACACAGACACACCGACTCTGCCCCCCCACCCTCTGCAGTCTCCCCGCTTGGAAGGAAGAGGGGGGGAAAGGGGACGGAGATCTTCCAGCTGAACCCCCACCCCACACCGAACTGCCTCGCAAAATGAAAGATCTCTCTTGAAACACACACAGACATTGTCCTCTCCACACTCAAGTCAGAAGACACAAGCACAACACACACACACACGTCCTCCACAACCCGTCTCAGCCAAAGGCTCTCTGTGTGTGTGTGAGACACATCTCCCTTCCCACCTACCCATTCCTACCACCTAACCCAGTTGTTATTTGTATGTGTGTGCGTGTGCGTGAGAGAGAGAGAGAGATGGCTATTTTGTTTGTTGTGATGGTCGTCTGTGTCTTAGGAAGGCAAAACTATGAATCAGACATAATACAGGGGTTAGGGCTGGTGGGGAAGACAGCAGGTTGTGTAAACTGTCAGTCCGTGTGTGTGTACGTACACAACAACACGGCCAGTGGGGATGTATACACAGCCACAATGGCTGGGCAGAGCACACAATGCACTCCCTGTTTGTGCAACAGCGAGGGACATGCTCAGTGCACACAGAGAGAGCCATAAACAGAAAAACAGCTTTCAAATGTGCAGCCTAGACACAGATCTTGCACGCACACACACACCCTCCTTGCACTCTCAGATGCTGTGCTTCTGTTCAGAATTGTGTGCCCACCTCTGCTGACCCCCTCCAATAGGCACACTCACCGTTCCTCACACACACACTTGCTTTCACACTGACCCCCTCTCCCAGAGACACAATTTACTCCTTGCACAACCATGCCCGCTTGCACACTTTACATCCATGCTGCCCTCCCCACCTGGGCCCTGTTTTACCTCCCTTGCACACTCCTCCTTCTAGCTGTGTTTTTGCTCCTATTGCTTCCCAAGGACCCCTCAAGGTTGTCTTCTGGGGACCCACGGCCAGTTCCGCACACTAGCCCTCCCCCCCACAGCCCCTTTATATTTAATTTTCACACTGGGTGGGGGGGCAGAATCTGGTGGCTTCTCTCCAGATGTTTCAGGCCTGCAAGTCCTATCAGCCCCTAGCCAACATGGTGAGAGGCGTGCTGAGAGTTGCAGTCCAGCCACGTCTGTCTCCCCACAATGCTCCCCCCACCCAATCAACCCACAAACACACTTCTTTCCCAACAATATATCTTTATGCAATCCTTTAGCACATCCATGCAATGTTTCTGACAAAAGGACACTTTTGTATGGATTTCTTAAAAAAGGCTCCCTCCCTGGCTCCTGCTGCTCCAGAAACCAGAACATGAACCAATGGATTCAAATGGCAGGAGAGGCGATTCCTCCTCAACCTTAGGAAGAGCTTCTTGACCATAGGAGCTATTGGACAGTGGAAGGTGGGCTTCCTTGGAACCCCCACTTTCAGAGGTCTTTAAATAGAAGCTGGGTGGGCCTCGCTTGGGAGTGCTTCAGCAGTGGATACCGGCATGACGGATGGGCAGATATCTCTCAGAGGGAAAAGGGGGCTGGGCAGGATGGCCCTTGGGGCCCTTTCCAAATCTAACCTTCTGTAATTCTCATGGGGCCCCTGTTGCTCTCATATCTCCTTCCTCTCTCAGCTCCCACTCGGCCTAAAGCCAACAGCTTCTCCCAAACTAGATCCCTCCATGGAATCTGTGGGATTCAGCCAAGTCTTGACTTATCATTCAGTCGCAGTTGGTTGAGTGGGTCTCCTCTAGTTGGTGCTGGTGATTGGATCTGGGCCATTGACTTTTCCTGCAGACTCCTCTCAGGCTGAAGTCTCTCTCCTGCACGCTTTCCTCTGGCATACATCCTTTTTAACACAGCAATGGCTCCTGGCACACACCTGGTGGGAATTGTGCAGCCTTGACAATGCTGTTGGACTATAGCTCCCATTGTCCTTACTAGCCAGCGTGGTCAATGGTGATGAATTCTGGGAGATGCAGTTCAACAACAATCTGGAGGACTTGCGATTCCCACTTTTGTTTCACACCTCCAGGCAACCTCTCCAACAGTTAACAGATAGCCTGGAGATTGGAAACCACAGATGTTGTGGGACTACAAACCCCATCAGTCCTAGCCAGCACCATCAGTGTGAAGACTACTGGGAGCTGCAGTCACACATCTGGAGGGTTGTGCCCTGGCCCACAGGAATCCAGCTCCTTAGGCTCCCTTTGGACGCCTCTGGCCTTCCCTTCCCTCCCCTCCCTGGGCCTTTGCCTCGCATCTCTTCCAAGAGACCACCGGGCCCTTCTTCAGAAGGCAGGTCCGGGACGCCTCGCCCTTTGCTCTGCGGGCTTGGGGCTCCTGGGAGTTGCAGTCCCATAACACCTGGAAAGCCCACCGGACTCGCCACCCTCTGTGCAAAGGAGTCCTACCTCCAGGCCGTCAGGGAGAGAGAGAGAGAGAGAGAAAAAGAGATCTCTTTCTCTCTCATGTTTCCTTCCTCCCCTTGCCTTCCCTCGAGCCTCCTCCGCTCCCACCCACTTCACCAACTGAAAAGGCGCCCCTTTCCCGCGCGACCACCGCGCTTGCGCGCGGGACCGGACTTTCCTTGGAGTTACCGGACTTTTCTTTCCCCCCGGACTCCTCCTTTTCCTTCCTTCCTTCCTTCCTTCCTTCCTTCCTTCTCTCCCCCCCCCAAGGAGGGCCTTCTGTCTTGGGGACGGACAGGCAGGCAGACAGACAGACAGATCCTTCTCTTTCCCTACCCGCTCCCACCCCTTCCCCAAAGGCCGGATCCTCACCCCTACTTGCCCGTTTACGCACGCGCACACACACGCTTTTTAAAGGTTGTTATTTGGAACTGGTTTGCTCTCTCGGAGAAATCTTGGAAATAAATCCCTCTCGCGCGCGCCTTCTTTTTCTTCTCCGTGGAGGTCCCCCGATCTGGGCCAGGCCAGGCCTTTATTTTAGGAGGGGGGGGGATCGAATCCGTCCCCCTCCCTCCCTCCCTCCCTCCCTCTTTCTCTCTTTCTCTCTCCAGAGGCACGAAGGCGCACAGCGCGAGCGAAAATACCTTGGGTGCAGTTGGCAGTTTCTCCACCAGCACCCTCTGGAGTGGGAAAGCGGTCGATATTTAATTGTTATTGCAAGCAGGGAGTGGGGGGGAGAGAAATGGGGAGGGGAGCGGGAGAGAACCGGCTCTGGACCATTTCTCTCCGCGCGCGTGTCTCGGTGCGCGTGTGCGCAGAGCCTGGGTGCCCAGCGCGCACCGAGCCCCCGCGACGCCCCCTTTTCTCCTCGGCGAGGTAGTCCAAGCCCAGACGGGTCTACTCGGAAGTAAGTCCCGCTGAGTCCCCCTCCCCTCCCCAGGACTTCCTCCCGTGTAAGCAGGTAGGGCCAGCGGTGCCTCCGAAGCACTTTAGCCCTAGATTCTCCGGAGGTGGCAAAGTCACACCGAGGCGAGTTTCGGGCACGCGTGTTGCTAAAGCCCTTCTGGGACGCTGCGGGGGGGAGCTGACACGCGTGTCCCCACGCCCCATACAGACCCACAGCGCCACAGGCCTGTCTGCGGCCCGCTGGGCAGGGTTTCATTTTTTTCCTCACTTGATGGGACTTCATTCTTTCGGCCTGGTTTCTCGGGCCGAAAGCCAAAGCCACTCTGCCCATGCTCAGAAGCTCTTCCTCTGAGCTCTAGCCTCACTGGGGGCGGACTGGGAGCTTTCCTTCCCCCAGAGGGGAGCCTTCCGGGGCCCTGAGTCTTCTATGGGCAACCCCGTGCTCGAGTGGGGCGCGTGCTTGTGCCCGTGAGTGTGAATCCCAAACTCGTGTTGGGCTATTTCTGGGTGACAACGTGGGAAGACCTTTCACCTCGGCCCTTCCTTCCTGACCCCCTTGCCAGGGGCTGACTGGGGAGGGGGCGTGGAGGGTGGGCCAATTGCCCAAAGACTCCCAACTCCTATCTTTGTGTGCGCGCGTGTGCGTGGGAGAGACTGAGAAGGAGCCAGAGTTGTTGTCTCAAAGGGGGCCTCCTGCCCCCGCGCCCCTCTCCTGCTCTGGTCCCTCCAGCCATCCATCAACATTTGAGAGGGTGGGGGGGTCGGAACGGGAAAGGGGGTGGAGGGAGAGGGGCTTGGCCCACAGACACGGACACTCACGCTCGCCCCCTCCTCCTCCCTCCCTCCCTCCCCCGCCCGCCCGAGAGCGCGCGCGCGCACTCACCCACCCACCCACCAAATCCCATTTTCTGCAAACAGGTTGGTGCCTCGGCGCCCCCCCCCGCGTTCTCTCCTTCTCCCTCTCTCTCTAAATGAAATCAGTCATTTTCATCAAGTGCCCGGCCAAATATTATCCACAGTCCATTCAGAAGGATCGAATCTTATTTAGAGTCGCGATTCGACATCTGTTTTCAAATTTGATCAGCTATGAACTTTATTTTCCGAGTTTGAGGAAAATTATATTCCATCGATCCGGAGCACTGGCGTAGCCTACATATATTTTCCCCTCGCTTCTGGCCTCGGCTCTCTCGCTCTCGCTCGCTCTCCCTCTGCAAGCTCGCTCGCTCGCTCGCTCCCTCCCCTCCGATCGGCGCCTTTGGAGGAGGACGAGGAGGAGGAGGAGGAGGAGGAGGAGGAAGAGAGGGAAGAGAGACGCGCGCACACTCACTCACACACGCACGCACGCGCTGACACGCCGCCCCGGCTGAAGACGCCCCGAAGACGCCGAGGACGAGGACCAGAGCCCGGCCGCCGCCGCCGCCCCCCGACCGCTTCCTGCCCGCAGCCCCTGGCCGCCCCCCGCCTCGCCTCCCGGCGCCCGGCGCGCTCCTTCCTTCCTCCCTTCCTCCCTTCCTCCCTTCCTTCCCCTGGCGCTCTCTTCCTCTGCTCTGATTCCTTCCCTCCTGCCCTCTTTCCCCGCTTTCTCCTCCTGCTCTCCCTGCCGGCTTCCTTCCCCTCTTCCAGCCCTTGCGCTCTTGTGCCGAACGCTGCCGGCGCACTCCTTCCTTCCTTCCTTCCTTCCTTCCTTCCCTGTCTCTCCTTCTTTCCTTCACCCCCTTCCCTCCTGCCTTCTTTCCCTCCCTGCCTCTCCCTCTGCCTCCCGTTTCTTCCCTTCCTTCCTTTCTCCCCCACGCGTTTCGAGTCTTGCCCCTGCAACCAGCAAAACTCTTGCTCCGCGCCAATATATTAAAAAAAGAGGGGATCCCACAATCTCATTCTCAAGAATCATCCCCCCTCTTTCATCTCCTGCCCCCCTCTCCCCAAATCTCCTCCCTCCACCCCAGAAAACCCCTCCCTCCCCCGCCCAGCTTCGACTCGGGACGCCCAGGCTGGCGAGCGAGGCGAGCACCCGGTGAGTCCACCGCCGCGTCTCTGGTCCGGGAAAGTTTCTTGGCGTGGGTCTCGGGGGGGGCGCGGTTGGAGGAGGGAGGAGCGGAAAGTTGAGCCTGGGGGGGGTCTATTTGTCTGCAGGGCGGGGCGGCGGAGTTTTACTGTTGGGGTCCCACAGTGGTTGGAAACACCTGGGAGCGAAGCAGGCGAGGTACACTGTGCCTCCTTTCCCAGTCCTGGCTGGTTTCCCTTCTTCACTTCCTTCCTTCCTTCCTTCCCTCCCTCCACCCACCCACCCGCTGGACCCCTGCCCCGCTTTCCTCCTCCTCCTCCTCCTCCTGGTCGCCTTTCGGCGCCCCTCTTCTTCTTCCCTTTCCTCTCCCCACCTTCCCTCCTGCCCTTCCTCTCGCCGTCCTTTCCCATTCCCCCCACTCTCTTTCTCGCCCTCCCTCTCTCCCTCCTGCCCTCCCTCCCTCCCTCCCTCCCTCTCCCCCCAGCTAACTGGAAGCCGGTTTCCGTTTAGATTAAGGCAGGGAACCTAATTCCAGGGCAGAGGATCGAAATTTCTGGCAACAAAGGGAAATAGCGTATTGATCAGAGGCTCCGGAGATTAAGAGACACAAGTTGTGTGTATCCATCAGCGCTAAACTGCCTCCCTGCGCCTGGGAGAGGGAGAGGGAGAGAGGGAGAGGGGCGGCCGGGCTGCGGACGCGCCTAGCATTGCAAACACCCGCCCCGCAGGGGAGGCCCCCCCGGAGCCCCCCCGCCGCCCCCCCGCCCCGGGGCCCGGAGAACCGGGGAAGGGAAGCCCCAAAAGGAGCAGCAGGGAGGGAGGGAGGGAGGGAGGGAGGAGGGTGTCTCGGCTCTGCCTCCACCGCACAAATACCCCAGCTCTGCACTTCGGGAAGGGGGAAATGACAGGTCGGGCGCAGCACCCTCTAGAGGCAGGGGCCTTGGCGAGACCCACGGGCGTGTGCGTGTGAACCGCTGAGTCGCGGGTCCACGTCCCGCTTGCGCTCCCCTCCGCGGCCCCCAACCTCCTTCCTCCCCCCGCCGCCGCCGCATCCCCCGCACGGGAGGGTAAGACGCTGTGCTACTTTGCAGGGCTGTTGTGCGGTCGCCTCCATGTTATGGGGAAGACCTGGAAAGCAAACGCGTCCCGGGGTGCCGTTCCCAAGGAAGTCCCACTGAGGTCCACGAGGCTTACTCTCAGGTAAGCCAAAGACGGGCACGATCCTGCGCACGTTCACCTGGGAGTCAGCTTCCCAGGCGTCGCCGCCAAGCTTTCTTCTGGGCAAACGCGCGGCCACCTCGCTCCCCCACCGCGAATTACCGGCACCCCGTTTTTCAGCTGTGTCCACACACACCAAAAAGATTGTGGAACGACTGAGAAGGGAGGGGGGAGTTTGACAATGACCAGGAGAGAGAGAGAAAGAAGACCCCCCCAGATCTCACAAATTTCGGGATGAGGGGTTTTGGTAATTTAACTCCCCCCCCCCAAAAGATGATGGGTTTCCGGGAGGCCTGGCTGGGTGAGGCTTTTGCTGAGCTTCGCTAGACTTCTTTCACTCTGTTCACACCTTTCGGGGCGCGGAGGGGGGCAGTTAAAAGCTCACATAAAACCACACACTTGAGGGTTTGGGGAATATTTGAAGGCCCCCCTTCCGGGCGCCCCCCGCCCCAAATTTCAGAGCAAAGGTATTTCGGATGGGGAAAAGAGCCGAATGAGGTTGGGTTGGAGAGAAGGAGGCATCTCTTTCCAGAGCCAAGTCGGCTGCCGGGCAGGCAAAGCGAACGGGGAGAGTGTCTCTGAGCAGGTGCAGAGTGCCCCTCGCTGCCCGCCACAGTCCCCCGGGCTCTGCTTCCCACAGTGGATGCGAGATACCCGAGGGAGTTCCTCCCAATGTACCTCTCACGTCAGGAAGGAGAGACACGGATTACCCGAGGACAGGGCGCAGTTCGGGGATTGTGTCTGTATGTAGCGGTGGAATCAAGGGCTAGGGGGAAAAAGGAACTTTTTCAAAGACTGGAGCTCCCCGAGTAGAGGAAGGCAGGAGTAGGATGGGGGATGTAAGGTAGCGTAGAGGTCTGGAACTCTCCGTGCGCGGGCTTTTAGCAAACGTTTGGCGGCAAGGAGATGCGCGCACGGTGGCCTTACACGCGTTTCCCACCCAGCAGCTGCGACGTTGTGTCGTTGTTGGTGTCGGAGGGAAGCGAGTGAATGCCCATCGCCAGTCCTAGGCGAGCCGGATGGAGCTCCGGGTGTCTTGCGCGTGGCTAAAGGCGGGCTGGTTTCTTCCGGACGTTGCGCCGGGGAGAGACGAAGCCGGGAAAGGGAAGCAGGGATCGCTTCGAAGAATGGTGCGTTCACACGGACACGCGGGTCGCTCGACCTGTGGGCGCCTGTCCCTCACCCTCCCCTTAAACCGCTCCATCCCTAACCCGGTTAAGCCGGAGAAGCCGCGTTTTAACCTCTGGAACCGGAGTCGCCTCCGAGGTCGTTCACACGGCCGCTTCGGCTTAACGGTGCTCCATATCGCCGGAGTCTCATTTAGACTGGAAGGGAAGGTCTGGCAAAACCTGTTTGGTAACGCACCTATCCATACACGTGTACAAACGCACACTACCAGGCCTTCGTGCCAGTTGGGCTCGATCCACGCTCTCCCTCGGGAATCGCCCTGTTTCCCGGCCGCAGCGACTTCCTTTCTTCCCGGACCCGTCCGCACGCGTTTGGCAATCCGGTTTCGGGGCCCTTATTCAGTCGTCAGCGGGAGTGCGGACAGAACCGGTTTCCCAACGCTCCTGGGAACGCGGGTGGCAAGCCACCGCCCCGTTACTCTGGAGCCGAGCTGTGGACTCTGATAGCACTACTCGCCCTGTAAAGGCTGCGAGCCACTTTTACGCAGGGCGGGCGCGCAGGGCTTCGAATCCCCCCCCGCCCCAAGGAAACCGGGTTTATTCCACGAGGCACCTCTCTCCCAGACTGGTTACTCTGGTTAGCATGTTCTGGGAGGGCCAGCCTGGAATCAGGGTTGGACTGACTTTTTTTTTTAAAAAAGAGAAATACTGTCAGAGGATTCAAGCAGGGCTGGAAGTTACCGCCTTTGACACCTCCGCCCCGTCGAAGACAAATTCTCCCGGGTTGGGCAGCAGAATTCGGAGTTTTGTCTCGCGGGGACTCGCCAAAGCCCGAGCCTTGCCGTGCAGCCCGGGGAGGTGGGTGCTTAAGACCGTGGGCCGGCCGAACCGCTTTAGACAACGCGGGTAGAGGGGGTGAGAGGAGGCGGCAACGCTGCCTAATCCCCTCGCAAAACAACGCAGAGAAAAGGGGGAGTAAAAGGCGTGCCCCCGCGAGAAAGAAGGGGGAGCCCCGTGTCCTCTGTTTTGTACCAGGTTTCTACCTGCAGGGAGCAATTGCTGGGTTTCTACTTCCAGGGATTGTTTGGGGGATCCTTCAAGAATGGAGAGGTGGGCAGCTTGCTGCTAAAACCCATTCTTCCACTTTGGAGTTTTAACAATTGCCAAAGGGGTAGAAGGACCCCTCTTTCAACCTACAAAAGGCATTTTTTGGGGAGGGGGATTTTAAAACAGCTATGAGTGGGTGAGGAGAAGGTAGGATTGTTAGCACATTATTGCTCACCTGAACCTTCTGTATGTGGTCAATTAATTTATGGTAAGATTGTGGTTCATTGGAAGGGGGCATGCCCTTTTTAGAAATGACTGCTGCTTTTTTTTTATTTGCATATCTTTGCATTTTATTCCCCAGCTTTGCCCCCGTGTTTCAAACAAGTTAGGAGGCTCATGTTATGCCCCTGGGTCCCTTCCACTCTGAGCGAAAACATGACTCTCTCTGGGTGGTCCTCCCTTTCTGTGAATTGGGCACAATGGCGAGACTCCATGTGAAGCAACATGGAAGTAATTTCACCCACCCTAAGTCCTAGGCATAAGGTGGGCTTTAAGGATAGGGGCATCCTGCAGTCACAGAGAGGAGGGGGCTGGCCTGCTCTCCGCTGCCTCGGAGGGCAGGACCAGGTCTAAGGTTTTGAAGTCACAGGAGGGTAGATTTCGGCTGAACATTCAAAGGAACTTCCTCACAGCGAGAGCAGTTTGGCAATGGGAGGGAGTCTTCCATGGGAGGGAGTTCCATAGCCCGGGAGCTGCCACCGAGAAGGCCCTGCCCCCTCTGTTCTCACCACGGAGCCTGTGGGTGGGGGAAACCAGAGATAAATGATCCCCAGAGATTGTGATACTTTGGCAGTCTCATGTAGGGAGAAACGGTCTGTCCGGTAATCTGGACCTTGGCTGTCCAGGACGATATAGGTCATCACCAGCGCTTGGAATTGTGTCCGGAAACAGACCAGCAACCCTGAAGCTGTACTTCAGTTGGGCTGACAATAGGAGAAAGGCCATAGCCTTCCTTTCGTGTGAATGTTCTCAGCTCTGTGAATTTCAGGGGGCTTTCTTAGGCGAGGAAGATTCAGAGATGGTTTGGCCAATTCCTTCCTCTGAAATGTAGCCTAAAGCACCTGCCATTTGTTGACAGTCTCCCATCCAAGAGTGATCCTGCTTAGCTTCCAAAATTGGACAGGATCTGATGCCTTTAATGGGAAAAAAAAATAACCCTTTCCCTCCATGTTTTCTCCCAGTCTGTTAGGACCTTCTATGTGTATATGCTTATGGCTACCGCCTGAATTTTCTGGGATTTTTTTGAGCAAGGAATCCTCAGAGGTGAGTTTGCCAGTTCCTTCCTCTGAGATTTAACCTGCAGGCCTGGGGTTCCTTGGTAGTCTCCCATCCAAGGACTATACCCCTAGTGCATTTCCCCCCTAGCGTCTTGGGATGTTTGAGACCCTTGGTGACGCCTGAGGCTCATATGGGTAAATAAAAAAATTCCTGAAAGCAGAGAATGAGGCTGCAGGCCTATCCACACTTTTCCAGGAGTAAGTCCCATTGATTTCGAGAGGTTTTCTCCCTGTGTCGGGGTCCCTGTAGTGTGCCTGCAACCTTTCTTGGCTGAGCTGCAGCCTTGCTCCTTGCCAGTTTAACATTAACTATAGAAACCAGCTTTCAAAACCTGTCTTAGTTCTGAAGCAAAGTGGAAATTCCTCTGAAAATATATTTTTCTAACGGGCACACAGACACACCTGTTGGGTTATAATAGACGACTGCTATCAACCGGGGGAATACTGGGTGAAATCCCTGCTCCCATTTCACCAGCCGTGCAGTGAACTTGGGAGGCCATTTTGGCTCAGACCTTTTTAACACGTCTGCACTGTTGATAACATAAAGCCAGTGCAAAACCACTTTAACTTTAGCAGGGGCCTCAGTCCAGAATTTCCTGCTTCACTATTGATGCCTGCATCTTCACAACTTAACTTATTATAGGATGGCCGTTCAATTCTCATGGAGCTGGGAATTGGACAGGAAAACTCTGCAGTCGGTTGGTGACAATGGGCCCCAAGGTATTTTGCTGCCTCTATCCCCAAAATATAAATTGCATAGTGTTCAAAGTGGGCCAAGTTATTTTGCCCTCTGAGTGAAAGCTCAGAAATGCACTTTTCTCCCTGAGAGCAAAATTGCTCAGCTAACAAATTAAGTAGCTAGCAGTCTGGTAACCCAAAGTCAACTGCTGGGGAAGCAGCCTCGTTTTGCCAAACAGCAGGGCCGGATCTTCCAAAAGAGGGAGGCATTTGCCTCTAATGAGAAAGGCTGGGGTGGCCGCAGAGGTTTGGCTGCTGAGCGGATAAAATGAAGGAGGTTTTGGAAAAGATTCTCTTGGAGAACTCGGAGATGCTACTCCAGCTGTCTCTGCAAACTGAGTCGAGTGGGAACCAACTTTCCCCAACCCAGCACCCTCTAGATAAGTCAGACTACAACTCCCATGCTGGCTGTGTCTGATGGGAGTTGTATTCCAACATGTCTGATATGGGAGGGATGATACAGGCATTCTATTGACTTTTCTTCTTAATGAATGTGTTTAAAGGATATCCACTTCCTTCAAGATAAAAGATATGTACTTTTTGTCTTTTAAAAAGTATACATTTTCAATGTTTTTAATTCTATACTTTAATTGTATTTTAAAATAATAATTATTGACAATTATCATCATCATAACCATCATTACTAGAGAACGATCCAGGCACAGGGTGCAGTGAGAGAAAGAATGAGGTGTGTGTTAAATATCAAAACTAAAAGCTTAAATAAGGCTTTCAAACTGTAGCCATTTCCGCATTAGGCTGTTATAGCGCTATGATTCCACTTTCAACATCCAGTCAGCCCCTCCCAAAACTGCAAACCCCACGATTCCTTAGGATGTTGAAAGTGGAATCATAGCGCTATAACAGCCTAGTGCGGAAATGGTCTGTGTCATTGCGGCCAACCTTAGGTAGCCATCCCAGAAGGAAAAAAATATTTAAAGTTTCTCAACTAGTTTTTTTTTAATAGCTCAAAAACCAAAAAGACAAAATTAAAGACAGGCAACTTGATTTGTGATGCTCTCAGAAACCAGGTCTGTTTTGACCCACAATTTCAATATAAATTCGTGATTTTCACAGTCTTAAGGTTGACAGAAATAAATTCATTTTAGAGATATCTATTTCTCTTTGGAGCTTAAATAAATAAGAGCTCCGTAAAGCACAGGAGCCACGGTGGTGTTGTGGTTTTAAGTGCCCGACTGGGATCCTGGGAGAGCAGGGTCTGAATCCCCGCTGAGCCAGAGAAACCCCCTGGGTGACTTTGGGCAGGCCACACTCTCTCAGCCTCAGAGAAAAGCCGTGGCAAGCCTTCTCTGAAGAAATCTGGGCAAGAAAATTCTGTTTTAAAGCCAACGTGGTGTAGGGTTGTGAATTCTGGATATTTATTTGTTTATTTATTTATTTATAGTATTTCTGTATTGCCTCCTAGCTCACCAGGGCTCCTGAAGCAATGAACAAATAAAAAAGCAATTAAAACTATACAAAAATATATTTGGGACACATAACTCCTAAGAGCAATCTAAATCCAATTTTGTAACGGTTAAAACATCCCTTTCAAACTCAGAATGCCATGCAGAATAACACTGTTTGGGCTGTTGGAAGCTTAAAAGAGACGGGGGTCGGGCTTCCTTTTGGGGTGGGGTGGGAAGACCGCAGTTGAGGCGCTGCTCCAGAGAAAGCCCTGGGGTGCGTACCCCCCCCAACCTAACTTCACAAGATGTAGGGAGATGCAACAGGGCCTCCTCGCATTTCTGGCAGGCTCAGATGTGAGGAGGCCCAAGTTGCTCAGGGCCTTGTAGGTCAACACCACCAGTTTGAATTGAACTTGGAAGCAAACTGGAAGTCAATGTAGTTCTTGCAAGACTGGCCATTTCCGCACTAGACTGTTCAGGAAATCCTGGTGGGGATAATCTGGGACAGATGAGAATCTGTACAGTTTAGGATTTATTCTTTGCAAAAATTGCACATGGAGGGGGCAGAAAATGGCATTTTTTTTATATTAGAGCATAGCATTTCTGTACAGAAAATGCCTTCTCCTATGGGTAGGGGGAATCCAAGTGCATTTTTTCTGAAGAACAAATGACATTCTTCATACAGTTACCAAGGACAACTTTCAGATGGGACTCACTCTGTGCCAAAGCGTTTGAGGACTTTCTTACAGTAGGGAGGTGAGGAGTGTTGCACTACAACCCTGCAACTGGGGGTTGATTCCCCTTTACTTGGCCATGGAAATTCACTGAGCGACCTTGGGGGCGTCACACACTCTCAGCCCCAAAAAACCTTGTGGTAGGTTTCCCTTAGGGTCACCATAAGTTGGAAACAACTTGAAGCACACCCAACACAACTTCTGTCCTTCCTCTACAAAAGACTTTGCCTGAAGAAAAATATCCATACTCAGTTGAAGGCTGCAGTGGTGGAGCTGAGCATGTGGCACCCTCACGCATGAGTGTTCCTTTGCACGATACGCATGGTCATGCACGGGGCACCTTGAGCATGCACAGTGGGTTGCATAATACTGCAAGTCACTAAGAAGGCTCTTCGCCATGGCAGCCAATGGATCTTCCATGCTCAGAGGCAGTACACCTCTGGAAACGCATGTGGCAGCTCTGTACAGCCATCGTGTAAGATTGCAAATGCCAAGCTCTGTGCCATCTTCCAGTGCAGTTTCTTGGTCTTGGGCTGCAAAAATAAATAGAAAAGCGGTTGCCTTTGGTGTTCCCTGGGGTGCAAGGGTGGCAAGTGAGTACCTCTCCGGCTGCCTGGCTTTTGCCTCCTCCTTCTGCCGGCTGCAGAGAGAGGTGGGAGGGGAGGGGAGGCGGGTTGTGCGGATGAAATAGGCCAGGATGTTGTACTTGAGAGGCAATCTCCTCCGTGACGGGTCCCATCCCTCTTCTTTACAACCTTCATTACTGCTGACTCAGGCAGGTGTGGAGAGCGGGCGGGCAGGCGCAGGAGCAGGGAGGCTGGCGGGCAGGCGGGCGGGCAGGCGGGTGCACCTCTCACCCCTCTCCTGGCCCCTCTCTCGGTCTCTCTGCAATCTGCTGGCCGTTCTCCCTCCATCTCTCTTTCCCCTCAGTCCCAGCAAAGCCTGCGTTTCCCCTTATCAGAGTTATTTTTTGCATGAATATGATCCTGGAGGCTAGAGGTGGGATTTCCTCAGCAGGAAGAAAATTGTGAGCCAGAGTGGTGTTGTGGTTTGAATGTTGGACTAGGATTCTGGGAGACCCGAGTTCAAATCTCTGCTCACTGGCTCACCTTGGGCAAGTCACACTCTCTCAGCCAAAGAGGAAGTTAATGGTGGAGAATAAATCTTGCTTTTGGTAGAGTGTTATCATGAATTAGAGTTGACTTGAAGGGACAGAACAACAACAAAGAAATTTGAGACATGCCAAACCTACTGGGTGACCCTGGGCAAGTCACACTCTCTCAGCCTCAGAGGAAGGCAAAAGCAAACCCCCTCTGAACCAATCCTGCCAAGAAAACCCCATGATAGGTTCACCTTGTTGTCACCATAAGTCGGAAACAAGCTGAAGATGCAACACCAGCAAAGTGACAACTTAAAAAAGAAAACCCAGTGGAGGGAATGCAAAATCTAAAATATGAAGTCCTACAGAGTTGTCTTGTAAATCCCACAAGGCTGTGTTACAGTCTTTGCAGTCTGGCAGGGCTATGTCAGTCTGTGTTAAACTGCTGTCAGCAGCAGATTTTCAGCACTAAAGGAGATTTTGGCCATTTCCGCTCTAGCCTGTTATAGCGTGATGATTCCATTTTCAACATCCTCTGGAATCCTGGGGTTTGCAGTTTCGGGAGGGGCTGGCCGAAAACCGGACCAGGTAGGCCGGAGGTGGGAGTTGCACAGTCTTTCAAGTGCTGCTGGATTTGAACTCACAGCATTCCTCACCATTGACTGTGCTGCTGAAGGAGTGGCTGGGGGCTGTGTGATCGTGACAGCCTGCCTGCAGGAAAGGCTATTGGCCTAATGCTGCATGGATGGCATTTTCTTACTTGGAGGTCAGTGGGGCTTGTTCATGAGTAAGGCTGCTTGGAACTCAAGCTCTAGTTTTCCCCAAAACATCCAACAAAGAGAGAATGTTGGATGTTGCAGCCCGGCAACATCTGAAGAGCTGTACTTTGACTTGTTATTGTCTGCCATGAGGTCAACTCCATGTTACAACAACCCTCTCCTCAAATTTTCTGGGTGAGGTTTTTTTCTAGAGGCGGCTGGCCATGGCTTTCTTCTTAGGCTTCTGAGAGAGCGTGACTTGCACAAGACCACCTAATGCATTCCCAAGACTAAGTGGAAATCCAAACCCTAGCTCAGTGCTCAAAATGGCACACCACACTGGCTCTCCTCTTCAAATCAACTTCAACTTACGTTGGCCCTCTCCTCAGGTTTTCTTGGCAAAATTTCTTATTTAGAATTTTGCTATCATTGCTTTCCTCTGAGGCTGAGAGAGAAGACTTCTGCAAGGGCACCCGGTGGGTTTCTGGGGCAAAGCAGAGCTTTAAAACCTGGTCTTCAGCAGTTCTAGTCCAGCACTCAAGCCACTAGACAGTTATTCAGAAGAGGTTTGCTTTGGCCTTGTGCTAAGGCTGAGAGAGTGTGATTTTCATGGCCAAGCAGGGATTCGAACTCTGGTCTCTCAGAGCCTTAGGCCAGCACTCGAGTCACTCTGTCTTGCCTGCCTCTGCTTGATCAGAAGAAACACTTGCCAGCCTTCCATGCTCCCTAATCTGCCATCACAGACTCTGTTGTATTTCTTGGCATTCCAAGCTGATCAAGAAATACTTATTTCCAGAGAAGGGGCTATCTGAAGAGCTGCTTCTGTAGTGACATCACCGCAGCTCCTTGTTGTACATGGATGTTGTGAAACTGCTCTGTTTTGTCTCCCACAGATATAAGTCCACTTATGAAGGTGTAAATCCTGAAGTGAATTCTGGCCATTATTTTGAAGACATTAATTTAAAACACTTCAAACACAGGAAGCTCTTATTAAACATTTTGAAAAGCCTGGCACATGCGTTCCACATTCTTTTACCCTATCCCAGTGCCTGGAGACCTCTTTAAATGGGGAGCAGTGAAAAGCAGGGAGGTGAGTTTCATGAGGGAGGGAGTTCCATAGCCTAACAGCAGCAACCACCAAGGACACTCCTGTATTCTTGGAGGGTGGTGGGAAGGTGGAAGGACAAAGAGAAAGCCTTCCCCCAAAGATGGCAAGACTTGGGCAGCAATAAATTAAATGACTGGCAATTTGCTACTCTTTCATGACATCTAAAATTGGCCACCCGAGGCAGCTGCCTCACGCTGCCCAAGGGTAGGGCTGGCCTGGTGTTGCAAAGAGCTGCCTCTTTTTATTTCTGAGCCTGCTGCCTTGAAAAGAAGATCTGCTTTTTGGGTGCATTATGAATGAGGGAGGAAAGAGAGGTAGCTTTCTCTCCAGCACGGAGGCACATTCCCTATGCGAGGGCGCAGGGCTGGATGGAATTGCTGTGGGAGAATCAATCAAAGATCTGTGTGCGAATGAGAAAGGCCCCAGCCCTCCGCGGCGTCAGCAGTGGAATCTGTATGCTCCTGGTGTCATCAGCAACCAGGCCCCTGTCTCTGGAATTCACGCCTTCGCTGCTCCTCTGCAGGGGTTCGGGAGAACCAAGGCCCCCTTGCAGCCTCCGGGTTGCCATTAGCATCCAAACCCACCACATTTGGGCCCGTGGCTGAGTGCCCAGATGGCGGCCTCCTCCCCTTCAGGTTCAATTCATGAGGACTTTTTTTTAAGAAAGAAAGAAAGAAAGGAGGCATCCTTAAAATCCTGAGTTTTAAGGATGCCTTAAAATGCAGGATTTTAAGGGAGGGATATACTTGGAGATGCTGGGAAGGTCCCAGTATCCCTGGAGAGAAGGGGGGTATGGTACAGAGCCGGAGGGAAGAGTATTATCCCTGTTCAAGTAAGATATTTAATTAATTAATTTATGTCTCGGCTTTCTTCTGCACCCAAAAGGTGGCCTGTGTGTTTGCATGCATGTGTGTGCCTTCGAGTTCTTTCTAACTTATGGCGGCCCTAAGACAAACCAATCATGGGGTTTTCTTGGCAAGATGTGCTCAGAGGGGGTTTGCCTTTGTCCCCCTTTGAGGCTGAGAGAGTGGGGCTTGCCTAAGGTCAACAAATTAAAAGAAACTACAGCTAAAACCTTTTTGACCCAATTTTTCAAAAAAATAATTCTGTTCAAAATACGAAATAAAAGGAGTTCAGTGGCACATTGGAACATGGTAGAAAGGATGGAAGCAAAGGACCCATCTGCCACAGTAAGTGCAGGGCCAAAGTCCTGCTGTCGTAAAATGACTTTTGTCTGTCTGTGGAAAGACAGCAGAGGGGGGCCAGGTGGGGCTTCCGTGGGAAGGAATTCCCCAACTTGGGAGCAGGCACTGAGACGGCTCTGTCTCCGTTGTCCCACCAAACACTCGTGGGGGGATGTGGTGAGCCCCCGCAAGGGCAGGCCCACAGCCACAGAGTTGTCTTTCTGAGGACTGATGTCTTCTGAAGGGGGCTCTCCTCCACGTCCCCCCAGTGAGGTCAGGTGGGAGCAGGGCCTTCTCGGAGGGGGCACCCCAATTGTGGTATACCCTCCCCTTGGTGCCTGAATGAGCTCCCCTCCACTGGCTTTACTTGGGGGCCAAGTGAATTCATGGTGCCTGTGAAAACTCTTTGGGCCTCCGTGGGTTTATCTCAGGACGCCCCCCTAAGGTACTTTGAAAGCCCTGTAACCTTTTTAACCTCTTTTGGCTTGTTAACCTGTTTAATATGCTCTTAGCCCTTTAAAATTTTTAAAAATCGTTCTGCATTGTTTTACCTGTTAGTAGTTATTCTGTTTGTAGGCTGCCCTGAGATCTTATAATGGGGCTAGAAATATTTCAGTTAATTAATTTGCACCCCGCCTGCGCTGTGCTCACTCGCTTGCATGCAGTTGGCCTGGGGGGCTGGAACGAGGAGGATAAAGTTCCCCATGGGGGGCAACAGATTTGCCGGCGGGGGGGCAGAGGCAGGTGTGCACACAAAAGAAAATGGGGGTGGTGGTCGGGGGTCCCCGGAGCGGAGGCAGGCGGCGGCGGCCGGGGAGCGGGCTGGGATCCGCGCTGGGGCGGGCGAGGGCGCCCCCCAGCGGCGGGCGGGCGGGCGGGCGGGCGGTGGGCGCGGGGCCGGGGCTCGGGCGGCGGCGGGGCGGGGGCGGCCTCGGCTCCGGCTCCGGCTCCCCTCGGCCAGGCCGGCCGCACGGATCGATGGCGGGAGAGGCGCCGGGCGCGCGGATCGCATCTTGTCACAATAATTTATTGCTCTCATCCCCGCCTGATCGATGGTTTGAATTAGCGAAGCGCCCGGCTTTAATATTTACCCTCCGCGCAGCGCCTCCAATCTCAATTCTAATTGATTCGGACACGGGCAAGCGCGGGGCGGCCGCGGGAGGGGAGGGAAGTGGAGGGGGCCCCGGGTCTGGGGGCGAAGGAGCCGGGCGGGGGCTCTTGGGGTGGGGAGCGGTGGGGCGCCCGCTGCGGGGGGCGGCGGCGGGTGGCGTCCCTTTTGGGGAGCAGAGCCCTCGAAGGGCAGAAAGGCGGAGGAGGGGGAAACCAGGAGGAGGGGAGGGGAGAAGAGGGTCTCAGACTTCCAAGGAGGATTTGGAAATCCAGAAGGTCCCTTTTTGATGGGGGGGGGTGGAGAGAACATGCCAAGGGAGACATTTTTAGAGGATCTGCGGTGGATCAGGGTCAGACTTGGGAGAAGGAGAAGGGAGAAGGGAGGAGGGGAAAAAGAGAGACGGTTTTGTTCCAGGGGACTGGTTGGATGAGGTCAAGGAGGCCCAGCCTTGCGGGGTGGGTGGGCACAACAGCCCTGATTTAGGGTTTCTGTCCATTTGGGAGCTTAAATAAACATCTGCTTAACAGGCAAAGCACAAGGGCGGACGGGTTTATTTGGGGAGCTGAATTTAATGGTTAGTCCCTGACCAGAGTAGACCCGCTAAATCCTTGGGGCTTACCTGTGTGTTGAAACACAGCTCAGCAGCTGCAAGAAGGGGTCTCCTCTCCAACCAGTTGGACTGTAAGGCAGAGACTTTACAGGGCAGGGAAGCAGTTGTGTGTCCTTGTGGATCCAAATGCACCAAACCTTGGATGTGTTTTGCACTGATGCAGATGCCTCGTGCGAGGCCCCTTAGCCAGAGGCACATTTACACCTGTGCACGCTTGCAAAGGGAAGGCATGATCCACTGATGTTGACAGCATGTGCCTGAGTGTGCATCTGTGTACACGCACACAAACACTCCCACCCTATGCAACTTTGCGCCTCTTCCCCTTCTTGCAAGCCTCGGGTGTGTGGAATATTATATATCTCCCTGTCTGTCCTCCGTTATATGATCCGGGCTTCTTTCTAATAGGTATAGACTATTTTTAGACAGATAGCTCTGAATTCTCATCTCCTGCAAGACTCCTCCAGACAGCCAGCTATCTGACGGGCCTTCAAGTAGCCAGAATTTATTTCCACCTCTCCTTCCAGGTCTTGTTGAGGAATTGCCAAGGACCTTGAGTGGACCAGGGATCCTCAGGCAGCTGTTAATCCATTTCTCCAATTATCCAGGAAGATAATTTTCACCCCTGATGAAGTTAATTTGAGCTTTGAATTATTGCTAGGAATTGCTCAGGGAGCTAGCCGGCCTGGTGCTTGTATGTTTTATCTTCAGCTGATTCTTGGTTTTATTACAGCCCCAAGAGGTTCTGAAACCTGGCCCCACCCATTCATTGGGTAGACGCAACATTTGTCCCAAAGAGTGGAGCTGGAGACAAATCTCCCATTTTCTGCAAGTAGAAGTCTACTTTCACGCTAAAATTATTCCTAGATGGATTCATTGCAAGCTATGACGGAAGTTGATCACATCTGTGCACATTTAAATACATCATGAGGAGAGTAAAATATCCCTACATGTAGGGACATTTCAGGGAGCATCCCATTCATTGAGTAGATGGGATGTTTGTCCCAGAGAATGTTGATGGCAAAAGACCCATTTTCTACAAACAGAATGATAAAATTCTAGAATTGGATAGCCTCAAGGGCCACCTAGTCCAACTCCATTCTCTGCTATGTAGGAAGACTCAATGAAAGCACTCCTGAAAGATGCTGGTCCAAAGTCTGTTTAAAGCTCTCCAAAGAATGGGGGGCGGTCTACAACCTCTGAGATGGTGGTCTGTGGCGTGAGGGAAGGGAAGGATGGAGGAAATTCATTCAGAAAATTAATATAGTTCTCCCATCCCCATCAGGTATTAGTTCACCCTTTTGAGGGAACTCTCCAAGGTGCTGAACCTGTGCGGCTGATGGGATTCCAGGCAAGGGGCATCTCCTTTAGAAATCAGGCTAAAACGTGGAGTGGATTCACTGCTCCTCGGACATGGAAGTGGCTAGCTGCTCCTGTTTCGAAGGATATGTTCTTTTGGGATAATCTGTTGGTCATGCTCGCTGGATGGGACTGGAGTCAGGGATGGGTATGGTTCAGAGATGCCCCAAGACCTTTTGCTGCCTGAGGCAAAGTGACAACTGGAACCCTTCACTCATCCTGTCTGTGTGTAGTGAATGATTTGAAATAAAGAGCTTTGAGTAGAGTGTTGCACTGTATAAAACTGTATTGCTTTCAATATAATCATATATTGGAAGCAGTTTTAGTGCTATTGATACATTTCATTCCACTGCGACCTTGACCTTTGGCGTGTTCTGACTGCACTGTGAGACTAGACCGGGGGGGCACACGAGGCCTTAGAAGCAGAAGTACCTCTAGGGGCTTGTGTGGGCCTTCGTATTGCTCTTTGAAGCCATGGGAAAAGGTTGAGGGGGGGGGTCACAAGCCCCAACAAGGGCATGTAGGTCTGGAAGGGGCTCCAGAGTCCACTCCAAGTGCCTATGGGATCCTGGGATTTGCAGTTTAGGGAGGGGTTCTTAGAATTCCCAACCAGAGAGCCCCTGGGCCTCACCCAAAATGACAGTCACGGCAGTTAGAGTAGAATCATAGGGCTACAGCTGTGTACTGTGAAAGGGACTCGTGTCTTATCACACCCACCAGGACAGCCTTCTCTGACCACCAGATGTGCCGTCCAGGTGTTTTGGACTATGGCTTCCATGAGTCCCAGCTGACCTTCTCACCAGGGATCATGGGACGCGTAGGACAATCCCAGGTGGAGGTCCCCTCACATAAGAAACTAGAAGGCACTGCGCTGGTGATACTTCGTTCTCTCACTCTTTTGTTGGATTTTCTGTTGCTGGGGGAAAGGATGGCAGAGGTGATGGGGAAAGGAGGGGAAATAGGCAGGGTCCACAGAAGCCAGGGAAGAGGGCCCAGGGGGGAGGCATGAAGAAACCACAAAATTTGGAATCCCTGGAAACATCTGGAAGGAACTCAGTTGGAGAAGGCCACACCGTGGAATAAATGTAATTCGGCAGGGAAGGGCCTCCCACCCTGAAGATCACAGGCTCAGTCCCAGACATTTCCAGTTAAGTGGATTATGTGATCAGAAAGACCTCCCCATGAATCACCATCGGGCTCTTGTTGTTGTGGGCCTTCAAGTTGTTTCTGACCTATGGAAACCCTAAGGCAGGCTGGCCCTTGTCTTCCTCGCAGGCAGAGAGAGTGTGACCTGCCAGGTCGGCCAGTGGGTTTTCATGACTGAGCAAGCATGTGAACCCTGAACCCTGGTCCCCAGAAGTTCTCATCCAGCACTCAAACTACTGCACTTCAGTAGGGTCATTTCCGCACTAGACAGTTATAGTGCTATTATTCCACTTTCAACAGCCTATGGAATCCTGGGGTTTCCAGTTTAGGGAGGGGCCTTTAGGGGTAGTAAATATGGATCTTTGAGCCCCCTCCCTAAACTTCAAACCCCAGGATTCCATAGGATGTTGAAAGCGGAATAATAGCACTATAACATTCTAGTGCAGAAATAGCCTAGATCTTAAATTTCAAATCAGCTCCAAATATGGTGATTGCATCTTATGAGTTTCTTGGCCGTGTTTCTTCAGAGTTTTTCCCCCACTGTGGTCTTCCTCTTAAGCTGAGAGAGTGTGACCTGCCCAGACCTGCACCAGGGTAGAAAGGCCTAGACAGTGTGACCCAGACAGTGTGAGGTGGCCGCTCAGTGTCCCGATTACACCAGCTGTTGTGCATGTCTGGTTCTCTCTGTGCGCTTCAGATCATTTCCACTAACCCTTCTGTGTTCAGAACTATACATTTATCCTGTAAATATGTTTCTCAGACACTTTCTTATATTGAGCTTCTACACAGTGAAGGACAAAAACATTTGGAATTTCTCCCAAATTAGAGACCATTCTCATTCTTTGGCTTTTGTTTTAAACCTCAGTTTTGTGCTTTACGGTTGCAAACTTGTCAAAACAGAGGTGGACACCATCTAGTGCTTTGAGTAACAATTCCCATCATCATCCTTTACCAGGACAACTGGGGATTCCAGATGTCTAATCACTCCTAATTCTGTCTTCAGTTTCTGGAGCCAGAATAGTTTGGAGAGAACTGGTGGATGCCGGGCAAGGAAGGTGAACAACCTAAGTGTGGGATGAGTGGGAAAGGTCCAGGGGACACAAAGGCCTTAGGGACTTAGAAGCTCAACTTTCCCTTGGGTTTGCTTTTAAAGCCTTGGAGAGATGTGTTGGGAGAGGCGGGATGATATTATTATTATTATTATTATTATTATTATTATTATTATTATTATTATTATTATTATTATTCTGCATATACATCCTTTCTTTACCCGTAAGAACCAGGAAGTTGATTTTTATACAGAAAGAAAAGGAAAGCCAAAAAGGCAAAACTCCTTGCCTGGAATTTGTAGATCTCTCTCTCCCTCCCTCCCCCCTCCCTCTCCTTCCTCCCATCCATCCATCCCTCCATCCCTTAGTAAGGTCTTTCTGCTTAGCTTGATTTATGAAGGCCGCTGTTAAGCCAGTAAAGCGCTGGAAGAGTTTAAGATCTGTTAATGTTCTTACGTGTCCTAATTGATTTTTAACAGGATATTTCTATTTGCTTCTCACCTCCTCGAAGCCTTTGGGAAGGAAGAGGCTATAAATTTAAGTACATTAAAAATCTATTCTCTCTTCCTTACTCTCTGGCAAGCACATGCGCTGTGCTTTCCCTGAGTTCTGGCTGATGATAATTTACAGCATTTTAAATATTTAAATAAGTAAATAAATGGCCATTTAGAAGGGTTGTTGGGAGGCAGCCCATGTGCATGCTTCTTTTCCCGCTGAGCCTTGGGATATTATGCACAGGGGACCATTTCTGCAGCTGAAGGGAATCCAGTAGGACATTAAAGGCACCATCCTGGAAAGTGTGAGTACATGATGGGGGGGGGTCCTGTGGCTTCATCCCAGCTGGAGGAGACCCTGGAATCAATTGTGGACTAGTGAGATGCTATAGATTCAAGGGCTCTACTATAGTTTGGGACTAACAGTGAGGTCGAGGCCCCCATGAAATGGCTACTTTTGTGGAATTTCTGCTCATGCAACTGTGAACTGAATGGCCAAGAAAATAGAACCACAAGGCAAAGGGGCTTACTCCAGAGGAGATCATCCACTGGCGTCCGGGTTTTGATTTCCCACCTGCAGTCTAATGTGCTCCAGTAAAGAAAGAGGCCCGTGGAGGCTTCCAGGAACATCCATTTTCTTCTCTTTTTCCCCCCTCGGCATTCTGGGGAAACCAGCAGGGCCAAGGGCCAGTGAAGCAGGCTGTTCTTGGAGAGGGGACATCAGACACCTTGGCGGCTTTTCACCAATCCCTGGGGGTGGGGAAGGTGGAAACCTATTCTTGAAATCATGGAATGAGAGCTGGAAGGTGGCAGAAGATGAGCATGCCTTCCATGCCCAAGGGGGCAAAACCTTTTTGATGCATGTTGTGTGTCTTCAAGGCAATTCCCATTTCTGAAAACTCTATCCTAGAGTTTTCTTGGCAAGATTTGTTCAGAAAGGGTTTGCCATCAATGCCTTCCTCTGGGGCTGAGAGAGCATGACTCACCCAAAATCACCCAGCAGATTTCAAAGGCTGAGCAGGGATTTCAGCCCTATTCTCCCAAAGCCCAAGTCTGACCACTACACCATGCTGGTCACCTCATCATGGCCAGCCCTACCATTGGGCAAAGTGATGCAAGTGCCCCATAGTTCCACAAAAGGCAGCACATATGTTCTTATTTTTATGCCCCATAGATGGAGAGAGGGGGTTTTGGGGTGGATTTTCTATCCTATGGGTCACAATGACCTGACTTCATAATTTCAACACTGTGTACCTTGACTTGGATGGGATGGACACCCACAATTTCCTGTGGAGCACATCAAGCACTCAAATACCAGCCTTGCCCTTTGGTCTCAGACAGGCAGAGGGAGGCTTGGCGTGATGCCCACAGCCCCTGGCTCAGAGTTGTGAGACAGGGCAGTAACGTCGCTGACCCCACAGGCAAGGCCGTGTCATCTGTGGGGCCATTGGTGCAGGGCCTCCATAGTGCTGGACCACATCTTGTTCTTAGAGCAAGTCATAGCGCTTAGCAACCACTCTGGGAAAGGAATGAAATTGTTTGCCGTTAAGTTACAACCAAAATATAACTTGGTTACTGGACAAAGGAATGCCTTGTAGTGATTTGTAACTAGTAGTGTGATGGTAAACTGTGATATGTATAGTCTCTACCGTGATGCTCCCAACAAGAATCCCAAAATATAGGAGGTTGTGTCTGTCTGTTTGTCTTATCACTCCAGGCAGTTTTTACTCTCCACCAGAAGCAGATCTTTTGTAAACCTAACGGCTCTGGATGACAACAGGATATAATTTCTTCTTTTAATTATTATTAAAAGGGATATAATTCCTGACAACTTTTTATTTTTTTATTTTGGGAGAAACCAATTTCCTTTCAAGTTACTGTGAGATTTACAGCAAAAATCAGAGAGGAGAATAGTGGGTTCCAAGGAGAATGGCAGATGGATGCTGTAGTCAAAAAAATCCTGGGACTTTGACCCCATGAACCCTGCTTCCACTCCACCTCTGTGCCTAATTACTTCCAAGACTCAATAACTAATTACTCCCAAGACTCCAAGACTAGTTTTAAAACAGGGGTCAATTCAGCCCTCCTCCCCCAGCTTCCCATAGGGCTCAGAAAATTTTTAAGATGACTCTAGCCTCTTAATGAGCCTATTTAGCGGTACAGCCTTTGCTAATACTTTTAATAATACAGTAGTCTTAGCAGTAACTGTTATAATATTAATGCATCCGTTAACAAGCTAAACTGCTGAAGGCACACACAATACCCACAACGGCGCGACCTGTTTTCAAGCTGCATGGAGTTAACTGTATTTACTGCAGTGTCTCAGATTAATTACTGTATATTAATTAATGTCAGCTCAAGCAGGAGGAACAAATGTGAGGAGGTTCTATTATTTATTGGGCAATGGACTGGGGAACATTTGCCAGTGTCTTGTCTCCGGAGTGAGAAATTTCTAGAAGAAGGGGAGTTTCTAGCATGGGTGGAGAAAACAAGATGGATTCTCCCCACTCTAAACATTCCTTTACCTGAGTCTAAACCTGAATCAACCTTCTGAACCCGTCACTCATCCCTGGTTTAGTGGGAGCTTGTAGTTCTTGGGTCAGTGGGGTATAAATCCATGCCATGTTTTGACTGGCCTTGAGAGAACTCTCCAAGGTGCTGAACCTATTTGGAAATAAACTTTCAGCACCCTGGAAAGCTCCTCGGAAGCCTGAATTAACCCCTGGACTGGATTCACTGCCCCACCAGCATGGAAATCAACAATTGTTGCTCCTGAGGTGGATGGCCCCATCAAAAGCTTGCATGTTTCTGTTCTGAAGGAGTGTTCCTTTAAAGTTCAGACCAAATCCGAGAGAGGATTCACTGTCCCTGACTGAAACCAACTGCCCAACTGGTTGTGTTTTGTTTGGCTGTTTTATCAAAGATTCTGTTTCCTTGTGATGGCTTTGTTTTTTATTTGAAATGTGTGCTGCGCATTGCTGTGGTGGCTGCTGGAGATGTATAGAAATACTCACGTTGAATAGATAATAAATGGGGATTGCAAAGCTGCTTTTTGGGCAGGGTTGGGCTGCAGGCCACCAGGCTGAAATCTGGATTCCTGTTGAATAAAAGCCTGTTTCTCTCATTATGCAGCCGAGGGTTACCAGGGACCGTGTGTGTCACACTCAATCACATCTCCCTGCAAAATATATCCGTACAAGGCATCTCCATTTGCACGCCAACCCATCTGTGCTGAATTTGTATTTTGCAGTTAAGAAGAAGGAGATGTAAGAATGCACCTAAAATGGGAGGAGCTGAGACCCTGTAGGGCTGGCGTTCTTGTCAGGTCTAAAGCTGCTTCTCCTGCGAGCGTCACCCGTCTGCAGGGTCAATTCACAGCGCAGAAAGTATTTCTCGTTGGGGTGAGAAATGCCAGGAGGAAGTAGGGAGAAAGGGAAGCAGGAAGGGAACAGACCGGCAAGGAGAAGGAAGAGAGGCAGGGCGGGCTGTCAGGGCTCCTGCCCTTGGCTTGAAAGCTGGTGGCACGATAGGCTAGTATTATTGATAATGATCATCATCATCATCATACTGATGGCGATGCAAAGTGCTTGCATTTTCTCAGCGCGCAAGTGTGGTCCTTCATGCAACCGATCACGCAGCCCAGTGCCCTCTCTTGCCCTTTCGACTGGGTGGCGCAGGAGAGGAGAGCGAAAGGCCAACATGATGAGCTCAGAGAAAGATCCTGTGCCTATGCAGATGTATGCATATAATGCCAAGCAAGCAAATATATTTTGGGAACTGAGTCCGGTTTGCTGAATTCCAAGCCTAAGTGACTTCTGAGAACAAAAATCAACTTGATGAGAGTGTGAACTTCGTCTGAATTCGTAAACAAGCGCAAACTTCTTCTCCTTCTCCTTTTTTCCCCAAAAGATCATACTCTCATAAACTGATCCCTCCCCCTCATATTCCAGTTAAGGTGTCTATTTGATTTTTTAAAAAATTGTGCAGGATGGGGGAATGCAAATAAAAATAAAGCTGAATTTAGTTAGATGATACTTAACGCGACAGTTTCAAAATCAATCCTACATTTTGGGAGGAAGCCAGTCCTCCTCAGAAGCCACGACGCTGAAATTGTTTTAAATTCCGAGCGCGCGTTGAATGCGTGCAAAGCGTCCAACCGGGTGGTAATTTCGGGGAAGGGGCTGCCTCTTGGACGGCCCAGCCAAAGGGACCCAAAGGGGAAAAGGCCCTTTATTATCCGGGACGCCTCCCTCCCGCATCCCTTCCCCCGTGGGGAGAGCAAGAGGAAGTCCCCGGGCCCTTCCCTCCGCGTAACGTGTGAACGCGGGCGCACCCGCAGGAGGGCCGGAGAGGCGCTGAAGAGGAGAAGCCCCCTAAACGGCGCTAAGCGTCGCCGGCGTCTCCAGCCATCCTGAACCCGGACCAGCCCCGGCTGTGTTGTTTTAATTGGAGCCGCCTCGCGATTGACTGGAGTTAAGCAGGGTCAGCGCCGCGCCGGCGAGGAAGGCGAGCCAGCCAGGCGGCGGTCGGGGGCGAGGCGCGGGAGCGGGAAGCTTGAGATCCAGGTCCCCCCCCAGCCCTCCTGCACGAGCGCAGAGGGGCTGTTTGCGCGCACCCCGGGCAGCGCCATCCTCCGCCCCACCGACAAGCGCCGGGCTCGCCTTCGCAGCCCTTGTTCTTTCAGTCGCCCGCTGTCCCCTCTCCCCTTCCGCCAGCCCTGCTGGGACGGCGCTCAGGCCAAAGGACGGCTGAGAAGGAGCAACGCCAGGGCCTTCGAAGCCCCCTTCATTGCACACGCACACGCGCAACAGAGGCAGGCTTAGAATGGCCGGTGGGCGAAACAAGCAGCAAACACACCATTCAGACTCGGGCATCCTGACCCCGCCACCGGGAGATGTTTGGCCACTCCATGAGAGGCACGCCTAGCCTACGGAACTCATGGCCACGGGACAGAGGAATAGTCCCCACGTGCAGGCAGATGAACCTTGGGGTGCGCATTCAAATGCACATTCTGCTGTGCGTTTGGTTGGGTAGCCTTGCCAGGTAACACAATCAGCTCATAGTTCCTCGTGCAAAAGTTTGCATGATCCAACCCTGGTGTTGGATTTCAACCCATTTGTAGTCTTTGAGGACTACGGCTCCCAGAACCCGCCCCCCCAGCCAGCGTAGCTGTCAGATTCCAGGAGCAATCGTCCAAAACAGCGGCATTTCCCACCTCTGGGCAGCTGCGGTCGAGATCAGACCCCCCCCGCAGGGACTGCTGGCTCCCTTTCATTCGGTCTGAGGCGCCTCCCACCACCAAAAGAAAGGCCTCTCAGCTACTTTCAAAGAAAACATCTCCACATCTATGGTCAATACAGCCACGGAATGCATAGTCAATATATTCCCTAATCAGAAACACAGCAAAGAAACACAACTGTAAACGCACAAAAGAGTGAAGCGCCGTTCAAAACGGCAAGGAAAGCGTTCCTCTGCAGCACCGACACTGGCGGCTCATGGCCTTAATTTACCACCATCAGAAACCCCTCGCCTCCCCACTTCCTCGCAGCAATGGCCTGGGAAAATAAACGCCCTAGGCCTTTGCTTGGGACTAAAGGGAAGGAAGCGTCTGCAGCAGGAAACCTTCCTGTTTGGAGCAGCAACAGTAGTCTAGCTATTCCCAGGCAATGGCTGTTTCCCAGGGCCGGGTCAGGGTATCAACCGTGGGGGGGGGCACTGCACTCGGACCTTGGCCTGGGCCTCCCACTTTTCCAGCTAAAATGTCTCTCGCCTCCCCCTCCTCCTCCCACTTCCCCACTTTGTCCTCACCTTACTTCAGCTGCTGAACACTAAGGTCAAATTGCAATATTAGTTCGCCCCCCATTAGCTCAGCTAAACAAAGTCCCCTGGTTTTCTTTTCCTGCCTTTAATGGTCGGGATCCATCGACACAGCCCTTCCCAGGAGGTCCAGGCAAAAGCAAACTGCTGCAGGTTGTCTTGGTTTGTCTGTTCTTCCTCATTCTTACCTTTTCCCATCGGACCACCTGTCCTGGTTTCCATCTGTGAAAGGCTGGAGGGCAGGAAGCGCTTCTGGAGAGAGAAAGGAGGCTCCCTGGCCAATCTGGGAAGACTTTTCCCGGCCAGTCAGGCGCCATTTCCTGGCTGTGGAGAGGCTGGGGAGGCGGGGGGGCACCTTGGGGCTGTTGAACCTGAGACTCTGCTCTTGGTCCTGCCATCGGGAGACAGAAGGAGGGGCGATGCCCGGAGCCACCCCCTCCCTTGGACATCATAGGGATCGATTCTGGAGCCCGCGAAGTCTTCCCTTGGCCAGGCTGACCCCGAGGAAGCTGGAGCCAGGCTTGCGAGAAGAAAGAGGGCTCACACAGAGACCCCTTGAATTCCAGGGGGTTTTCTTAGGCAAGGAAACCTCAGGGGTGCTTTTGCCAGTTCCTTCCTCTGAAGCAGAGCCAATCGCACCTGATATTCGTTTTCGGTCTCCCATCTAAGTAGTAACCAGGGCTGGCCCTGCTTAGCTTCCAAGACCAGATGGGATCCGGTGCCTTTAGGGTCTTTAGACCGCCCTGGGTTGACTGCCAGGGATTAAATTAAGTCGCCCCCTCCCCTCCCTCGGTTCAGTTCCTTCCTGTTTGTGATTCTTTGCTTCCACTTCTGATTTCTCCCCTCTCTGCCCTCTAAAAAACCTGGCGCCCGCTTTCCCCGCGCCCACCTCTCTTCGGCCGGTCGGCCGGCCGCCTTCCCCGGCGTTGCTGCTGCCGGAGCCGCCCCTGACAAATGGGGTGTGCGGCGGGGAGCCCAGAGTTCAATTAGCAAACAAGGCGCGCGAGGCGTCGGCGGCGGTGACCTTACAAGTCCAATTAACGTCCCATCATTATGAGAGATTGAGATCAAACCGCCGTCACTTTGATAAATTAACAAATTATCATCCCGGCCCTCTCTCTCTCTCTCTCTCGGCCGCCCCCGAACTTCTCTCGCCGCCGCCCCCGCTTCCCCGCCACGATCCGGAGAGCGCGTCCGGTTCGATCCGCTGGCTCTGGGCGTGCTCTCGCCTTGCGCGGGATTTCCAGCGCTTGGGGGCTTTTCTTCCGCCCCACCCGTCCATCCTCAGCTTCCTCGTCCGGATCTCAGCCCCTGGCCCGAACTCCCGGCTTTCCTCTGGGGAGGGAAGGATTGCGCGGAGGAACGGAGGGATCCAGGCGGCTTGGATCGGCGCTTTCGGCGCTCCCCGGCTCCTCCCCGCTCCTAAATACGATGGACCTCGGAAATAAAAGAGGCTGAAATAAATGGGAACGTTTCTCACGCTATTGATTTGGGACGCGGGTTTGGAGAGACCGCGCGGGGTCAGGTTTGGCAGCGGGGGGACTCCGTTCCCAGTTTCTTTCTTTGTTAACCGATGGCTTATTTATTTCATAAAGGGAAAAAAAGGCCTTAGCCCTGCGGAAGGTCCCCATCCATGGCGGCAGAGATGTTGACCCCTGTCCCTAAGCAGCCCTGGCCTTGGCTCCCCCGCTCCGCCTCGGCCGGACTTTTGTAAAGCCAGTGGCTCTTGATTGAGCATCCGGTCCAAGTCGCCCCAACCCCGCAACACGAGAGGGATAGTGCGCAACGGAGGAGGCGGGCTGGTCAGACCCCGGGGCCACTGTTTGGGAAAACTTGACGTTCCCAGCTCATGAAAACTTTGCCCGCGATCCAGAAGAAAGCGCCCCTGGCACAGCTCCCTTTGGACTGCCTGGAACTGCAGGAGCGCAACATGAGGGGGCTTTCTCACGTGCAGCAGGAAGGGGGCTTGCCGCAGAGACGCGAGTCTCCGAGGATGGGGCCCTTCGCGTTCTTCTGCCGCTGCCAAACCGGCGTCTCTCCGGATCATTAAAGGCAGGGAAAGAAAACCGCGGGGCCCTCTTTAGCAGCAGGAGCGCGGAAGGGAACCTGGGCCCCTGCTCTATTTTGGATTACACCCCCCACAATCCCCCACGGTCAGTGGCCATGCTGGCTGCGGGCGACGGGAGCTGGAGCCCAAAAGATCTGGAGAGCCACAAAATGTGCCACTCTTGCTCTAGAGGATCGGAGATACGTGCTTCTGGATAGCGAGACGGCTCCGCCCAGAAGTTTGCGCAGTTTCTTCTGAGACCCGGCGCCCTCCAGGCGTTTTGGATTTTAGTGTCTTTTACACCGCACGGTTTTATAGCGCTTTGATCGCGCTTACATTGTTACAGCGGAGGAGGAGGAGAGGATCCGCCCGGGCGCGAGAGAAAGGACGTGGTTCGTCGGCCCTTCCTCGCGCGACGAGAAAGTGGGGGCGGCAGGGCCTGGGCTGCGGTGGCGCCTCCTTAGCCACAGCCCCCCCCCGCCCCACGGGATGCGCCAGGCGCCGGAGAGGGTGGGGCGCCTCTCCCTCGCTTGGGCGGCTTCCTCCCTCCTTTCCTTTTCCTCCGTCCATCGTCCCTTTCCCTTTCCCTTCCCCGCTTTTTCGCTCCTTCCTTTTCTTTCCTCCTTTCCTTCCTTCCTTGTTTTCACCCTTCCGTTTTCCTTCCTTCCATTCCTTTTTGCTTGCCTGTCCCCCCCTCCCTTTCATCCTTCTCCCTTTCTCCCTCCGTCCTTCTCTTCCCTCTTTCCCTCCCTTCTCACTTCCTCCTTCTCTCTCCTTTCACGCTTCCCTGTTTTTTCCTCTGCCTTTCCTTTCTTTTTTCCTCCTCCCATCCTTTTCCTTCCTTCCTTTGTCGCTTTCTTCCGTCTCTTCCGCCTCCTCTTTTCCTCCCCTTTTTTCTCTCGTTCCCCTCCCCTCTCCCCTCCACATTCTGTTTGTTTTGCAGCTTCAGCCCCCTCCCCCTCTCCCCCCGCCTTCCGCTTCCGCTCCGCCGCCGGGACCCTCCCCCTTCCTTCCCCAAAGCTCTCCCCCTTCCGCCGCCTCCTCCCCGCTCCCATCCGCCCGCTTTCCTCCGGGACCCGAAGCAGCGCAAACAGCCCCGGAGCCGCCAGCATGCAAATGAAACCGGGGGGGGGCGCGGGAAGAGAGGAGGGGGCTTGAAACGCCGCCCGGATTCCGCCTGGAAGAGAAGTTTCTCCAAAGGCCCAGAAAGGCGAGGGAGGGCGCTTTGGTTTTGGAGGGTTTTTTTGGTAGCGATCCCAAGAGTTGCAGAGAAGTGACGGACCCCCTCCCATTCCGGGGGAGGGGGGTTAGAGACCGAAGGGGGTCACCTAAGGATAGGGGGAGCGGCCGGGAGGGGCCGGGGGGCGGGAGACTGGCTTTGATACCGTGCCGAGAGCGCGCGCGCGCGTCCCTTCTGCCCCCCCCCCTTCGGCGTCCTTGCCACAATCGGGAGCGCATTAGAGCGGCCTAATTGCAAATCGATGCCGAGCGGAGCCCGCGGGGCCTCGGTGAAGTGCTGGTGGATGGTAATACCCGCTCGCCCCCCTTCTGGCCGCCGAGGGACCCCCCTTAGAAGCTCCCCCAAGTCGCGGCTCCAGGAGATGCCACCCCTCCCCCTTCATCCTCCAAGCCCCAGGGTGGGCTTGCTGACCCCGCGGGGTCTTTGCCCGCCCGTCTGCCCGCTGCTCTCCCCAGAATAAGTCTCCTGCCCTATAGACGGGGACGCAGCGGCTCAGGGCCGTGATGGGCCATGTTCACACGTGCAGCGAGCCAGTCCCTGGAACGATCAACCCACTGAACTAATAGGTGCTCCATCACTGCCGATTTAAGAAAGCGGACGACGCGCACAACTGGATTGGGTCCAGAGTTTGTGTGGTGCGTCAGTCGCCACAGAGAGAACAGCTGAGGGGGCTGAGCCCTCCAGTGTAGAGGGCTGGGGTCTCCCAGGTCAGCAGAGCAATGCATCCACTCTGGCTTTTACTCCGAACACTAAAGGAGCAGGCGGCGGGATGCAGCCGTTTTCTTTGGCGAGCCAAGCGCGCCCAGGAGGGAGAAAGAGGGGAGAGGAGGGCCGGGAAAGGAAGGAAGGAAGGAAGGAGCGAGGGAGAGATAAAAAAAGAGAGTTCTGGTGGATGGATAGAAGGACGCACGGAGAGATGGACAGTCGGAGGGAGAAGAGAGAATGCAGAGGAGAAAGGGGAAATGAAGGAACAAATAGATGAGGAGGGAAGGAAGGAAGGGAGGAAGGAAGGGAGGGAGGGAGGAGGGAAAAGTGGCTGATACGCAAGTCTGGCAGCCGGGCTCGACAAGGGCCGGGAACTCTGGCGATCTGCCGATGGGTTTGGGATGTCCTCGGGAGGAACGCGAAGCAACAGCAAACACAACGGCTAATAACAATCGGCCTCATCTGGGTGCAAATCCCTGCCGTGGCCTGGAATGAATCCCCGCAGTTCAGAAATAGAGGCTTGTTTCACCTTAGGGTTTCGGGAACTGCGCTCTGTACGTGTCCAGAGACAGTCTCTTATTTGGCACGACTGCAGTACTTTTATAACTGGTTCCGGGGCTCCGGGGAAGGGCAGAGAAAGGGCTGGTGGGCGGGCGCTCCAGGAAGGAAAGAGGCGCCAGGACATTTGGAAAGCGAAGGGAGAGGGGCAGGAAGGAGAACGCAGTTAGAAAGCGAAGAGGAATCAATTAAGGAGGGATTAAGGAGGTGGGCCTGAAGAATGTGATAGTGGAAACCAACAGAAGTCCTAAAAATAAGCCGCCCTTCACTTTCTGTCGCGCGCGCTCTCCCCCGAAGCCCCACCCGCTGCTCACAGCCCTGTAAGGTAGGCGGCCGGGAGCCTGAGGTCAGGCAGGGCGGCGGCGTTACGGGGCTTTGGGAACCGCGTGGCTGGCTGGCCGGTCCCGGAGGAGTGGACGGGAGGGGAAGGAGCCGTGGAGACTGTCACCGAAAGGGTGGCAGGAGGCCGGGGCGGAAGGGAGGAGGCCGGGCTGTCCGGCGGAGGGGGGGCAGAAGAGCTCCCCGGGGCTTCCAGAGGCGAAGGACCCGTCTCCCTTCTCCAGCCTTGGCACCTCTTCCGGGCGTATCTACACCGCACAATTAAAGCGCTTCGGTACCGCTGAGTTGCCATGGCTATCATCTAAGGACTGGAGTTTGACCAGTTGTTTGGAGGCCACCCGGGCGCACTAAAAAGAGGCAGACATTGAGGATTTCTATAGGGTTGTCAGAGTACTTTGGGAACTGGAGTTGAGGGTGGCCTAGCGCTTCCTGGCAGAGAATTCCAAACCCTTCGCCACACTACAGATCCCAAGAATGCATAGGATGGAGCAGGAGCCATTTCGGGGCGGTATCAGCATGCTAGAATCTGCAGAGCGCGGATTTCCCGTTCACTCCAAGGGACCCCAAACTTTTCTGCGAGGAGTTGGGTTAATGGCGCGGGGGGTGGGGGCTCAGCCAAGGCGGGGGGCGGGAGGCGAGCGAGGGGCCGCGCCCGGCTTCACCTCTCTCCCCCAGGACCCGGAGTGTATATATTTATTTATGCCGGGCGGCGGGTGCTCCGGGAGCCGTTCATTAAGGGGGAAGATTTCAAAGGGAACAGACTCACCGCCGGAAGGGGTCTGCGCGCGGCGGCGGCGGCGGCGTCTCAGCCTCCAAAGCAGTCGCGGAGGGGATGGAGGGGGGTGCGGGGGGAGGGGGGAGGAGGAGGGGGAACGGAGCGGCATTTTAAGGGCTGATGGTGGTTTTCCTTGGCTCTCGCCCACCCCCGCCTTAAACAAACAAACCCTAAATAAAAAATCAGCCACTCAGGAGCAATTTTCACTTTTCCCTGGTTTTCAATCTGGCTCTCATTACGCGCACAAACACGCCGGTGCTTTCGTTATTCCCCCCCGTTACGCGCCCGCTCGCTCCCTTAAAGTGCCTTCAACGCCCCTCGTCCCCTCTCAGCCGATTCTGTCCTTCTCTGCCCCCTCCGCCAATTCTCCCCGCTTTTTCCGTGGGATTTTTTCCCCTTCCAATATCCTTCCTCCTCTTCCATCCCTCCCTCCCTTCCCTTCTTTCTCTCCTTTGGCTGGAGGGGCTGCTTAGCAGCTTCCATCTGTTTCCCCCTCCCGCCATTTAGTTTATTCTTTCCTGGGGCTCTTCCGCGCTCTTTCCTTTCTGCAGAAAATCGCCCCCTTTTTCTTTCCAGAATAATTCACAATAAACTAATGTACGGGAGAGAGGAAAGAAGGGAAGGCGTCCGGGAGGCAGAAATGACGGGAGACCTTTTTAGGATAGTTAACAGAGGGCGGGGGGGGGCGAGATTGAGAGGTACAAATGTGGTAGGAGATATTTGGATTGCTCGGGTTTTTTTAAATATGCAGATCGAAATTTTAAGGTTACCATACATTTTTTTAAAAATAGAGAACACATCTCTAAAAACGCATGGAGAAAGTTGAAGCTGAGCAGGCAGGAGACTGCTGTTTTGTTTGCTGGTGGGGCGGTTGGTGATGGTGGGAGATTCAGGGGGGCGAATATAGGAATGTAGAAAAGCAATTCCAGGGCTCCCAAACCCAACCCCGCGGTTCCCCCGGCGCAGGAGAGAGTGGGGACCCTGCGGCGCCGCCCGCCTCGGAGCCTCCGCTCTCCTCTCCTCTCCGTTGGCGACGCTCGATTTCTTTTTATTTCAATTGTCTCTCGCAGCGGCGTCTCCCTCCCTCTCCGGGGGTCACGTAGCCCCCTCCCGAGGGTCGCCAGCCGCCCCCCTCCGGGGAATTAAAACTTTGGGGGCTGCCATTCTTCCAAAAGGGGACCCATCTCTCTCATTCTCTTTCTCTCGTCTCCCCCGTGACAGGCTGACAATCTTTTTTCTCTCGTCCTCTTTCGACGCTTTTCGCTCTCGCTCGCTCGCTCCTTATTTTGGAAAGATCAGAGAAAATATGATATTTTTTTTAAAGGGGGAAAAAAAGAAAAAAAATCAATTTTAATTTCAGTTTGGAAGATTGTGTTAAGAGGGGAGTCAAGGTAGGCCAGATCACTTGAGCTGTCTCGGCTATTCAGCGTTTCTTCTTTTGTTCCTCGCCCAGACTTCTGCAGAAGGAAAAAGGGGTGGGGGGCGGGCAGCTGGCCGCCACCCCCGAGATCTCCTCTCCTCGGAGCCTCCCACCCGGCCACAGCCCCGCGTGGGTGCCACCGCACGCGCCCTTAGCCTCCCCTTCATCCGGAGAAAGACGGCGATGGAGAGAGCGATCCAGGGGCGTAGCTACTGGGGGGGGAGGCAACGAAAATGTCCCCCATCCTCCGGTGAAATTTTCCTCCAGGCCCCAAACTTTCTAGCATTGCAGTTGCTTAAGTTTAGAAATAGAGTTTAGGCGCCCAGGGAAAGAAAAAGGAGCAGGCGAGGCGATCCAGAAAACTCAAAACAGGAGGCAATAGTAGAAGAGTTCTCGGCGTGAATGGTTTTCAGTCTCTGCAATGCTAGAAATTTGGAGAAGAGAGGGAAATTTCATTTTCGGGGGGTTAGACTTTTTTTATTTTGGGAGGGCAATGCCCTTCTTCTGCCCGGGCTTCCAGGAAGCGCGTACACGGTTACTCTTTAAACCCGCGTCTCGCTTTCAGAAGTACCTCTTTCCTTCCTTTCCCCTCCCCAGCGGGCACCCCTTTTTTGGAAAAGGCTGGGTGGGCTTTGCGGTCAGGCTGAGTTTCCTGACTCTGCCATGAACCTGGCTCGTTCTACCCAGGGGAGACCTATTACACGAAGGGAATTTACCCACGTGCGGACTCAGACGTTGAAAGATGGAGCCCGCGGGTTTACTCGAAGGGGAGAATCAGCAACAGGAGCTGACCCGACACAGGACAACTAACCCGACACAGGAGCGCGCTCCCGCTGAAAAGGAGGACGTCGTTCCTTTCCCCGTCCCTGGCCTTTTCTGGGGTTTCCGATTCTTCCTCTCCCTTCCTCTCCGTCCCTGCCGAGGCTGAGGGTGCGATCCAGCCCCTCTCCGGTGCTCTGAGCAGGCGCCAGCCCCAAGGCGCCTTTACGCCGGTGTAAGCCCTCGCGCCTCGCCGGCTCCCGGGAGTTATCACTGCCCGGCGCGACTGGAGGCCTTGAGGAAGGTTCGCCTGGGCTGGCCCTTGTGGCTGTAAGAGCCTCGGGGCAGGGACAGACTTTGGGGCGCCGCCAATGGCTCTTTAGAGCGTCCTCTGCCCTGGTGGTAACCGCTTTCATGGCGGGACAGAGGATGTCCCTGACCATCATCCGGGGCTGAGGGGTGGGGGTTGGACCAGCGACCCCTCTCCCCCCGCCCCGCCTTCTGCCTCTCCAGGGGCTCAGATAGACGCCTTTCCTGCCCCCACCCGGAGGTTCCAGGGGCTTTTTGCAAAATAGGCAAACCCTCCGGATCCTCCTCCGGTCCGGGTATCCTATCACTTGTGACACAGCTGGCTCAAGAAAGCCAGCCAAGCCGCACGCTGCCTCCTGAGGCGACTCTTCCCCTCTCTCGAAGTGGTCCCCAAACTCTCGGCCTCCCCCCAACCGGCCCATAAGGCAGAAGCAAAGCAAGTTTCCCTTACGCCCCCCTTACTCATTTCAATGCTCGAGTTTGTTTTAAACTCCTTTCCTCAAAACTCGCCCCTAAATCCTATGCCTCGGATCTTCCCCTTAACGAGGGATTAAACGGGTTTGCGTTAGCTGGGGCTGACCAAGGATAATCCTGTCCCGCTTAACGTTGGGGGCACGTGGCCAAATTAGCCACGCCGCGAGCGCTTTACTTTTCGTGGAAATGGCCAGAGGAACGCTGTATTGCCATCGTTCCCGCTGGCAGCGCCGAAGTAGTTACAACTCTCGCTGTTAGCACTTCTACTGGTAGTAGTAACGTTGATTTACCGGCTTTATACTCTTAATTACCGCTGGGACCCGTATGTATTTACCCTTAAAGGAGTAACGAGCCTCGCTCTCAATTAAGTGCGCAGAAATTAGGGTTCCGGGAGGAAAACGAATGCTTCTCGACCCCCCCGGAGCAACGGGAAACGGGCGCGAGAGACGTTCCTCGTTACTTTAGAAAGCTCCCACCTCCTCACAGTCGTGTGTTTCTGGTATTCCTGCTGCTCATTTCTTTCTCCTTCTTGGAGCCATAAATGAATTCATTCCTCTTTTTGGAGAGGCTTGTAGGGGAGAATTCAGGACGGAAGAGGCCAGACCTAAGCGCAAGAATTTTTACTGCGAAGTTAGTTTGTGTCCCTGTTCTTCTCAGCCCGCCTTTCTCGTTTCCATAGAGAAACGAAAGCGCGATATAAGTGGAATAAATCAAGGAAGGAACTACATATGACTTCGTATTAGACCAGAAGGAAAATGCTGCGTAATAAATACGCGCTATTGTTGTATTTTGCCTGGATAGTTCATCATAAAACGAAGGAGGATTCATATTACGTCCGGCCAAATCTGAACTCATCAAAAGAAAAAAAAAATCCCTTTGGTTTAACAGGGGAGGCTTCGCTCTCAGGCTGAAATCCAGGGAGCGTTTGGGGTGGGGGTGGCGCCCCCTTTAATCTCCCTCCCGATGAAGGACTCCAGCGTTATATGCCGAGATGATGCCGGGCGAGTGTTGGCGTGAGCCCGGCGTCCGCCTGGGACCTATTTTTCGGAAAGAATAAATAACCTTGTAGACACGGGCCATTTCCGCGCTCTTATAGCGCAAACCCCAGGATTCCACAGGAGGTTGGAAGTGGAATAATCGTGCTATAAGAGTATGGTGCGGAAATGGCCGCGGACAGGTTGGAAGTGCTGTTATTTCTCTAGGGCACGCTCGCCCTCGGAGTAATTTAACCAGAGACACGGCTAACGAAGCCCCCGCCCCCCAAAAAAAACAAGGCGGCGATCAGGCGGCCGCCCCGGGGACCTTACAGTCCAGAAGTCCCGAGGAGGGCGGCCAAGCCACGCAATTACAGCTTCCCTTTTATACCTGGAGGAGGCGGCGGCTGCTGCTGTGGCTATTCTGTGCCCCCGCTGGGCGCTCAGAGAAGCCCCATTAGATGGCCGAGGATTACTTTGCTTAATGGACATCTGGCTGGGGTGTGGCCACGGAAGCGTGGCTCTTTTCGGTGGATCGCGCCCCCCGTGTCTGCCTGTCCGTCTCCTTGCCTGGGAAGCGGCGACCTCACACATCCCTCCCCAGTCTTTTTCGTCCTTGGGCCTTCCGCCTTTTGTGGCACCCCCCTCCTCCTCCTCCTCCTCCTCCTCCTCCCCCTCCCTCCGTCCCCCCAAATCCCCCCATTTCCTCCACCAGAGGAGAGAGACGGGCATTTCCTCTCCGCGCCGCCGCCGCCGCTCTTAAACTTACAACCTGGATGTTTAAATATTTGTCCGGTATTTAAAGCTCGCCGCTCCCCCTCCCTCCCCCTCCCCTCCCCTCCCCTCCCCCTCCCCTCCCCCTCCCTCGCCTCCCTTCTCTGTCTTGTTAGAAGCAGGTATTTGAGTTTTGATCTGAGGTCTCAGATCAAAGCGACTTCGCCGGCTATTAGTTTCATGCCTCCGCATTGATCCCGCATTGATCGGGCGGAGTTTGCCCTAACACGCGTACAGGGGCTCCTTAGAACAGGCCGGGCGGAACCGGGGCGGCGGCGGCGGCGGGGGCTCCGGGGGGCGGGGGTCTTCTCCTGGCTCTCCGGCTCCTTTCGCCGGAGGTTATGGAACAATGAGGGAGAAAGGAAGGACCTTTTCATCCTCCAAACGCCGCCGCTAGATATCCAAATCGATAATTAATGACAATGAATAATTTACGCTATCGATTCCCAAAAAGAGAGGTGGGGAGGAAGGAAGGCAAACATCGCCTTTAAGAATTTTGTTTTATTTTAAAGATAAAACCGTACAAACTCGCCTCCAATTCCCCAAATCCCGATGAAAGTCTTGGGTTTTTCCTCTCTCGTGATTGCGCTCTCTCTCTCTCTCTTTTTTTGCATTAAGATGCGTTAAAGCGCATTAGCATTTGAAATCGAGGGCGAACGGGCGCATCTCTCCCCCCCCCGCACCTTCCAGGTGTGTCTGTGTACAGGTCCGTGTGTGTGAGTGTGTGTGTGTGTTTAGGTGATCCCAACGGGCCTCCCTTGCACCCTTCTCCGCACGAGCCCCCCTCCTGGGCGCTTATTGGCCCTCCCCTCTTCCCCTCCCCTGTGAATTAATCAACCCCCCCTTTAGTTGATTGATCAGCGAAGTCGGACTTTATCCGAGGGAGGGGGACGAAGCGCCCCCGCTTCCTTTGCTAAGGAAGGTGCTGCAAAGATTAAACGTGGCCTCAGTGGAAACTTTCCGGGATCAAGTTGCATCCTTTCCCCAGAAATTCAAGACTCCCATGCGTTGAGGTCCCCCCCCGCCCAGTTCAAGGGGTTAAAAAGGCGGATATTTACGTGGCCAGTCCCTAAATATTATTTCATCCCGTGTTCCGGTTCACACGCGCACAGAGGCCTGATCCTTTCTCTTGCAAAGGCCTTCGACGCGCTGCCTTTGTTAAGCGAGCTTATAATGAGCTTCTTCTCCTCCTCCTCCTCCCCCCGGGGCAGGTCGCGCGCCTTTCAGGTCAAAGCGACCTCAGGAGGGAACGTGCGAACGTGGATTTTCGCGTGCCAGTTGCACAAGGGGCCCCTTCTGTCGCCGAGTCCCCACTTGCTCGGAAAAGCCAGTCCCATTGAACTCAATGGCTTGCAAGTTAAAACAGTTTTGGGATGACTCTGGAAAGTCTATTAACCCGGGGAGGTGGATAGTATGGTTCCCAGGAAGCCTCCTGTGGGGATGAGGACGCGGTGGATAAAAAGATGCTAAAGACTCACACACAAAAATAGCACCGAGCTGGGGGAAAAAATGGTTGCTTTTCCCCAAAAAATGTCAGCTTCCAAAAACCGTTCCTAGGACCCTGTCCGAAGGAATGCAGGGGGAGCTTTGCCAGAATGAAGTGAAAGAAGAGGGGGAGGTGGGGGAGAAATCAGGCAATAAGGTGCATTTTTCTCGGGTGGGGAAGGCAGGGACGAAGGCAAAGTGGTTTGCGCCCTTCCTTTTGCGGATTTCGGGGTTCGGCGGTGCTGTCTATGGGCCCCCCTCCCTGGCTTCAGGAATATGCCAAGGATAAGGGGAAAGCGGAGGGAGGGAGGGAGGGCGGGCGAGGAGGAGGCGATTGTGTGTGCAAAAAGCGAGAAGGGAGGGCGAGAAGGAGGGCGGGAGGGAGGGAGGAGGGAGAGAGAAGCAAAGAAGGGGAAAATTCCCTGGGCAACTTGTTATAACGTTTCTCCAGGAGGTTGGAGGGAAGTTGAAAGCCTCGGTAACCGAAATCAAAACTAACAAGGAAATGATCAGCGCCTCTCATCTGGGCCCCGGCTTCTGGGGGCCCGCGGGGGAATCTGTTGGCTTCCTCTTTGATTTGTAAAAAATGCATTACCTCCCAAATCAAACGGAAAATTACTGCAACCAAGGATGAGCGGCTGGGAGCGGGCGCGAGGGTGGGGGGAGGGGAAAAGTGGGGAAACGGGATGGGGTGGGGGAGAAGGGGAGGGGGCGAGAGCGAGGAAGGGGGCTGGGGTGACATCCTAGGAGTTGGCTGAGGGGAAGTTTTGGGGGGGGTCGCCGGAGGAAGGGAGGAGAAGGGGTGCGCTTGGAGAAGTAGAGGAGTGCGTTTCTCTCTTTTGAATTGGGGGGCAGCTAGAGAGGGAGACCAAAGCCCCCCTCTCTTCGGGGGGGCTGAAACTCTCCCACCGCGCTTGGATTGGTCTCCACCGCGCCCGCCTTCAGTTTCAGCACCGGGGACAGTTACTCGGCCGTGGAACTGTCCCCGGTGCTGAAACTAAAGGCAGGCGCGGTGGAGACCAAGCCAAGCGCCGAAGAGACTTCCTTCCACTCTTCCCAGTTGCCTAATTTTTTTTCAAATTAAACCAAATCGGGTCCAAAGCCACTCCCTAAATACCTCTGCGCAAGGGACGGCCTCTCCATCTCCTCTCTTCCCTCTCAGTTTCGCCCCGAGCCTCCCCTCTCCCTTCTTCTCTGCGCCCCTTTCCCACTCCGGTCCGGTCGGTCCCTCTCTTTCTCCCTTATCGGCCGGGACCCTGTGGGTCAGTTCCCAGAGCGAGGAGAGACTCTTCGAATCGCTGGTTGAGCGGTCAGTCCACACGTACCCCAGTGTGTCAGCGGCTTTACTCGAGTGGGGACTCGCCGTCTTATTCCGTGCCCGCGTCTCTTTAATGCGTCTAGTATTTCTAAATAAATCCAACTGTATCTCTGGATGGATTTGTATTTTTATATCGTCTACATCCCTAAATGCGCGTGTTTATGCTGCAGACGTGCAAAGCCTGGCGGTAGGTGTGGACGGAGGCAGGCAAGAAACCCGCGGTATCTAATGGAGACCCTTCCCCTCGCGCTGCGCATGGAGAGGCAGAAGCGGCTTCGGGAGAGCAACCACTAAAAGAGGAGGGGGACAGGGCTTTTGTTTAATACCCCCCCCCGCCTCGAAAAGGAAGGCGAGGCCTTTTCTGGGCCCAGCTGAGACTCTACAAAAGCAGTCTTTAACCTCCAGGTGCGTAGGACTCCAGCACCCATCATCCCCAGACACCGCTTTGGTGTGAAACGGACAGATCGAACGCTCAAAGTTCCTTATCACACACAAACGCACCGTGAGGCACTTTTCGAGGTCTTGAATGGAAGTTTGGGGGCTGTAGTCCTAGAGTTGGGGGGTCTTCCAGAAATGTTAAAGACGTTTAAGAACGGGGGGGCGACTGGGAGCGAATTTTCACCAGGCGCACAGCGACCCCCGCCCTTGTTTGAATGCCCGGCAAGGCATTCTTTGCAGGGCATTCAAACAAGAGTGGGACTGTGGGACTGGTGAAAATTCCCTCGTTCCCCCCTCCCCTCCTCCTCACAGGCTGTTGGCGGATTCCTCCTCCTCTTCTTTCCAAATTCGAGTTTTAGCTCACCAAACCCCCTTGGGGAACCGAGAAAGGACTCTGAGGTTCGGAGGGGGAAAAACATTCCCCCCTCCATCAGGGAGCCCATTGCCATTGCTGCTAACATTTGTCTCCCATGCGCGGGGGGGGTTTAAATACCTGGTGAGGGGCCTAAGCGACCGTCGGCCGGGGCTTGGTGGATCGGGGCCCGCTGGTGCGCTACTCGCCCGACAGGAGAGCGCGGCCCAGGCCGGTTCTCTCTCCCCGCATTTGCAGAAGGGAGTTTCTTTTCCTTCGAGTGTTGGGGGCGCGCGGGGGCTGCCTGGACGCAACTGGAGAGCGTGTCTTTTTCGGGTAAATACTCCTCACCTCTTCCGGCTGTTTCCTGTTTCCCTCCCTGTGGGGCCTTTCTTACTCTCTCCCCCTCCTCCACTTTATGCTGGAGCTGCTTGCGGGGGGGGGCGAGTCCTTTCCAAGCAAACAAACTCCCCTAATGAAGACAAACGGAGACGCCAAAGCCGGCGCGAAGACTCCCTTCCCCTGTCAGCCGCCGCCGCCGCCGCCTCGAGGCGCAGCAGCCCGGACTCTTCCTCGGGAGGAAGGTGAAGGCTTCCCGGATCACCCCCCCCGGGCCCATTCCGCTCCCCGCCCCATCCCGTCCGTGGCGACCCCTCTGGCCTGCCCGGGAGGGTCGGGGTCCCGGCGCGCCTCCTGGCCGGTTGGGCCCCAAAAGGTGGAAGGAAGGGAAGGAGAGGCGAGAGTGGAAGGGGCGGCGGAGGCGGAGGCGGGGGCCCGGGAGAGGGGCCCGCAAGGGGCTTCGGAAGAGGGCAGGTGTGGGAGGGCAGGTGGGCCCCGGGCGCCAGGGACCGTGGAGGGGCTGCGCGTGGAGGGAGAGGCCCGGAGGAGAGGGGGAGGGGGAGGCTGGAAGAGAGGGCCCGTGGTCCCCAAAGCTTCCCCCTACGAAGACGCCGGGCGGGCGGGCGGGCGGGCGGGCGGGGAGCCGCCAGAGAAGGAGGGAAGGGGAAGAGGGGGCCAGGCGGCGGCGGCGGCGGCGGGGAAGAAGCGAGGGAAGGAAGGGGAAAGGGGGCCCGCGAAAGGCGGCGGGAGAGAAAGGGAGGGACCGGGGAGACGCCCCACCCGCCCCGCGCTCTCCCTCGCTCCTCTCCGGGGCCGAATCCCTCAGCGACGGGCCTCTCCGGCCCGGGGCCGCTCGCCAGGCGCCCCGTTCGCTCGCCCGGGGCATCGCCGCCGCCGCGGTCATGAGCCGCCACCCGGCCAGTCGGTCTGCCGGCCCCCCTCCCGTGCGCGCGCGCGCCCTGCTGGGCCCCGGGGGAGGGGGAGGCGCGCTCCAGCCGGCAAATGAGCTCCTTTCTCTCTCTGAAGCGGGGGGAGGAAGGGAAGTCTCCCAACTGAGGAGGAAATCGCCCCCCACTCTCGGCGCCCCAGCAATTTCCCGGCAGAGAAACCT